>CP124709.1:47537500-48245000 GCA_031232105.1 Capsicum rhomboideum
CAAAAATACCTTAACAAGCGATGAAGAACATTCCAATGTTCACTACTGAGATTAGGAGTATATCTACTCAATTCGCTAACAACGTAAGCTATATTAGGCTGAGTATAGTCCATGACAAATGTTACACTTCCGATTATTTAATCATATTCAATTTGGGAAACAATAAAATTTTTATTCTTTTTCAAGTGTATGTTAGGATCATAAGGAGTTCTCGCTGGAACTACATCAAAACAATCAAACCTTTTTAACATCTTTTCAATATAATGAGACTGACACAAAAAGAAATCATTAATATTTCTTTTGATTTTAATCCTTAAAATCACATCAGCTTCTTCAGGGTCTTTCATTTCAAATTTAGAAGACAAAAAAATTTTAGTCTCGTTAACAACATTCATATTAGTACGAAAAGTTAGCACGTCATCCACATACAAATATATAATCACATAATCTGATCCTATCATTTTAGAATAAACATCAGTATAAGATGAATTAACAACAAAGTCATAATCCATTAATGTGAAATTAAATTTCTCATACCACTGCGTAGATGCCCTCACTCGAGCAACACACAATATATAATATCATCAATCAATAACAACGAGAATATAAGCCCTCACATGGGAATCATACAATATATATTATAACTCGAACACAATTCCCATAGTTCCCCAACCCATAGCATGCTTTACTTATTTATTAACTACTCAACCCAGTCTGAAAAAAAAGTTTAGTCATAACCTACCTCGAAGTATCGAAATCCAAGCCTAAAGTCCTTCAACACGGAGACTTCCCCTTCCGAACAGCCTCAGAATCAACTAAAACATACAAATACAATATCTAAGCGTTAAAAGGAAGCTAATGATGCCCGTATTGACTATATTCAAGTCGGATCCAAAACGGGGTCCAAAATAATGGATTCAAAAATGAAAGGGGTAAAACCAGAATTTTACTTTTGGAGTACATGCTCGAAGGTTATAGGAGTCTATAGTTGAAAATCCACGTGAAAACGAGGTCCAAATTGAAGAAAAACTATTTTAAGCTTTACTGTAAAAATCCTCAAAATTCATTTTGAAATCAAGATTAAAGAGTGTTTTTAATGATATAACCAATGTAAAATAATGAAAATAAGGTTTTGGGACTTACCCAAGCTCAAATAATGATGAAAACCCTAAAAATCGCCAAAACCCGAAACTCAAAGGTCCAAAAATGGTGAAAAATTGCAAAGTGGGATTTATATACTAGTGATGACCGCTTAAGCGGCTAACAGACCATTTAAATGACCACTGCTTAAGCGACTTAAAGGTCGCTAAAGCGGCCAAGCCACTTAGGTCGGCCATCGCTTAAGCGATCAAGTGTCGTTAAAGCAAACGTCGCTTAAGTGATCCCTTATCTCTAAAGCGCCTACCGCTTAAGCGGTACTTTGGCGATTTAAGCGGCTGCACTAGATATCAACAAGTGCTGAGTTTGTGCAAGCCAAAAATGCTCCGAACGGATCCTCAAGATTCATTTGGTATACCACAGAAATAAACCATATATGCTACTAGGTTATTTTTTATATTTCGGACTCAATGGCAACGTCAGATTTTTGAAAAAGAATTGTTTTCAACAAATTAACCCCCGAGACCCCCCAAAGTTTATTTTAACTAGTTTCCACAACAAGGGTCGAAATGCAATATAAAGATCCTGAACCTGAACCAACCTCGCTACTAATCCAAATTCGACATTCCAGATCCAATGAAACTGTCCAAATCGCCATCCGACACTCTAAACATCAAATGTTGACCAAAGTCAACTATAAAACTTTTAAAGCCTCTAAAAATTACAAACTCTCCCAAAGGCATTAGGAACTGTTCCCACCATCTCTGCACCTCAAAATCAATAAGTAACAACTATGAGAAAGGATAAAATGGTCAAATCACCTAAAAGGCAAAATCTCATATATCAGGTCATTACAATATCCACTACTAAGACTCTAGTTCGTCCTCGAACTAAAAGTGAAAGAAATACTTGAATCAGTAAAGAGATGAGGATAACTACTACGCATGTCGGACTCGACCTCCCAAGTAGCCTCCTTGATGAAATAGTGTCTCCACTGAACCTTAACCACAGGTATATCTATAGAACGCAACCGTCTAACATCCTTAGCCAAAATAGAAACTGGCTCCTCAATAAAGGTCAATCTCTCATCCAACTGAACTGAGTCCCAACGAAGCACATGAGACTCATCCGAAATATAGCGCCAAAGCATGGATTCATGAAAGACTGGATGAATGGATGAAAATTCTGGAGGTAAGGCCAACTCATAAGTAACCTCCCCAAGTGTCTAAAGTATCTCAAAAAGTCCAATGAACCTCGGGCTAAGCTTGCCCCTTTTTTCGAACCTCATCACGCCCTTCATGGGCAAAACACGAAGAAAAACCCAGTCACCAATCCCAAACTTCAAGGCATGAAGCCTGCGATTGGCGTAACTCTTCTGTCTACTCTGGGCTGCCTGAAGCATATCCTGAATCACCTGAACTCTATTTAAAGACTTGAAAAGCAACTCGGTACCACGGGGTCTATCCTCGAAAGTCTCAAACCAACCAATTGGAGATCGACAATGCCCACCATACAATGCCTCAAAAGGTGTAATCTCAATACTTGAATGGTAGCTATTATTATAAGCAAACTCTGTTAAGGCTAAATATTGCTCCCACTAACCTCTGAAGTTCATAACATACGCGTGAAGCATATCCTCCAAAACCTAAATAGTTCGCTCCTACTGCCTATAGGTCTAGGGGTGAAAAGTTGTGCTAAGGTCAACCTGAGTACCCAACTCCTCCTGAAACGTCTTCAGAAGCTAGAAGTAAACATCGAGCCTTTATCTGAAATAATAGACACAGGAACCCTATGAAGACGAACTATCTGTCAAACATTTATACGAGCCAACCTCTCGATACTGAAGGAAACCTGAATAGGGATAAAATGAGATGACTTGGTCAATCGATCCACGATGACCCAAATGCTATCAGAACCACAAGAAGTATGAGGTAACCCACTCATGAAATCCATAGTGATCCACTCCCACTCCCACTCAGGAATGGGTAATCTCTTAAGCAAACCACCCGGTCTCAATTATTTGGCCTTCACCTACTGATAACATAAGCAACGAGCTACAAAGTCCACTACATCCTTTTTCATACCACCCCACCAGTAATGATGCTTTAGATCACGATACATCTTGGTCGTCCTTGGATGAATAGAATATCTGGAACAATGTGCCTCCTCCAACATCAATCTCACCCATCCACCAACTCTCGACACATAAACTCGGCAACCAATCCTCAAAACACCATCAGAATTAAGAGATGTTGTCTTAGCCTCGCCACTCAACACCTTATCTCTAATCACCCTCAAAATATCATTATCAGACTGGTGAGCTCGAATCTACTCCATCAAAAAAGATCTAGCATCAATAAAGGATAAAACACGTTCAGGTATCTAAATGTCAAACCTAACCATCTGGTTAGCTAAAGACTGAACTAAGGTCAAGAGATGAGCTAAACTCCCCATACTAGTTGACTTTCGACTCTAGGCATCCGACACCACGTTAGCCTTACCCTGATGATAGATAATAGTAAGGTCATAATCCTTAACCAACTCAAGCCAACATCGCTATCTCATATTAAGATCTTGCTGGGTGAAAAATTACTAAGGGCTACGATAATTTGAGAAAATCTCACAATGGACTCCATATAAGTAGTGCCTCCACAACTTCAACACACACATAACCGCGGCAAACTCCAAATCATGGGTAGGATAATTTTTCTCATGAGGCTACAACTAACGAGAAGAATAAGCAATCACCTTACCTTCCTGCATCAACACTATACCCAAACCCACACCAGAAGCATCACAAAACACGGTAAAACCCACGCCCTCCTTGGGCAAATTCAAGATAGAAGTCGAAGTCAACAACTCCTTGAGCTTTTGAAAGCTTGCCTCACAAGCATCTGACTACTGAAAGGTAACCTTCTTCTGAGTCAACTTGGTCAATGGAGCCGCAATAGATGAGAAACCCTCTACAAAATGCCTATAATAACCCACCAAACCAATGAAACTCCAAATCTCGATAGGACTAGTAGTCCTAGCCAAATCACAAATCACTGTAATCTTGACCGGATCAACCATAATACCATCCTTAGTCACCACATGACCCAAGAAAGAGATAGAATCCAACCAAAACTCATAGCATTATCCATTTTTTTCACAAAGAAGACAGGAGCACCCCAAGGAGAAACACTAGGTCTAATGAACCCCTTTCACAACAAATCCTGCAACTACTCCTTTAATTCTTTCAACTCAGTCGAGGCCATCCTATAAGGATGAATGGAAATGGGCTTGGTGTCCGGATCCACATCAATAGCAAAATTAATATCGCGATCCGAAGGCATACCCGACAAATCCATAGGAAACACATCCATGAACTGGCAAACAACCCAAACAGAATCCATAGGATGTAGTGAGGCAACACTAGTATCATGAACATAAGCCAAATAAAACAAGTACCCTCCCTCTACCATAGCACGTAGAAAAGATATAACTCCCTTCGGACCCAAATTAAGGGTACCCTTCTAAGCTAACCTTGGCACACTCGGCATAGCTAAGGTCACGGTCTTGGCATAACAATCCAAAATAGCATGATAGAGAGTTAACTAATCCATACCCAAGATAACATCAAAATCAACCATATCTAGGATAATCAAGTTTACCTAAGTCTCACTCCTCGCGAAGGTAACTACACAAGATCGGTACACCCGATCCACCACTAAAGAATCTCCTAAGGGGGTAGATACATGAAGAGGCATAACAAGGGGTTCATAAGAAGTATCAATACTAGAAGTAAAATATATAGACACATAAGAGAAGGTAGACCTAGGGTCAAATAACACGAAAGCAGATCTGTAGCAAACTGGGATGATACCTGTAATAACTGCATCAGAGGCCTCTGCCTCGAGTCTCCCAGGTATAGTATCACACTGTCCACGTTAGCTCCCGAATTAGGAAACCCCGCATCCACTACCACGAGCTCTCCTACATTTACCTCGAGCACCTCTAGCACCACCCTTACTACTCTGTGAACCACCTCTGACTGTAGAAATAAGAGTAGGGCAAAGTTGTCGTACTGGGCATGACCAAACACACGTTGAGGATAATTCTTTCCCAAATGACTAACTTCCTCACAAACAAAGCACCCTCTGAGGCCTGAATTAATTTGAAGAGGCACGGATAAACTAAAACAACCCCCTAGGCTGAAGGACCAAAGTTGGAACCACCACTCGCATGACTTGATGCCTGACTACCTGAAATCACAGAACCTAAAAGTACACCACCTGACCCCTGTAAAGCGGCCTGAACTAGCTTACCATGATAACCATAGGAACATCTACTCGAGAAATCTCTACCTCAGGAGGCGCGACCACTAAACTCGCCCTGTCAGTGTACCTTCTTGGTGCCTCCTTGAGTAGCCTGAATAATAGACTCGGTCAACTTGGCATGCTCAATAATACTCTAAAGAAAAGCCCCTGAAACAACCATCTGGGCAGTAGCCAACTTATAAGAACCATCTAACCCCTTAACAAACTTCTAAATCCTCTTTGGTTCTGTGGAGATGCTGGCACCCGCATATCTGGCTAGGGCATGGAAGAGTACTGATGAACCATGAATTTATGGCATATGAGACGCTTAAAATAAGGAATAATTATTATTCGAAGGATACTTTTTGTGGATTTAATGTGTTTGCAGGTTGTGAAGAACTTAGGGAGGAAAAAGTGAAAACTGGACCAAAGTGGCATCAGACGAGCCTTACCACGATTGTGGAATCTTACCATGACCGTGCCTAGGTTGTCGTACATTGAAGCAGAGATGTCAAGTGCAGTGGTTCATCAGACGAAGAGGTGGTACGACTGTATGATGATTGCACGACCGTACAATGCGGTCATGGTATGGATGATCTGAAATGCAAAAATATCCAGTATGAAGGCAAGATAGGAAAGGCACGGTCGTATGTTCAACGTACAGTCGTACAATCCTCTCGTTCGAAGCAGCCGACGTCAGTTTCCTATTTTAGTTAGGATTTGGATTTCTAAGTCTATAAATAATCTTTTAGGGTTATTTTTACATGGAAAAAAAATAATATTATTATTCTGTTGCATTGTTCTATGGGATTCCAAGACAGTTTTATTGGAATTTTATAAGTATTGCTTTTACGGTTTTAATTCAAGTAGAGATTTTTGATTTTATTCATCTTTGCATGATTCAATTTACGTTTTCTTCCATGAATACTTCTTGTGTTCTTGCAATCATGAATAGCTAAACCTCATAACTAGGGTTGTGTGAACCATGAGGAATTAATGAAATGGGTTAAGTACGAAGCAATTTTGAATAGGTGTGACTGCATGTATTGTTATTTCCTTCATTATAATTGATCTCCTAACGGCTGCAAACTTTAGAATCTCGCTTATATTCTAGACTTGTTCGAGAGAGAGGTAGAGATTGGTAAAAGGGAGTAACAACAGATATTTGAAGCTATCAACCTTCATCTAATAACTTGAGTCGTAACAGGGATAGTTATCTGAGATCCAGAACAAGGGTTAGTAGTGCGACACTCGGAGACTGAGAGGGCAAGAGTGAAATTCATCTAACCAAGGTCGAAAAATGTTTAGATGAACCTATCTTGTTAGATTTTGCATGCAACGCAGTGGGATAGTTTGCCAACACAAGTAACCGATGGAGTTAAAAAATTATCGGCGATCACAGTCCTAGTGTATTTCTCATATTGTTTACAAATTCGACAATCAACAATCGTTACTATTACTATTTTCTTACAACCCCCCCCCCCATTTATTACTTACTTGTAATTTACTCAGATAAGCACTCGATCAAATTTTGTCCTATTCCCTGTGGGATTGACCCCAACCTAGTTGGATTCTATATTTTATTCATTGACCGTTTTATACTTTCTTGGAGGTGTAGTTTGGCCTAAATCAAGTACCTCATACTCAAAAATAGACATGAAGCCCTGCTCTAAATAATCAAACTCATCCCGCATCCGATCTCTCAAACTATACGGTACAAAACTCTCCAAAAAGGCCTCAGAAAAGTGAGCCCAAGTCATAGCAATCGAACCCAAAGGTCTACAACTGGATAGAGACCTCCACTAATCCCTGGCCATATCCGTCAACTGGTAGGTAGTATAAGCAACTCCGTGAGAATCAAGGGATACAAGATTATGTAACTTCTCCTAGCAGTCAATCAGAAACTCATAGGCATCCTCGCCAATCAGCCCACTAAACTTGGGAGGAGCCAAGCGAATAAACCTCCCAAACCTCTTCTGATCATCAGAAGACATCACTATACTCAAAACAATTAGATAAATAGTAAGTCTGACAGGCAATAAATCCACATGTAGGGGTACCATAGACGATGGATGTACCCCTAAAGTAGGAAAATAATAAGCAGATATCGGTACAGATGGCGGAACACCACTCAAAGTCTGAGGAACACCCGGTACACTCGAAGGAACACCATCCAAGCCACTCAAGAGGCGAACCAACAAATCCTAAAGCACTGGGGTATCAATTGAACCCTGTGGAACCTGAGCTGGCCCCGCACCCCTATCTGATTGTCATCAATGGCATACACAACCTCAGGTTCGGGAGAGGCCTCCCTAGCACGTCCTCTGGCTGGGGCAGCTCCTCGTACTCGTCCTCTACCTATGGGTCGGCTATGACCCATGCCTCTTCCTAGGACCGGATCTCCCATATCGGGTGTCGGCTCAACATTCATAACATCTCTGGACCTAGTCCTCACCATTTGCACAGAAAAGAATAGAATACAAGTTTAGAACATTGGTTATGAACAACCCGCACGATAAGGATTCAAATTAGAGAAGTTTTCCTAAAGACATTTTATAGCCTATCAAAGATAAATACGGACGTCTACGTACCGATCCGTGAGACTTTACTAGACATCCTGTTGTTACACTTATGAGACTGGTGAACCCAGTGCTCTGATATCAATTTGTCACGACCCAAAAATTAAGGTCATGATAGCATTTATCTCGGCCCGGCCTTGATAAGTAAGCCAAGTTCCCAAAAGTTAAGAAAAATCAAAAATAGTAATAAATAAGACAAGACGAGACCTAGAATAAAGTTAGGTCACACATTTGAAAATTTTAATGAAAGTCTAAACAAAATACCATAAAAACCCCAGAAATAGTGTCACAAGTGTAAGAGCATCTACTACAACTCAAAATCCTGAATGATACATAGTCTGTCTCCAACTCAAAATCCTGAATGATACATAGTCTGTCTCCAAAATAAAAATAAAGACAACTAAATGATAAGAGGATGTCTGGGGTCGACTATGATCAAGCCTAGAGCGGGCCAGTACCTCAAAGTCACCAACTCAACAACATAAAATGAGCCTCCGCGTGTCATACTCGTGCTAGGATCTGCACCAAAAGGGCACAGTAGAAGTGAGTACGGTCCACTTATACTCAGTAGGAATCATAAGCCGACTAAGCAATAATACAAGTAAAGAAATACTATGAGCACATCACCTGTAAGTAGAAAAATTCCCAAACGGTAGCTCACACCATCTCCACTAACAGTTCTAATATATATAACACTAAAGAACGAGTAGCAAAAGATATAATCAAATAAGTACAGAAACTAAATACACGCCAAGAATATGAAAACCACACAAGAATGCATATGCAATGCGATGCAATGAAGATGGGATAATGATGAATGATTTGAAAGCCATCGTATGACTTTCTGTATACATCTACCCAGCCTCAGTGCTCTCAAGATAGGACCCATGGGGTGGTTCGCAACCCGTATACCTGTCTCATAATCTCATTCCACCTCTTCGGATAATATTCATGGATTAAGGTTTATAAAGTATTTCTCATATCTCAATCAACCTGACTGGCACATCCCTCGATCTAGGCATTTTTAAAAGTGTCTCATTTTCTTTCAAAATCAGTGTTTCTTAATGGTACCAATGTCTCATGAATATACACATATGAAATGAGGATGTAATGCTCATAACCAATCAGTATGAAGATGATAATCCATTCAATTCAAGTAAAAGTGAGCTCAGAATCAACTCAATGTGTTAATAATCAAAATCTCAATATCTCATTTGGCACCATCAGAAAATTAGACATGTATGACATCATTAATATCATATCAAATCCATAATTCGGGTATTTCCATCATGATAAAGGCAAACAAGGCTTAATAAGGCCTCTAATATTTATTCAAGTCCCCGCACGGCATCACATTAAGAATAAGGCACATATATGCACAAACAAGACCAATGATGTCAAATAAAACCCTCATTTGGGCAACATGCAATATATAATATCACCAATCAACAACAACGAGAATATAAGCCCCCACAAGGGCATCACGCAATATATATTATAACTCAAACACAATTCCCATAGTTATTTTCCCCAACTCATGGCATGCTTTACTTAGTTATTAACTACCAAGCCCAGTCTGAAGAAAGTTAAGCCATAACCTACATCGAAGTATCGAAATCCAAGCCTAAAGTCTTTCAACAAGGAGCCTTTCCCTTCCGAATAGCCTCAAAATCAATTAAAATATACAAATACAATATCTACGCATTAAAAGAAAGCTAATGATACACATATTGACTATATTCAAGTCGGGTCCAAAATGGGTTCCAAAAAAATAGATTCAAAAACAAAAGGGATAAAATCAGAATTTTATTTTAGACATACATTTTCCAAGGTTATGGGAGTCTATAGTTGAAAACCCACGCGAAAACGAGTTGAAAATGAGGTCCACATTAAAGAAAAATCATTTTTAAGCTTTACCATAAAAATCCTCAAAATCCATTTTGAACTCAAGATTAAAGAGTATTTTTAATGATATAATCAATGTAAAATAATGAAAATACGGTTTTGGGACTTACCCAAGCTCAAATGGTGATGGAAACCATAAAAATCACCCATACCCGAAGCTCAAAGGTTCAAAAATGGTGAAAAATTACAAAGTGGGGTTTATATACCAGCGATGGTCGCTTAAGCGGCTTAAAGATCGCTAAAGTGGCCAAGCCACTTAGGCTGGCCATCGCTTAAGCGATCAAGTGCCGCTAAAGTGGATGTCGCTTAAGCGATCCCTTATTGCTAAAGCAGCTACCGCTTAAGCGGTACTTTGGCCGCTTAAGTGGCTGCACCAGATATCAGCAAGTGCTGAGTTTGTGCAAGTCAAAAATGCTCTGAACGGACCTCGAGATTCGTTGGGGACCCCACAGAAATAAACCATATATGCTACTAGGCTATTTTTTTAAAAAGTATCATTTTCAACAAATTAACCCCTGGGACCCCTTAAAGCTTATTTTAACTAGTTTCTACAACAAGGGTTGAAATGCAATATAAAGGTCCTAAACCTGAACCAATCTCGCTACTAACCCAACTTTGACATTCCGGATCCAATGGAACTGTCTAAATCTCCATCTTGCACTCAGAACATCAAATGTTGATCGAAGTCAACTATAAAAATTTTAAAGCCTCTAAAAACCATAAACTCTCCCAAAAGCCTCCCGAAGGCAGTGGGAACCGTGCCCACCATCCCCGTACTTTAAAATCAACAAGTAGAAACTACGGAAAAGGGCAAAATGATCAAATCACATAAAAGGCAAAATCTCACATATCAGGTCATTACAGTTTAATTCTTTCGTTTGGCTACACCATTTTGTTCTAGAGAATAGGGAGCACTAAAATCATGTATAATATTATTTTTTTTCATAAAAATCCTCTAGAGTTTTAGTACTATATTTTCCATCCATCAGACCTAAATCTCTTGAGTTTTCTGTTTAATTGGTTTTTTACTTCTTCTTTGAATTTAAAAAATATGCTTTCAGCGTCATCTTTAGACTTAAGAAGATATACCTTATTGTATCTAGAGAAGTCATCAGCAAAAGTATTGTAATAATTCTTTCCATCTTTGCTAACAGTGTTCCTGAAATATGCTAAGTCTGAATGTACTAGTTCAAGCAATTCAATTTTTCTACTAGTAACAGATTTGAAGGGTTTCTTGGCATGCTTTGCTTCTATATACACATAGGACGTTTAGAAAGATCATCAATTTTTATTGCATGAATTAATTTTATTTTTTTTAAGTCTTTTAATAGAATAAATATTAATATGACCAAGTCTACCATGCCACAAGTTGATAGACTCAGTAATATAAGCAGAATTGAAAATACTTGAATTATTGACAATCTCTTGAAGAATGTTCACTACAAATAAGCCCCCACCAAGGTATTCCTTCCCAACAAAATCTCTTTCACGAGAAATAATTATTTTATCTACTTAAAAAACAAGTTTAAGGCCAACTTTATTGAGAAGCATTACAGAAACTAAGTTTCTATTGCGGGAGGAACGTACAGAACAATGTTCAAGGCTAAAGTTTTTTAGAAGAGAATTTAAGTAAAAAACAATCTTTTACCCATAACTCTAGCAGTAGTGGAGTAACCCTGTAGATCCACTCGCTATCAGTGGACTCCTTAAAGTCATGGAACAACTCTTTGTTGGCACAGAAATGCCTTGAAGTGAGTCAGTCTTGTTAGCCATCAGGTTCGCCTCGACGACTACCGCAACAATCACTTCATTATCCTCAGGGGGATGAGCTTGAACATCATCTTGTCCTCCCTGCTTTGAGTTTTGCAAACTATCCCATATTTCCTTAGCAGATTTATGAATAACAAATAAATCAAACAAAGAATTAGTCATGTGATTCAATAAATGTTCTCTAACATTTTTGTTATTATTTTTAAATTTCTTTTTAGCAGCTTCATCGGCAACCACAACAGTGTTAGAACCACTAGTAATGTTAGAACCATCAGGAGGTGGTTCGTTAAACAAAATATACTCAACATCGAATTGTTCATCGACAACCACAACACAATTAAATAACTTTAAGCGCTAAATTCAAATAACAAAAAAAACAACATTTAAAATTATATGGAGAATGATTGAAAAGATAGAAATAAGATTAGTTATAATTTGATTTGGATTTATAGATCAATCTATAGTATTCTTTTTGATACATATAAATGTCAATTTCATACACGGAGGGAGTTGACATATTCCATTATGTGTTGATATTGATGGGAGTCTTCATTCCCACCACCCCTTTTCCGACCCTTCTCTCCTTCATTCCCTTATGCATTGCAAAGAACATTATACAAAAAAGTTTATTATAAATTAATTTTTGAACATAAGAAAAATCACAAATGTGTTCCTCGAGGAAAGTGATCTTTCATATTTTTTCTTCATTAAATTAGTAAACTATACATGTGAATATCGTGTATGATATAATATGCATTATCATGTGGGGAGTTGGGTGGAGGTTGGAAAAGGTCCTTTTCTGAACTTTAATGTAATATGCACTCAACTAAGCAGGTCCACATGCATCTTCCCATTCTCATGTCCTGAAAGGCTTGCGGATATAGGAAAAATGTCACACTGCGTGGAATCCGGCATCGTAGACACAAGAAAAAAACCTGGAAACTTGTCATTAATAGTCGCTCCGTTTTAAAATAGTTGTTATATTTTACTTTTTGAGAGTCAGTTTAACTAATTTTCAAAGCCAACATAAATTAGATTGATTCGATATTTTAAAATTAAAATTTGAATATTCAAAAATTATACGAAAAATACTATAAATTGCAATTTTCTCATATTAATATGATGAAAATTTATCTTAAAATGTTGTTTAAAGTTTATATCATTTGACTCTCAAAAAGAAAATTATGACAAGTAAAAAGGAATCAGAGGGAGTACATACATATTATTAAACTTATCAAGATATTTTATTTAGCTATCCGAGCAAAATTATGCTTCAATTAAATACTTCAATTCTTAGTAAAGTGCAACGATTAGATATTTTTTATTCAAATTTTAGAAAAAAAATTATGTGTTCTCATTTGTCTATTAAATAGTTAAATTAGCCAGATAAAATATATCATTTCTTTTAATTATATGCATTCACCTCAATAAGCCATAAAACTACAGGCATTTTCTGCTCGACATTGATATGTTTAATTAAAGGAGATGATATATTTCATATAGTTAGCTTAATTATCTAATAGATAAATGAAAACACACGTAAAAGCTTCTTTAAAATTTGGATCAAACGTGTTTAATTGAAACACTTTATTAGGTATTAAAATGTTTAATTAGAACATGACTTGATTCGAGTGTATAAAATCTAAATGAGATATTCTGAAAAATTTAAGGGGATGACTACTTATTAAGCCTTGAATTAGTGTTCCAATTGAACACATGATAAAGTGGCAAAATACTTTCGGGTTATATTTTGAAAAAATAAATTATGGTATTCTCAAGAACTTATTATAAATTAATCATATAAAGCATGTCACCTCTTTTAATTAAGTGGTTAATTGAAATACTTCATTATGCATTCAAATTTTTAATTCAAAGATGTCAAAGTTTAAATATCTAAATGAAATTTGCTAAAAAATTTAAAAGATAATTGATGTATTCTGTCAAAAAGGAAATGGATAACCAGTTGTTCAATGTTGCATTACTGTATTTGCATCTATACCCACAATTAGTGCCATGGTCCACTCGATTGATATACATGACGCTTCCACCTACCCTTCATCCATCCTGTATTTTATCAACCTACTCCATCTTAGATTTGCTCGAGTCCAATGTATAAATTTAGTAGATATTTTTATGCTCTTAGCTCTACTATTTTTACATTTTTCCTTTTTGATATTTATTTTTGAATTCAATTAATTTGAATTGGTATTGCTTAGGATTCATTCGATGAAAACGCTCCTTATTATGAATTTTTTATACCCTAAACATGAAATCAAAATCTCTTATTATCGAAGAAGCAGTTCCATTCGTTGAATCAGGTCATTTAATAGTTACTATATTAATGTTGACAATGAAACTTAATGCAATTCTTTTTTCTGTATCGAAATGCCAAGTTGGGTAAATTTTTTATGTAACTATAAAAATCAGAAGTGATATAATTTCAATCTTAGCTAAATAGAATAATATGAACATTAAAGATTCATATAATCCATCTAAATTCTTGCAAGACTAAGAAGGCCAGTTCGGTGTATTAAAGTTTCTGCATGTGCAGGATTTGAAGAAGAATCGAACTATAAGGATTTATTGTACACAGTCTTATTCCATATTTCGCAAGAGACTATTTCTATGACTTAAACTCGTGATTTTTTGATCACATAACAATAATTTGACTAGTTACTTCAAGGCTACCGTTTGAATTCTTTTAAGACTGTAACGTAACAATAGTTGTAGTAGTAACATATGTCAACCCAATAAAGGGTAAAAGAAAAAGAAAAAACATAAAAGTGGTTGATGATGATCCCGTTGAGTCATTTGAATATTGAAGAAAATATCTCTTGGTACACATAATATATGACTGCTACTTAAATGACTCAATACAAGCATGTACAAGTTTAGTTTATTGGAAAAATAAATTTTCAAAAGTGTGACACCCTTCTTCATACATATATAAACATAAATTTCTTTGATCAACTTTTATAGTCTTTGAATTTTGTTGGTCCAATCATTCGAATGATGTTTACAGCTCAGCCAAGATCCACTCCACTTAGTTCAGAAATCCAACATGTCTTCACCGTCCGGTCGCCTGTGGAGATCATGACAACAAGGAGGAAAATCAGTAGTCAGATTAGTAGATTTAAAGTTAAAGCTGTGATTCAAAGTGGGAATGAGGAGAAGAAGAAGACAGTGGAAGGTGGAAAGTTGGTGAAGAAATCTGGGGAAGAGAGTAATGGGTTTTCTGGAAAAGGGGTGAGAGATGTGAAAGCAGTGATCACTTTGAGGAAAAAAATGAAGGAGAAAATCAGTGACAAGATTGAAGATCAGTGGGAGTCTTTAATGAATGGGATTGGAAGGGGGATCTTGATTCAGCTCATTAGTCAAGACATTGATCCTGGTTTGCTTTCAAATCTCAAATTTACTTTACTTCTTCTACTTTTTACTCTGTCAGCTTATGTTTTTCTTTGATCTAACTTCTCAGCTTTATTTCTCTTTTTTTTTCTTTTTTTTGCTGTCTTGAGCTGTTTCCTTTCTAGATTGCTGGTAATAGCAATGGTTCGTTGACTTGGTTGAACACACACACACACCCAAAATAAAATTATTGTGCTTCTTTCGGGGATCAAAATGAAGGAAAAAACCTACACCATGTAGTGTTTACATGGAACCAATACAAATGCATGAAATGATTATTTTTTTTTATAACTGTGGCGTCTGGGCCAGCTTTCGCACGCCTCATCTAATTCCATGGGATACCTATCAGGTTACTCTGTCTATCAAGGCTAGAACATATAGAAAGAATCAACTAGTATTTTTTGTCTCTGTTGGGATTTGAACCTGAGAACCCAGATTCTCAACCCACTTCATTTACCACTAGGCCACACCTTTGGATGCCAAATGCATGAATTGTATTTGCACATAGTCTTATATTTGTTAGCTATGCTTAATTATAATACATTCTCACGGGTTCAATCACTTAACCATGATAAGTTAATATTGTTTGGTGGAAAGTGGAAAACACCTAGTGCGGATATTATATTGTGATCCATTCTTTCTTACTTTTTAGCATTTCTGGGTGCCTTTTTAGTTCATTTTTCTTGTTTCCTGTTGTGAAAACTTGATTGGCAACACAGTCTGTTGCAAACTTAGTTCATAATGATTCCATGTATTGTGACCGGTGGAATGGACCATAGAACATCAACTCCATTCCACAGGAAACTTTTACATGAGTAGTATTCTGAGGTTAACGAAGTACTACATTTTTCTGCTTACAGTTACCAAGTCGGGAAAGTATGCGGAGTCTTATGTGAGGGGCTGGTTGTCCAAGCCTTCTGATCATCCATATATAGTTGAATATGCTGCCAATTTCACTGTACCACACGATTTTGGACGCCCTGGAGCTATCATTATTACCAATCTCCTTGACAAAGAGATACACTTGGTGCAGATTGTTGTTCATGGCTTTAATGAAGGCCCTTTATTCTTTAGTGTTAATACATGGATTCACTCTCAGAAAGATAATCCAGAGAGTAGAATTATCTTCCAAAATCAGGTAAGCGACATACTTTCAAATGATTTTACTTTTCATTTTCATTAGCAAAGCAGATAATGGTGCTTGATCAAGGATGCCGCTGCATTTTATAACAGGCATATCTACCATCTCAAACACCACCTGGCATCAAGGATCTTCGATGTGAAGACTTGTTGAGCATTCGCGGCAATGGGAAAGGCGAGAGGAAGCTACTTGAACGAATCTATGATTATGATGTTTACAATGATTTAGGCAATCCTGACAAAAGTGAGGATCATGCTAGGCCGCTGATAGGTGGCAAAGAGAGACCTTATCCTAGGCGCTGTCGGACTGGTAGAGGTCCAACTAAGAAAGGTACTGAGGAGTATATTTTTCATTTAGGTTTGTCGCCCCAATTCTGCGACATTCTTTTGCTGACTTTTTCTTGATCTTTGGATGCTGACAGATCCACTTGCAGAGCGTAGAATAGAGAAACCTCATCCAGTTTATGTCCCTAGAGATGAAACTTTTGAAGAAATTAAGCAAAATGCTTTTTCTGCTGGAAGGTTGAAAGCTCTGTTACATAACCTGGTACCACTAATTGCGGCTACATTGTCAAGCTCAGACATTCCCTTTACAAACTTCACTGACATAGATAAACTGTATAACGATGGGTTTGTCTTGAATGATGATGAAGATTTACAGAAGAATAAATTTCTTTCTGATACTTTGGATAAAGTATTTTCTGTCAGCAAAAGGTTGCTCAAGTACGAGATTCCTGCTATAATCAAACGTAAGCACCCACCTCTACTTTTTTATTGATATATGTTTACTTCTATCATTTAGCATTGTTGAAACTTGAGGAGTTCTGTTTGTCTACTAGATTTACAAGATGTGCCTTCAGAAACCTACCATCCTCTAATTTCTTTCCAACGTTGCTTCTGGAGTGATATTTGATACACTCTGCATCTTTCTGGTTTTTGTCTTGCAGGGGATAGATTTGCGTGGTTGCGAGATAATGAATTCGCCCGACAAGCTTTAGCAGGGGTTAACCCTGTGAACATTGAACTTCTGACGGTAATTTTTAATTATTATTTTTGTACTAAATAAATTATAAGCTTTCTTTAGACGTTGATTAAGCTTGTGGATATTTAACAGGAATTTCCAATTGTTAGCAAGCTAGATCCAGCTGTTTATGGCCCCCCTGATTCAGCTATTACCAGGGATCTTATAGAACAGGAGCTTAATGGACTGAGTGTTGAAGAGGTAATGATCCTTTTCCAAAGTATTATTTTGGAAAATCTAGCTTTGCTGTGTTTCTTTTTATGTGTAGACCATCTCTAAACCTAAAATTTCATCTCAAATTTTCTATTCAGGCTATTGAAGGCAAGAGATTGTTTATACTTGATTATCATGACATGCTTTTGCCATTTATTGGGGAGATGAACTCCTTGCCAGGGAGAACAGCTTATGCATCAAGAACACTTTTCTTTTACACATCCAGAGGTGTTCTAAAGCCAATTATCATTGAACTTTCGCTGCCTCCAACACCTTCTTCACCTAGGAACAAGCGTATATTCTCCCATGGACATGATGCAACCAATCACTGGATCTGGAATCTAGCCAAAGCACATGTTTGTTCAAATGATGCCGGCATCCATCAGTTGGTGAACCACTGGTAAGCTTAGAGCCCTTCTCTTTTTTCTGTTAGTACTTTTCTTGTAAACAGTTTTACGTAGATTTCTTCCAATGTTAGTTCTCATTGTGCTTTCATAAAATCTAATAGTCTTCTACTTTGGTGGAACCTTGGCTTTGACTTTTACCATTTTGTAATAGATTTGAAACTGAAGCTTAAAGATTGTACGGACATTGCACGAATATTTTCTCTAGCTTTGATCCTATCAGTCAGGGACCTCACTGTGCATGTAAAATTAAATTCTCAGGTTAAGGACTCATGCTTGTATGGAACCATATATCATTGCAACCCATAGGCATCTTAGCTCAATGCACCCAATTTACAAGCTACTTCACCCTCATATGCGCTACACACTGGAAATCAATGCTCTTGCAAGGCAGAGTTTAATAAATGGGGGTGGAGTTATTGAAGCATGTTTTAGCCCTGGAAAATATTCAATGGAAATAAGCTCTGCAGCTTACAAGAGCATGTGGCGGTTTGATATGGAAGCACTGCCTGCAGATTTAATAAGAAGGTAAAAAACTTCAAGCATGACATCGCTTTAAACCTTGAACTATAACTATTTGCCTTGTACGCTCAAGTTCAGATCAACCTTATTGTTTCATCTGATTATTGCAACTTTTCAACTAATAATTAAAACTTTGACTGCTTTTAAGGGGAATGGCTTTAGAGGATCCATCGATGCCTTTGGGGGTGAAACTTGTGATTGAAGACTACCCTTATGCAGCAGACGGCCTTCTCATATGGTCTGCCGTAAAAGAATATGTGGAGTCCTATGTTGAGCACTACTACTCCGAGCCTAATTCTGTCACGTCTGATATTGAGCTCCAGGGCTGGTGGAATGAGATCAAGAACAAGGGACACCCCGATAAGAAAAATGAGCCTTGGTGGCCAAACCTTGTTACTAAAGAAGACTTGTCTGGCATACTCACTACAATGATCTGGATTGCCTCAGGCCAACATGCAGCAATCAACTTTGGGCAGTACCCTTTTGGAGGTTATGTACCTAACCGTCCTACCCTTATGCGAAAGCTCATCCCTCATGAAGATGATCCTAGCTATGAGAACTTTATTCTTCACCCTGAGTACACTTTTCTGGCATCTTTGCCTACTCAACTCCAAGCTACTAAAGTGATGGCTGTTCAAGATACCTTGTCGACTCATTCAGCAGACGAGGAATACATGTCTCAGTTGCACGAAATTCAAAGATTTTCTATAAATGATCATGAAGTTATGAAGATTTTTAAAAGATTCAGTGACAAATTAAAGGAGATAGAAGATACCATCAACCAAAGAAACAAGGATATCCGTCTTAAAAACCGAAGTGGTGCTGGTGTTCCTCCATATGAACTGCTGCTACCTACTTCTGGTCCTGGTGTTACCTGTCGTGGTATTCCAAACAGCATCTCAATCTGACATGTTCATGTGCTCATTTTATAATTTATATCTTCTATGATTATGATTTGCCACAGATCATCTGGAACTTGGTGGCATGCAATTTGTAGTTATAGTAGAAATATTTTACAGGGTTTAAGCTGTTGAGAAGCAGTGTAATTAGAAAATAATATTGAGCTGTCTTTCAGAAGATACCCGGGACTAAATTTTTTCCCGTTTAACATTCACAATTCTGATGAAGAAAAAGTTTAATGATAAAAACAACACACTTTTTTGGCAGTGTATATGCATGTAGAAAAGCAAACCACGAGGGTAAAATACAGAAGACTTGTAAGTAATAGCATGAACTATCATTTACAGCAAAGTTCACCAGCTTCCTACTGTGGGCTGGAATCCAGATTATCTTCATCGTCTGTGTATCTGTGCATCCCACGAGTAAACTTCATTTCCTGTCTTCACAATTCTGATGAAGAAAAAGTTTAATGATAAAAACAACACACTTTTTGGCAGTGTATATGCATGTAGAAAAGCAAACCACGAGGGTAAAATACAGAACTCAGAAGACTTGTAAGTAATAGCATGAACTATCATTTACAGCAAAGTTCACCAGCTTCCTACTGTGGGTTGGAATCTAGATTATCTTCATCGTCTGTGTATCTGTGCATCCCACGAGTAAACTTCATTTCCTGTCTTCAAAGCGATCTGCAGAGTCGCTGGATGAAACCGAAAAATCACTAGCTTTCAACAGGAGGATGAACAATAATGTTTTGACACGACACTTCTTTATTGAGACGTAATATAATTAAATAATTAAATAATTAAACATGTTATAAATTTGGTCATAAAATTCAACATGTTAGCAAAGGAAACAAGAGGTACTGAGGTCAACTAGTCTACCATCCAAATATAGTAAAAAAAAAAGAAAAATTTATCAAGTTTAGACCATGAAAAAAATCAAAGTGTGGGTCCATAACGTTTTGCTTAGGGTCTGTTTGAAAAGTCATCTGGTAATTGAAATTAGTATAATTACTAGGGTAGTAATTAACAGCCTAGTAATTACGATTACTTATTTGTTTGCCACAATATAATTACAGTGTAATTACAAGTGTACTGTTTGGTTGCACAAGTGTAATTAAATGGGACATTAAATTTTTAAAATAAAATTTAATTATCAAAAACAAAAAATGCATATTAGACAAATAAGGGCCTTTATAAATGATATTAAGCTAAATATTTAAGATTTATATATTGTCTTTTGAAAATATATTAATTAATAAACATATGTTCTTAACTAGTATTATAAAAAAATAATTAATTTATATTTTTTAAATTAGTATATTTTAATTAAATTAATCGTAAAAACTAAAAGTACATGATTTTTAAGAACATCATAAATCGTATGTTTGACAAAAAACTTGATATTGTAAATATAATGTCATAAAATTATTAAAACATTTGACAAAAAGATAATCTATCAATTCTAACTAAAAATGAATAGTTTGCAATGTGAAATATCAAGTCAATACTGTTAAAATAAATAAGTTGAAACTGAAAATATACCATAAGTTCAAAATTCAAAAAAAGAGTTAGCATAATGCTCTTATGTCAAATTTCAACATAACGTACATAAATATGATTCAAAAGAAAAGGAAAACATAAATCTATAACTTTATTCAACAATGAATTCTACTTTATTTTAAACATTAGAATGCTAACAAAATTATGCTAAATGAAAAAATAAATATAAAATAGATATTACGAACAATTGCATGTAATCACAAGAAGTAAAGTTGGGAAACGAGAAGTAAATGAAATATAATAATATAAAATAAAAAATATGTTTTTTAAAAATATTAGAATAATAAGAATAAAAAAGAATTAAAAATAATAGAAATAAAAAATAAAATAAAATGAAAAATATAAAAGAAAGAAATTAAAAAGTAACCAACTTGTAATTACACCATATAATTACCAGCAATTCACAGCTCCCCCCTGTGAATTGAAGAGTGTAATTACACCCTGCCAAATACACCCAATTACATGCTGACCAAGTAATCACCTGGCCAACCAAACATGTCAAACTGTGTAATTACACCAATTACACCAAATTCAATTACCAGGGTGGCTTTCCAAACAGGCCCTTAGCGTGATTCTTGACTTGACATGAAATTTAAGAATGTAAAGAATGACTTTTGAATTTTGTGATTGTTTAAAGATATATATAATGTATCAAAATGTTATTTAATCTTGTGACATGTCATGTGGGAAGTTATTATTAGATAGTTGTCAAAAAAAGATAAAGACATTCATTTTTAAACGGACTAAAAAGAGACATATTAAATGGAGACAGTATATGTTAGGAGATTGTTCAAGATTCAAAGGAACATCTATCATTGCTACAAAAGGGACCAAACCATTGTTGACTTGTTGCTAGGAATATAATCAATAAATTGCAAATTGTTACAAAGGTAGAATAATTATCTCGTGGGTTGAAGACTCGGAGAAAGTCGCTAGTCTATTCTGGCTTATTGCAGGTCAAGAAGGAATAAGTAATAAGACATTGAGGTTGCCCAAAAACTTCACCCTCGAGACACCAGGACGGGCATGAAACGAAAGGGGAACCAATCAAGTTTTCCAACACCAGATAGAAGGAGGTTCACTTAAGCTTTAATTTCGTTAGAGTGACTTATAAATCTATGAATATGCATTAGTGATTCCTTTCGATGGTCACATGTTTTTCTTTTTTCAATTCAGTAGATTGTGATTTCTACTTTGTTTCTTTACTTTCTCAAGACATTGGTGTCATGACAGATCCCTAGATGATACCTACCTTTTTAATCATGAAATTTTCCAAGTATGTACTAGTAAAAGGTGTTATTGTTCGAGTTTAGTAAAATTTGTATTTTCAACAAGAACTTTAAACATAATATGTTCAAACTAAAGTATGAACAACCAAATGAAGTTCTAACTCTGTATTTACAACTTTGAACTTCACAATAAGTTCAACTAGTGGTGGGCATAAAAACTGGAGAACCAAAAAATCGTACCGAACCGAATCAGTTCGGTTCTTCGATTTTGGTTCTTCGGTTTGATTTCGGGTTTTTTTTCGGTAGTTCTGTTCGGTGTTCGATTTAGGGGTAACGGTTCTTTGGTACACCGAAGAACCGAAGTTTTATTAAAAGTTTTTTTTTTTAATTTTTATTTAGCTCATGTTTGGCCCAAAACTTTTCAAAATCAAGCCTCAAAGCCCATACCCAATTACCTCATCAACATTTACCCTCCATCCTTATTACTTTTACATTTTCCTAATTTTTAATTTTAATTCCTAATATACTTATATTTCTAATTGTAATTCCTAAAAATTTTCACACAAATACTCCTAATTTCTAACTGTAATTCCTAAAAAATTTCACACAAATACTACCACCGTATTGTGATATGAAAAATGGAGCACTACAATGATATGTATTTGAAGTTGTCCTCACTTGATAGTCTATTTACAATGTTTTAGATTTTTTAGCGTCTTACATTTTGATTCGGTTCTCATTTTATTTTTTATTTTACACCAAAAAACTGATTTAAAAATACTGAACTAAACCGAACCGAAGTTGAAAAAACAGAATCGAATTGAATTAGTTTGGTTCGGTGCACACTTTTCTAAAATCAAAAACCGAAGAACCGAACCAAAATTTGATAAAATAGAAACGAAGAACCGAACGCCCACCCCTAAGTTCAACCCAACTTATGAACAACAAAAAATGAAGTTCAAACTATTTTTTTGGAAAATAGAAAAACCAAACGTTTAGAAAGAGATGAAGATTGGAAGATTCAAGTCCACCGAATTCACGGTGTGTCCTTAAGGAAATTATTCTCCTCAAATACCTGAGGTTATGGAATATATCCTCCCAGGATAAAATGAATCACTTCAACAGAATAGCGGTACCTTAAACTCTGTCGAACTACGAATGCACTCAATGGTTTGCAAATCACACTTAAGTTTTTAGGAAGAAGAAGAAGAGAGTGTTTTTACTTCAAAATTTCGTACCAAAACCTGAGGAAAAAATCAGGTATTTATAGCCAAAAAGTGTTGCTTCAGAAAGGAAGCAATGGCTCATGAAAAGCTGCAACTTTTTGAAACGACGTCCACCTGAGACCCTATCTGCCGCAGCACATGGCCACATGCGGCCACATGTCCCTTTCGTCATCAAAAAAAAAAGTTTTCTGTGACATGAGTTGGCATCTGCGGAGCCATATGCATCCGCAGATCGCCGTATGCGAGCGCACGATAGTTTTTCATCTTCAAACAGCTCCTCGAAGAGTCGCATCCCTTCGCGGTGTATTGTGACATGCATCCATACATACTCGTGTGCGTCCGCAAATGGAGAATATTTTTGTATCAGATTTTTTGGATTAAGCACAGGAATGAGTCTTTCTCCCACCAATAAGGGAGAAACACTCTTATTAAAGTGTAATGACCCTCGAGGTCATTTTGGTGTTTTGAGACTTTCCATAGCGATTACAGGTCATTTATGACTTGTCGGAACTATCGGTTCGGTTATCGGATAGTCCGTTTAGGTTTTAGACTCATTTTCCTGTTTTGGAGCTTTCGTTGTTTAGGATTTGGTCTCGGACCAAAACTCCTAGAAGACGATCTCAGATGGAAATTATGATAGTACCATCAGCTCCGGAACATTGATTTTAGGTTAGGGGGATCCTTGGTCCGGGTCCCGAGGCTTCCGGACTCATTTTGGGCTATTGGGTAGATTTGGTGAAAAATAAACCTATAGGTGTGGGGCCCATATTTAATCGAAATGACTGCGGATGAAAATTTTGATGGTTTTGCTTAGTCTGGAATATCGAATTTGGTATGGTAGCATAGTTTGTTTGCGCACGCGGGGTTTCGAACGAATCCCAAACACTCAATCGGAGTGCATTTTGGACTTAGCTAAAATATGATATCTGATTTTCTGGTGTGATCGCTTTATCAGTCAAGGACCGCTAAATCCCTTATCGCTTAAGCGGCCTTGTACTGCTTTAGCTGCCTTGGTGGGCCGGACGAGGGTCTCTTTAGCGGTCCTCGTCCGTTTTAACGGCTAGGATGCCGCTTAAGCGGACCCTCACCCTTTTGCAAGCGGCACTCTACCGCTTTAGAGGTAGGTGCTTAAGCGCCCAGGTGTCCTCTTTAGCGGCACCTGAGGGCTGTTATATCCCCTTCTTCACTCGAAAATCCCATTCATCTCTCAACCCATTTTCCCCATTATTGAGAGCTTGAAGAGAGAGAAAGTGTGGGGAATCTTCCATTGAAGCTAAGGTAAGTTAAGACATCGCTCCTTGGTCCTTATTCATCATTTTACCCGTTTAACTCCGTCCCATTTCATTGTAAATTCTTAGAAATTAGGTCTTTGAAATCCTAATCTTTAGGGACTGATTTGGGCCCCGATTTGTGTCCGGTTTATGTTCAACTTTCGAGAACACATTCCTTATCATTAGAGGTACCTCGTGATGGATTCAATTTTGGAATTCCATTAGCGGGCCCCACCGGCTATTTTTAACCCAATTTTGGGTCCGGAGTTTTATATTACAATATGGGTATCATTTTACTCGTAATGACGTGTAGGTTACTATTTTGATAGTGTGACATCGATTTGGGATCGTGGAGAAAGGATGAATGAATCATGGACGATTCAATTATTGCGGTTCAGCATCGAGGTAGATTTCGGTCTACTTTCTTCTATGAGATTATGTATAGTGTAGATTGCATGCGAAGTAGGGATTATAGGATATGATTATGACTAGTAAATCATGACTTAGCCTATTTAGGGAATCCGGGGTATAAGTGTGACCCGAACCTTAGCATAGGTGTTTGTTATGGCTATAGAATCCTATTACCCTTGATTATAAGCATGATAACCATAGTTGATGATTAAAGGTTCTTTAGTATAAGGTTTACCATTCGACTTAGTGCATTGGGTAGTATTTTCCCCGATTAAATCCTTTAGTGACTTTATGCCCTCACTTACCGTAGTTTTCCCAAATTATGAGGCGTTATGTTGTCGATTATGTATTATTGGGCCCGAGGTCGTGGTTACTATGCCAGTTGGACACCAAGTGAGTATTTTATCCCTAAAGGGGACATGATTTTAGAGTAAGGACGCTTACGCGCTTATAGTGGTACTGTTTGGATACTGTTGATCGCATGCATACTTTTAGGTGCATTCATGCTCACTTAGGGGTACGATTCCAACCAAAACCTTGATTTTACTACTATTTCCAAAAAGGGATTTATTCCCACTTTTCACTTTAAATAATGATTGTTTTATAAAGGGAATCGTATCACCTTATTTACTGGATTATGAGCTTTTGGAACTAAAGATGAGGTTTTAGAACTTTGACCGAGGCTGATTCCGGTCCATTACTTATCCACTCATTTTACCACTACTATCTACTTCGATCAAGGGATATTCCGACCCTTTGTACATGATTATGATGATTTAGTCCCGAGCATGATCTCGGGCAATTAATTTACGGATTTACATCCTCTTAATCGCAGTTTGAGTCCATGCACTGATTTTATATATATATATATATCTGGTACTGGACGGAGTAGATGGATTATGATGATTATTGAAAGTCCTGGATCGGGAACAGACAATGTATACGGATTTCTCGAATCCCCTACGGGGCTTCTTCATTCGAGAGCCATCGTACCGGAGAAGCTTGGTCAACGTATGTCCTTTCTTTGAGAGCTAGGTGAACTGGAGGAGGTGTATACACTTGGTACAGTATGGTTTGAGCTTGTGGAACCGGTTCTAGTCTGGTGTCCCCGATATGGTTATGGCATTTCGGTTTATGTTGCATTCATCCATTCATATGCATTGCCTATCACCAGTATAGTTGTTTGGAACTTGTATCTATCGGTCTTATAGGGGGTTGTATAGGTACAGGTTATGGTTACTGTTTGCTGAGTGTTTTCGTGAACCTTCCGGGCTTATGGGGGTCCGATTAGGTACTTGTTTGTCCGGACTAGTCAGTTACTTTATTATTGATTATTATGGTTAGTTCGTGGCAGGTTGGTTGTGGACTAGCACCTGAGATTGGAGGTACGTTTCTGATTCCTTCATCCTCTCGGCAAGTTATATTATTTATCCCACGATTAGTCACCCTCTTTTGGGTATAGGCTTGATGTTGTTAGAGTTAGGTCCTTTACTTGGCTATGGACCTCGAGATGTTAAGTTGACTTCCTCAGGCAGTTACCTTTGAGTTAGCCCTATATGTATACTTATATGTATGTTACAATTGTATATCCCTCTCTTCATTGATCTATTCATATTGTATATGTACCCCCTTTGGCCTAGTATATTACTATATATACTTCTTTCTCTATTTATTCATGTATTGGTCAAGGATATACGGTATTGCACTTTAGTTCCTAAATGCTATCAAGATAGGATGGTTATCCTTATTGCTCCATTAGCACTGTTATGCCTAGTTCCTTGGATAATTGTCTGTAGTTATTTTCATGCCTTACATGTCATTTTATGCTTGCATTATTTCTGGAGCTCAGTCGGCCATTGCCTACTAAGTACCACATGTTTGGTACTCATATTACACTTCTGCAGCCTGCAGGTTATAGTACGAGTTATCGCCGTTGGTGTGTGTATCGTGCGGAGCAGCTATGGATCGGAGATTTGGGGGTGAGCTCTTGACGATTTAGAGTATCCCTACCCTCATTCTTATTGGTAGACCGTTCTCTATGTTATGTCAGAGACGGCTTGTATATATACATTTTTCCTGTATTATATTTATACTTCTGTTGTATTAGAATCTCTTGTAGTGGCTCCGCCAGGTTTTGGGGTATATTAGCCTTGCTATTATATTTATTTCGTTGATTACTTTATTTCTATCAGTAGTCCATTACTAGTTGTTCCGGATTACGGGTTTGCTTACCTACTGGCGGGTTATAGTAGGTGTCATCATGACCTGAGAAATTGGGTCGTGACATAAAGTGAACATATATTTTTACTTTTTCTCCATTTTTCTTCCCTCTATTTTCCATTCACATTTCATTAGAACCCAATAATCCCCCATATAAATAGGGAATGGCTATTTCATCAAAAAATATATGGACAAGAGTGTGATCTACAAGGAAAGACTAATTGCATCTGGATAAGTAAGTTTTCCTTTAAACTTTCCATAGTGAACTTGTATTGGATGCTCTTGGTCAATTGGTAGATGCGATATCTTTGAACCGTCGAACTTTGGTATACACTTAGACAACATACGTCATATAACTAGTCTTTTACCGTTTATGGTTCTCACGGTTTTGTTCGTTTCAGTCATGAACACTACCTAGTGTCATGAGAGCTTAGAGAATAGGCCTTTACTATCATTCTTCTTGAAACGGCTTCCATTTCAGCCTCACATAGGTGATTCCTAAACATTTAATCCTATAGATCAAACTATTCGGGAATACCTGCCAAACATAGAAACCATTAAAAAGCTTCAAACCATAAGCCTTATCCTTGTTTCCTGAACATTGTCTTCATCATGAGAATAGGTTGAGTTAATAGACAATGTTGAACTGTCAGTCATAACTTTGTTTGATCTCCTTGAACCTTGCTCTTGGGATCTCCATTCTGCTAGGTAGAGTTACCGTCGTGATGACTTATCCTAGGTCGTAAACCCATTCCTTTCAATAATCTCTCAACTCCCTCTCTAGTTAGGCCTTTTGTAAGTAGATCCGACACGTTATTCTTTGACCTCATATAGTCAATTGTGATAATTTCACTATAGAGTAGTTCTCTAACGGTATTATGTCTCCGTCTTATATGACCAGATTTATCGTTATATATCATGCTCTCTGCCCTACCTATTGCAGCTTGACTATCATAATGTATGCTTACTGGTGCCAAAGGTTTGGGCCAATAAGGAATATATTTCAAGAAATTTCAGAGCCATTCAGCTTCTTCACCAGCTTTATCTAAAGCAATAAATTCAGATTCCATCGTAAAGCGAGCAATACATGTCTATTTGGATGACTTCCAAAAGACTGCTCCTCCACCTAGAGTAAACAGATATCCACTCGTGGATTTTACTTCATTTGACCTGTGATCCAATTTGCATCACTATATTCTTCAATTACCGCTAGATATTTGTTATAATGCAAAGCATAGTTTTGTTTATGTTTTAGATATCCCAAAACTCTTTTCATTGCCATCCAATGAGTTTGATTAGGATTACTTGTGTACAGACCCCATTTACTAATAGCACATCCTATGTCTGATCGCGTATAATTCATGATATACATCAAACTTTGCAACACTCTTACATACTTTAATTGTGAAGCACTTTCACCTTCATTCTTTTGAAGTGCACGTCTAATGGAGTTTTGGCAATATTGAAATCCAAATACCTGAACTTGTCAAGTACCTTTTCAATGTAATGAGATTGTGACAATGCTAAGTCTTGTGGAGTTCTATGAATTCTTATCCCTAAGATCACATCAGCAACTCCAAGGTCTTTCAATCAAATTTGCTTTCTAGCATTCACTTCGTAGTATTTATGTCAGAAATGTCTCTATTGATGATCAACATTTCATCCATATACAAACAACCAATGACTTTGTGATTTGGTGTGTCTTTAATGTAAACACATTTGTCACACTCATTAATCTTAAATTCATTTCCCAACATGGTTTGGTCAAATTTTACATGCCATTGTTTGGGTGCTTACTTTAGTTCATAAAGTGACTTTATAAGTTTGCACACTTTTCTTCTTTACCAGGAACCACAAAACCCCCAAGTTGTTCCATATAAATTTATTTCTCTAATTCTCCATTTAAAAAAGTTGTTTTCACATCCATTTGATGGATTTCAATACCATATACCGCCGCTAGTGCAACCAACATCCGAATGGACGTTATCCTTCTTACTGGCGAGTATGTGTCGAAATAATCAAGGCCTTCGTTTTGTCTAAAACCTTTCACAATAAGTCTTGCCTTGAATTTGTCAATAGTACCATCAGCTTTCATTTTCCTTTTGAAGATCCATTTAGAACCTAAAGGTTTATTTCCTGGAGGAAGATCAACCAACTCCCAAGTATGGTTACTCAAGATTGAATCAATCTCACTACTGACAAACTCTTTCCAAAAGGATGAATCTGCAGAAGACATCGTTTCTTTGAATGTTTGAGGCTCATTTTCAAGAAGAAATATTACAAAATCTGATCCGAAGGAAGTCGATGTCCTTTGACGTTTACCACGCCTTGGATTCTCTTCATTAAGTATATTCTCCTTTGGTTCATCCCTTGGTCATTTAGACCCTTCACTAGACATATCTAGTCTTATACGGATAAATGTGTTCAAATACTCAGTATTATCTGAGTCAATTAGCATATTATCATGAATATCTGGATATTCAGATTTATGAATCAAAAATCGATATGTTTTACTATTTGTAGCATATCCAATGAAAACACAGTCTACGATTTTTGGTCCTATCTTTACCCTTTTGGGTATAGAAACTTAGACTTTGGCTAGACACCCCCACACTTCAAAATATTTCAAGTTGGATTTCCTTTCTTTTCATTTCTCATATGGAATAGATTGTGTCTTGCTATGGGCCACTCTATTGAGTATTCGGTTTTCTGTAAGGATAGCTTCCCCTTACAAGTTCTGCGGTAAACCTGAACTTATAAGTAAGACATTAATCATTTTCTTCAATGTTTGGCTTTTTGTTTCCGCAATTCCATTTGATTGAGGTGAATATGGGGTAGTAGTTTGATGGACAATTCCATTTTCCAAATATATCTCTGCAAAAGGAGATTCATACTCTTCACCCCTAATCACTCCTTATCATTTTAATATTTTTATCCAACTGATTTTCAACTTTAGTTTTATATTGCCTAAATGATCCTATTTTTTCATCCTTACTATTCACCAAATAAACATAACAATATCTAGTGCAATCGTCGATAAAAGTGATGAAATGCTTTTTCCCACCACGAGATGGTGTTGACTTCATATCACAAGTGTTTGTGTGAATTAAGTCTAAGGGATTAAAATCTCTTTCAACAGACTTATACGGATACTTAGCATACTTAGATTCAACACATGTTTGACACTTTGATTTATTGCTCTCAAAGTTAGACAAAACTTCTAAACTAATCAGTTTTTGCAAGATTTTGTAATTGACATGTCCTAAAAGTCCATGTCATAATTTATTTGACTTAAGCAAGTAAGAATAAGTCTCAGCTTTATTCATTTCAACAGTCATTACATCAAGTTTGGAAAGGCCCTCATTGAGGTAGCTCTTTCCTACATACATTTCATTCTTGCTTATTACAACTTTCTCCAAAACAAACACACAATTAAACCTGTTTTAACGAGAAGTGTTGTAGACACTAAGTTCTTCCTAATAGTAGGAACATGGAGAACATTACTGAGAGTCAACACCTTGCCGGAAGTCATTTTTAGGAATGTCTTTCCACTTCTTTTAACCTTGGTTGTTTCAGTATTTCCCATGAAGATCACTTCTTTGGGACCAGTGGTATCATAAGTAGCAAAAGTTTCTTTGTCTGCACAACCATGTCGAGTGGCTCCTGAATCAAACCACCATTCATTTGGATTTCCAACTAGATTGTATTCAGTGATTATTGCACACAGATTTTCAATCTTTCCAGTTGCTTCCACCATGTTTATCTGATTTCTTTTCTTGTTCTTCTTCAGAACTTGATAATTTAGAGTTTTGTGGCCAACTTTACTACAATTGTAGCACTTGCCTTTGAACCTTTTCTTATTCTGCTCTTTCTCTTGTCCAAAAGACTTCTTCCTCTTCTTATTTTGTGTAGCATCACTTTTAACAAGATTTGCACCCACCATTGCTGATTTCTCATGCAACTTATTATCCTCTTTTATCTTGAAATGAATCACAAGATCTTCCAAACCAGACAATTGATTTTCAAACATTCTTTTTTTCAGGAACATGAGGATCTCTACTTGTGAACCTTTGCATTTCAAGTTTGGTCAGCCAAAGGAACACTATTTGCTACCATTCTTTGAAGTTCGCACCATAAAAATTTTCTTGTTTCTCTGTCGATACTATTACTAGAACAACATCTGAACGGCTTGATGATGTAATATTAGTTGGTGTTGGGACAACACCATTCACAATCGAATCAATTTATTGTGCAGTTTTATTCGTCATTTTTCTATCAATCTTTGACAAATAACTTTAGTATGTCAGAATACTAACAAAAAAGACTTAGTCTTTAAATAACTTATTTCTAGTTAACGATGAAGTTTTTATGTCTTCAAATCGTCAACCAAATGAACTTTGAAACCTGACAAAGTTTTTATGTTCTTCAAATCAAAATTAAATTCAAATAGAGTAAAAAATCATAGGTTTTAATCTCCAGAAACCAATACAGAGAGTTCAATGAATCGATGAAGTTTTTATATATTCGAATCAGATTCTCAATCTGATTTCTCGGTGAAGTTTTTATATTCTTCCAATCGAGGGAGTGAAAAATTAAAAGATTTTAGTCTCCACAATATCAGACACAATACAGACATAATAAGTACTTAATAATTTCCTTAAGATTGTTGTTGTCCAGGTTTAGTAAAATTTGTATTTTCAACAAGAACTTTAAACATAATATGTTCAAACTAAAGTATGAACAACCAAATGAAGTTTTAACTTTGTATTCACAACTTTGAACTTCAATAATAAGTTCAACCCAACTTATGAACAACAAAAAATGAAGTTCAAACTATTTTTCTGCAAAATAGCAAAATCAAACATTTAGAAAGAGATGAAGATTGAAAGATTCAAGTCCACCAAATTCACGGTGTGTCCTTAAGGAAATTATTCCCCTCAAGTACCCGAGGTTATAGAATATATCCTCCCAGAATAAAATGAATCACTTCAATAGAATAGCAGTAACTCAAACTCTGTCGAACTACGAACGCACTCAACGGTTTGTAAATTACACTTGAGTTTTTAGGAAGAAGAAGAGAGTGTTTTTACTTCCAAATTTTGTACCAAAACCTGAGGAAAAAATCATGTATTTATAGCCAAAAAGTGTTGCTTCAGAAAGGAAGCAATGGTTCATGAAAAGCTGTAACTTTTTGAAATGACGCCCACCTGAGACCCCATCTGCGGCCGCACATGGCCACATGCCTCGAAGAGTCGCGTCTCTTCAAGGTGCGCTGTGAAATGCATCCGCACATGCTCGTGTGCATCCGCAAATGAAGAATATTTTTGTATCAGATTTTTTGGATTAAACAATCATTAACTCTTAAGTTTCAAATAAATTTTGTCCAAAAAGATAATCTCTCGATCGTTCCAAATTCGAAGCCGAGCCGAACGAGCGACAACGACGACGGCGCGAGGCTTGTCTTCTTCTTTCCTCACTATCCACATGAAGGAGTGTTTCTAAATTTAGGCACAAGGATTTTCCTTTCTCCCACCAATGTGGGAGAAATACTCCTTTATAAAGTGAACACACATTTTCACTTTTCCTCCATTTTACATTCTCATTTCATTAGAACCCAACAAAAAGTATAATCATATTAATTGTATCTTTTCCCTTGCAGTGACATGGAATGTTTCTTATGCATATTCATTATTCCTGGCTCAGAAGACACTTAGTACTTGTTGTGTCTTACATTCCTCTTTATACAATGAAACAACTATATATAAACTGCCCGACTTGCACATGTGGTTGCCAAAATAACAAAACTCAATTGGAAACATACGTAGAGTGAGCAAACATTATCTTTAATTTTAAAATTCTCCCTATATTTTTAATTTTGGTTTTCAGAAGTTCTTAATATTTATTTGATATTTTTTAATACTCCCTAAAAGGTCGGACTCCCCTTATTTATCTTAAATACTTTTGAATTCTGAAAAGAATGATTACGGACCTCTGGTCCAATGTACTAAGAATTTGTCCCATTTGAGTCTATTAGCAAGTAAAAAACAACTATAAAGATCACTGGAGAAAAAAAGTACAATAAATAATCTTAACTACAATATGAATTATTCCCAGAAAAATCTTGTTTTCAACACCTCAATTTTAAAATTTTCTTCAATTTCTATCTTGCTTTGGGCCAACGATATTACAAAACTGATGACATTTTGAAAACACATTTGGGTCATTCGAATAGGCAATTGGCCCAATTCATTTGTCCATTTCTTTTTTTGTATGCAATAAGTCATATGGCTTATTCAAATAATTTTTGACAACTAATTATCGAACGTACAAGATGCACATTAGGTACACAAAATGCGCATAAGGTGCATGAAATACTATTTATAATATATAACAATTGATAATTCAATGTAGGATTGATTAAAACTATAGTTGAAAACAAAACATTTTCTTTAGATGAATAATAATCGCTAGGATGAATATATAACATTTTATTGATATTGATGAACTAGAAAAGAAAAATAATAATGTTCAACACAAGAACAAATATGTTGTAGGAGATGTTTGACTTCTTCAAACAGAATGAAAAATAGAGAGCAAATTTTTTATAATAATTTGGTGAAATAAATATTTAAGTTTATCACAATTGTATCGATCCAAAAAGTTTATCATTTGAAATAAACAGGTCCTTGTTACAATATATACTTATAAAAAATATCGGTATATTCAAGCCCAGGAGTGGCAATTGAGTTGGATATGGACAAAAAAAGAAGTAATTTGGGGTGTAGTTGGAGACCAAGCCACATAGAAGGAAACTGTTCAAGATTCAGAGGGAATCTGTCACTGTTGTAATAGAGATCCAATCATCATCGACTTGTTGTCAAACTCCGTATAACAAGCAAATTACAAATTGTTGCAAAGACAGAGTAATTATCTCATGGGTTCAAGATCCAAAGAAAACTGTCAGCGCATTCTAGCTTAGTGTTGATCAAGTAGGAACTAGTAAAAAATAGTTCAGTTGCCCAAAAATTTCACCCTTAAGGCACCAGGACCTGGACACACTTGTGGGCCTACAACGAAGGGGAGACCAGGCAAGTTACCAACACCAGATGGAAGAAAATTCATTCAAGCTTTAAGTAAGTTAGAGTAGGTTGTAAAGTTATGAATATGCAATAATAATTTATTTGTAAAGTTAAAGGTATAATCATTTTAATTGTCTTTTCTCTTGCAATGACATGGAATATTACTTGCACATATTCACAACTAGTAGCTCAGAAGACACCTACTTGTTGTGTTTCACTGTCTTCTTTCCATAACGACATGATTATAAACTGCCCCACTTGCACATGTGGTTGTCAATGACTCAACTGGAAACATGTGTAGAGTGAGCAAACATTATTTTTAATCTCAAATTATTCCTTTCCTTTTTTTTTAATTTTGGTTTCAATAAGTTTTTAATGTTCATTTGATATAATTTTATGCTCTTTGACAGGTCGAACTCCCCATATTTAGCTTTAGTACTTTCGAGATCCGAAAAAAATGATTATAGACCTCGGGTCCAATGTACTGTGCACATGTGTCCCATTAGAGTTCACTGACATGTTAAGACCAACTACAGAACTCATTGGAGGATAAGAATTACAGTAACTAATCTTAACTACAGTATGAATTTTTCTCGGTTGAATCTTGTGGTTCAACGCCTCAATTTTGAGAATTTCATTCAAATATTCAATATTAATTATGAGTCACTGGCTCTGTATGATTTCGTTAGTGAGTATTCTATGCCTTTGACAAGGAAATATAATTTTTCATACACATTTAAGCTTTCTAACTGATTTTATTTTGAAATTGATTTTTTACAAATGATACTGCTCTATTTTGGGGAATCAAATATTTTAATGACCAGTTAATGAAAGATGGCCTTTTTGAAAACGTGCAATCAGAGGTCCTACTTCAAAAGGATAAATCAATGTTTACAATTGAAAATGAATGGGCTTTTCCTCAGATCGGATAGTTTACTTTAATGGTGACTTTTGTGTTATGTCACATCCGGAGGCCTTTCCTTATATATGACAGTTCAACAAAATTAGTGTCTAAATTTAAATTTTAATAAGAGATCTTAAATTTATTCAGTAAAAACTTGTGTACGTCATACGTGCATCTTATACACCACATTTAAATTTCATGTCAGTTGGTAAAAGTATTTTAAAATGATAAAAGATGATTTCTATTTTCACACTTATTTAGCTTCAGCACTTCTAAATTTCAAAAGGAATGATTATAAATCTCTATCCAATTTACTACGCATATATGTCCCATTAGAGTCCATTGATATATTAAGATCAACTGTAAAGATCACTGGAGAATAACAATTATAATAACTAATCTTAACTACAACAAAAATTATTCCTTATGGAAACTTGTTGTGCGACACCCCAATTTTGAGAATCAATTATGAACCATTGGTCCCGTATGATAATTATGAATCATTGGTCCCATATGATTCCATTAGTGAGTACTCTTTACGCTTGACAAGAAAATACAGCTTTTCACATACATTTGAGCTTTCAACTTGTTTTCTTAATTGATCTTTTACCGATGATAATATTACTAATGGAATATATTGATGTATATCGATATTGTAATAACTTCTTGTGAATCTTTTCTTATTTCTTACGTGGGTCTATGTAATATATTGGTGTATATCGATATTGTAATAACTTCTTGCGAATCTTTTCTTATTCCTTTCTTCATTCGTTTCACATTAAAATAGGATGTTATTAATTTTTATATTTAGTCCGAATAAATATTGTTTTACATAATTAAGAAGGTGTTAATAATTTTTTTAACCAAATTTATCATTATTTAGACAAGTGAAATTTTACATAACCAACATATTAAACTGATACAATTTAATCTAGATAATTTAGTGAAACACTTTTTACTTCCTAGGGACAGATGATTTTATTAAGGAGTGAAGGAAAGAACTATTAGATTACCTTTTACATTATTTGTGTCATTATATATTTTGACAAAATTTAGGTAATTTTGGAGCCACATTTTTGTTTCCACTTGGAATATTTATTAGGCTAACTATTTACTTCTCCCCCCCCCCCTTCCCCCCGCCCCCCCCCCCCGCGCCTCTCCCCCGTCCTCCTTAGTTCAATTTATGTAGTACTTTTTGTTGATTTGAGGATCAATTTGATAACATTTTGAAAACAAATTGAATTAGATCAATAATTTAAACTAAAATTCATATATTAGAAATATAAAAAATACTATAAATTGAAATTTTAACTTAAATTAAAAATTTTAAGCATAAACTATGAAGAACTAAATTGATTCTTCGGAAAAGGATCAAAAATACCCTTAAAGTATTAGAAAAGGCTAAAAAATGTCCTTCTTCCACCTATTGGCTTAGAAATGCCCCTTCATCCACCTATTTGGATAAAAATGCCCTTAAGGTTAAATTTAAGCTTTAAATTGTCCCTCCTTTTAACAAAGCTGATGTAGCATAAATAAAAAAATTTAATTAAATATGTAGCATTATATTTATTGGTCCACATGTAATTAGATTCAAATTAATTTACAATCCTACTCATTAACCCAAACCCAATTAAAAAACCCACCATTTCTCCATATTCCTCCATCCTATGTTTGTTACAACCCTCGTATTTCTGCATACTCTTAAATTAATTAATTTCAATTCTCATTCTCCCTCTTTTCACATTCAAATGAAACTTAACCCTCAGTTTCTCAATACCCTTTTCTTTTTCTGCTTTATTTTTCTCTTCTAAAAATTTGTTCTTTGATTATTTCTTCGTAAATCAATTATTTCATTATTTTAGTTTCTTCATATTATATTTGTTAAAATAAAAAAGTATGAAGGGAATATTGGAAATCCACTAGCTTTGAAACAAAGGAAAAATCAATTTAAAAAAAAAAAAAGTTAATGGGTAGGATTGTGAATGAATTTGAGTCTAATTATATGTGGAACAATAAAAATAATGTCACATATTTAATTTAAAAATCTATTTATTCTATATGTTAAAAGGATGGGCAATTTAGAGCTTAAATTTAACCTTAAGGGCATTTTTTATCCAAATAGATGGATGGAGGGGTATTTCTGAGCCAATAGGTGGAAGGAAGGTATTTTTGAGCCTTTTCTAATACAATAAGGGTATTTTTTACGTTGGTTCCTTGATGTTCATTTAATAAATTTAATATCTCTCTCTCCTTAATTTCTTCTAAAACTAAGTTTAAATGATCTAACATAAACCCATGCTACATGAAATATAGTGAGTGAAACCAAAACTTAGTAAATATCAATATATATATATATATATATATATATTTGACAATAAATACAAAAACTATATGCTCTCAAATTCATGAAAACTCAATTATTTTTGCAATTTATGATTTTCACTGAGTTGTAATTATTTTACGTAATTTATATCATGTTTTTTATAGAATGCCACGTTGCTTGTGTATCTTTGGTATTAGATAACTTTTCTGCTCTTCCTTATAAATAATTTTTTGTTTAAAAAGTTATTTATTTAGATGACTCTGAAATTTTAGTAATGACGAAAATTTATCAACAATGTATATTCAACGTGCCACTAAATTATATAATTATGCGGTGAGAAAATATGATATAGATTGTATCAACATTAAGTAAGTATTTGGACATGTGATTTTATATCTATGATATGAAATCATCGAGAAAATATGATATAGATTGTATCAACATTAAGTAGGCGTTTGGACATGCGATTTCATATCTGTGATATGAAATCATGAGATAAAATCAATGTTTGGTCATGCGATCTCATCTCATGATTTCATATCATGACATGAAATCCCAAATTCTCCAAAAAGCATGATTTGAGAATTTCAAATCATGATTTGGGATTTTTCAAATACAAAAATTAACCCACAAGTTTATATTTTGTAAAAAGAACCCTATCATCTATCTTTACCAACCATTTATTTCATATGTAAATAAAATTTATAGTTTATTTTATTACTTTTATCAATTTTTAAACAATTTATATCTCATTTGACCATTACTCTCACCAACATATAGCCCCGTTTGGTCATGAGAAATATTCACTTTTTTCAAAAAAAAAAAAATTATTTTATTAAAAAATGATGTTTGGCCATAAAAACTCTAAATACCACTTGAAATTCTATTTGAAAAAGTGAAAACAAGTTGATTTCAACTTCACCTTTATAGTTAAAAAAATCTCTTCAAAAAGATATGACCAAACACAACTCCACTCCAACTTCAACTCCAATTTTTTTTTAATTTTCATGGCCAAACACCTACAAAATTTGTTGTTACTTCAAATCAACTCCTACTTTATCATTTATTATTCATCAAATTTATCAGTTGATCAATAAATATTGTATTTTTTAGAATAATTTTGTGATAGTGTATTATACTTTTGTTATGAACTTTTGCTTATTTGGTAAAATTGTATAAAGAATTGGGGCAATTTTGATAGTTCTCACAACTTATGAGATTTTTTTGTTTATAAGAAAAAAATACAATTTTAAATCCCAAATTGCATGTTCAAACAAAACTTCAACTTCATCTCATATGATTTCATATCGTAATTTCAAATCATCATTTCATCTTACATGGCCAAACGGGCCCTAAATATCTAGAGTAATTTTAAAAGCATCACCTCTGCAGCTTCACCCCAAATGTGAAGGTTTACTTGTGATTTTGTAGATGTATTCACTGACTTGGTGTTTTCCACTTCGATTGCTTGAGGCTCAATGCATGCATTCTATATATATCTTTATAACACTTAATGATAATGCGCCGTCGGTGTCCTACGCTTTGATGTACACTATTGAATGATGTTCAGAGAACTTCATGCTTAGTCCAACACTAGCTCGACTCAGCATATAAATATCATAAAACTTTACTATAAATTTGATACAACTTGGTTGTAATTTTGAACTTCAATGAACTAAGATTGAAATTTAGTCCAAACTAATTCAAATTTTATCCAATAGCCTTAAATTATGTGAAATAATAATACATTTATTATCAATACGTGAATTAAATTATTTAAGACAAAACTATCCTTTTACACGACCAAAAAGCTCTCCATAGTTATGGTTTATACACAATCTCGTCACATTTTTCACTCTTTCAATTCAATTCTTTTTGTTTAATTTTTAATTTCAACTGATAAATGACTAAATTCACGGAATGTTGATGTGATTGATTCCCAATTGATGAACCTTTACTAATATATTAAAAGCTGAATCGCTGTTTGTTATTGACTTATTGTAAAGGAAAATTACACTGCTAATACAAAATGTAGCGGATGGAATCAGAAACAAAGGGGGAGGGACACATTAGCCTTTTCCCAACTCAATTTCCATTTTCCAACCAACTACAATTTCTTGCCCATCTGCACTCTCTGAAGTGAGATTTAGATTTAGCTTCTCTTTTGTGGGACATTGACATTTATGCCCTTATTTTATGTTGGTCTTTAATTTATGTTCTCATGACAAAATTTATTTGCCGGATATAAGTATTTCACGAGTTATTCACTATGCATAAATTTAGTTACTAAAAGGACAAAAATTAAAAATCAATCCATTTTAAGGATAGAAATTAAAGATCAATCTATCTTGAAGGCAATTTATGTCATTTTATGCTCTTTTCTACTCTATTGTGCCTCAATACTAGGCCTGAAAACTAGACAAGGCCATACTTGGGCTAAGCCCAAAAGGGTCGGCAGGCCGATATTATGCAGACATTTACAATGTTTGTTGCTAAGATTTCCCAAAAAGTTCTTGCTATGTCGGTGGCTACCAGTGTCTGACCTACATGACACAACCTCCGAGGTTTGCCTGTGATCATGATGACAAGCTAACTCTGCTCACATTGTTGCCTTAATGAGCCGCATGGTTGTTTTGTGCTTTAGACTCTTTTTCTCCAACTTCATCTTTTCCGGTAGCTCTATGTTGCTCTTTATGACTTGTAAGCATAGATGACACTATTTTCCAGGTGATCAGATGTGTTTCAGAGAATGAATTCTATTTTTTTGAAGTTTGAAATTTGAGAAATTTGATCAAAGTCAGCATTTTGGATTAACGGGGTTGGAGTTGAGTTTCACTCCCTCCATTTCTAAATAAGTACTCTCTCCATTTCAAAAAAAATGACTTACTTTTTTTTTTAGTCTATTTCAAAAAGAATGACCCTTTTCTTTTTTGATAATAGTTTAATTTCAACTTTCCACGTGGCATGTTTAAGATCACAAGATTAAAGGGCATTTTAGTATATTTGATACAATTTTAATTTATGACCACATGATTCAAAAGTCTTCTTTATTTTCTTAAACTCTGTGTCAAGTCAAACTAGGTCATTCTTTTTTAAATGAAGGGAGTATATGTTTTGTCCTTTTATTTCGAAATAAGTGCATGTTTAAGCGTTCAAAAATATTTTGATTATAATCTTTCTAATATATCCTTGCATCATTAATGTCTAACTCTTCATTTTAAATGTAATCAATGTCAACTTGGAAAGATATATAAACTTTATTTAGGAGTAAGTTGGTAAAATTATATTTTATTTTCTAAGAGTTAATACTCCATCCGTTTCATAGTAGTTGACGTTTGTTGACTTGAAACTCTCTTTAAGAAAATATTTATTATGAATTTATTTTACCAAATAATGCTTTGAAAATATAAATTTGAGACTATACACTTTGTGTAGTCATTTAATGATATTGATAGTATTGGAAGAACATACTCCCTCCGTTTCAAAATAGTTGACCCTTATTAACTTGACACTCCCTTTAAGAAAAAAATTTATTAGAAATTTATTTTACCAAATTAGTCTTATTAATTATGCTTTGAAACTATAAATTTGAGTATATACATTTTGTTTAGTTATTTAATGATAAGGGTAGTATTGAAAAAATATAATAATATTCTCTTGATTTCATAAAAAGAACAACTAAATTGAAACAAATATAGAAAGAGGGCCGACTATTTTGAAATGGAGGAAGTAATAAAATTCTCTTGATTTCATAAATGGGACAACTAAATTAAAACAAATATTTTTAGAAAGAGGGTCAACTAAAATAAAACGGAAAGAGTAGTTTATTAAGGGGTTCCGAAGGGCTTAGAAGTGTTTTGGATCATTGATTGGATTTCTAGTTCATTCGGAAATTTTGAGCTGACAAAAATAATTTTTTCAAGACAAAAATATTCTTACCATAAATTTGTATTTATTAAAGTATCGCTCTTAATTTAATGCATATGTCGTTTAATTAAATACAAGCTATTTTTTTTGGACTTGGCTCCCTTCCATTACACTTTCTCTCCATTTCCTCAAGTACACATTTAGATGAATGTCACTTGTCAAATATAATTTTTAAAGGTCTAGATTACATTCATTTAACAAATATCCTTACCATAGTTAAAAACATAATTTTTTTGGAAAACACTCTAATTTTGATATACATGCTATATTAATCTTCCTACGAATTTGATACTCATTATCATTAATTTTATTTTGTAAATTTTACATCCGAAAATTAGTGAACTTCTCTAATACTCACCCCCACCCCCTCCCTCCCCCCATCCACCCCCACCCCCACTCCCCAATGCCCCCCCAACCCCTCCCCTCCCCCCCCCCCCCACAAAAATAAAAATAAAAAAAATCCTAACAAGATATCCTTAACAAAATTATAAAAATAATTAAGTAGTAATATGCTCTGTAATTTATTTACTTACACTTTTTTTTTTTTTAAGATTGTGATACACAATACACCTTCAATATTCATATTTTCTGGAAAACAAATTTCACCGTCCACGTACATACTACTAAATTTTTTTCCGCATGAACAATATCTTTAAAAGGTCCTTATGAAATAATGAATTAGATTTTGTTTTGTTCTGTGAAGATCATATTTGATTTGATGCTCTTTCATTTAGTTAGAAGACGAATAGGAACAAAATTGGGTAGAGTAAGTATTGAAATATTCAGTGGAAAAACTATTTAATTTGATGTTTTTAATTATATTATATGAATGCCCTTGAGGTTTTTGGAGGGTGGAGACTACTGATTTATTAAAAAGATATAAAATTTAGAGAATAAAATTAATGATACACTACTGAGTATCAAAAATTGTGAGGGAGATTGATGGCACATACCAAAATTAGAGGATATTTTCAAAAAATTTCATATTTTTAACTATGTTTAGAATGCTTGTTAAATGAATCTAATTTAGACCTTTAAAAATTATGTTTGACAAGTGGTACTCATCTAAATGTATACTTGAGAAAATGGAGAGAAAGTGTAATGGAGGAGAGTCAAGTCCATTTTTTCCTTTTGATTTCCACAATGGCTTTTATTTTTATTTTTTTCTACCCGTACCTTTTCCTTTTCTGAACTACTTCTCTCTTTCTTTCAGACTGTTTCCTCTATGTCATGATATGTGTCTTTTTTATAATTTTACAATCAAAAGTAATTTTGTAAAAAAATGACCAACACAACACACGTTTATCCAAAAAAAAAAAAAAAAAAAATTTTTTTTTTGAAAAGTTGTTTTTGATATAAGTGTCTTTCAAAAATACTCGTTTCGTTTCGTTTCGTTTTAGTTGAACCTCTTGCTAAAAGTATTTATTTCAATTTAGTTGTCCTATTTATGTAATCAAAAAAAAAATTATTATGTTCTTTCAATACTATCTCTATCATTAAATGACTACATAAAATGTATATACTCAAATTTATATTTTCAAAGCATAATTAATAAGACTAGTTTGATAAAATAAGCTCCTAGTAAATATTTTCTTAAGAAGAATGACAAGTCAACAAGGGTCAACTATTTTAAAACGGAGAAGTAGCAAACTTTGACAACTTGACCAAATTAAAGACTTTCTTATATATCTTGACCATTCGGATCCAATATTCTAACACATTAAGTGATTGTAAAATTATATTTTCTTTAATCCATATTAACTTAATTTGTGAGTCATTTTTTTAATATTTAAAATAACTTAATTATTCAATATTCAAGAAAGTTGTTAGAAATTTCTTTCATTTTTGCCTTTTATTTATATTTTGGGAAAAGGGTCTGAAATATATCCAAACTTTAGGGAAATCTGTTATAACACGCCCAAACTTTGCGGGGGTCCTATGACCCTCCTGGACTATTTAGTAGTGTATTTTTGTGACGTTTATTTGTTTAGCTGGACCACTAATTCAATCACGCGCTCAGTGTGCGTGTATTCACATTTAGGTCCAGCTGTGTAAATAAATGTCACCAAAATGCACTAATAAATAGTACAGTGGGGTCATAGGACCCCTGTAAAGTTCAGACGTGTTACAATAATTTTTGTCAAAATTTGGGTATATTTCAGACCCTTTTCCCTTATATTTTTTAGTTGATAAGTTCAAGAAATTTAATTGATCATATTTATGACTTTAAAAGGATAAAAGAGGAAAGTGGTGTCCAATTTATGTCATACTTTTATTTTCTTAATAGGTGTGCATTGCCTCACAAATTAAGTTAATATGGACTCACAAATTTGTCATTCATTTATATTTTTTAGTTGATGAGTTCAAGAGACTTAATTGCTTGTATTTATGATTTTAATTTGACTTTAAAAGAATAAAAGAGGAAAGTGGTGTCCAATTTATTTTTTTTCTTAATAGATAAGCATTGCCTCACAAATTAAATTAGGAAAAATCCTTTTGGCCACAAAAATTTGGCCCAAATTTGGCCACAATAGTAAAAAATTCTATTCACACTATAAACTAGTTTCTTTTTTTACATTTTTACCCTTTCTCTCCAAATTTAAAATATTTTCTCAATTCTTTATTTTCCAATACATGGAAACTTTCAATTCCCACATTCCCGTAATTCCAAATTCCTATAAACACATTTCTACTCCAATTAGCATTAAATGACAAATACATATAGACTATAGTCATTTTTGTCTTTCTAATTCTCTATACGTACACAAATATATGTATAGAACTACATTTTTTTTCCCTTAATTTTTCATTGTTCAGATTTTAACCCCACAATTCTCATATTCCCATAAATACATTCCTATTTCAATTTCTTTTAAAAATACTACTAAATGGTCAAACACGTATAAAATCATTGTTTTTGCTATTCTCCCTTTGCACACAAATACGTATATAATTGCATTTTTTTATAATTTTTTTTAATAGAATTACATTTTTTTATGAGTCACGAATCATTATCTATATTTGTTATTAATAAGATATTTAAATAAGTGATTTATTAATTATTATGTCTAAATAAATTTGAATTACTTATTTAAATAATTTTTAAAATATAATTTAAAATATTTTAAAGACGACAGTAAAAACTCAAAACACTTTTAGACATGGTAGACATTGACAAATTATAGAAATCCTAAAAATCATGTATCATATGTGTCGATCTTAGTTAACAACAACCCAAACCATGCATTAACGTTGTAGTCTTGTGCCCCTATATATGTTACACCGATTTGATAACTTGCAAATTGTTACTTATATTGATTATTAATATGACCTCTAATTAAGTAAACTTATTAATTATTATGTTTAAATAAATCTAAACTACATATTTCAAGAAATTAAATATAATTAAAATAATATTTCAATAACAACAATCAAAACTCAAAATCCTTAGATATGGTAGGCATCGGCACATTAAAGAAATCATAAAAATTATATAGTTCATAAGTGTCGGCCCTAGTTAACAACAACCAGTATAGTTATACATTAATGTTTTAGTCGTACGCTTTTATGTTACGTCGATTTGATAACTTGTGAATTATATTACTTATATTTGTTATTAATAGACCTCTAATTAAGTAAATTTATTAATTATTATATTTAAATAAATCTAAACTACATTTTAAAAAAAAATATATATAATTAAAATAATATTTCAATAACGACAATCAAAACTCAAAATCCTTTAGACATGATAGGAGTCAACACATTATAGAAATCATAAAAATTGTATAGTTCATAAGTATCGGTTCTAGTTAATGACAACCCAATAGAGTTATACATTAATGTTGTAGTTTAGCGCCTCTAATTTAGGTCGTTTTGATAGCTGGCGAATCATTACTTATATTTCTTTTACCTATGACCTCTAATTAAGTAATTTTATCAATTATTATGTTTAAATAATTTTAAATTACATATTTAAATAGTTTTTTAGATATAATTTTAAAATATTTCAATAACGATAATCAAAATTCAAAACAGATTAGACATAGTAGTAAACAACGACAAATTATAGAAACCATAAAAATCATATAGTTCATATGTGCAACCTTAGTTAACAATAATCCAAGAGAGTCACGCCTTAATGTTGTAGTCTTGCACTCCTATGTTACATCAATTGATAATTTGAGAATTATTAATTATATTTGCTTATTAATATGACCTCTAATTAAGTAATTATTATGATTAAATAATTCAAACTACATATTTAACTAATTTTTTAAATATAATTTTTAAAATTAGCATAACAGAGATTTATAATCTTATATTATTACTTCCTCAGTCTCAAATTTATTATCATATTCTGTTTATCAAAAGTTAAATTGTGTGAATTTTGATCAACAATTTCAAATATATGTTTTTGTAAAAACAATATGAGAAAAAGTTATAATTTGTAGTACTTTTCGTATAATTTTAAAAAATTCAGTTTTAAATTATAAAATTTTAAATTCATCTAATTAATTTAACTTCAAAAACTAGTTAAATTAATAATAAAAATAAATATAACACATGAACTAAATAGATTGGTCCCAAAACTCCTTTATGTTAAAAATATCAAATGTCATTTTGGATACAAACTCATAATATTGGTCTTTTGAAATTTCAAAAGATCATTTGAAATTTCAAAAGATCATTTGAAATACTTGAAAGAAATTAAAAAAATTATTATTTTTGGCATGTAATAGCTTCTAAATCCAAAAAATAGAAGCTATAAGAATATACTTTTAATTTTTCTATAACTATTTTGGTATTAGATTAAAATAAAATATCCTGAACATTAATTAAAAACTTTAAATCTATTAAATTTTCTAATTAAAATTAAGCTAAAATTAGAGAAACATACTATTTTGTAATTTTTTTCCCTAGCTTATATAAATGCAAAATAATTTTTTTATCCAACTTACGTTGTATGAGAATATAACTAAATATATATCCTAAAATAACTTGTGATTTAGTCCATTTTAATTAGACAAAAACTTATAAAAGTAGATGAATAAAAAAGAAGAAGAGAATATTGGTCTTGTTAAAAAAAATAAAATAAAATAAGTATTATTTTTTATAGACCTCAGCTCGCATAAAGTATATCTATTTTTAAATATTATAATTGATAGTTAGGTAGTGAGTGATTGTTTGTTTTATTTTTTAAACATTCTCTTGATTAAAATATTGAAGTAACTGGATCTTTTATTCGTGGTTAAAATTGGTGAAATAATTTTTTGTATTGCTATATACTATTAATTTTTGTTTAGAGCAATTATAATATAAAAAAATTTGATGTATTATTAAATTTATAGTTATAAATATTTTATTATCAATTAATTTTATTTATTTAAAATGTCTAATTTTCAAACATATTCTTTTTTTTTTCTCTTGAAAAAAATCATTATATAAATGGTGCACTAATCATTGGAGAACTGGATATATAGTTTTATATACTTAGTTATATTTGAAAAAAAATATAATAGTAAATTTTTGAATCCACGCTTAATTAGTATATTTTACGAAATTTATATTTATTGAATAATTAAATATAATTTTTAAATTAATAAAATATTATTTTATAATTATTATTAACGTGAAGTTTAGTTGTCTCATTCAATAGAGAGATTTATTTTAAGTGAAAAAATATTTTTCAAAAGGTATATCCGAATTATATTCTACTTTATTTTTGTGTACATTTGTCCTTATTAATGCTTCGTCTAAAATGATTGTCGGTAAATTTTAAGAACTAAATTAGATAACGAAATTCTAATTGCATTTATTGTTGTTTTAATTTTTTTTTTCTAGTTTGGCAAGTCATTTTTGGGTGAAGATATGAGTGAAGTTTCACCATGTGTTTGTCCATAGTATTTGAAAAATATATTTCACTTTCAAAAGTTCATAAAAAATGAAATTTAGCCCAAATACTAGTTTTTGACTTTTTTTCTAATATTTGAAAATTTGAATTATTTGCCAAATAATGACAAATGGTATGACCAAACATTATTTGTCAATTTTTTTTCCCAAAAACTACTTGAAAAATCTATGACCAAACGGGTCCATAGTAATATATATTCTAATATGGTAGCTTAACTTCACGTTCATAGTAATAAGTGACAATGAAATTATCTAAGAATAATAATAAGAATTTAATTGATATTTACAAAGGAAAAAAGATAGAAATTTCATTATTGTATCCCAAACCGTATAATACACAAAAAAATAATAAACTCTTGATATTCTTAACAGTCAAAGAATTAATGTTGCACTTGACTTTTTCAGTTTTGGAAATAGTAAAAGATTTAGCATTGTTTTTAAGGGAAAAGGTTATTGAAGTCTTTTTACATTTGTGGCCAAATTTGGGCCACATAATTGTGGCCATTTAGCAGTTCTCTTTTTTTTATAGATGTGCATTGCCTCACAAATTATAATTATATATAACAGAGAATCTTGAATTTGGTAGTCCTCACAAACTTTTTGCTGCATTTAAAATGTCACACCTGTCTAATGCTTTTTTTCATACATATTGTTACATTTGTCCTCATTTATTATTTTTTATATTTTTATTTGGACCTTTATAATTGAACTATACATAGTAGTAAATTTTTTTTTATAAATATCTTATTGTTCCTTATTAGATTACTTATTCTTTTTTACTTATTTCTCATATTAAAATTAATTATTTTTTACTTATTTATTTTAGCAAATCACGGAAGCTTTATAAATTTTTTTCTATATTATTATTATTTTTATTAAGTAACTACATAGAGTATTAATAGTCAAATTTAAATTTACAAAACATAATTAACATAATTTCGTATGTTTTACTCCTAATATATTAAATTCTTAAGTTAATTGTCAAAGTCAAAGAAGCAAGTAAAAAGAAATTGAGAGAGTATCTTTTTTTTTCTCTCTTTTCCATTTTACTTGACCTTTGTACTAAAAAAAAATATTTTATTTTTACTTATTATTTTAGCAAATCAAAAGAGGTTTATTATTTTCTTTCAATAGCACTCTTATCATTAAGTAACTATATAACATAATAGTTGTCAATCATATACTTTCAAAACATAATTATCGAGATAAATAAAACAAATTTCTAATAAATAGCTTTTGCATGGTAGTACCAAATCAACAAATGTAAAATAAAATGAAAACGAATAGAGTGCATTATCTGTTATTTTACATTTTAGTAAAATTTAAAGTTATTCAATTATATGCCGAAAAAACTTTAATAATCATAAGGAGTTATCAAACAAGATATAATCAACGTGTCACTAAATTAAATTAATTATGTAATAAAAATATGTGACTTAAGTTATATTTTTTCTAAAATTAAATTTAATATTCTTACATCATGAATTTAGGCTTAGCACGGACTTTATGCAACTAGTTAATTTAATATGAACCAGAGGGAATACAAACAAATGCACTTAATAATTAAGATCTGAATAACTAAAATTCTCTAAAAACTAACAAACTTAATGGTGAGATTTGAATAATCATGATTAAAACCGTGATTAAGTGCAAACAAGACCTAAGTCATCCCCTTCTCGAGCGATTTTTCTTTTTTAATGTCCGGGTACACTCGTGCATGTGATATTACGTTATTCAGATAAATGATAAATTACTCACAATATCATGAACCAAGAAATAGAAAAGGTACAACATGGAAAATTACTCTATGGTGTTCGTACTCCCTATCATTGGGTACAAAAGCAGCTATCTTCTTCCCATTCTTTATCAACTGAACTCCAGCGCACTTTCAAGTGGCATGAGATCACCTACCGGTGGCTTTTCCATTCGTTACCAAGGATAGCAGCAATCACTTCCATTCGTTACCAAGGATAGCAGCAATCACTCGAAATAGTACTTTCTACTTAGTTGTTTTGTTTAAGGTATTTGAACATGCTACTGAGTCTAATAAGTGATGTTTGTAATTAGAATTTTTGAATAATCAAACAGGGTAGTGCAACACTAACATGGGACAGAGTAGGAGGATGGGAATTGGACTGCAGAATTTGTACCAAACGGTGAAAGCAGTTGCACCATTGATGTGGAGAAGCCAAAGAAAATTGCAGTCGATGAAAAGGCAATTCATTTCAAGAGCTTGAAAAATGGTGCTGTCTGTAGAATACACTGCCTCTGCAAGAGAAAAGTTGCAATATATTGATATGCTAGAGAATGAGATATTTAGGCTGGTCGGGTTATGTGGGAACGGATTATTTTAAGAAAAAATTTCATTTATATACAGAAAAATAAAAAGTTCACAAAAAAGTAGCACATATTCTATTTACAAAAAAAATAGCTAAAAAGAGTCATGAACTCAACAAAACTCAATTTGGCTCAAGGCCATTAAGCCATTTTTGCTTCTTTTTTTTTTTCCAGTGTGGCTTGAGTTTGAGGATGAGGCAATTGAAAATGGACGGCAGTCGGCAGCTAATTTTTCAATAAATAGTATGGCCAACAGGCCATTTATTGAAAGAACAATGGCCGATTGGCCAATTTAGGTAAATAACAAAAAAAAAGTAGTTTATTTTTGCATAAATGATTTATCCCAATAGTTATTTTGCATAGTTTTCCCTTATTTTAATTAGATTGGGTATTTAAGCTGATTTAAGGCCCTTATTTTAATTAGATTGGGTATTTAAGGGCTCCCATATAAGGAGGGGTATTTTTGGCTCTAACTAAGAATAATGTTGGCTAATAGTCAAAAGTAGAGGGACATTTTTGACCCTTTACCCTAAAAACAAACTGTGTAGGCATATTTCTCAAAAATCCCAACAGTTATTAAGACCATCAAGTTCATTAGGAGAAGACGGTAGAAACAGCCACAAGAAAACTTCTCACAAACAACTAGCAGCCACTGCTCCAGTTAAGGCTGGGCCATAACTGTGCCCAATAACATCCAAGGCATAAAGCATCTTGACGCACAACACTGCATATGCATTCTCTATAAGGACGACATTTCTGTTACTTGGTCTAACATTTACGATCGACACCAACTCCTCCCTAAGTTGCAACACAAGACTGCATGACATTAGTTATTTAGGAAAATATGAAGCCGCTTAAGTTACAAGCATATAAAGGAATCAAGATGGTTATAATAAATGAAATGTGATTTTTCCTCTTCAAGAGGATATGTGTTCTCAGCCAGGTTCATTTTGCTGATGACCAGTCTCTACTGCTTTCCCTTCTCCTTAACTGATTGTGAAGTTATGCAGACACCCGTGCAGTGACCAGAAGATGCAAGGAAGAACCTCCACAAAATCAAGTAGAGATGACTATCAAAAGCCCCACATGTTAAATCATTTCCAGTAAAAATTTAGCTGCTATTTATTTAACACGGAACTTTGACTTATGCAACATTTGCATGGTCTTTCAAGCACCACGGCACGCATTTCATAGCCTCAACATTCTAGAAAAACAGACCACCAACATCTTCAAGTAGCTATACAACTTATATCAATCTCTCCCTCGTCTGGACTGGTTACACAGATCTATTTCCTTAAAACCTGTCCTTCCACCACTTCCCTGCTAATAGACGAGCTTCCAGGCTTGTGATCCTAATGTACCTGCCTAAAACCCCGAGAGAAAATTCTTGAGGAAAAAATATGAACATGCACAGTTACAAGTCTTTACTCTTCCATTTCCAGCCTCTTCTGGCAGGCACTTGCAACCAGGCTCACCTGCTCTGGCAGGCACTTGCAACCAGGCTCACCTGCTCTTTCTTGTCTGAAACAAGTCAAGGGAGTGGGTGGGGTATGGTAAAAAAATCATAAAAGTTTGGAAACACAACCAGGGTCTTCACCACTAGTGACGCCCCCTCCATCCAAAATAAATATCCTTACAAGACAGAGAAGAGCCGAAAAAAGTGAAATTGCAAGACTTAATACGACTATTAAAATTGAACAAAATAGATATGGATGTCAAGACTTCTCCCAATTCAAAGAATGAAAGCTTTGCAGTTTGGATTACAAACCAGTAGGGTTATTGCTCTCTGTTTCAATGTTGCCACCAGAACACAAAATAAAAACTAATCAACAGGGCCGAGATGTAACGCTAGTCCTCCTTTCATGATCAACTTACAAAAATCCCACAGTTTGCTTCTAAAAGAATGTATACAAGGGATGGTAACAGCTAAACCATTTGTCATCTTTCCACAAGAGTAAAAGATTTGAAAGAAACAATAAAAATCAATGCAGCCTGACAATCTCCCATCTAGAAAAGAATGCACAAGATATCAAACTTAACATTTGTACATCTCTAGCAGATGAGACAGTAAAGTACCTTTACTGGCTTGGGCAGAGAATATGAGTATCTGAAGTACGGAAAATAAATTTGAAATTCTATGTATGCCAGGTTGTAGATAAGCTCCTCAACCTGCTTTCCTTGATACTGCAGGTGACATTTGTAGATTTCAATTCTACAGTAAAAACTGAAAAATTTCTAAACATAAAATACAAAAAGAAACCAAAAAATGAAGATCTGGTTGTTTGGCATGCAAGCCAAAAGGAATATGGGTATCCATGTTCTCAAAAATTAGATAGAATAAACCGTAATACAAGAGTAAAAAAAAAATGGAAGCAACCACACCAAGGCACTACCTAAATAGGGAATCAGGCTAAAGTAAAAAAAAGAGTAACCAAATGCATCAAGGAACAAGCGCACTAGCAATTTAGATAGCATCAGCAACAATAACGAATCAACATTTTTTTAAGAAATGAAAAAAATATTTTTTTTGTAAGTAACTAATCAATAGTACTTTCAAGATCAGATCTTGTTTCATCTTGCTTGGCAAAACTGTGTTAAATAGAAACCGGATAATGCTTTCAGCCAAATAAAAATGGTGGTCTTTGCCTCTGTGATACAAACTAATCCAGCGTTTTGAAATAAACTTCAAAAGACGCAACTTAAATCAAAATCTTAAGATAACAATGTCATCCATGGGGGAAAACTTCATATCAGTGGACAAATAAGCCCGATACTAACTACCAATTATTATAAATTTAGTCATAAATCCAATTCAGAAATGCTTCGGTTAGGCTTACTTTTCAGGCATGTCTACTTATTAATAGTAAGTTCCATTATCAGCATTCATCTAGTAGTCACTAACTTCCGAATCCCATGTAGATAAGAGAGGTAACTGTAGTCGGTCCCTAAAAAATGAAATGAAACAATCCTATAGAAGAACATAATCTCACAGCTTGTTCATAATGTCACCATGAAAGTCCGCAATTTCCTTTAAATGATTTGAAAAATTCATCATGACTTCCGTCGCATTAGAATGACATATAGATATTCATTACTAAGGTTTGTCAAGAAAAAAAATCAAGCATGTGGTATTGATGTGTCCTAACCCCTTGATGTGCAATCTCCCATGGAGATGGAAAGTGCCAGAAGAAAACCAGGTGAAGTAAACAATAATGAAGAGTCGAAGCTGCTAACATGGTGAGCAATGAAACATTCAACATTGACAGGAAAGCATATATGTCATCCTTGATTACTATCCATGTATCCAGATCCAATAATTACCTTCATATGTGCAAAAAGTTTCAGTGAAATTCTTCGTCAATGAAAAAGCTAAGAATTCCCCATCTGCTTTACACCACCATCTCTTGCAAACAGAATATGAAAATTAAAATCGACATACTAGAATTATGAAACCAATCCATATGTTTAAGTAACAAAATCAATTTCAAGAGCATTGTTTACACTGCCAATGGGAAATATGTTACATACACGAATTTCAATTGAAACTGTTCCCTAACAGGTAAGCTCACTATGCCACCCCTGCCATGCGAGCAGTCTCAAAGATTTTTGATAATGCGCCAGAGCCCAGTGGGTCAACCTGCAACAGATCTGATAACGCGCACAGCCAAAAGAATTGTTTCTCGATCTAATTGTCAGATAAACCTGCTAAAAATAGCTGAACTGATCATCTAGCAAACAATCTTTGCAACTTCCTTTAGTGCATGGCTCTAACCTCAACCATGTCAACCCATGAGTATTAGAGAAAGCAAAACTCAAACAGTAACTGAGCACTATTCACTTATCTTAGCCAAACAATCCACCAGTTCCTAACACCCCCTGCTTTAGTTCCTTTCTTCGCTGCTCCTCTAGAGGATCTGGACTCTTCATTACTCTTCGCACACGCCTAAAAACAAAACAAAGAACATCAAATTAACAGTCCAAGGAGCTAAACAAACTCCATCTGACAATTAACATTGGAAGAAGTTTTACCTATCTTGGGCATGCTGCGCAGGGAAAGTAGGCATGAATTCTTTAGACTTGGGGAGAGGAACTTCACGAAACCACTCATGGTTCAAAGCAGCATCAGCAGTTATTCTCTGAAATATGTCGTACAAACAACAATATCAAAAGAGAGAAAAACAACATAGTACTGAATTAAGAAGTTCCCAAATGTAATGGACATTACCTTCTCAGGGTCATAAGTTAGAAGCTTATTCAACAGGTCAACGCCAGCCTCTGATAGGATTGGTAACCCCGTGAAGGCTGTAGCATTTTGAAATTTCTTTCTTAAATTATTATACCTGTTACAAATAAATCAAATGGTTAGTAGAAACGTGAAAATATTTCCCCACCATAAATAGTCATCAAAGGAGGCCAGAAAGCCAAACCAGAATCACCCAAAGCTGGAAGCCTGGGAAAACAGCGGCAAAAATAAAAACATGAATCTCTGGCCAACAAGAGCAGCAATAGAATATATAAGAAGATAATACTTACTGATGCTTTACAAAGTTGACCTTCACCCCAGGAAGCTTGGAAAACCCTGGCCAAATCGTCTCATTTGGGGTGCCAAGAATTCTGAATATCTGGTTTAAAAAAACCATAGAAGTACATATTAAGAAGACTTGAAAGTCGTGATAAAAGACAGCCAAATTCAAATAAAATTCTCCATCAGCTGCTAGAAAGATACCTTGTCAATTTGATCAACTTCTGTTTTCCCATTGAAGAGCGGTTCTTTGGATAGCAACTCGGCCATGATACAACCCAGTGACCACATGTCAATTGCAGTAGAATATTGCTTGGCTCCCAACAGAAGTTCTGGCGCCCTGTATGCATAAAAACTAATCAATCACTGGCTGAATAGAAGCCAGATAGGTGAGAACTCAATAGAAACCTTCATCTACATACAGACACACAGCAAACCAAGTATGAGTATCCACTTAAAATCTTTTCAGATTAATGAAGAACAAAAAATGAAGCTCACCTGTACCACAAAGTAACCACCAAATGAGTGTATGGTTTCAAGGGGCTCCCATATTGACGAGCTAAGCCAAAGTCACAAATCTTCAACTCACCTCGGTTGTTTAGAAGCAAATTTGAAGTCTTCAGATCTCGGTGAAGGACCCAATTATCATGAAGATACTTGATGCCGTGCAAAAGCTGGAGCATAAGACATTTGACTTCACTTTGGCTAAATGGTTGTTTCATTGTCTCCATTAATGCCTTCAAATCATGTTCCATATACTCCATCACCATAAAAATACTGTCAAGACTGCTTCCTACAACTACTTCTTTGACATCTACAATTGAGGGGTGATGAATAGAAAGGAGAATGTTAATCTCCCTCAGAGATGTCAGGGGAAATCCTTCTCGTTCCTTCTCCATCTTAACCTTCTTTAGTGCAACAATTTCTCCTGTCTTCTTATCTTTAGCTCTGTAAACAACACCGTAAGTGCCTTCATCTATCCTGTTAAGTCGCTCGAATTCATCCACACTTCTACACCCCTGCAGCATGTTTACACTCCTCTGTGGAGGAAGTGCAGGCACTGGTGTACCACGAGAATCATGTTCATCTTCAGATCCTGTATCTGACTGGCTAAAACTAGTCCCATCATAATTACCGTCCTTATCCACATCCATTGAGTCATTATTATCTAATTCATTGTCCTGGTAACTATCTCTGCTGCAAGACCTAATATGTTCATCAGAGTCTGAGGACCTTGCTCTATTTACTCCAGCGCTTTCTCTCTTGAGCTCCCCAAATTCTGGAGTTAGTGATTTCCTGCGCCCACCCATTTCAGCTGACTGGGAAACAGCCCGTCGCTTCTTCATTAGGGGCATATCGTCACCTGAAATCTCACCTTCATCAGCTGGAGAGTCGGCATCAGTTGCCCATCGAGATGATCTTATGGTCGGCACGGGCACGTATTCCTCATCTTCTACTTTCCTGGCTTCCTGATTGGGCAATTGCTCCTCATCCGAAGGTGGAGAACATATGTCAACCGGGGATTCAGATGCATCCATATGTGAACCAAGAGCTGCATTGGGATTACTGGGGGATGGCTCCGTACTGTGAACATTATTAGTGTTCAACAGAGAGACCTGTTCAACCCTTTCGAAGGGGAGATTAGACAACTGGCCAGATGATTTTGGCAATAGAGGCGGAGGAGGTAGCTTAGAAGCTGCTGGTGAATTTCTACTCTTTGACGTTCTATTCACTTCCTTATCTTCCCTATCCCATATAATTGGAGAGAATTTTCGTTTCTTGCTCCGTACAGGAGACTGGTTCCCATTGTCGGCATTCTTGGTCTTCTGGTCCAATTCAATAGCCCCATCAGACCCAGACCCACTCTCACTGGACAACTCCCCAGGCTCTCGGTCAACAGCCCTGACACTAAACCCACTTCTCCTCACTCCACCAGTATCACCATCACTACTACCAGAATTGCTCCTGCTCGACATGGACCTATAACCGCCATTCATCATATCCTTTTCTTTTATAGGCTCTCGGCCGACAGCTCTGACACTTGGCCCAATTCTCCTCGCTCCACCAGCATCGCCATCACTACTACCAGAATCACTCCTGCTTGACAGGGACCTATAACTCCCATTCATCATATCCCTTTCTTTTTCGTCCTTCTGTCTCAACCTACCCCTATCTCTCCCACTCCTGTCGTGAATTCGATCCCTATCAAAATCCCCCTTTGAGTAGCCAACCTCCCTTCGTGAAACCTCAAACTCCGCCTCACGACCCCTAAATTCACTATCCCTGTAACCACCATGTCTTCCAGCAGCCATGTAAACGTCTATATCAAATAAAACCCTAAAATTCACCTATAAACCCTAACCCTAATTTCACAAATAAAATCAGGAAACCCAACAAACCCTAGCTCGAAGAAAAAACGAGTTAATTGGAATATCAATAACAGATCTGGTAAAAACTAATCAAGATGCATAAAAATCAATTAATTTTTTTTTTCCTTTTTCTATAATATCTTGAAAACTCTTAAGACACGACAAATAGAGACGGCGAAGAAGAAACCCTAGAAATTGAAGAGTATATGGTAAATTCAGGGTGTTCTCCGGTATGTTGTTGGTGAGATCGGAATACTTACCGGTGAATCGAAGCAACCAGACACGGCGGCGACGAAGCTTTTATAGAGAGCGAGAGAGAGAAGAATATGCGAGTCGTATTGCAAATTCCCAACATGAAAGTGAAAGGAAAGTCCTAGACCGCGTAAAAGAGGAGTTTTTAGATTGGCTTCGCCAGAGAATAAGTGAAAATTGCAAATTAGACCCGGTAATCTTTATCAAACTGCTTATTTAGCTCCCTGATGTTTTTTGGGGCGGTGCATACTAATAATTTAATTTAAAAAGATAAACTCAACCTGTATTGTTGCCAAGTTTTTAGAATTATTTTAAACTTCTTAATCACTTAATTAGATAATTTTAAATTAAAATTACTCTATAATAGAAGAGTGAATGTGAGGAGCTTAGGGTCAGGTGTTTAAATAAGGGCATTGTTGGAATTTCATGTTTAATTGCTTTAAGGCCAGATAGTGATTAGACAACAATACCACGTAACTCCTTAAACTTCAACATCAATCTTCTCTTGATTTTTCTCTTTTGGTGGCCACGTGTATTAGTTCTTTTACATGATTTATTACTTCAGGTAAAAGGATTAATTGTCAACCAATAATGCTTCATCTTCATTTAACAAAGTTTTCAAAAAATTAATATTCATGTTAAACAAAGGAAATAAGGAATAAATTATGTAAAAAGTACTATAAATCACAATATTTAACAGCTTAAACTATTTAAAAGATATATAAAAAATTTGATTGATTCTCAAAATTTTATCGATACCAAATAAATTGGGACAGAAAAAATAACATATATTATTTGAAAATGACGTAAAAGTACTATAAATCATAATAATTAACTCAAATATTTAAAAGACATAAAAAATTTGATGGATGTAGTAAGTACAATAAATAATAATTAACAACTTGATATCAAAAAATTGTATAAAAAATTTGGTTGACTCCCAAATTCCATCAGTGCCACATAAATTAGGACAGAGAGAGTATCATATATTATCTAAAAATTATGTAAAAGTAATATAATTAAAATAATTAACAACTTAAAATACACAAAATCATATAAAAAATTTGATCGACGCTCTAAATTCCATTTATTTAACATAAATTGGCACATATAAAAAATTATGTAAAACATACAACAAATCATAATAATTAACAACTTTAAATATTTAAAAATCATACAAAAATTTGAGTGACTTTCTAAATCCCATTTGTAAAAATAATGAATCCCAATGATTAATTCTAAAATATTTAAAAGATATAATAAAAAAAATCGATTGATTCCCGAAAATCTATCGATGCCGCATAAATTAGGACAATTATTTTAAAGTGTTTTAAATTACAAGAATTAACAATTTAAAATATTTAAAAGACATAAAATATTCGGTTGACTCTAAAAATTCTATCATAGTTACATAAATTGGGACATAAGAAGTAGCATATATTATTTTAAAATTATGTAAAAAATACTATAAATCACAATAATTAACAACATAAAATATTTAATACATGAGAACATAAAGTAGCTTAGGGTCGAAAAGCAAATTGACTCATTCGCCCTTCTATTTTTATTTTGTGGCTATATATAAAGTAGTAAATATTAGTGAAATCCAATTCATGTAATTTGACCAAAGAAATCGATAATTTTTCTCTTCAATATTAATTGAGCCTGTTTTTGAGATATGTGTCTTTCAAAGATGTAAAGAGAGAATTAAATTATTTTCATTCAACATGGTGTTTCTCTTTTACACATCAAAAAAATAAAAATAAAATCAAAGTTTTTTAATTCAAGTTTTCCACAAAAATTAAATACTTCTATTAAATAAAAAAAATACGTAAAAAGTAATATAAATTACAATACTAAACAAATCAAAATATGTAAAAGGTGTAAAAAAAATTGATTGACTCTTAAAATTCTATCAGTGACATACGTAAAAGTACTATAAATCACAATAATTAACAACTTAAAATATTTAAAAGACATATTAAAAATTTGGTTGATTCTCCAAATCCTATCAATGTCAGGTAAATTGGAGTAGAGAAAGTGACATATATTATCTAAAAATTGTGTAGAAAGTACTATAAATCATAATAATTAACAACTTAAATATCTAAAAATTATATTAAAATTTAGTTGACTCTCCGAATTCTATTAGTGCCACATAAACTGGAACAGAGAGAGTATAATATATTATATGAAAATTATGTAAAAAAATATTATAAATCACAATAATTAACAACTTAAAATACTTTAAAATTATACCAAAAAAATTGATTGACTCTTAAAATTCCATCTATGTAACATAAATTTGAACATAACAGAAATTATGTAAGAAATACAATAAATAATAATACTAATTAACAACTTAAAACATTTAAAATCATACAAAAATTGATTGATCGTCTAAATTTCATCTGTGTTGCATAAATTGGGGTAAAAACAACATAAATCTCGACAGTTTGGAGCTTAATTACAAAAAATCCCGATATTTCACATAATTACTGAAAATCCCAATTTTGGGTCTGTTGAGATACATAATTAGCTCTCAATACATCTAAAGAAGATACATTTTTTTGTTTGTAAAGATACATAATTAGCTTCCGATACATTTTTTTTAATTTTGGGTCTGTCGAGATACATAATACATCCAACGAAGATACATTTTTTCCTTTGTAAGGATACATAATTAGCTCCCGATACATCCTACGAAGATACATAATTAGTTGTGATTTTTATAATTACTTTGTAAGGGTGGAGATTTGTGTAAATATGATAAGTTAAGGTATATGCTTATGTTATTTTTCCTAAATTGAGACAAAAAAATATATATTGGGCCCGTGCTGGCACGGGCTCTCCGTATCTAGTATATATATATGAGGGAAAAGGTTTGACAAGAGAATTAGCAAATATCAAAAAAATACAACTGACTCTATATTCTGTAAGATAACATGATTTGAATTATACAAAATAGATACAACTGATGAATCATAATATTAATAGCATTTTTATGAGTTTGTGAGCACAAAATTTCTATATCTATACGTTGAAAATAGATTATTTTTTATTTTTAAAATTTTAACTTCACTCATAATATTTTATGTGGCAAGAATTATGCTAAATAAATGTAGAGATTTAACCTTAATCTTAACGAAATTAAAGGGGGGGGGGGGGGGAACTAAATTCATTAAATGAACCTCACGAATAGATTTACTTCTTTAATTTATCCTCCTTAATCTTCTTTCGCGTTACCCAATAATACGGGTATAACTTTTACTGCTTTTCAGAAGTTTATTGATAAAGACGTTGTTGCTATTAGCATCAATGAAATTAACAAATTAATTTCTCAAAATAATTACATGAGTTTATATGTTAAAGTTTTGGGAGAACATATTAGTTTTCTTGATAAAAAATTAAAAGAATTAACAATTTTAATTAAGAGAGTTAATAGTGAAAAGGATGATAAAGCTAATAAGGCTTCATCCTCTGGTACGCAAATTGTCCCTACTTATATTTAGAGACCTTCTGAGATAGAGGATTTTAAATTTAAATCGTTAGACGATTTAGAAAGCCTGTTTTGAAGGAGATTATCAATCTCTTTTTTACAGAAGTCGGCCAATTCTGAATTCATCTGACAAGGTCTGAATTTAGTAGGGATATTTTCTTCGAAAAAACTTTCTTTATATGGAAGAGTAACAATATGCTTTGGTACGCAAATTGTCCCTACTTATATTCAGAGACCTCCTGAGATATAAGATTTTAAATTTAAATCGTTAGATGATTTAGAAGACCTTCTTGATAAAAAGTTCGATGGCTTAAATATTAAGCCTATTGATTTATCCTCAGAATTTGCTGATAAATTAGCTACTCCCTCTGACTATAAAAATGAAACCTAGTCTGAGCTAAATAAGCTCTCGGAAAAAGTTAAGTATGCTGATAAGCCTAGGATGCAAACCTATTATTATCCTAGACCAACTCCTCAAGATGTTCTAGTTGAAGAAAGGGATTGGAATCAGACTAATACCTCTTATAGCGGTTCTGATATTTATGAATGGAATATAGATGGGTTAAAACAATGCTTGTGTCTGTGACGACGAGACCGAATTCTATAAAATTCAAGATTCTAAAGACGTTGTTATTATTAGCATCAATGAAATTAACAAATTAATTTCTCAAAATAATTACATGAGTTTATATGTTAAAGTTTTGGGAGAACATATTAGTTCCCTTGATAAAAAATTAGAAGAATTAACAGTTTTAATCAAGAGAAATATAGATTTTTTATCATATATCTCTGAAATATTTTCCACGGTTCTTTCTTTTCTTTGTATATCATTATTTTCTACTAGAAATATAATTTCCTTTTTTGGTAATTTTTCATAAGACTTGATATCATCATTGTCTTCTTTGGCAACTGAAGCAAAAGTATCATTTTGCTTTTGACTGGCTAAATATGCCTGCATATGTTGATATAACATTATATATGTCAAGGAAAAATAACTCCGATTCAAAAATTATTATCAAGAAGATTATATCTGTTGAAGAATGGGGACTATCCACCCTGAATGAGAGACAAGTCTGTCTCAACGGAGTTAAAATAAATTTCACGTACTGGAATTATATCCAAGCCTTTGAAAAAGTGTTATACTATAACAATGATAAACACAAACACACTTGATTTATCAAAATTTGTGCAAAAATCTTTCACGAACATATTCCAAATTGGTTTCTCAATTGGTGGACTTATCATGTTCCCACTATAAAATTTTTACCACCACCATTTTTGACATTATATAAAGAATGGACAAAGGTTTCTCCCCATGTGGACGAACTATATCGGGCAGATCATATTTGTCTTCCTGAAAAAATGGATCAGATTTATTTCTTTATAGAATTCTCCATTCCATGAATTCATAAGTGGACACTGGACCTGGGATTTACTGAAGAACAGATACCTTGTTTATACACAGAACTTTTTATAACAATTTCTGGGACAAGCTAATGAAAATTGATCCCAAGACCAAAATGATATTTGGACATGAATCTTTGGATCCTGAAAAATTCAAGAATACACAGAATGTTCACAAGAAGGAAATATTGATAAAAAGACCTTTCGACATATTGCTCGAAAAATAACGTTTCAAGATGGAAATAAGACAGAAATTATAAAAAAATCTTTGGAGGGAATAAAATAAAACTTGCTTCATTCAATAAATCGAATTGAGAAATCAGACACTTCCATGCAGAGCAAAGGAAGCAACGAATATGATATCGTCAATGATTCTCATTCACTACAATCAGAAGAGATATTATCTGAAGATGCATTATCAAGTACAGAAGAATTCATCAGGCGAATAAAGCGGATGGATAAAAAAGAAGGAAAGAAAAAGGAGTTTTGAATTGCCTCCTGACACATCAGCCCCACAGGTCATACTCAGGGGACCCACATGATATGTGTGGGAATTACTATACATAATACTGTAGATACGCGTTTTCTTTTCTATAAATAGGACCATTGGTAAAGGAAAGAAGCGGAAGCCTTCATACATGTGCTCTCTCTAGATTTAGTTACTCTCGAGAGAGAGGGGAGAGTAACTAAATCTAGAGAGAGCATATGTATGAAGGCTTCCGCCCATTTGGTTTGAAAAATGCACCCTCAGAATTTAAAAAAATAATGAATGATATTTTCAATCCTTATTTGAATTTCATTATTGTTTATATCGATGATATTTTAGTTTTTTTCTAAAACGTTAGAATTACATATCAAGCACATAGATATTTTTAAAAGGATTGTAATTCAAAAATGGTCTGGTAATTTCCAAACCTAAAATGAGTTTATTCCAAACTAATGTTCGATTCCTAGGACATTATATCTGTCAAGGAAAAATAACTCCGATTCAAAGATCTATCGAATTTGCATCAAAATTTCCTGATGTTATTACCGATAAAACTCAGTTACAAAGATTTTTAGGAAGTTTAAATTACATTTCTCCTTTTTATAAAAATTTATCTCGTGATTTGGCCCCTTTATATGACAGATTAAAAAAGAATTGTAAGGAGCCCTGGAATGATGGTCATACTAAAAAGAATTGATCTAATTTAATATAACTTCAAAGTTTAATCAAATTAACTCTTGGGTAAATAAAAGGTACCATATAAATTGAAACGGAAGAGAGTAATTAGTAAGATCCAATAAATGTTTCAATTGGAAACAAAATGTAGATCCAAAGGTGCCTAAATTTTGCCAAACAAGAGTAATATAATACTCCATTCGGGCCATTTATGTGTTGCTTCTAGCTTGGGCACACTTTTTAAAACTCACTTGCCCTTAAAAAGTAAGAAGTATTTTCTCCAAATACCAAATATATTATTATTATATTAATCAATATCAATATACTCTAATTATAGAGTTCCACGTAAAAATGAATTTAAGAAAAAATATAAGTGCAAAATAAGAATAGGCAGTCATGTGTAGCTTGATGTGATCAAAAATCAAAATCCTTGGTTTGCCCCTGTGACCGAGGACAACAAATCTTAAAGATTCTCGTTTATATATAAATATTAAATTATTTTATAGTCCCTTGCATCTAAAATAATTGATGTTTTAGGTTTGGACATATGGATTAAGAAATTTACTTACTCCTACACATTAAGAGAGATTGACTAAGATATTCTTAATTATAATTTTCTTTATTTTTAAGTTGACATAATTATCATTAAATTTATACCTCTATCTATATCTATCTACATCTATATTTGTATCTATATTATACTCTTTTATAAGTGTGAAGATCCTTTGAAATGTTGTTTGAACTTTTTGTCCTTCATTAAAATACTCGTCAATAGACAAAATCGTCTTTTACATTTTTTTTTAATATTTAAAACTTTAAAATTAATTTAAATTTGATTTTTAAATCTAAATAAAAACCTACTTAGGTTAGAAGACTCATCTATAAAATCAAACTAGCGGCTGAAATTTACAACTCTTATGCACATAAGTTTTTCCAAGAGACCTAATTAGTGAAAATAACTAGCACCGCTCTATGAGATTGATCCTTTTTTTTCGTTATGAAATTGATCTACTAATCAAATAACATTTTCATGTTTTGATTAGGATTTGCGATTCTCACGACATATATTGTATGAATGTGAGTGATATAATATTGTTATATAAGTTTGTGCTTTGTGTATTTCGTTTGTGATTTGTTAAATAATATTTTTTATTTGTATTTCTAAATCTTACGATAAATTCACAAAATAATATCTCCTAATATCTATATACATCGTGAATAGTATGACCTACCTTATTCTTTTGATTTATGATAGTTTGTCATCACCAACAATGATTTTTGTTTGATTTTTTTATTGTTGTGAAGGTACAATTGAAGCAAAAGTAATTTTACCAACAATGGCTGCTCTCTAATTTCTTTTTGTTGTGATACTTTACAGTTGCACATCAGGTTTATGTAATTTAATTAAATTATTCTTAGATAAAATTGTCCTTTCACTTATTTCTTTCAATTATTATACCATTATATTTATAATATTGAATATTGATTATAATAAATATATGAAAAAATAAATGGGAAAGTGTGAAAGATTTTCGACTGAATTTCTAGGCTTTCTTATGGAAAAGTCGGTTAAATTTCTTTGTTTACGGAAAGTTTGGGGAAGGTTTTCTAATGTATGTCAGATTAGAAAGGTTTCCTAATGTATGTGTGATTATTTTTATGGAAAAAAATTATTGAAATATATGCATATATGGAAAATCCTTCTAAAATATTAATTAGCGTTCTTTTTGGTTTATAAGAAGTCTTATAGTTTCAAATTCTTATTCATACAATTTGTCACGACTTCATCATTGTTGCTGTAATTTGTTTTTGTCTCATCTTTGTCTAATGTAAGTACTCGAAAGACTGTGACATTAGTTGACGAAAAGGTAATAATTCTTTTTTTTTGTCTTATATGTATAGTTTTTGTGAAATATCTCAAACAATCGTCTTAGATTTATATCTCTTTAGAATATCTCAAACAATCTCTGCATGTCAAAGATAAAAACTGTCAATATGTGACCTTATTGATCAATATTTGCATGAAGAATCCCAGAAACAGGGTCTTGCACCATAAACAAACTCTTAAATTTGTATTGAATTCATATTTGTTACACAAACATGTCTTTTAAATATTATTATGCTATTTTTAAAATTTATTCTTATAAATATGAGGTAAACGTGCGAGGCGCGTACACTGAGATTAGTCAAATTAGAAGTGTGTTAAGGGAAAATTTTGAGAAAAAGAATTGAATACGTTCTTGATTTTATGAAACATCAATTATTTTGGACCAACTTTAAAAAGCTAAACATTAACTGTTTTAAACGGATGGGGCATCACTTTACTGGTTATATAGAAGCCGTAGCCACAACTTGAGAAGTTTGGAGTCTTTAACTGCATTTTGAGGTCATTTTGATAAATATTTATACAATTATTTGTTTCCATTATATGCATGAAAGCTAAAACTTGTGCTTTTAATGACGAGCATACCAGCCGAGACATCTAACTAGCATGCATAGTTCCTCGCTTTTACCAATTATATCAAAAAAGTGATACAATCATTATTGAGGTGCTCTTGAAAGATAGTTATTCCTATTTGGTTGAACCCTTTCTCCCAAGGCTCGACCATCAAGGAAGACAATTAAACTTAAAATCTTTTTTGAAGATATCCATTTTCATGGAGAGACAAATAAGATATCCTGACATACTGGCATTTTAAACCCATACAAGAGTTTGTGTCTCTTTTTTCATCTTTGCAGATCTATAAGTTGTTTTCTTTTACCCATATAATTATCTAGTTTAGAGCCTATTTGGATGGCCTTATATATTTAGGCTTATTTTTATTTTTTTAGCTTAAAAACAAGTGTTTGAAAGCACTTTTTTTATTTTATTCAAACACTACAAAAATGCTTAAAAGTTATTTTTGCTTAAAAGCACTTAAAATAAGTCGATCCAAATAGGCTCTTAATTCATCAACTTAAATATTGAATAAAAATAAGTATTCCCTATAGGTTTTTTTCTCAAAGAATAAAGAATTATAGTAGAAAAATCGTGATAAAATTTAAAAAAGCAAACGATAAGTTGACGTGATAGCAGTAGGGATAGCGAAAGATACAAAAATTAAAATTAGAAAGAGGGATGGATTGATTCGTGAGAGAGATGAATATAAGCTCAAGTATTTAATACTTGAAACCTTGTTTAACAATAGAAGAAGCATTGAATCAATTAAGAAGAAGAAAAATAGGGGGGGGGGGGAACTCAAACAAGGACTCATATCATTGAAGAAATTCAAGTTGTGGTCAAGCTATAAGGAAAAGGATATAACCCAAAGAGAACCTCAAAGGTTCCCATAAGCCACAAGGCTACTAATATTAATATTAAATCAAATTTGGTTACAATGAAGAAGAAGAACCCCTTTTTATAGAAGTTTAGAAGAGGGTTGCCATTACCCTTTGAGATTATCAATTGAATAGTTAAACTAAATTAAATGAACTAGTAAAATCCATAGGTGCATAGAAGAATACCAATACTTTATTAAAAAAAGCTATAAAGGCAGTCAACATAACATTAAATAAGGTTGTAGAACACATGTTTGGGCTACTAGACTTTCTCCTTTTTTGGATAGATTTTTGAGCCACAATCCAACTCATCCTGGTATTTAATTTAGGTCTCCAAATAGTAGTAAGTCTTTCCCAAAAAATATACATTGGACTAGAGCTCTTCTTCCATCATAAGACATATTTTCTTTGTGAATTGAAGCTCATCAAAGCATTTTGATATTCCCTGAACCTCAATGGAGTTAAGCTTTCTTGAATGTTATCATAAAGGCAATGAAAAATTTATTTATTTTTTATATTTTTCTTTGTTAAAATGCTAAGAGTATCTTGTGTTATGTGATTTGTGTCAACTGAGAATCTTTGTAATTACAATTTAATGAATCAAATTCATTGGATAAGAAATAAACTTGTTGTAGCTCTCTTGAAAAAATGCGAGATAACATGAGATAATTAACAAGATTCATGTTACCTTTCATTGTTTGTAACTTGATAATATTATCAAAAGAACCAGCCTTTAATAACTCCATTTTTGAAGGACTCAGTAAGTTATTGATTAGATCCTTGAAATTATGATCCCCTTCTTAGAAACTATTGATATTAAATCTACGAGCCTTCTCAAAATATCTATCACCAGTTTAACTGGGTACTGAAAGTGCAGGTCCAAGATCTTTAATTATTTTACCTGATTTGGGAGTCATATATTTCAAAATAATCACATTAAGATTAGACTTAAAAAAAAAAATACAAACAGGTTGCCGCTCAATCATAAACGCATCAGACTGCATTCCAAAAACAACTCATACCCATGCATATAAATTCGAAACTTCATCTAAAATAGGTTGAACTTAAACATACACGCCTACAATTTCATTTCAAAAAACCCACTTCAAAAAGATTCAAACAACCACAATAAAAATCCTAACCACATGATTGTCTACTGCAAAAACAACTCATAAACCATACGTAAAAATTTATAAGTTTAATTAAAAAAACTCACCGCAAACATAAAGACATACACATGAGACTCCATTGTAAACAAAAAACACTTCCCAACTGAGTAAATATGATCCCATACAAAGAATTTTTATAGAAAATTCACTTTGCAAACATATACGACTCATATTGTATAGTATTATTTCATTTCAACTATATAAACGTATAAATTCAATACTACAAACCTTTAAAAATGGAGAAATTTTGACAATGAACAAATTAAAACTACAATCGAAAGATGAAGATGATGCAAAACTAGGATTGGAGAATGGAGAAAATGCAAAAGTTGGTACATGATCGCACAACTCAAAGTAGGGAGTATGAAAAGGACAAAAACGTCTTACTGAAAACCTTAAAGTTAAAGTGGATAAATATTGCAAAAAGAAACGTGAAGTGGCTATTACTTAAATGGAGGTTTGAAAATTGGACGCCCCATTAATTTTTTACGTGAAAAATGTATTCTTTAGCCCATATATCAATAAGTAAATCATATTTTACCTCCCTAATGTCCATAGGGATTAAGTACTGCATAGATCCAAATCCATCTATGCCTGACAACTATACAAAACTCAATATTACTACGATGCAAGTGTTAAATTGGTAAACACTGATAAAGAACTTCAATTATTTGACATTTTTCACTTCCCAAGATGCAACTATGTGAACTTTGACCAACATCTTCAAATATTTTTGTTGACCCTTTTCTACGAGCTATTTACTTATATCTTCATTAATGCCTAGCTTGACCTATTGCTCTCTTTCTGATCCTCCTTTACTTTACCTTACTTATATTCACACTTTGTTATACTTTTATCTATTGAGCTTAGTCGGTCTATGATGCCTATTGGGTACTGTGTGTTTTCTACTCATACTACACTTCTGCATCTTTTTCCCTGATGCAGATCCTAGTATGAGTTCTCACCGATGACGTGTACCTCGTGAGGAGTTGTTTTGTATCGGAGACTTGGAGTGAGCTTCTTACGTCCGGAGTTGTTCCTTCTCCCTCTATATTATTGACTGATCTTTATTTTATATATCCGGAGATGATTTTGTACATATTGTATCTATTCAGTATTCATGTTGTGTTTAGTAGCTCTTTTAGCGTCTGATACCAGGTCTTGGGATCATTTTATATATTTTATTCTTCTACCCTCTTTGTATATTTATGTGGGCCCTATCACTTGTGTTTATTTTTGTTCTTGGCCCGATTGCTTTATAGATTGTCTTTCTCTTGTTGGCCAAATACTTATCGTTTCGGGTTAAGGAAATTCGGCTTACCTATTGGTGGATTTTTAGTAGGTGTCATTATGACCTAAATTTTTGGGTCGTGACACATAAATAACTAAAGCTTGTGGTTGTTTTTTATCGAAGCTCGCTGTCGCTTGGTGGGGTTGCTCCCACGGGTCTTCTTAGCGGGGTTCTTTGAAGTGTCTTGCAAATATGAGTCTCTCAGTTTTCAGACTTTGCCAACCTTTCTCAAAATTGCTCATGCTTAAAAAACATTATGAAACTAAATAGAGACTACATGAAGATGTTAATTTATATTTAAAACTAATTGGGTTTATCAAAGATTTACCATACCAACATGGATTACTAGTCATATGGAGAAGTAATGCCTAAATCCAAAGTAACAAGTGAGAGAAATGAGATTTGATCAACCATTTTAAGTCAACATGTAAGAATCTTTTTAGTCCTAGGACTCAAACAAAACAAGGTTATGATTCCCTCACTTGATAAGAATTTAAAATATAACAAATGGAAGATAGACATATGCAGTTAAATCAACTAAAGTCCAAGGGATAGATCCCCATGTTGACATATGTATGTTGTTTGTGATTATGTAAGTTTCTATATTTAAGCTTAACAAAGCAGAATCATGTGAACATCGACGAATTCCAGACTAAATAAAGCGAGTCATACTAGTTAGATCTTTATCATAGCAAAGGATATTAAATTAATGCATATCACACTTTATCCAAATCAAAACAGAGAGCGAATCAAACCTAATAAAAGATTTCAACGGCTAAACCTCAACAAGATTCTCATTGAAATTTTAGGCGGATAACATGTAAAGTGATACCAAACTACTTGCTGATGTATATACTATAAATTAAAGAAGAAGAAGATTAACTTTATATCACAGCCAACTGAGATGTCAAACTCGAGGATTATCTCCACCACTTTATTTTAATTTTGCCAGAGACGCTAAAGATCAAACAAAATATTTTTATTCCTGTTTTTGAGTTTCTTGGGGTAATGAGTAATGCACTCATAATACCCTAGAATCAGAAAAATGGTGGAGAAAAATCGTGTCATGAAAGACAGGCAGATAAAGTTTATATAGGCAACGAATTAGGGCTTTTGCCGAGAGGGGGGAGGGAGAATCTCTTGAATTTCAGAAAACCCTTGGAGGATAAGGTAATCGCTGGAATTTGTAATTTTGTAGGAATATCAAATTAAAAAATTGAGAAATTTAGATGATAACGTTGATGAACAGACTAGGAACATCTAGAACCTTCTAGGTCAATCGATTTAAACAGTCATCTTGCCTTGCATGCTAATAGTGTAAGATTTGAGGGGAATGAGATAGGATATGGGGGAGGTGGCGTCGTTTAAAATTTGCTAAGATTTGTCAATTCTAGGTGTAGCAATAGATAAGAGAACAGGAAAGAGAAAAGAGAGTGGCACAAGTTAGTGCAAGTGAGAGTATAGGAAGCGTGTGAGGTGTGTGTACGTGGAGAGAGAGAGAGAGAGAGGAGAGCATTGGGCCACCTTATCTGGTGTAATTGGGCTCAGATGGCCCAGGGTTTGGAGGGGTTAAGATAGTTGCAAATGTAACCACCGATATATTGAAATGGTAGCTAAATTAATTTGTAATTGTGGCCAAAATTAATGCAAGTCGATTGAAATTGACTTGATAGAAATGTTACTCATATGGGATTATTTGTCTTACTTAACTATTCAAGTTTCTTAATTTAATATTTTAAAAATAATCATTAACATAAGCCTCCAATTATTTCTGAAAGCAAACGACTAGTTATGCAAGTTTAAATTTCAATTTTGATTGATTTTCAAGAAATAGAAATACTTCTTTTGATTCAGATTTTGGAAAAATTATTTTCCATATACTTATCAAAAATGAGAACTATATTAATCTATATATTTTGAGTATATAGAGATGTATATCTATATTGGAAAAATGAGGAAAATGACTTGGAATTGGTTTTTTAAAAATGTTTTTATTTTTTGCAAAATAATTATTTCTAAGTGTTTGAAATTGAAGAAACTTAAAATTAATTTAGACATGGAAGGTAAAAATTGGGTGTCAATAATTTAAAAACAAATTTTTAAAATCTGATTCAAAATATATGGTCAAAGACCTGTCATTTTGAATACTATGAAGTTCAGATTTAAATAAACCCTCTTGCCTTATCCTAATTGGTTCATGTAAGTCATTGAACACATAATATCTCTTGTGATTGGTCTAGACATGTCATTTTGAAACTTAATAGCTTTTGATTGGTCATTACTTTGGTCAAAAATTAACAACTCATTCAATAATAATTTTTAAAATTTTGATTTAAAATATATGGTCAAACACCAGCTTTAATATAAATTCATTAATAAAACTCAAAAATTTACAAACATTTTCTCTGTTCCTCTCAACAAAGTTCTTTAGTAAAAACACTTTTTTACAATATAATTTATTTTTTCCTATGAATACCCAAAAATCACCATCGTTACACCACACATCCCAGTTTAAGCAACCCCCAACCCCATATGGCAATGGAACAATGACAGTAACCCCAACCTTAACCCCATTACATGGCCATGGAACAATGAAATCACCCCAACCCCACCATCCACAACAACAACCTCCAACCCTAAGCCCTCCACCACCCTAGCCTCACCAACAAGAATAACACAACAATGACATGGTATCTGCTAAAATTATTTCCCACCAACTCCAAAAATAGAACCTTCAGTGATTTCCCTTCAATTCAGCTTATGGGTAGTATCCAAAATCAAATCTTGATCATTCTGATGGATTATGGTGCTGTTGTTGTTTCTGGTTCAGAAAACCCTACTAAGAAAGCACGTGGAAGGCCCCTAAGCTCTGGGAAGAAGCAACACCCATAAGCTTTAAGTATATATGTATTTATTATTGCTTTAAATATTTATCTAGCGCTAATTTGAGAAGTATTTTGCTTATATACATTAATATTAGAAACATCCTCTCTACAGTGTAACTGTATATAGACCTCACCATTTCCTGGAGAGGTAGAGAGGTTATTTCCAATATCAATGCATTTAATTAAAATCCTTTCCAAGTTAGAGCTAGTTAAATAACTAAAGCAATCATAAATACAATATTTACCTAAAGCTTCTGGGTGCTGCTTCTTTCTAGAGCCCAGAGGCGTCCCATATGCTTTCTTAGCAGGATTTTCTAAAGTAGAAGCAGAAGCAGCAATAATACTATAATCTGTCTAATTCAATAATAAAGATATTTGAGCAAGTAGAGTTTTCCTCGATTTGTCTCTCATCTAGCTACTGATCCATCAGAATGATCAATTTTTGATTTTTGATTTTATCTAAAAATTGAATTAAAATAAAATTTTGAAGGTTCTATTATTGGGGTTAGTGGAAAATGATTTTTGCGGGTACCATGACATTGTTGTGTGGTTCTTGTTGGTGAGGTTGGGGTAGTGGTGTTAGGGTTAAGGGTGCTACCATTATTCTTTAGTCATGTGATGGGGTCAAAGTTGGGGGTGCTGCCATTTTTTCCATGGCCATGTAGGGGTGGGAGTTGTTGTTAAAATTGGGATGGGTGGTGTACTGATGATTATTTTTGTGTATCCATAGGACAAATAAAAATTATGTTGTAAAAATGTGTTTTCTACTATAGCACTTTGTTGAGAGGAAAGGGGAAAATATTTGTAAATCTTTGGGGTTTCTCAACGAGGATCTACGACATCAGCTAGAGAGTCTGGGACCAACCTAGGCTCCAACATATTTTGTGATCCGCCAGTTCTTCAGGATACCATGGTTGGGATTTCGAACCTTTTTGAGAGTATTTCACAGGCAGGGGTAGTGCCGGGTACATCGAGTGGTTTCTAGGTCAGAGATAGGTTTGTAGGTCTTTAGTTGGGTCCTACGTTGGTTTTAGAGTATGAGATCAAGTTTCTTGAGTGGGCCAGATATGCTTCTATGATTCTTCCTATAGTGGAAGAGAGTGTGTAGAGGTTTATCAGAGGATTGATCTTACCACTCCATTTGGCATCAAAACCTTTAGTGGAAGCTGGATCTACTTTACTTTAGGTTGTTGATCATGTGAGGACTATAGAGTGGGCATGTCTAGAGACCTATGAGGGTGGCGGTATGAGGCCCTGCAATTAGTACAGTTTTAGTAGTACTTCACTCAGAGGTAGAGGTATTCCCATTAGAGGTCACCATCACTCTCAGCCTAACATGCCCCTACAAGTTGCATCTCAGATCACAGATGGGCCTAGATAGTCCATGATAGTCAAAGTGGATAGAGCCCAAGTCAGGTATCATGGGGTTCTTGATCTGGGTCTTCAGGCTGTGGTGGCCAGTCGGGATCGTTAGGTTCTTCATACTGGACTTTGGCCATTAGAGGTTGTTTGGATTATGGTGAGTTTGGGTATTATTCTAGGGGATTTCCTAGGTGTGAGGGTGTCAGACAGTTAGGGTCCTCACATGTTTTTGCAAAATCAGGGCTTCTGGAACTTGTTATGATTATGGGGAGATTGGTCATTTTTCTAGAGAGTGTCCCCATTGTAGGATTATTGAGTAGTCAACATAGCCAGGACAGCCTCTTAGGGCTATGACACCACTAGTCATATGTGGTTCCCAGGGTATTAGGGGTGGTACCAAGTGTATTAGATATAATTCATAGCCAGGTGGTGCAGATGTTTGTGCTGGTGCTCAATCTGAAGGCGAATACGATCAGTTATATGCCTATTCGGGTAGGCTAGGGTCTGAGGCTGTAGATGCAGCTATTACTAGTACAATTTTGATTTGTTACACTTCAGTCTCTGTGTTGTTTGGTCTGGGGTCTCCTTATTTATGTGTGTCTTCTTACTTTTCTATTTGGTTGTGTTGTTATTGTATGTTTTTGTCTGAACTTATATGTGTAGCTACCCCCGAAGGTGTTTTATTTTAGTGGTAGATCGAGTGTATCGATCCTATATTATAATTTCCTTGGGGCATAACACTCGAGTACGTTTCATTATCTTAGACATAGAGGTTTTTTATGCGATTTTAGGTTTGGGCCACCTGTTTTTCTCTTGTGCGATCTTTGGTTGTATTGCTTAGACTGCTACTTTGATTATGATGGGTATCCTACAGATGATGAGGTATAAAATCGATGGCCGTTTATCGTGAGGGGTTATATCATTTATTCATGGAGAGAGGTTTGGTAACAAAGGAGTGTTTAGCCTTTCTGGATTAGGTTTGTGATGCTAGCATTGACACTCCTTTATTTTAGGCAGTTCTTAAGGTTGGTGAGTTGCTGGTGCATTTTCTCCTGATCTACTTGGTTTTCTCCTTCTCGTGTCGGTGATTTTTAGACTTTAGTATTGATGTGGGTTGGGTGCTTAGCCCTTGTCTGCTATCTCGTATTAGTTGGTATGTGTATGGGGTTATTTGGTCGAGTGTGTCTCCAAGGGGTGCTTTTGGTTGGTTTATAAAGGAAAATGATGGTTTCGTTTACTTGTGTTTTACTCATCCGCTATCATGAGTGAGTATCCGATATCGCATATTATTGATCTGTTTGTCCAGCTTCAGGGTGGTGCATCTATGTTTTCTGAGTTGCTTGAGGTCTAGCTGCCATTAGTAAGGATCCAAGAAGCAGACATACCTAAGACTACCATTAGGACTTGTTGTGGCTACCGTAAGATCTTATTTATGTCTTTGGTTTTTGCCGATGCCCCCACAACAAGTATGATTTAAAAAATATGTGATCAGGCCTTGATTGGACTCATTTTTTATAGTGTTTTTTGATGACACTCTAGCTCCAGCCTTTGAGAGATCAGTGGTTTTATGCTAAGTTTTTGAGTGGGAGGTTGGCTTGGATCTAGGACATTCTCGGGGCACATGGTATCCAAAAATAAGATCGTTCTAGGCTTGGTGAAGATTGGGGTAGTTCAAGTTTGGGGCTAGGCCTATTTGTTCTATCGAGACTGGTAGTGTGTCAGGTTAGCAGGTTACAATAGATGGCTTGATTTCTTAGGCAGCGTGGTTAACTAGATTGATTCAGAGATATCCATCTCCAGTGGTCTGACGAGTATGAGGTGGGCCTTCTAGGGCTCAAGGCCTTATTGGATCCAGTTCTAATTTTGACTTCTCCGGGTGAGGGATAGAGGTATGTAATAACCTTGTATTTTGATGCTTGACTATCTGCGGGTATAGTTTGGATACTTAAGACCAGGTGGTTTGACTAGGATGCTAAGCGGTGAGCTATTGATTTCATGACTTATTTTTTGGTATGCATTTTAAGGATTTGATTCCATTCAGAGCATTGTTGATATGTTGTCTAGGCCTACTCACTACCTACCGATTCAAACTTCCTTCAACTCAGATTTATATTCAAGGGATGGTTAGTCTGCATAGTGTAATGACCCTCCAGTTCATTCTTTTTTTTTTCATGAATTTTCTGCATTTAGAGCTTTCCTATAGCTGCCCAAGTCATTTATGACTTTTTGGGACTGGTAGGTCAATTCTCGAGAAGTTCATTTGGTTTTTATGTCAGTTTTCCTATTTTGGAGCTTCTGAAGTTGAGAAATTGGTCTTCAGCCAAAACTTCAAGTAAATGGCCTCGGATGAGAATCCCTATAGTTCCATTACCTCAGAAATGTGGATTTTGGGATAGGGGAACCTTTGGTTCAGGTTTCAAGGATTTCAAACTCGTTTTGGGCTATTAGTTGGTTTTTTGTTAAAATTGAAGGTTGGATGTGAAACCCACTATTCATTAAAACAACCTCTATTGGGAATTTTATTGATTTTGTTGAGTCTAGAATGTGATTTTTGATAGGGTAGAATATTTTATTTGCGTTAATGGGGTTCCGAACAAATTCCAAGCTCTCGATCAAAGCTTTGGACTTAGTTGAAAAATTGGTTGGTGCAACATCTGGTGCAACCACTTAAGTCACATAAGGGGCTGGGATGCCGCTCTTACGGACCTTGGTTGCTAAAGGGGGAGCCGCTTTTGCAACCAAATGGCCACTTAAGCGGTATCTGTTGAGTATATACCCCTTCTCCACTTAGATTTTAAATAATTCAAACTCCTTTTTCATCCATTATTGAGAGCTCCAAGCTCAAAAACTAGTGTGGGATCATCTATTGAAGCTATGGCTTGTTAATAGAATGTTCCTTGGTTAATTCCCTTTGCTAAATTAGTAAGTTTCCAGCCTTAACTCCGTTAATTTTCTTGTTTAATTTCTTGGTTTGTCCATAGTTTTAAGGACTGATTTAGAGCTCGATTTGAGGGCTGGTCATACCCACGAGGAACACAATTGCATATTCGATTTCAAATTCTATAAGCGGGCCCCATGAGAGATTTTTAACCCAATTTTTAACCTGAAGCGTTAATTCACAATATGGGAATCATTCTTCTTGTATTGACGTGTAGATTATATTTTTGTAGTATGGCAGCAGTCAGAGGCTTCTCAGAATGGAAAAGTTTTGGTTTAGGTGTTCGTGAGTGCATTGTTCGGCCTCCAGGCAGGCTACGACTTACCTACTCTTATACTTAGCTCATTTAAGGTATTTGTATGATGAATTGCAAATTTTCCGGGGGATATTGTGGTTTGGTTACACTTTTCTTAGGTATTTTTGACCTTGCTCCATTACTTAGGGGCTTTAGAGTATAATTACAACATGAATCCTTAGTTTAGGTAGTCACTTCTCTTCTTGGGCTAGTTTAGCAAACTTGGTAGCCTTAGGGCCTAGTCTCGGATGCCTTAATTTAGGTTTAGGTAGTTTCTTGCCTTAGGTCGGGTTCCTCGGGCTTTACAATTAGCATACCATTTCTTTAAGATTATTACCCTAGGTTAGCACTCTCCCTTTAGATATATGATCATGGGATACTTTGGTTGTGGGCACTTGATCATGAGAAAATAGACTATTTTAGCCCCGATTTAATTCTGGGCACTTGATACTATTAATTCTTACCTATTTTAACTTAGGTTTGATTTCGGGCATTTAATATTACTAGTTATTATGTTGGAAGTCAGGTTAGATTTGGGGGAATGTATACAAAGAGGAGTAAATGGTGTTGTTGGGCATGACATTCACTGTATACTGCATCTCTAGAAATCTATTTGCATTTATTTACTCTTATGCATTACTTGTTAACTAACATTATTCGTTGTTTGTTTCCACCATGCTTATGGGCGCCAGTTAGGTTTTATTGTCTCTTGCTTGTACCTTTCGTACTTATGGGGGTCTGGTTAGGTTGTAGTTAGGTTATTATTATTATGTTCTTCTGAGCTATTTACTTAAATCTCCTTTAATTGCCTACATTGACCTACTACTCTCTTTTAGACCCTTTTTTACTTTGCCTTACTTATATTCACACTTCGTTGTACTTTTATCTTATTTGAGCTCAGTCGACCTATGATGCCTACTGAGTACTGCGTGTTTTGGTACTTATACTTCACTTCTGAATCTTTTTTTCTATGCATATCCTAGCATGAGTCATCGCTGCGAACGCCTTCCTCATGCAGAACTTTTGGGACTCGGAGACTTAGGGTGTGCTTTTCTCGACCGAATCTGATCCATCTCCTTCTATTTTGGACTAGTCTTATTTTGTACTTTCAGAGACTGTTGTGTATATATTTTACCTATCTAGTTCTCCTTCTGCTGTAGTGGCTCTTGTATTGACTGATACCAGGTCTTGATGAATCTTTTTGTATTTTTGCCCTTCTCTCCCCATGTTTATATACATGCTTTGGTATTATTTCTCGTGTTAGTCATTTTATTCAGTTGTCTTACCTTACATACCCTCTTTCTCTTATTATCCCGTTACTTTCCATTCTGAGTTATGATTTGGTTTATCTATTGATAGGTTATAGTAGGTGTCATCATGACCTGAGTTTTTAGGTCTTGATAGTTTGATATCAGAGCCTAGGTTTACCGGTATCATTAGTACAAGAGAAAGTATCTAGTAGAGTTCTGGGATCGATATGATGACCTTCTTATCCTATCTTCGAGAGGCTATAGGACATTCTTAGAAAATATCACCTTTTGATTCCTTAACGTGCATTGTGTTCATGTTGGTTTCTGGATTCTCACATGTTTCACTCTTTCGCAGATGGTTAGGATGAGGGCGACGAATGGCGAGGGCGAGGCCCTTGCACCTGTAGCTAAGGGTTTAGCTAGGGGTCGAGATAGGGACTGACCGCAAAGACGGGGCTAGGGTAGAGCGCCAACACTGGAGCCAGCTATTATGCTAGAGCTAACTATTGATCCATAGCCAGCACCAATAAATCTGCCACCATAACAACCAGTGGGCCTGGGACCAACCTAGGCTCCACCCGAATTTATAGCCACGTTAGTTCTATGGGATGCTTTAGTCTATTTATTGCATATGATTGGAGGGTAGTTAATAGACGGGACCCAGATATCCTCTCAGGGGGCAGCACATGGTGGACTAGGTATAAGAGCGTAGCCTGCAGCTGCGGCTCCTTGAGTAGAGGTTTAACTAGTGCCGATGGTTGCATAGCCGATGGCAGCCCAACCAGCCATGACTTCTGAGGAGCAGATGATATTGGGTCAATTTTTAAATTGCCTCCTCTGAGATTTTTAGGTGCTCCGGGGGAGGATGCGCATGAGTTCTTTACCAATTACTAGGAGAGGTTACATAATCTTGGCCTAGTGGATTCTCATGGGGTGGATTACCCTACATTTTAGTTTGACAATTCAGCGAGGCTATGGTGGAGGGTGTATATTGAGTAAAAACTAGCAGGGTCTCCTACTATGACTTGGGTACAATTTTCTGTGGCTTTCTTGGGGAAGTATATGCCTCAAAACGTGCATGAGTGAATGAGGGAAGAGTTTTTGAGGTTGGAATAGGGTTTCATTACAGTGTTCGAGTATGAGGCTAAGTTTCATGATTTAGCCAGGCATGCCACTATGATTCTACCTACCGAGCATGAGAGAGTACGTTACTTTGTTAAGAGAGTGAGACTTCAGCTCCATCTAGATATTGAGAGCATGGTATTTTTTGGTCGATCGTTCTTAGATGTCATGCCCGCATTGTTGAGGATTTATATCCGAGGTTCATGGGGGCAGCGATAAGAAACACCCCCACTTGGGTAGTTTCAGTGGTTTTCAATCTGGTGGTAGAGGGCATTTTGGCAGGGGTCAGCAGCAGTATCAGTAGCTTGGTCAGTCTAGTCAACCCATTTAGGCATCACTTTAGATTACTTATTGGGTCAGACATGTTATAGTGATTTCAGCGGTCAGAGCTCCGGTCAGCCATAATGTGGTTCTCATTCTTGGTTTTTAGGTCGTGATGGTCAGTCCGGGTCAGCTGGTTCATCTTTTTAGGGTAGGACACCCCATACTTGCTATGATTGTGGGGTAGTTGGTCACTTTTCTAGAGAGAGTCCCAGCATGGAACGATCAAGCCTTCAACATAGATAACTCAACCTCTTATTGAAGTGGCGCGACCGGATAAAGATGGTTTCTAGAGCGGTAGTGGTTCTTATGGTTCTCGTGGGGCTGGCCAGTCAGGTAGAATAGGTGGTTGGTCCGGTTCTCAATTCGACAATGGGCGCGAATAGTTGTATGCCTTTTTTGGTAGGCCAGAGTCACAGATATTAGACTCAATGATCACAGGTATGATTTTAATATGTTGATAATCAACTTTTGTATTATTTGATTTGGGTTCCACTTATTCTTATGCGTCGATATATTTTGTTTCCTGGTTAGGGATGATTAGAGAGCCTTTGCCTATGTATGTAGCTACTCCAGTAGGTGATTCATTAGTAGTGGATTGGGTTTTGAGATCCTCTTTAGTGACTGTTGTGGAGTATGACACTTGGGCTGATCTTATTATGCTTGATATGGTTGATTTTAATGCTACACTGGGCATGGATTGGTTATCCCCTTATCGTGAGGTCTTAGATTGCTTCGCCAAGACCGTTACCTTAGCCATGCCTGGCATTCCCTAGTCATGTGAGAAGGTTCTGATAGTCTCGTACTGGTAGGGATTATTTCTTATATTTGGGCTAGAATGATGGTGTCGAAGTGGTGTTTATCTTATCTTTCTTATGCCTGTGATCCTAGTGCCGACACTCCTTCCCTTGATTTTGTTCCTATGGTCTGTGAGTTTGCTGATGTCTTTCCTACCAACTTACCTGGCCTTCCACCTGAGCGTGATTTTGAATTTGATATTGATGTTGAGACGAACACTAGGCCCATTTCTATTTCACCTTACTGTATGGCTCCTGCTGATCTACCCGTATTTTTTTTTTTTGATTAATTCAGAGAAAGCTAGCGCCCAACCTATACAATGGCTTTCCACCTCCATTTGGTTGTGCTGCTATAATGTAACGTGCAGTCGTCCCAAGGTAGCAGGATGTATAGTATAAGAGATTATAATATACAACTTTAGGATCTTCTGGGTAAGGGTTTTATCAGATCGAGTGTTTCTCCTTGGGGTGCTCCTATTCTGTTTGTGAAGATAAATGATGGTTCTATATGTATGTGTGTTGATTATAGGTAGCTAAATAAGGTACCTATAAAGAATAAGTATCCGATGCTGTGCATTGATGATTTATTTGACTAGTTTCAAGGTGCGGTTGTGTTTTCTAAGATTGACTTGAGATCTGGCTACCATCAGTTAAGGATTCAGATAGTGGACATCCCTAAGATAGTTTTTTGGACTCGCTACGACCATTATGAGTTCCTGGTGATGTCTTTTGGGTTGAACAATTCCCCAACAACATTCATGGACTTGATGAACCGCATGTTCTGTCCCTATTTGGACTCATTTGTGATAGTATTCATCGAAGACATCTTTATCTACTCAAGAAGTAGGGAGGAGCACGAGCAACATTTGAGGATTGTGCACCATACTTTGAGGGATCAATGGCTTTATGCCAAGTTCTCAAAGTGCGAGTTTTGGCTTGAGTCTGTATTATTATTAGGGCATGCGGTATCCAAGGATAGGATTACAGTAGACCCGGCAAAGATTGAAGCAGTTTGTGATTGGGTTAGGCCTACTTCTCTAAATGAGATTTGTAGTTTCATTGGGTTGTTAGGTTACTATAGACAATTTATCGACATGGTTTCTTCTATTGCATCGGCACTGACCATATTGATTAGGAAGAATGTCCCATTCTATTGGTTCATCGAGTGTGAGGCGAGCTTTTTGAAACTCAAGGCCTTACTCACTTCAACTCTGATTTTAACTCTTCCAGTTGAGGGCCAGGGATTTTCAGTCTATTGTGATGCTTCAAGTGTTGCTTTGGGTTGTGTTCTTATGCAACAGGGCCAAGTGATAACATATGCTTCTAGACACTGAGGGTACACGAGCACAACTACCCCACCCATGACTTAGAGTTGGCGGCGGTAGTTTTTATGCTTAAGATTTAGAGGAATTACCTTTATGTTTTTCATTGCAAGATATTCACCAATTATCATAGCTTGCAGTACATTCTAAGCTAGAAGGATCTTAATTCGAGGCAATGCAGGTGGCTAGAGTTACTAATGGACTATGATATTTCTATTCTATACCATTTGGGAAAGACAAATGTAGTAGCGGATGCCTTGAGTCATAAAGCTGTGAGTATAGGGAGTTTGAAATATCTTGCATCGTTAGAGCGACCGTTGGCCTTTGACATCCATTCCTTAGCCAATAGGTTGCTTTGACTTGTTATTTCTGACCCCAGGAGGATTTTTGCTCTTGTTGAGGCTCAGTCTACTTTATTGGAGCAGATTCGAGGGCAATAGTTTAAGGATAGTCAATTTTGGGTATTCAAGATCAGGTGTTGAGTGGTGAATCCATGAAGGCCACCGTAGAACTGGAGGATGTTCTGAGATTCGAGGGCTATATTTGTGTTTCAAGGGATGATGATTTTATTCGATTGATATTGCAAAAGGCTCGTTGTTCTAGATATTCCATTCATCCTGGCACAATTAAGATATCTAGAGATTTGAGGCAACATTTTTGGTGGTGCGAGATGAAGAAGGATATAGTGGACTTTGTATCTTTGTGTTTGTGTTGTCAATAGGTGAAGTCTAAGCACTTGAGACCTAGTTGTGTGCTTAAGAGGCTACCCATTCTAGAGTGGAAGTGGGAACGAATTACTATAGAAATCGTGATTGGTTTGCCGCGTACTTCTCAAGGTTCTGATAGCATTTGGGTCATTGTTGATCGATTGTCCAAGTCTGCTCACTGTTTACCCATTTAGTCTTTCTACAATGCCGAGAGATTGGCTCGGATCTATGTTCAAGAGGTGGTTCATCTTCACGGGGTGCCAGTGTTCATTATTTCTGATAGAGGTATCCGGTTCACCTCTAACTTTTGGAGAGCTCTTCAGGAGGATTTAGGTACTCAGGTCGATCTTAGTGTAGTTTTTCAGCCCCATACTAATGGTCAGTCTGAGTGAACTATTTAGGTTCTGGAGGACATGCTCCAAGCATATGTTATGGGCTTTGGAGATCAGTGGGACTAGCTTCTAGCCTTGACAGAGTTTGCTTATAATAATAGCTACTACTCGAGTATCTAGATGGCTCCATTTGAGGCATTGTATAGTATGCAGTGTAGATATCTAGTCGGGTGGTTTGATGCCTTTGAGGCTAGGCTGTGGGGCATCGATATGTTCCGTGATAAGGTTTGGGAGGAGGGGCAAAGTTAGCTTTAGGTACATTGGTCCATTCAAGATTCTACATCGAGTTGGGGATGTAGCATATGAGTTAGCCTTGCTGCCAATATTTTTTGGCATTCACCCTATTTTACATGTGTCGATACTTCGGCATTACATTCCAGATGAGTCCCACGTGCTCAAGTGGGTGATCTTAGGCGTATTTGTACTCCTAAGTGTCATTATTCATGCGCTTTTGGTTTAGTTTGGAGGATAACTTGAGGGGATTTTTGAGATGTAAAGAGTATATATGTGTATTTGTGTGTTAAAATACATGTTCATAGTGTTTAAGGTGCATTCAAACCAAGTCAAGAGTCAAAATGATCAATTAGAACTTAGACGAGGAAACTAGTGTCGCTAGCTTGAGCTATGCTTGTTCTAGTGTACTTTGATTGGTTCTATTGTGTTGTATGGACTTATGGTTGTGTTGAGAAGTTATAGGGGACCATTGGAGGAGCTATGGAAGCTGAATCAAGCCTACAACCAATACACAAGACGTTCGAGATCAAGGGACAAGAGTACGAGAAGTATGGACGTAACTTTCCATGGCTTGGAGTAGGGTATGCGCCTCACCCTCCATGGTATGGAATGGGGTGTGCGCCGCACCCTCCATAGCACATAAGAGGGTGTACGCAGTACCTATGGCCACTCCAAGTTACTGCAAGCACACGCGATCAAGGGTGAGCCGCACCTCCACTTAGGTGCGATGGAGGGTGCGATGCACCACCTCCGAATCCAACTCAAAGTTTGTTTTTTAGCTTTTTTTAAGTGGGGACACTGTTGTAAATGCATGGGATTCGATTGGAGCACCTTACAGAAGACCTAAAGCACTATAAAAGGAGTACTTAGCCACAATTATTCACATTTTTTTTTTTGAAATCTTCTACCTTACACACGATTTGGAGAGAACACAAGGCATCAAGGAGCTCAAACTTGGGTTCTTTCTTCCTTTACTTTTCTTTCTTGTAATTTTGATTGATGAGCTCTTTTTTGGAGATTGTTTGTATGAATATGAGTGGCTAAACACACTCATTCTAGGGTTGAGACTATGAACATGATTGCTTAATTATGGTTTTATAGTTGGTTTATATGTTTATCAAGTCATGTGATTATTCTTGAGTACTTGTTTTACTATTCTAAAGCGTCATGAACTTTAGGATAAATCTTAGTCTCAAAACGAATTGACCATAGGAGTGGAGAAATGGAATGAAGAATGTAAGGAGTGTGGATCATGTCTTTAATGGTTATTTATTGATTGTTGAAGAATGATTTGTGGTTAGGATAACAATATACCTAAACGCTCTACTTGGTTAATGAAACGAGAAGATAGTTTACTGCATCTGAATTAAAGACTCATATCACCACTTAACGATGTAATTATGAGATTAATATGGGTAGAATACTAAGAGGATGACCATTCCCAAGTTGAATATCAACCCCGTAAATCAATAATCACGATAGACACTAACATCGACTAGAAACTATAGTTAGGCATGAATGTGAAGTAAACGCCTCAACCCTGGAACTCTCCATATATTAGTTACAATCCAATTTACTCATCGTTGTTATTTCTATTCTGTAGTTATAAAAACAAACTAAATCTCTCTTAGTTACAATTTGCACTTGTTTAACTTGAATTAGATTGCTCGTTAAACACAAGTCCCTGTGGGATCGATATTTGGCTCACGAAGAGCCACTGTTCTATTTTCATGACCATGCACACTTGCGTGTTTGCTTGGATGCAACAGTGCAATTTGGTTCAGTTGGATGATAGGTTGACTTTTAAGAATGAATAGGTTGCCATTCTAGCAAGAGATGTCAGATGGTTGCGATCTAGAGAGATTCCGGTGGTTAAGGTTAAGTGGAGACACCATTTAGTTGAGGAGGCTACCTGGGTGATCGAGCACAACATGCTGACCCAATACCCTCACCTATTCAAGCTTTCAGGTACTTCTTGACTCTTGAATTTCGACGATAAAAGTATTTTTAGTAGTGGATGTTGTAATGACCCTATAAGTTATTCTCTTATTTTTGTGCTTTTTCTGTATTTAGAGATTTTCAATAGTTGCCCCAAGTCATTTATGACTTGCTGGGATCGATTATTCGATTCCCGGACAGTTCATTTGATTTTTATGTTAGTTTTCTTATTCTTTGGCAAAAACTTCAAACAAACGGCCTCAGATGAGAATTACGACAGTTTCATCAGCTTTGGAATGTGGATTTTGAGCTAGGGAGGTCCCGAGGCTTCCAAACTCATTTGAGGTTATTAGTTGGTTTTTTTCTAAAATGGAAGGTTGGGTGTGGGACCTACTTTTTGTTGAAATGACTTATGTTAGGAATTTTGTCGATTCTGTTGAGTCTGAATTATCTTTATTAATAGGGTAGCATATTTTTTTTGCATGCATGGGGTTCCAAATGAATCCTGAGTGCCCGATCGATGTTTTGGATTTAGTTGAAAAATTGGCTTGTGTAATATCTGGTGCTGCCGCTTTTGTGACTCTTTGACCGCTTTTACGGTAGCCCCTTATGTGGCTAGGGTGCCACTTTTGTGGACCTCGCCAGCTGAAGGGGGAGCCACTTTAGCGGTAATTATTTTTTTTTTACCAAATGGCCTCTTAAGCGGTATCTGCTGAGTATATACCCCTTCACCACTTCCATTTGAAATCATTCCAACTCTTTTTTTCCCATTATTGAGAGATCCAAGCTCAAAAACTGGTGTGGGATCATCTATTGAATCTAGAGCTTGTTAATAGAATGTTCCTTGGTCAATTCCCTTCGCTAAATTCATAAGTTCCCGGCCTTATCTCCGTTAATTTTTTAGTTTTAATTCTTGGTTTTTCCATAGCTTTGGGGATTTCTTTTGGGGCTGGTCATGCTCAAACTTTGAGCGTGAGATCCTTGTCCCACAAGGTACATATTTGCGGGTTTGATGTTCGGATTCCATAAGCGAGCTCCATGGGTGATTTTTATCCCGGTTTTTGACCCAAAACATAAATTTACAATGTGGGTATCATTCTTCTCGTATTGATATGTCTATTATTATTTTGTTAGTGTGATAGAAGGCAGAGGCTTCTCAAAAGATAAAATCTTTGGTTTGGTTGTTCGTGAGCGTGTTATTCAACCTTCATGTAGGTTACAACATACCTAATCTTAGAATTGGCTCATTTAAGGTATTTATATTATGAATAACTAATTATTGGGGGAACATTATGGTTTGGACACACTTTGCTTAGGTATTTATGACTTTATACACTTACTTAGGGGCTTTAGAGTATAATTACACAGTGAATCCTTAGTTTAGGTAGTTGCCTCTCTGCTTGGGCTAGTTTAGCATGCTTGGTAGCCTTAGGGTCTATCGTCGGATGCCTTAGTTTAGGTTTGCATAGTTGCTTGCCTTAGGTCTTGTTCCTCGGGCTTTATAATTAACATACTGCTTCTTTAAGACTCTTACCCTAGGTTAGCTCTCTCCCTTTAGCTATATAATCGTGGGATACTTTGGTTGTGTATTGATGGACTAATAATTGGTTATTTGATTGATGTGCTCATCTTATTATGGGGGTTATTTGATTGCATATCATCGACATTTTGGTAAATTAGCCTTAAAATATTATTTTCAGTTTAAAAATGGGATTTGAGAAATATCTGACTGGATTTGAGGTTTTAAAAAGGGCAAATAGACTATTTTAGCGTTGGTTTGATTTCGAGCACTTGATACTATTGATTCTTACCTATTTTAGCCTTGGTTTGATTTTAGGCATTTGATATTACTAGTTCTTATATTGGAAGTCCGGTTTAATTTTGGGAATGGTATAAATAAAGGAGTAAATGATGTTATTGGGCATGCCATTCATTGTATACTGCATCTCTTGGTATCCATTTGTATTTATCTACTCTTATGTATTGCTTGTTACTTAACATTGTACATTGTTTGTACCACCGTGCTTATGAGGGTCGGTTGGGTTTTATTGTCTATTGCTTGTCTCTTCCGAGCTTATGAGGGTCTGGTTAGGTTGTAGTTAGATTTTTATTATTATGTTCTTCCAAGCTATTTAATTATATCTCCATTAATTGCCTAGCTTGACGTACTACTCTCTTTCTGACCCTCCTTTACTTTACCTTAGTTATATTCGCACTTTGTTGTACTTTTACCTTATTTGAGCTCAGTCGCCCTATGATGCCTACTAAGTACCACGTGTTTGGTACTAATACTACACTTCTGCATCTTTTTCCCTAATACATATCCTAGTATGAGTCATCACCATTTACGCCTTCCTCATGTAGAGCTTTTGGGACTCAGAGACTTAGGGTGAGCTTTTGGCGACCGAAGTTGATCCATCTTCTTCTATTTTGGACAAGTCTTATTTTGTACTTTCAGAGACTATTTTATATATATTGTACCAATCTAGTACTCCTTACACTGTAGTGGCTCTTGTACTAACTTATACCAGGTCTTGGGAGATCTGTTTGTATATTTTGCCCATCTCTCCCCATGTTTATATGTATGCTTAGGTATTATTTCTTGTGTTAGTCATTTTATTCAATTGTCTTACCTCATGTACTCTCTTCTGTTTATTAGCCCATTATGTGTCATTCTAGATTACGAATTTGGCTTATCTACCGGTGGGTTATAGTAGGTGTCATCATGATACACAGGTTGTTAGTTTCTATCACTTTTGACTTTGGTTCTTAGTTCACATTAGGTTTCTGGAAGTCTATTTAGAGGAAGATGGAAATCTGAGTTGAGCTTAGCATGACTTTTTGCCCATAGATTGATGGTACTTTGGGGTGGGTCATTCAGGTCCTAGAGGGCACACTTTGAACCAGTTTTATTGATTTTGAGTGTCATTAGGACCAACTATTGGCCTTGGCTGAGTTTGCATTTATAGCCATTTCCATTAGCATATTCAGGTGGATCCTTTCGAGGCATTATTCATATGCTAGGCAGTGCACATCCCTAATATGTTAGTTTCATGCTTTCTTGGTTAGGCTGTGGGGCACCGAGTTGTCAAGCGATTCGATGGATATTGTTGAGATAATTATAAAGGGATTCTATGTAGCTTAGAGTTGATAGGAGAGTTGTGTTGACCTGAGGAGGTGAGTCTTAGAGCTTTGGAGTTAGGATTTGGTATATGAGTTAGCCTGCCTAGAACTTTGTCGGGCATTCACTCAGTATTGCTTGTGTATATGCAGTGTTGGTACATTTTAGATGAGCCTCACATGCGTCAGTGGGGCCCAATTAAGTTAGATGAGAGTTGACGCTCGAGGAGGAGTTAGTTGTTATTTCGAGCAAATTGGTGATTAAGTTGGGATCGAGGGGATTACTGTAGTTAAGGTTCTGTGGAGGCGTTGTCCAATTATGAAGGATGTCTCGGGAGCCTAGCGGTGCATACGGACCTAGTACCCTCACATTTTTAAGCTTTTGAGGTTTTGCTATTCCTTAACTTTCGAGGACGAAAATCCTTGACTTGCTGGGACCGACGATTTAGTTCCTGACCAATTCGTTTGAGTTTTAAGCCAATCTCTCTATGGAGGTTTTGAAGTTAAGAAATAAAACTTAGGCCAAAACTTCTAGTAAACGACCTTGGATGAGAATTCTGACAGTTCTGTTAGCTCCAAAATATGAATTTTATGTTAGAAGGACCTTTGATTTAGGTCCCAAGGCTTTCGAGCTTGTTTTGAGCTGCTGGGTGGTTTTTGGTTAAAATTGAAAGAATAGGCGTGGACCCACATATTTTCAAAATGACCTCAATGGGGAATTTTATTGATTCTGTTGAGTTTAGAATACCATTTCAATAAGGTAGCATATTTTGATTGTGTGGGGTTTTGAATGAATCCCGAGGACCCATTTAGAGAAAATTCAAACTTAGGAAAAATGCTGATGCAGCTGGTGATGGTGCAGCCACTTTTGCTGCATAGGAGTTGCTTTTGTGAAGCCGCTTAAGTTGTTGGGGTGTCACTTTTATGGGGGCTACTGATGTCAGCGCCTTTCGCTTAAGCGGAGCCTTTCCCACTAAAGCGAGGCTGCTTATGCAAACCATACTCTGCTTTTGCGGAGGCTCATAGTTTAAGTGGCTTCCACCTAAGTAGAAGGTTTTCCGCTTAAGAGAAGCCTATTATGTGACTAAACCTTCACTTAAGCAGAGATCACTGATTATTTATTCGTCCTTCTCCAAACACTTATCCATTTTTTATTCTAAGTGTTTGGGAGCTCGGGTAAGGGAGATGTTGGACAATTCTTGGCGGATTCTTCACGAGGTAAGCTCTTTTTCTTCGTTATTGTGATGTATCATCTTTTCTAGTGTCAATTCCATCTTTTATCTGCGATTCATTGGTCAAATTCTTGATTTTATTTCTTGATTTAGTGAGCTATTTGGATCAATTGAGGTCCTAGTTCTCTTCCATAATTTGCCCAACTTCTGGGCATAGATTTCTTACCCTTGGGGTAAAATAATTGTGGGTTTAATTTCTATTTTTGCCATGGGTCTCGAGGGTCAATTTTTTGAGACAGTTATGAAATTGAATTTTGAAATGGTAATATGGGTCTTGTTTTATTTATGTATATATTATGTTTATAAGAGCGCAATGAATTTCTGAGGTCTAGTATAGGAGACAAATAACTCGTGGTCATTCTAAGGCTGTTGTTCGGCCTTGAGGTAGGCTATGGTCTACTTTCTTATAGACTTTGATCTATGAGATTGTGTATAGTATAAATTGCATGCGGGGTTAGGGCTCATAGGATAGACTTAAGACTATCTTATCATTTCCGCCATTCTTGGCCTTCTCGGGGGACCTTACAGTAGAATATTAACTATAGCCTTGGTTTAGAATGTCTGATATAGTGTCAGGTTTAAGTTAGGATTGCTTATATCTTTTTTGTGGTTTCAGAAGGAGGTTAGCAATCCATAGTGTAGGTTTGGGGTAGTATCTCGCGATAAGGCTGGTATTCCTCGGTTGATTCTTACTAGTATCATGTTTTATTTTGTTTACTCTTATTTTCCCTATTTATTTTATACATACTGTGCTATATATTGGTGGGCCCGAGGCTGTGGTTTTGACCTAGTTTGATTTCAGGATAGTGTTCCTTGCTCTAGAAAGGCGGTGATTCCTGGTTACAAATACTTATGTGATTATGTCCTTATTATTTGTATACTGGTGATGGCATGCATACATTCACATGTGCACACGCATGCATTGTGGTACAATTTCAAGGAAAAACATTGATTTTGGCTATTAAAAGAACATAGGGAACTTGTACCACTCTTTACTATTGATCAACGTCTTTTAGAGACTACAGTATACCACCTTTACTTTTGTTTTCTGGGAATTTCTAAAGGATTTGTAACTCTTTTAATCACTAGTTTCATTTTCAATTTTCAAAAGGATTTGTCCAGATTTCCACTCACTAATTTTGGCTTTGAAATGGGCTTTTTCTATACATTGGTTTCAAAAGGGGAAAATGGATCATTTTATTTTTGGTTCTATTCCTAGCACCTGTTATACTCCTTCTTACTTCTGGTTTGAGTCCAGAAGGTCTTATTACTGATTATCACTTGGAAATCCCAGTTCGTGACTGGACAACGTATATGGATATCCCGACTCCTGTATGGGTCCTTCCTTTGCTAGCCATAGATACTGTAGGAAGGGTATTCCTACAGGTCCTGCCTTTAAGAGCTACAGGTGCTGGAAGAGGTGTATATGCTATAGTTGGTTAAGGCATCATCTCATATTTCATCACTTGATTTCCATTACACTCATCTATTCATTTGCACTTCCCGTCGCCAGTATGTTTACCGTTTGTACCGGCCTTGCTTATGGGGGTCGGTTGGGTTATGTTTGCTGTTTGTACCTACCGTGCTTATTGGGACCTATTGGGTTATTGTCTATTGTTTATAACTTCTAGGCTTATGGGGGCCTGGTTAGGTTATGGTTGATTTTTACTGCATAGCTTGTAATAGGATAGCTACTGACGTTTTACGCGTTATCTATGTATGCCTTGTGGACTCTCCTTCTAACATTTCGATATTTAGCGTTAGATTATCCTATTTTTCTCCTACTTGGATAGATATTCTTTGTATACTACTATCATTACCCTTTCCTGATTTGATTCTTGCCGTGTTAGACTGGTACGCTTGCTTCCACAGGTAAGTACCTTCTCTCATGTTACTTACTTTGCATATCATCTCTATTTGTGTTATTTATACTTTGCATTTATCTATTGCGCTTAGTGTGCCTATGATGCCTACTGGTTACCGCGTATTTTGGTACTCATACTACACTTTTGCATCTTTTTTACTGATGCAGATCCTAGTACGATTTCTTGCCGATGACGTGTACCTCATAAGGAGTTGTCTTAAATCGGAGACTTGGGGTAAGCTCCTAACATCTGGAGTTGTTCCTTCTCCCTATATTTTGTTGGACTGATCTATCTTTTATATATTAAGAGATGGTCCTATACATATTGTATCTATTCAGTATTCTTGTTGTGTTTAGTAGCTCTTTTAGCGGTTGATACCAGGTCTTAGGGTCATTTTATATATTTTGTTCCTTTACTCTCTTTGTCTATTAGTGAGTTCCCTATTACTTGTGTTTATTTTCGTTCTTGGCCCGATTGCTTTATAGATTGTCTTTCTTTTATTGGTCTGTTACGTATCATTCCGAGCTAAGGGGATTCGGCTTACCTAATGGCGGGTTTTTTATAGGTACCATCAGGACTTTGAATTTTTGGGTCGTGACACATAAATAACCAAAGCTTATTGGTTTTTTTTTTGAGCTCATCGTCACTTGGCAGGGCTGCTCCCACAGGTCTTCTTAGCGGGGTTCTTTGAATTTTCTTTCAAACAAGCGTCTCATAGTTTTCAGACTTTGCCAACCTTTCTCAAAATTGCTCATGCTTGAAAAACATTATGGAACTAAAGAGAGGCTATGTGAAGATGTTAATTTATATTTAAAACTAATTGGGTTTATCAAAGGTTTACCATACCAACATGGATTACTAGTCACATGGAGAAGTAATGGCTAAATCCAAAGTAACAAGTGAGATTTGATGAAGCAACCATTTCAAGTCAGCATGTAAGAATCTTTTTGGTCCTAGGACTCGAACAAAACAAGGTTGTGATTCCCTCACTTGATAAGAATTTAAAATGTAACAAATAGAAGATAGACATATGCAGTAAAATCAAGTAAAGTCCAAGGTAAAGACCCCTATCTCGACATATGTATGTTCTTTCTGATTATGTAAGTTGCCTATATTTGAGCTTAACGAAGAAGAAGGCATGTGAACATTGGCGGATTTCAGACTAAATAAAGAGAGTCATACTAGTTAGATCTTTATCATAGTAGAGGATATTGAATTAATGCACATCACACTTTATCCAAAGCAAATCAGAGAGCGAATCAAACCTAATAGAAGATTTTAACGGCTAAACCTCAATAAGATCCTCAATGGAATTTTAGGTGGATAACATGTAAAGTGATACCAAATTACTTACTAATGTATAAACCATAAATTAAAGAAGAAAAAGATTAACTTTTTTATCGCAGCCAACTGAAATGCCAAACTCGAGGATGATTTCCACCACCTTATTTCAATTTTGCCAGAGACATTAAAGATCAAACAAAATATTTTTACTCTTGCTTTTGAGTTTCTTGGTGTAATGAGTAATGCACTCGTAATACCTTAGAATCAAAAAAGTGGGGGAGAAAAATCGTGTCCCGAAAAAGAGACAGATAAAGTTTATATTGGCAATAAAATTGGGGGTGGGGGTGGGGTGAGGGGGAATCTCTTGAATTTCAAAAAAACCCTTTGAGGATAAGGTAATCGATGGAATTTGTACAAAGTTTGTATGAATTTTGTAGGAATATCAAATTAAAAAATTAAAAAATTTAGAAGACATAGTTGAAGAACAAATTAGGAACATCTAGAACCTTCTGGGTCATTCGATTTAAACAACCCTCTTGCCTTGTATGCTGATAGTTTATCATTTGAGGGGAACGGGATAGAATTTAGGGGTGACGGTTTCGTTTAGAATTTGCTAAGTTTTGTCGGTTCTTGGTGTAGTAGAGAAGAGGAGAGGAAAGAGAAAAAGTAGCGGCACATGTATGTGAGGGTGAGAGTATAAAAAGCATGTGAGGGGTGTGTATGTGGAGAAAGAGGAGCACATTGGGCCGCCTTATCTGGTGTAAAGGTTCAGATGGCCCAGGGTTTGAAGGGGTTAAGAATATTTACAAATGTAACCACCGATATATTAAAATTGTAACTAAATTAATTTGTAATTGTGGCCAAAATTAACTAACGTCGATTGAAATTGACTTGATAGAAATGTTACATAGATGAGATTATTTGTCTTACTTAACTATTCAATTTTCTTAATTTAGTAATTAAAAAAACCCATTAACATTAGCCTCCTATTTTTTCTGAAAACAAAAGACTAGTTATGCAAGTTTAAATTCCAATTTGGTTTGATTTTCAAGAAATAGAAATACTTATTTTCATTCAGATTTTGGAAAAATTATTTTCCAGATATTTTTAAAAAATGAAAATTATATAAATCTATATATTGTGAGTATATAGAGTTGTATAACTATTTTTGAAAAATGGGGAAAATACCTTGGAATTGGTTTTTTAAAAATATTTTTTATTTTTTGCAAAATAATTATTTCAAACTGTTTGAAATTGAAGAAGCTTAAAATTAATTTAGACATGGGAGGCAAAAATTGGGTGTCAATTTTTTTTTTAAATCTGTTTCAAAATATATGATCAAAGACTTGTCATTTTGAACACTGCGAAGTCCAGATTCAAATAAACCCTCTTGCCTCATCCTAATTGGTCTATGTGAGTCATTGAACACATAATATCTCTTGTGATTGGTCTAGATATGTCATTTTAAAACTTAATAGCTTTTGATTAGTCATTACTTTGACCAAATATCAACAACTCATTCAATAACATATTTTCAAAATCTGATTTAAAATATATGGTCAAACACGAGCTTCAATATAAATTCATTGATAAACTCAAAAATTTACAAATATTTTCTCTGTTCCTCTCAACAAAGTTTTTAAGTAGAAAACACTTTTTTACAGTATAATTTTTTTTTGGTCTATGGATACCCAAAATCACCATCATTGCACCACACATCCCAGTTTCAGCAACCCCCACCCCCATATGGAAATGGAACAATAGCAGCAACCCCAACCTTAACCCTACCATATGGCCATAGAATAATGGCATCACCCCAACCCCACCATCCATAACAACAACCCCCAACCCTAAGCCCTCCACCACCCTAACCTCACCAATAAGGATAACACAACAACGAAATGGTACCCACTAAAATTATTTTCCACCAACCCCAACAATAGAACCTTCAGTGATTTCCTTTCAATTCAGTTTATGGCTAAGATCCAAAATCAAATCTTGATCATTTTGATAGATTAATAGCTTCTCAACCCAAGAAGAGAGGTAGATCGAGGAAATCTCCACTTGTTCAAGTACCTTTAGAGGTGAATCATGCAAATAATGGTGTTGTTGCTGCTTTTACTTCAGAAAATCCTGCTAAGAAATCACATATAAGGCCCCTAATCTCTGGAAAGAAGCATCTCCTATAAGCTTTAAGTATATATATATATATATATATATATATATATATATATTTATCAATTCTTTAATTATTTATCTAGCACTAATTTGAGAAGTATTTTACTTATATACATTAATATTATAAACAACCTCTCTACAGTGTAACTGTATGCAAACCTCACCGCTTCCTGGAGAGGTAGAGAGGTTGTTTCCAATATCAATGCATATAAGTAAAATCCTTTCAAAATTAGAGCTAGATAAATAATTTAAGCAATAATAAATACAATATATACCTAAAGCTTCTGGGTGCTGCTTCTTTCTAGAGCTCGGAGGCCTCCCACATGCTTTTTTAGCAGGTTAAGTTTTCCTGATTCACCACTAAACATATTTGAGCAAGTTAAGTTTTCCTTGATCTGCCTCTCATTTTGGGTTGAGTAGCTACTGATCCATCAGAATAATCTAGATTTGATTTTGGGTTTTATCTAAAAATTGAATTAAAAGGAAATTATTGAAGGTTCTATTGTTGGGGTTGGTGGAAAATGATTTTGTCGGTACCATGACATTGTTGTGTTGTTCTTGTTGGTGTGGTTGGGGTTAAGGGTGCTGTGATTGTTTTATAGTCATGTGAGGGGTTAAAGTTGGAGGTGCTGCTATTTTTTCCATGGCCATGTAGGGGTGGGAGTTGTTGTTAAAATTGGGATGGGTAGTGTACTGATGATTATTTTTTTGTATCCATAGGACAAATAAAACTTATGCTGTAAAAATATGTTTTCTACTAAAGCACTTTGTGGAGAGGAAAATAGTTGTAAATTTTTGGAGTTTCTCAATGAGTTTCTTAATTTTTGTAGTTTTGCAATGAGAATCTATAACATCAGCTAGAGGATTTGGGGCCAGCCCATGCTCCTACAGGTTTTATGACCCGCCAGTTTTTCAGCATACCATGGTTGGAATTCCCAGCCTTTTCAAGAGAATGTCACAGGTAGGGGCAGTGCCCTGTATATTGAGTGGTTTCCATGTTAGAGATGGGTTTGTGGGTCTTCAGCTGGATCCTAAGTCAGTTTTATTGTATGAGTTCAAGTTTCTTGAGTGGGCCAGACATGCTTCTATGATTCTTTCTATAGAGGAAGAGAGTATGTAGAGGTTTTTCAGAGGATTGATCTTACCACTCCATTGAGCATCGAAGCCTTTAGTAGAAGCTGGGTCTACTTTACTTCAGGTTGTTGATCACGGGAGGACTATAGAGTGGGCATGTCTCAAGACCTATGAAAGTGGAAGTAAGAAGCCCCATCATTTGGTACAGTTTCAGTGGTACTTTATTTAGTGGTAGGGATATTCCCATTAGAGGTCACCATCACTCTCAGCCTAACAGGCCCGTATTAGTAGTATCTTAGATCATAAATAGGCCCAGATAGGTCACGATGTTCACAATGGATAGAGCTCAGGTCAGGCATCATAGGGTTCTCGAGCTGGGTCTTCAGGTTGTGGTGGCCAGTCGGGATTGTCATGTTCTTTACACTGGACTTTGGCCAACAGAGGTTGCTTGGATTTATGTGAGTTTAGGCACTATTCTAAGGGATTCCCCATGCATGAGGGTGCCATACAATAATGATCAGCACATGTTTCTCACCATATCAGGGCCTCTGGGACTTGTTATGATTGTAGGGAGATTGGTCATTTCCCTAGAGAGTGTCCCCATTATAGGATTATTGAGTAGTCAACATAGCCAGGTCAGCCTCTTAGGGCTGTGACACCACTAGTCATATGTGGTTCTGAGGGTATTAGGGATGGTCCCAAGTGTATTAGATATAATTCATAGCTAGGTGGTGCAGATGTTTGTGCTGGTGCTTGATCTAAGGGCGAATACGATCAGTTATATGCCTATCCTGGTAGGCTAGGGTTTGAGGCTGCAGATGCAGCTATGACTAGTACAATTTTGATTTGCTACCCTTCAGTCTCTGTGTTGATTAGTCTGGGGTCTCCTTATTTATGTGTGTCTTCTTACTTTTCCATTTGGTTGTGTTGTTATTGTATGTTTTTGTCTGCACTTATATGTGTAGCTACCCCCATAGGTGTTTTCTTTTAGTAGTGGATTGAGTGTGTCAATCCTGTATTATAACCGCCTTGTGGCATAACACTTGAGTACTTCTCATTATCTTAGACATAGAGGTTTATTATGTGTTTTTAGATTTGGGCCACCTATTTTTCTATTGTGTGGTCCTTAGTTGTATTGCTTAGACTGCTACTTTGATTATTATGGGCATCTTACAGATTGTGAGGTAAAATATCAATGGCCGATTTTTGTGAAGGGTTATATTATTTATTCATGAAGAGAGGTTTGGTTGTGCATGAGTGTTTAGCCTTTTTGGATTAGGTTTGTGATGCTAACATTGACACTCCTTTATTTCAGGCAGTTCCTAAGGTTGGTGAGTTGCTGACGTATTTTCTCCTGATCTACTTGGTATCTCCTTCTCTTGACCTTGATTTTTGGACTTTGGTATTGATATGGGGTTGGCCTAGCCCTTGTCTTTTATATCATATTAGGTGGCTTAAGTATGTGGTTATTTAGTGAAGTGTGTCTCCATGGGGAGTTTTTGGTTGGTTTATGAAGGGAAAAGATGGTTTCGTGTACCTGTGTTTTACCTATCGGCTATCATGAGTGAGTATCCGATGTCACATATTACTGATCTATTTGACCTGCTTCAGAGTGCATCTATGTTTTCTGAGTTGCTTGAGGTCTAGCTACCATTAGTGAGGCTCTAAGTAGAAAACATACCTAAGACTACTATTAGGACTCGTTGCGGGCACCGCGAGATGGTATTTGTCGATGCCCTTATAACAGGTATAATTTGATGAATTATTTGATCAAACCTTGATTGGACACATTTGTGATACTGTTTATTGGAAAAACCCTAGCTCCAGCCTTTCAGGGATCAATGGTTATATGCTAAGTTTTTGAATAAGAGGTTGGCTTAGATCTAGAACATTCTAGGGGTACGTGGTGTCCGAAAATGAGATCGTGGTAGGCTTGGCAAAGATTGAGGTAGTTCATGTTTGGGGCTAGGCCCATTTCTCCTATCGAGGCTGATAGTGTGTTAGGTTAGTAGGTTATATCAGATGGCTTGATTTCTTTGGCAGCGTGGTTCGACAGATTAATTCAGAGATGTCCATCTCTAGTAGGTCGACTAGTATGAGGTAGGCCTTCTAGGGCTCATGCCCTTATTGGATCTAGTTCTAATTTTGACTTCTCCAAGTGAGGGCCAGATGTGTGTGATAGACCTTGTATTTAAATGCTAGACTGTCAGTGCATCTAGTTTGGACACTTGAGTTCGGGTGGTTTGACTAGGATGCTAAGCAGTGAGCTATTGATTTCGTGACTTATTTTCAGTGTGCATTTCAGGGATTTTATTCCATTCAAGGCATTGTTGATAGGTTGTCTAGGCCTACTCACTACCTACCGGTTCAACCTTTCTTCATCTCAGATTTATATTCAGGGGGTGATTTATTTACACAGTGTAATGACCCTCCTGGTCATTCTCCTTTTTTTCATAAATTTTCTGTATTTAGAGCTTTCCTATAGCTGCCCAAGTCATTTATGATTTGCTTTGACCGACAGTTTGGTTTCCAGGAAGTTCATTTGGTTTTTATGTCTTTTTTCTATTTTGGAACTTTTAAAGTTGAGAACTTAGTCTTCAGCCAAAACTTTAAGTAATCATCGGATGAGAATTCCTATAGTTCTAATAGCTCTGGAATATGGATTTTGGGTTAGGGGAACCTTTGGTTCAGGTCTCAAGGATTCCAGATTCATTTGGGCTATCAGTTGATTTTTGGTTAAAATGAAAGGTTAGGTGTGGGACCCATTTTCATTGAAACAACCTTTGTTGGGAATTTCATTGATTTCGTTAAGTCCATAATGTCATTTTTGATAGGGTCAAATATTTTATTTGCATACATAGGGCTCCGAACGAATCCCAAGCACCCGATTAAAGCTTTGGACTTCGCTGAAAAATTAGCTGATGCAACATCTGGTGCAACCACTTAAGCTAAATAAGTGGCAGGGGGCCACTTTTACGGACCTTGGCAGCTGAAGCGGGAGCCGCTTTAGCGGCAACCTCTTTTACAACCAAATGGCCGCTTAAGCGGTATCTATTAAGTATACCTATTCTCCACTTTGATTTTAAATCATTCCAACTCCTTTTTCTTCCATTATTAAGAGCTCCAAGCTTATGAACTGGAGTGGGATTATCTATTGAAGCTGGGTTTTGTTAGTAGAGTGTTCCTTGGTCAATTCCCTCGCTAAATTCGTAAGTTCCCATCCTTAACTCCGTTAATTTTCTAGTTTTAATTCTTGGTTTTTTCATTGCTTTGGGGACTGATTTGGAGTTTGATTTGGGGGTTGGTCATGCCCACGAGGGACACAATTGCGTATTCAATTTTTTGATTCCATAAGTGGGCCCCACGGATAATTTTTAACCCAATTTTTAACCTGGAGCATGAATTCACAATATGGGTATCATTCTTTTTTTATTGACGTGTAAAATATATTTTGGTAGCTTGGTAGCAATCAGAGGGTTCTCATAATAGGAAAGCTCTGGTTTAGGTGTTCGTGAGCTCATTGTTCGACCTCTAGGCAGTTACGACTCACTTACGTTCGTGAGCTTGTTGTTCAGCCTCCAGGCAGTTACGGCTTACCTACTCTTAGACTTGGATCATTTGAGGTATTTGTATGATGAATTTCTAACTTTTTGGGGGAGATTATGGTTTGGGTACACTTTTCTTAGGTAGTTATGACTTTACTCCCTTACTTAGGGGCTTTAGAGTAGAATTTCACCATGAATCCTTTGTTTAGGTAGTCACTTCTCTGCTCTGGCTGGCTTAGCATACTTGATAGCCTTAAGGCCTATTATTGTTGGATGCCTTAGTTTAGGTTTGGGTAGTTGCTTGCCTTAGGTTGGGTTCCTCGGGGATTTATGATTAGCATACCACTTCTTTAAGATGATTATCCTAGGTTAGCACTCTCTTTTTAGTTGTATGATCGTGGTATACTTTGGTTGTGTGTTGATGGACTAATAATTGGTTATTGGATTGATGTGCTCATCTTATTATGCATGTTATTTGGTTGCATATCCTCGACATTTTGGTAAATTAGGCTAAAAACATTATTTTCGATTTAAAAATGGATTTGAGAAACATTTTACTGGATTTGAGGTTTTAAAAGAGGGAAAATAGACTATTTTAGCCTTGATTTGATTTTGGACACTTGATACTACTGATTCTTACCTATTTTAGCCTCGGTTGGATTCCAGACATTTAATATTACTAGTTCTTATGTTAGAAGTCCAGTTAGATTTCGGGGAAGGTATACGAAGAGGAGTAAATGGTGTTGTTGGGCATGACATTCATTTCATACTACATCTCTTTGTATCTATTTGCATTTATATTTTCTTATGCATTGCTTATTATTTAGAATTATTCATTGTTTGTATCCACCGTGTTTATAGGGGCCGGTTGGGTTTTCTTATCTCTTGCTTGTACCTTCCAGGATTATAGAGGTTCGGTTAGGTAATAGTTAGATTATTATTATTATGTTCTTATGAGCTATTTACTTATATCTCCATTGATTTCCTAGCTTGACCTACTACTCTCTTTTTGACCCTCCTTTACTTTTCCTTACTTATATTCACACTTTATAGTACTTTTATCTTATTTGAGCTCAGTCGCCTTATGATGCCTACTAAGTACCGCATGTTTGGTACTCATACTACGCTTCTGCATCTTTTTCCCTAATGCATATCGTAGTACGAGTCCTTGCCATTCATGCCTTCCTCATGTAGAGCTTTTGGGTCTCAGAGACTTAGGGTGACTTTTTGAGATCAGAGCTGATCCATCTCCTTTTATTTTGGACTAGTTGTATTTTTTACTTTCGGCGACTATCATATGTACATTGTACCATTTAGTACTCCATATGGTGTAGTTGATCTTGTACTGACTGATAGCAGACCTTGAGGGATCCTTTTCTATATTTTGCCCTTCTCTCCTTATGTTTATATGCATGCTTTGGTATTATTTCTCGTGTTAGTCATTTTATTTAGTTATCTTACCTTGCATACGCTCTTTCATTTATTAGCCCATTACTTGCCATTCTGGGCTATGGATTTTATTTATCTACTAACGAGTTATAGTAAGTGTCATCATGACCTGAGTTTTTAGGTTGTGATAGTTTAGTATCAGAGCCTAGGTTCACCAGTATCATTGGTACAAGAGCAAGTATATATTAGAGTCTTACGAATCAATACAATGACCTTCATATCCTATCTTTGGGAGGCTATATGACATTCTTAGGAGATATCATCTTTTGATTCCTTATCGTACATTGTGTTCATCTTAGTTTCAGAATTCTCACTTGTTTCACCCTTTTGCCGATGGTTAGGATGAGGGCTATGACCAGCGAGGGAGAGGCCCCTACACCCGTAGCTAGAGTGCTCACTGGGGGCTAAGGTCAGGGCCGACCGCAAAGATGGGTATAGCGTAGAGAGCTAGCACCGAAGCCAGTTATTATGCCAGAGCCAACTATTGATCCACAGACAACACTAATAAATCTACCACCAAAACATCTATTGGGCTTGGGAACAGCCGAGGCTCCACCTAGATTTACAGCCTCGTCAGTTTCATGAGATGCTCTAGTCCATTTATTGGGTATGATTAGAGGGTACTCGACGGATGGGGCCCAAATATCCACTTAAGGGGCAACATAGGGTGTACTAGGTATAAAAGCCTAGCTTATAACTGCGGCTCTCCGAGTAGAGGTTTTACCAGTGCCGATGGTTGCTCAGCCGATGGCAGCCAGACTAGTTATGACTTTTGGGGAGCAGAAGATGTTGGGTCAGTTCTTTAGATTGGCTCCTCCGAGGTTTTTAGGTACTAAATGGGAAAATGCACATCTGTTCCTTACCAGTTGCAAGGAGAGGTTACATAATCTTATCCTAGTGGATTCTTATGGGGTGGATTACACCATATTTTAGTTTGATGGTTCATCGAGGTAGTTGTTTAGGGAGTATATTGAGTGCAGACTAGTTGGGTCCCCTCCTATGACTTGGGTGCAGTACTTCGAGGTTTTCTTGGGAAAGTATATGCCTCGAAGTGTGCATGAGTGAATGAAGGGTGAGTTTTTGAGGTTGGAGCAGGGTTCCATGACAGTGTTCAAGTATGAGGCTATGTTTCATGAGCCAGACATGCCACTATGATTCTACCTACCGAGCATGAGAGAGTGCATTGCTTTGCTAGGGGATTGAGGCTTTAACTTCATCTAGATATTGAGAGCATGGTATCTTTGGGTCAGTTGTTCTTTGATGTTATTGACATGCCCGCACTATTGAGGATTTACATTATGAGGCTTGTAGGGGCAGTGATAAGAGACCCCACCACCAGGTAATTTTAGAGGTTCTCGATCTGGCGGTAGAGGATATTCTAGTAGGGGTCAGCAACACTATCAGTAGCATGGTTAGTCTAGTCAGCCCGTTTAGGTATCACTTTAGATTACTAATAGGGTCAGACATGTTATAGTAATTTTTGCGGTCAGATCTCCAGTCTGCCGTCGTAGGGTTCTCATTCTAGGTCTTTAGGTTGTGGTGTTCAATTTGGGTCAGCTGATTCATCTCATCTGGGTAGGATACCCAAGGCTTGCTATGATTGTGGGGTAGTTAGTAACTTTGCTAGAGAGTGTCCCCGGCATGGAATGATCATACCTTCAACATAAACAGCTCAGCCTCTTAGAGAAGTGGTTCCACCAGACAAAGATGGTTCTCAGAGCGGTAGGGGTGGTTCTTATAACTCTCGTGGGTGTGGCCAGTCAGGCAGGGTAGGTGGTTGGTTAGGTTCTCAGTTCGGCGGTGGGCGCGGATAGTTATATGCCTTTTTTGGTAGGCCAGAGAAATTAGACTTAGTGATCACAGGTATGATTTTAATGTATCGATAGTCAGCTTCTGTATTATTTGATTCAGGTTTCACTTATTCTTATGTGTCGGTATATTTTGCTTCCCAGTTGTGGATGATTAGCGAGCCTTTTCCTTTGCCCATGTATGTAGCTACTCCAGTAGGTGGTTCTTTTTTAATTGATTGGGTTTTACAATCTTGTTTGGTGACTATTGTGGGGTATGACACTTGGGCTGATCTTATTATGCTTGATATGGTTGATTTTGATGCTATTCTGGGCATGGACTGGTTATCCTCTTATCACGCGGTCTTAGATTACTATGCCAAGACCGTTACCTTAGACATGCCTGACATTCCCCAGTCGTGTGGCGAGGTTTTGAAAGTCACGTACTGATAGGGATTATTTCTTATATTTAGGCTAGTAGGATTGTGTCGAAGGGGTGTTTGTGTTATCTTGCTTATGCTTGGGATACTAGTGCTGACACTCCTTCCCTTTATTTAGTTCCTGTGGTCCGTGAGGTTTTTTATGTCTTTCTTACCAACTTGCCTGGCCTCCTGCCTGAGCGTGATATTGACTTTGCTATTGATTGTCAGCCAGGCACCAAGCCCATTTCTATTCCACCTTACCGTATGACTGCTGTTGAATTGAGAGAGCTTAATATACAACTTATGGGTAAAGGTTTCATCATACAAATTACTTCTCCTTGGGGTGCTTCTATTCTGTTTGTGAATAAGTAAGATGGTTCTATGCATATGTGTATTGATTACCGATAGTTGAATAAGGTGACTATAAAGAATAAGTATCCGATGCCGTGTATTGATGATTAATTTTACCAGTTTCTAGGTGCAGTCATGTTTACTAAGATTGTCTTTAGAAATGGCTACTATCAGTTGAGGATTTAGGCGATGGACATCCCTAAGACAAATTTTTAGACTCGGTACGGCCATTACGAGTTCCTAGTAATGTCTTTTGGGTTGACCATTGCCTAGCAACATTCATGGACTTGATAAACTGCATGTTCAAGCCTTATTTGGACTCCTTCATGATAGTATTCATCAAAGACATCTTTATCTACTCGAGGAGGAGGAAGGAGCACGGGCAGAATTTGAGAATTGTGCTCCATACTTTGAGATATCTGTAGCTTTATGCCAAGTTCTTAATGTGCAAGTTCTTGCTTGAGTTTGTAGCGTTCTTGGAGCACGTGGTGTCCATGGATGTGATTATGGTAGACCCGACGAAGATTGAGGCAATTGTGATTAGGCTAGGCCTACGTTGGCAGGTTACTACAGATGGTTTGTTGGCGAGTTTTCTTCTTTTGCAGCGTCACTGACCAGATTGACTAGTAAGAATTCCTATTCCAGTGGTCCGTCAAGTATGAGGCGAGCTTTCTGAAGCTCAAGGCCTTACTCACTTCAGCTCCGATTTTAACTCTTCTACTTGAGGGCCAGGGATTTTTAGTCTATTGTGATGCTTCAGGTGTTGGTTTGGGTTGTGTTCTGATGTAACAGGGCCGAGTGATAGCATATGCTTTTAGACAGTCGAAGGTGCATAAGCACAACTAGCCCACCCATAATTTGGAGTTGGCGGAGTAGTTTTTTCACTTAAGATTTGGAGGCATTACCTTTATAGTGTTTATTGCTAGATATTCACTAATTATCATAGCTTGCAGTACATTCTAAGCTAGAAGGTTCTTAATTCAAGGTAGTGTAGGTAGCTAGAGTTACTAAAGGACTATGATATTTCTATTCTATACCATCAAAGCAAGACAAATGTAGTAGCGAATGCCTTGAGATGGAAGGCGATGAGATTAGGGAGTTTGGCATTTCTTAAAGCATCGAAGTGACCGTTGTCCTTGGATATCCAATCCTTAGCCAATAGGTTGGTTTGACTTGATATTTCTGACCCCAGAAGGATTCTTGCTCATGTTGCGGCTCAGTTTACTTTGTTGGAGCAGATTCTGGGGCAACAATTTGAGGATAGTCAATTTTTGGGATTCAAGATCAGGTGTTGAGGGGTGAGGCCAGGAAGACCGCCTTAGATTTGAAGGGTGTTCTGAGATTTGAGGACCATGTTTATGTTTTGAGGATTGGTGATTTTATTTAGTTGATATTGCAAGAGGTTCATTTTTTAGGTATTCCATTCATCCTGGTGTAGCTTAGATGTATAGGTATTTGGGGCAACATTATTGGTGGTACGGAATGAAGAGAGATATAACGGACTTTGTATCTCAGTGTTTGTGTTATCAGTAGGTGAAGTCCGAGCACTTGAGACCTGGTGGTTTGCTTCAGAGGCTACCCATTCCATAGTAGAAATGGGAGCAAATTATTATGGAATTCATGATTGGTTTGTCGCACACATCTTAAGGTTATGATAGCATTTGGGTCATTATTGATTGGTTGACCAAGTATGCTCACTTTCTTCCCGTTCATTCTTCCTACAGTACCGAGAGATTGGCTTGGATCTATGTTCAAGAGGTGGTTCATCTTCACAAGGTGCCAATGTCCATTATTTCTGAAAGTGGTTCTCGATTCACCTCTAACTTTTGAAGAGTTTTTCTGGAAGAGTTAGGTACTAAGGTTGATTTTAGAATAGTTTTTTATCACTAGACTGATGGCCAATTTGAGCGGACTAGTTAGGTTCTGGAGAACATGCTCTGGGAATGTGTTATGGACATTGGAGGTCAGTGGGATCGACTTATAACCTTGACAGAGTTTTCTTTTAATAGTAGCTACCCCTCGAGTATTTAGATGTCTATACTTGAGGCATTGTAGATCTCTAGTCAGGTGGTTTGATTTCTTTGAGGCTAGGCCATCGGGCGTTCACTACTACGCGATGAGGTTCGAAAGGAGGGGCAAACTTCGCCCTAGGTACATTAGTCCATTTAAGATTTTACAATGAGTTGAGGATGTAGCATATGAGTTAGCCTTGCCTTTAACTTTATTAGGTATTCACCCTATTTTACATGTATCGATGCTTTGGCATTACATTCTAGATGAGTGTTACATGCTCCAGTGGGATTTGATTCAGTTGGATGATAGGTTGACTTTCGAGGAAGAGCAGGTTTCCATTCTAACCAAAGATGTCAGATGGTTGCAATCTTGAGAGATTGCGGTGGTTAAGGTTCAGTGGAGACACCGTCTAGTTTAGGAGGCTACCTAGGTGACCAAGTATGACATACGTGCCCAGTATCCTCGCCTATTCAAGACTTCAGGTACTTCTTGACTCTTGACTTTCGAGGACAAAAGTCCTTTTAGTAGTGGATATTGTAATGACCCTCTAGGTTATTCTCCTCTTTTCGTGCATTTTCTACATTTAGAGTTTTCCTATAGCTTCCCTAAGTCATTTATGACTTGTTGGGACCGATAGTTTGGTTCTCGGGCAGTTCATTTGGTTTTTATGTTAGTTTCCCTGTTTTAGAGCTTTTAAAGTTGAGAAATTGATCTTTGGGGGAAACTTCAAGTAAATGGGATCATATAAGAATTCAGACAGTTTCGTTAGCTCCAAATATGGATTTTAAGCTAGGGAGACCTTTGGTTCAGGTCTCAAGGCTTCTAGACTCATTTTAGGCTATTAGTTGGTTTTTGGTTAAAATGGAAGGTTGGGTGTGGGACTCATTTTTCATTGAAATGACCTCTGTTGGGAATTTTGTCGACTCCAATGAGTACGAATTGCCTTTCTCGATAGGGTAGTGTATTTTTTTTGCGTACATGGGGTTTCGAATGAATCCCGAGCACCTAATCGATGTTTTGGACTTAGTTGAAAAATTGGCTTGTGCAATATCTAGTGCAACCGCTTTTGCGGCTCTTGGATGACTTTTGCGGTAGACACTTAAGCGGCTGGGGTGTCGTTTTTGTGGACCTTGGAAGCTGATGGGGGAGCCGCTTTAGCAGTAACTGCTTTTGTGACCAAATGGCCTCTTAAGCGGTATCTGCTGAGTATATACCCCTTCTCCACCTCATGTTTAAATCATTCCAACTCCTTTTTCTTCCATTATTGAGAGCTCCAAGCTCAAGAATTGGTGTGGGATCATCTATTGAAGCTAGGGCTTGTTAATAGAGTGTTCCTTGGTCAATTCTCTTCGCTAAATTTGTAAGTTCTCGGCCTTAACTCTGTTAATTTTCTAGTTTTAATTCTTGGTCTTTCCATAGCTTTGGGGACTGATTTAGGGGTTGGTCATGCTCAAACTTTGAGCATGAGGTCCTTGTCCCACTAGGGGTATATTTGCAAGTTCAATTTTTGGATTTCATAAGCGGGCCCCATGGCTAATTTTTAGCCTGATTTTGGCCCGGAGCATAAATTCACAATGTGGGTATCATTCTTCTCATATTGACGTATAGAATATTATTTTGGTAGTGTGGTAGAAGTTAGAGGCTTTACGGAAGAGCGCATGGTTCGATCTTCAGATAGGTGTTTGTGAGCGCATTGTTCGGTCTTCAGGTAGGTTACGACATACCTATTCCTAGACTTGGCTCTTTTAAGGTATTTGTACAATGAATTGCTATGTTTTGGGGGAACATTGTGGTTTGGATACACTTTGCTTAGGTGTTTATGACTTTTTACCCTTACTTAGGAACTTTAAAGTAGAATTACACCTGGATCCTTGATTTAGGTAGTCGCTTCTCTGCGTGGGCTTATTTAGCATGCTTCGTAGCCTTAGGGTCTATAGTCGAATGCCTTAGTTTAGGTTTGGGTGGTTTCTTGCCTTAGGTCAGGTTCCTTGTTGCTTTATAATTAGCATACCGCTTCTTTACTATGATTACCCTAGATTAGCACTCTCCCTTTAGCTATATGATCATGGGATACTTTGGTTGTGTGTTGATGGACTAATAACTGGTTATTCAATTGATGTGCTCATCTTATTATGCATGTTATTTGATTGCATATCCTCAGCATTTTGGTAAATTAGCCTTAAAATATTATTTTTAGTTTAAAAATAGGATTTGAGAAACATCTTACTGGATTTGAGGTTTTAAAAAGGGGAAAATAGATTATTTTAGCCTCGGTTTGATTTCGGGCACTTGTGATGTGCCGACTAATGACGAAAATTTTGCGCTTTTAACTAAGGATAATTGTGAGTTTTTCAAGCAACTGTTACCATTTTTTATGTGTTTTGTGTTTATTTTCAGGAAATAAGCCCAACGAAAGAAAAAAAGGAAGAACTGTGCTAAAAATGAGGGTGTCAGCTCTTTTGATGGACCGTCAGAGCTCTGACGAGCCAACACACATCCTGTCGGGACAATCCAAAATCAGGGTGAACTTAAAGTTGGGTGACAGCTCAGTTGACTGCCCATCAGGTCCTCGGCGAACCGTCACCCTAGCCATCATTACCTAAATAAAATGGGCTAGTAGTTGAAGTCAGGTGACGGTTCAACTGAAAGGCCATCAGGGTGGACCGTGACGAACCTTCACTCAACCTGTCATTGCTTAAATAGGATGTGAGCTCAAGTGTAGTCAAGTGACGGTTTAGGCGACGAACCGTCACCCTGCTGGCGAACCGCCAGACGAACCGTAAAGGGTAAAGCGGCAGCCCAGATTTGAATTTTATATTCCCATTTTATTGGAGCTTATAAATATTTAGTCTAGGTTTTACAATAGGCATCTTCCATACTTTTGAATATTTTGTAATGCTTGTTTCTCTGGAGATTCGATTTTCATAGGGTGAAAAACACAATTCCTTGGTTTTAATCAAAGATTGGAATTCTGAATTTCTCCTTTGTAAGGTTTTCTCTTTACATTATAAAATTTATTTATTTCATCTCTTTTCTTTTCATGAGTGGCTAAAAACCCTATAACTAGAGTTGTGGAATCCTTGGCGGAAAATCACTTTTAGATGTATTGGTAAATTTGGATTAATCTTGTAATTATATTGCTAATTCCTTCAGTTTAACGAATTTCTAATGGTTGCAAACATTGGAGTAAGCCCTAAGTTTAACTTGCTTGAACAAAGAGGTTAACAATAGCATAAGGAATTGGTAACAAGAATTCAGAGTTTCTAACCTCCATCTAAAGATTAATGCTTTGATGAGATTAATTTCTTGAGGCTTAAATTGAGTTAGAGTCTCATCACTTTGAGTTCGAAAGAATTAAAGTGTTTAGGTTGAAAAACACTTAGATGAATATTTGAAATCGATTGCTTTATAATTGCATGTGTTGATATAAATTCATATTTTACTAAACCCAGAAGTTATTGGAATCCAAGGTGAACACAATCCTAGTTTGTCTTCTCTCCATTGAATTAAGCATTGCAAATTTAACCGTCATAACTTGACACAAGTGAAACTGTTCAACAAACTTTTAATACAAACCCTCTATTTCATGGAAATTGTTTACTAATCGTCATTTAAACTACATACAACTTGGTTATCACCTTATTCCCCGTTGGATTTGACCCCAACCTCTGTTGGGTTCTATATTTGACAACGACCGCTTATGCTTTCTTAAAGGGAGTTGTAGTTTGGGTGTGTCAAATTTTGGCGTCGTTGTTAGGGAATACAATTGTCAATTAAGTTGTTGTGTTTATTTAACTTTTAGCCTTTTTCCTAATTTTACTTTATTTGTTGTTTCTGTGAATTGCAGGGTATAGGTAGTGCATGCCAACTACTCGTCGTTCGGGTGAACCATTGCTACCCTTTGACCCCGAACTTGGAAAGACTCTGAGAAGAAATATGAATGCACAAACTCTTTCTCAACAACAGGAAGCAGCAAGACTTGCTGCTCTTACAGCTGCACAATTGACTCAACAAACCGTTGATGCACCTGGTCATGTTCCAAATAATGAAAATGAGGATTTGGGTGATGACGAACTGGATGATGCTGTTGACGGGAAACCTGTAGCAATGTTGCATAGGCTAACCAAAATCAACGACCAAGGGGCAGAGGGCGCCAACGGCCTGCGGTGAACTTTGCTTTTAAAGATGAAGATGATGTTGATTTGGACGAGGTAGGTGCTACTGGAGCAATTATACTACCACCAGTGGAACCTGGGACAAAGTTCAATATCACCAGCATAATTATTAAGTTGATAAACCTGAAGGGTTTATTCAGAGGGCTGTCTGGTGATGATCCTAATATGCATTTGGTGAATTTCATTAATAAATGCAAATCCTTTGATTACCCGAGAGTTACTCAAAATTCAATTTGGTTGAGGTTGTTTCCCTTTTCTCTTACTGGAGAGGCAGTTTTGTGGTTAACTGAGCTGGCACTCGATTCTATAACAACTGGAGGCAATTAAAAGGAGCTTTCCTAGAAAGGTTCTTTTCGCCCTCCAGGATGTTACCGTTGAGGGATGAGATAAGCAACTTCAGGTAGCTACCAAATGAGGCATTACATGAAACTTGGCTTAGTTCAAAAAGAAGCTGACTAAATGTCCTAATCACAAATTGACCGATGAGCACTTAATGGAAACATTTTATAGGTCTCTGAACTTGAATATGAAGCCAACGATTGATAATGCAGATGGAGGAGCTTTCATGGCACATACTTTCATGGATGCAACCGTGATACTTGATAGATTGAACAAAACTAGTAGAGCTTGGCATACCAGGGATTTTGAGGTAGCAAGCAATACTTATGCAGTTGGTATATCGGCCGAACAACACCGTAGAGAAGAAGAGTATGACCAAGACATGGCACACATGAATACTCAAATGGACATGCTAACAAAACACTTGTTATCTAGTGGTGTTGAGAAGGTTAAGTTAGCTCACATAGTAAAGTAGATGAATTTGATTCTGAGGAAGAAGTGAACTATTTGAATAACCAGGGGGGTTTCAGGGCCAATGGCCAGGGAAACCAAGGTCAACACTATCAAAGAGATAACTACTATGACAAAGATGGTTATAGAGATCCTAAGCAATGGAATTGGAAGAACAAGAATGACAGAAGTGGGTTGTATATACCACCAGGTAGTCGTGATAATGCAGTGAATGATTTGGGGAAGCTTTTTATGGAAGCCATGATGGCTAAGTTGCTGAAAGGGGTGGAATATACTGATGCGGGTGTTAAGGAGATGAAAAATGACTTATCTACTATGAGTCAACTAGTTGATTCTCATTCTACTTCTATCAAAAAGTTGGAGCACTAAATGGGTCAACTTTTCACAGCCTTTAATCAGCGAAAGAGTGGGACCTTGCCAAGTGACACGATACAGAATCCAAGAAATGATGGAAGTTGTTTATCCATCACTATAAGAAGTGGTAGAGTCCTACCAAGACCACATCCAGCGGTGCCACCACAGATAGAGGATGTATCCGATGCATACGAAATGGTGGATGAGGAGGTAGAAATTGATGCAATTTTGGGTGAAGCCAAAAATCTAAACAATATTCATGATGGGAAGGTGGATGCAAAATATCCTACGAAGGTGACAGAAGCAGGTGTGGAAAATAAGGCGAAATGAAAGGAGGTTAGAAAATCTCTTTCTCAGATTCCTAGACCTCCACCTCTATTCCCACACAGAGTTAAGAATAAAGCGGAAGATGGTAAATTCAACAAATTTTTATCCATGCTTAAGCAACTATCGATGAACATTCCATTAGTGGATGATCTTGAGCAAATGCTGGGATACGCCAAGTTCATGAAGGACTTGGTCACTAAAAAAAGGACAGTGAGTTTTGAGCTAACAGATAAAATTCATCATTGTAGTGCGAATGCTTCACGATCATTGGTTCAAAAGAAAGAATATCCAGAAGCATTCACTATTCCTTGCACAATTGGTGTAATCAACTTTGCTAAGGCACTATGTGATTTTGGTCCAAGCATCAATTTGATGCCTTTAGCCATATACCAGCAGTTGGGTTTAGGAGCCTCCAAACCGACGTCTATGCGGTTATTAATGGCCGACCATTTGGTCAAGCAGCCAGTGGGGATATTATATGATGTACTTACAAAGGTGGCGGACTTCATATTCCCAGTAGACTTTGTGATCCTTGATTGCGAGATGGATTTTGAGGTACCCATAATCTTGGGTAGGCCTTTTTTAGCTACGGGTAGAGTGTTGGTTGACATGGAATTCAATGAGTTAAAATTTAGGTTGAACGATGAAGGGGTGAAGTTTAACATTTTCCAGTCAATGAAGCAATCAAGAGACATGAGTGTTGTCTCAGTTATTAATATTTTTGATGAGAGTGAAGTTGAAGTACCTATTGAGGAAAGATTTGTTGTCAAAACTCTAGGTGTAGTGTTGATAAATTTTGTTGGAGATGACATTAAAGAATTTGATGAGACAGTGTGTGCACTGATAGGAATGGGCTCATATTCTTATGCCCCGAAGATGTTAGACCTGGACTTGAAAAATAGGCCAACTCCTCTAGCAAAACTGTCCATTGAAGAACCGCTAATGTTAGAGTTGAAAGAACTGCCCAGACATTTGAGGTATGTATTTTTGGGTAAGAAGAATACTTTGCTAGTAGTTATTGTTGCGGATTTGGTTGAATGACAAGTAGAGGCTCTTGTATCGGTATTAAGAAGATATAAAAGAGCTATTGGGTGGATCACAAATATCATCAGAATCCCACTGGGCATTTGTACTCATAAAATATAGTTAGAAGTTGATTTTTTCCCCACTATTTAGCATCAACGCAGACTCAACCCACCAATGGAAGATGTGGTCAAGAAGGAGATAATAAAGTGGCTCGACGCAGGGTTGTTAACCCAATTTCTGATAGTAAGTGGGTGAGCCTAGTTTAGTGTGTCCTAAAGAAGGGGGTATGACTGTAGTGACCAATGAGAAAATGAGTTAATTCCACTTATACCCATCACAGGCTGGAGTGTGTGCATGGATTATAGAAATTTGAACTCTTGGACTCTTCGGGATCATTTTCCAATGCCCTTTATGGACCAAATGCTTGATTGGTTAGCATGAAGGGGTTGGTATTGTTTCTTGGATGGGTATTCAGGCTACAACCAAATATCTATTGCATACGAGGACTAAGAGAAGACTACATTCATATGTCCTTACGATACCTTTGCCTTCAAGCGGATGCCCTTTGGGTTGTGTAATACGCTAGCTACTTTCCAAAGGTGCATGATGTCAATTTTATCAGATATGGTGGAGGACACTTTGGAAGTGTTCATGGATGATTTTTTTGTAGTAGGAGATTCTTTTTATGATTGCTTAGCAATGCCTTGCAAAGATGTGAAGAGTTTAATCTTATGCTTAACTGGGAGAAATGTCACTTTATGGTGAAAAAGAGCATTGTGTTGGGGCACCAGATTTCAGTTAAAGGAATTAAAGTCGATCAGGCCAAAATAGAAGTGATCGAAAAACTACCTCCAACAATCTCGGTGAAGGGTGTCTGTGGCCATACGGGATTCTACCAAAGGTTTATTAAGGACTTCTCCAAAGCTGCCAATCCTTTATGCAAACTATTAGAGAAGTAGGTCAAGTTTGTGTTTAATGATGATTTCTTGATGGCATTTCAGTGCCTTAAAGAGAAATTGGTAGCCGCTTCTATTATCATTGCTCCGGACTGGTGCAAACCATTCGAAGTGATGTGTAATGTAAGTGGAGTTGGACTTGGGGATATTCTTGGATAGAAAAAGGAGAAGCTCTTTCACCTTATCTACTATGCAAGCAAGGTGTTGAATGGGGCTCAAAAGATCTATACAGTTACTGAGCAAGAGCTTCTTGCAGTTGTCTACGCCTTTGAGAAATTTAGGGCATATTTGCTTGATACTATAGTTGTTGTTCACACTGATCACTCGACATTGAGATACTTGATGGCAAAGAAAGATGCCAAGCCTAGACTGATTAGATGGGTGTTGTTGCTACATGAATTTGACTTTGAAGTCAAGGATAGGAAAGGTTATGAAAATTAGGTAGCAGACCATCTATCTAGATTGGAGAATGAAAGAAAGTTATCGAATGAGTTGGAGACCGATGATGCATTCCCAGATGAACAGGTACTTGCGGCTACTCTTAATCTTGTACCTTGGTATGCAGATTTTGCTAACAAATTGGTTAGTGACATAATATCGGAAGATTTAAGTTTTCATCAAAAGAAGAAGTTTCTTCATGATGTGAACAATTATTTTTGGGATGAGCCTTATTTATTTAGATTGTGTGCTGACAACATCATTCAGAGGTATGTGTAAGAAGTGGAAATGCTAAGTATTTTACAGGCTTGTCATTTATCTCCAGTGGGAGGAAATCATGCGGGTGATCATACAACTAGGAAGATTTTTCAAAGTGGGTACTACTGGCCTAGTATTCGTAAAGATGCATATGATTTTATCAAAGCTTTTGACCAGTGCCAGCGACAAGGGTCGATCTCTAGACATCAAGTGATGCCTATATCCAAAATATTGGAGGTTGAACTATTTGATGTATGGGCCATTGATTTCATGGGTCCCTTTGTAAGCTCCTATGGTCATAAATACATCTTGGTTGCTGTGGACTATGTGTCCAAATGGGTGGAAGCCGTGCTATTAGCAGATAATGAAGGCAAGAGTGTGGTAGCATTCTTGAAAAAGAACATCTTCTCTTGCTTTGGTACCCCTCACATCATCATAAGTGATGGGAGTTCTCACTTTTGTGACAAAGTGTTTTGAGCTGATTTAGCTAAATACAGAGTGAAACAACAAAAGATGATGACTCTATATCATCCCCAAACTAGTGGACAAGTGGAGATATCAAATCAATAATAAATATGATATTGGCCAAGTCTGTTAATGCTAACTGAAGTGCTTGGTCACAAAAGCTTGATGATGCTTTTTGGGCCTATCACACTGCCTTTAAAACTCTAATAGGTATGTCACCTTATCAACTAGTCTTCGGTAAAGCTTGTCACTTATCGGTAAAGCTTGAGCACAAAGCCTTATGGGTGCTCAAAAAGCTTAATTTGAGTTGGAAGGAGGCTACCGAGCTGAGGTTAGATCAGTTGAACGAGATGGATGAGTTTCGACTCCAGGCTTATGAGAATGTTGCTCTTAATATGGAGAAAATGAAGTTGTACCATGACAAAAGTATTGAAAAGAGAGAATTCCATGTGGGTGACTTGGTAGTACTGTTCAATTCAAGGTTTAAACTTTTTTTGGGTAAGCTGAAATCTAAGTGACCTGGTCCCTTCAAGGTGAATCAAGTTTTTCCATCTGGAGTGGTGGAATTAGAGAACAAGGAAGGAAGTTGTTCAAGGTAAATGGTCAACGAGTCAAAAAATATGTTGGTCTGCAAGAGCAGATAAAGTTGGTAACTTTGGTATATCTTGACGAAGTTTGAGTAGTAAAGATACCCGAGTCGTGCCACGACGTTAAATCAGGCACTAGTGGGAGGCAACCCACAATATATTGTAACATCATGTTAGCGTATATTTTCATTGTTGAGCATGGATAATGAGTGTGTTACATGTGCAGGACAACATAGTACAGGTAAAGTAGGAGACTATTTGAGACTGACGGTTCTTTCGACGAACTGTCAGAGGGTTGATGGATCGTAAAAAAGAAGTCATCACAAAGAGCACAAATTCATCCATTATGGATAAGGCTTGATGATTAGTCTGATAAGATGTTGAAGCACTGAGATACCGTCCATTCAACCGCCATGAAAACAAAGAAATTATGTCATTCTAGATAAGGCTGACGAGTTGTTGCAAGCCTGACGGGCCGTCAACCCAGCCGCCAACTCAAACAAAGTTGAGGTCTATTCTGGATTAGTCCGATGGGTTATACGATGAACCATCTCTCTTTTGATGACCCATCAACTGGACCATCACAGGTAAGTTTTAACTTTTCCTTATTTTTTTTTTAATTCAACCCGACCCATTACCAACCAAACCCTATTCCAGCAAGCAGCCTACCCATACCTGATCCAAACCCTTAACCATTTAAATTATGCCATTTAAAAATAATTACCCACATTCTAATCCACTCTTTCCCACTTAAAGTTCTATAACCATTGAAACTCCCACCTTCATTGCCCATAAACTCCATTCATCGCCCATTAATCCCCTTTATCACACATTAACCGCACCACCTAGTCTTCCTCACTATTTAACCAAACTTGTTAATCACCAAAAGTCATCATCTCAAATCCTTATTTCTCTTGATAATTGTCTACGTTGCACGTTACACTAGCACCATTCAAGTCTTCCTCTGCATTCAACCAATCAGGTATGCTCAAATTGTAGTTAAATTTTGGTTTTTGTCTTTTGTTGATGAAATAAATTCAACAACAACTACCACTAGATGTAAATATGTAAAGGTAGTTATGTTGTACCTTTTTATAATTGTTTGGTGTGGTGTGGAAACCCATGGGGCGAAGTTTGAGTAACCTCAAAGATGGTAATGATATGTCTTGAACATGTTCAAAGTGTGGAAAATCTCATAGAACGTTCAAATATTTGTGAAGTGAAATAGGTTGCCCACCAAGTGTTCGATAAAATGCCAAAGAAATTATTTTGAGTAATTTGTTTAGCCTGACGGTTCATGTGACTGACCGTCGATCATATGACGGTCCGTCAAGCCAACCGTCACCAAGAAGATCAAAGTGATCAATTTTGGTTAAGGTCAGATGGTTCCATTGATGAACATCAAGCTCCTGACAAATCGTATGACCAACCGTCGCAAAAGGGTAAAATCTTTAGGCTGAAACTGTTTAAGCCTGACGATTGGAGTGAAAAACCTTCGCTTCCATGATGAACTATCACTCTTACCTGTCAAGGCCAAACAGTTTCAAAATTTTGCATTTTTTTCTTGATACGTTATTTTGTATGGTGTCTAACTATTTTCCACCACAGGTACCATGCCTCAAAAACTACAATCAAAGCGACGTGGAGCATGAAAAAGGCAAGCACGGGAGACCACTGTCTCAAGACTCAGAGATGAATCGAAAGTTGAGGGTGAGGAAACTGAGGCCCCAGCCTATAATACTAAGCAAAGTAAAAAAATGTACCCATGCCTTCCAGTCTGAAGAGGAGGATGGGTCGTCAAGTGATGATTCGAGTAGTGATAGGGAAAGAAATGATAGTTTCTATTCTAGCCCGGATGTTGAGGGTAAAAAGGAGGTTACTATCAGTTTGAAAATAGAACTCAAGAAAGAAGGGGGTAATGTCATTCGCAGCAAAGATTTGGAGGTTAGATAATCTATTAGATGCGTAATTGAAGGGGATAAAAGGCACTATTTTAATGGTCTTCAACCAACCCAGTCTAGAAAAATAGTTTAATGAGTATGAGTTGGGCTGTTTGAGCTAAACTCCGGGGTTATACTATCCTACTATTATCCGCAAGTTTTTCATAAATTTTTTGGCTATTCTTGAGAAGGATTACCCAAAGGGGCAAAAGGTGTCAGACATGAGAAATAAGTTGAGAATTTAAGTTCGAAGGGTCTCAATTTATATTTTAGATCACACAATCAACCAAATCCTATTTAGTCAGATTTATACTCTTTCAGTCATCACTCTAAAGGTCGATCATCGAATGACAACTGCTTTGAATCAGCGTCCATGTCTGGCCCAAGTACTGATAGAAAATAAAGAACCTTATTGGTGGAATAACAAGGAGCTTATAGCTAAATCTCACCGAGCTTCAAAGCTAAATTTTGGTCTGCTGTGGTTAGGCAAAGATTGATTCCTACCGGTGGGGATGCTAACCTGGATCCACAAAAAGTTATTTTGGTAGCAAGTTTGCTTGAAGGGATGAAGGTTAACTTTGGCCAAGTTATTGTCGATGAGCTATTTGTGAGGGCTTATAAGACTGCTAGTGCACTACCTTTCCCATGCCACATTACGGAATTGTGTAAGCTAGCAAAGGTGTTGATAATAAGCGGAGTTGATAATGAGGTAAAGGCAACCAAGAGTTAAGACATTGAAAAGACGAAGGATGAAACCAAGTTTGAGTTGAGAATTCACAAGCCACCGTCGTTTGGACCTCAATCTCGGACTACTCCAGAGGTATCTAGGACACCGACAAGTATACCTTTACCACTCACTGTTTTTGATCCACAGGGTACTTCTGCAGCATTTGGGGCTGCTTCTATGTCCCCAAATGTTGCGAATGCTGATATTACCTCCATGCCACCTGCTTACTCAGAGTATCAATTCACCCTCGAAAATTTTGTGAAAGTAGTTAAGGCCCAAAAGAAGTTTGACAAGCAACTGAATGCCTGGGCTAAGCAATTCAAGCCATTTATGGATCAAATTATTGTAGAGAATTTGAAGCCGTATGTTAATCTACATGCCCAGATGGATGATATGAAGGAGAGAGTGAATAACTGTTTACAAGAGTTGTCCATTCCAGATTTGGCCAAGTTTACGGCTGAATTTAAGCAGGCTCAGGAGGACATTGCCTACTTGAAGAGGACCCCTACCACTGCATACCCTGATCTACCAATTATGAAGTCTGATGATGATGAAAAAATAGTTGACTTGATGGGGTGCCCGCTGAAAGATAAGGGCAAAATAGTAAGTGAAGGTAGAGAGAAGAAGAGATCGAAGAAGAGAAAAAATAGAAATGAGACTCAAGAGGATAGAGATATGAGGAAAGCAGTGAAATCCTCTAATAAAGATAAAGAGGCTCGAATCAAACGAGTCCATAATAAGGCAGTTGGAGTGTCTACTAGTGTTGCACCTGGAGTTAGGGCCACACCTGGGGTATTGCCTACTCCCACTCTGGTAATCGAGGAGATTATTGGTGATTTGAGCACTCCAGTGGGCACTGGAGTCACTACTGCAGATACTGAGGCTACTTCAGCCTCCAAGGACTTGCTAGACTCACAAGCCTAAGGGCTTCACAAGTATTCCATCCCTTGATTTTGTACTTTTATTAATTATGCATTGGGGACAACATAGTTTTACTTTTGAGGGGTGGGGTATTGTGAGCCTGTCACCACAAGGGTTTTTATTGCCTGTGTTCTTTTCCCTTGTGTGCTATTTAGTAGAACCAACATATTTAGGATGTATGTTTCCATTGTTCTGTCAGTGTGTTGTTTTTATTTATATATTATGTATGAAAAATAATGATAATGAATAAATGGCAGTTGTTGTTTTTGAAATTGGAAAAAAAGAGGTCCCACTAAAAATTTTCAAAATTTTATGGCTATGTGTTGGTTCTATTTAATAATTGACGGTTGTGGATCTGTACTTGGAATTAGCAATCTATATATTTGTGAAACATGCTTAATCCTGAATACAGTCAAATAAGTTGGTAGTGATGATGCCATTCCATGCCATAAGTGTGAGAGGTCTTTGTAGTATTTCTTACTTTATGCATGCAGCACGAACTTGTCCAGTCCATTTTGTTAGGTGATAAGTTGGGTGTCTAGGAAAGGATCTTAGGACTTGTTTGAACTTAGTCCACTTTACCTAAAAAAAACTATCCAAATGGTGTAAATAGATCCCTTTATCCCTGTTTTGAGCTTTTCTGACTTCTTTGTTCAACAACTGTTAGCCTTCCATTCTCTACCATTAAACCACCATTTTAGCCCCCGTCTCTTCTTGGACATTGTTCACCTCAAATTATGCAAATTGCCTAAGTTAAGGGTGGCTACTGTAGAAAGGTTTGATAAAGAAGAAGGGTATGAAAAGAGCAGGAGTGAATTAAAGAAGATACTAGGAGTGCGCACAAATAAGGAAGCATGAAAATGATAGAAAAAGAATAAAAAATAAGGAAAAGAAAGAAGAATAAAAGAGAATGAAAGATTCAAGATTTTTGGCGCACTCAGTGAAGGGACTTGTTAAATAATTGAGGAGAATAAGGGTGGAATTATAAATTAAGTGGAGTTGTGTAATGATGCATGTCTAGGAGGGCCGAGTCACTAATTTCAAATATATCCTACCTGCACCAAAGCCTTCTTTACAAGCCGAATAAAGTCTTGTAGTGATCCTAGTCAATCAGCTAAAAAACCAAGTAGAATGGTAAGGGCAAACCTATGGTTCTACATGTACATTATTTGAAGGTTGTTGTAAGAGTGAGAGATTTGAATTCTAGTCCCTGGATAATGCTTACACTTTGTGTGAGGGAATTTTTTGCTGTGAGGGCATGTGTATGGTACTTGAACCTACTAGTTATTAGATTGAGTATCTTGAGTGCATGTAGTGTTACTCATTTGTAGTGTAATGCCAAGCATGGATCCCTGCTAGGTTATTTAACGAATAACACTTACATGTGATGCTAACTAAGTTGTTGAAGTCCATTTTGTGTCACAACTGTTGTTCACTCATTTGATATCTAGATGCTAGCATGATATGGTGTTGTTTAAGTTGCTTAAGGACAAACACACGTTCTAAGTTGAGGGCGTTTATGTGCCGGCTAATGGAGACATATTTTGCACTTTTAACTAAAGATAATTGTGAGTTTTTCCAAGAAACTGCTAGCATTTTTATGTGTTTTGTGTTTATTTTCAGGAAATAAGTCCAACGACAGAAAAAAAGAAAGATTGTGCTAAAGATGAGGGTGACGGCTCTTCTGATGGACCGTCAGAGCTCTGATGAGCTACCACACCAGCCATCAAGATAATAAAGAATTAGGGTGAACTTGAAGTTGGGTAACGGCTCAGTTGACGGCGTCGGCAAACCATCACCCTAGCAGTCATTACCTAAACAGAATGGGCTAGTAATTAAGGTCAGATGACGGTTCAACCGATGGTCCATTAGGGCCTCGATGAACCATAACCTAACCCGTCATCGTTTAAACAAAATGTGAGCTCAAATGAAGTCAAGTGACGGTTCAGGCAACGAACCGTCACCCTAGTGGCAAATCGCTAAACGAACCGTCAAGGGTAAAATGGCAGCCCAAATTCAAACTTTAAATTCCCACATTATTAGAGCCTATAGATACCTAGTCTAGGGTTTAGAATAGGCATCTTCCATGCTTTTAAATATTTTGTAACACTTGTTTCTCTGGAGATTCGATTTTTATAGGGTGAAAAACACAATTCCTTGGTTTTTACCAAAGATTGGAATTTTGAATTTCTCTTTTGTAAGGTTTTCTCTTTACATTATGAAATTAATTTATTTCATCTCTTTTCCTATCATGAGTGGCTAAAAACCCTATAACTAGGGTTGTGGAATCCTTAGTGGAAAATCACTTTTAGGGTTAATGTATTAGTGAATTTGGATTAATCTTGTAATTATATTGGTAATTCCTTCAGTTTAATGAATTTCTAATGGTTGCAAACATTGGAGTAAGCCCTAAGTTTAACTTGCTTGAACAAAGAGGTTAACAATAGTATAAGGAATTGGTAACAAGAATTTGAAGTTTCTAACCTCCGTCTGAAGATTAATGCTTTGACGAGATTAATTTCTTGAGGCTTAAATCGAGTTAGAGTCTCATCACTTTGAGTTCGAAAGAATTAAAGTGAAAGTCATCTATTTAGGTTGAAAAACACTTAGATGAATATTTGGAATTGATTACTTTATAATTGCATGTGTTGATATAAATTCATATTATACTAAACCCAGAAGTTATTGGAAGCCAAGGTGAACACAATCCTAGTTTGTCTTCTCTCCATTGAATTAAGCATTGCAAATTTAACCATTATAACTTGACAGAAGTGAAACTGTTCGACAAACTTTCAATACAAACCCCCATTTCATGGAAATTATTGACTAATCATTATTTAAACTACATACAACTTGGTTATCACCTTATTCCCTATGGTATTCGACTCCAACCTCTGTTGGGTTCTATATTTGACAACAACCACGTATGCTTCCTTAAAGAGAGTTGTAGTTTGGGCGTATCAACTTGATACAACTGTTTCTTACCTATTTTAGCCTCAGTTTGGTTCTTATGTTGGAATTCTGGTTCGATTCGGGGAATGGTATACAGAGAGGAGTAAATTATGTTGTTAGGAATGACATTCATTGTATACTGTATCTCTTGGTATCTATTCACATTTATATACTCTTAGGCATTGGTTGTTATTTAGTATTGATCATTATTTGTATCCACCGTGCTTTTGGGGGCCGTTTGGGTTTTATTGTCTCATGCTTGTACCTTCTGGGCTTATGGGTATCTGGTTAGGTTGTAGTTAGATTATTATTATCATTTTCTTTCAAGCTATTTTCTTATATCTCCATTAATTACCTAGCTTGACTTACAGCTCTCTTTCTGACCCTCCTTTGCTTTACCTTACTTATATTCATACTTTGTTGTAGTTTTATATTATTTGAGCTCAGTCACCCTATGATGACTTCTAAGTACTGTGTGTTTGGTACTCATACTATACTTCTGCATCTTTTTCCCTAATGCATATCCTAGTATGAGTCATCGTCATTTACGCCTTCCTCGTGTAGAGCTTTTGAGGCTCAGAGACTTAGGGTGAGCTTTTGGTGACTGAATCTGATCCATCTCCTTCTATTTTGTACTAGTTCTATTCCATACTTTTAGATACTATTTAGTATATATTGTACCAATCTGGTACTTCTTATGTTGTAGTGGCTCTTGTACTAACTGGTACCAGGTCTTGGGGGATCTTTTTGTATATTTTGCCCTTCTCTCCCCATGTTTTATTCATGCTTAGGTATTATTTATCGTGTTAGTCATTTTATTCAGTTGTCTTACCTTGGGTACTCTCTTTTGTTATTGGCCAGTTAATTGCCATTCTAGACTATGGATTTGGCTTATCTACTGGTGGGTTATAGTAGGTGTGCCATTATGACCTAAGTTTTTGGGAAGTGACACACAGGGTGTTGGTTTCTATCACTTTTGACTTTGGTTCTTAGTTCACATTAGGTTTCTGGAAGTCTATTTAGAGGAAGATGGAAATCTGAGTTGAGCTTAGCATGACTTTTTGCCCATAGATTGATGGTACTTTGGGGTGGGTCATTCAGGTCCTAGAGGGCACACTTTGAACCAGTTTTATTGATTTTGAGTGTCATTAGGACCAACTATTGGCCTTGGCTGAGTTTGCATTTATAGCCATTTCCATTAGCATATTCAGGTGGACCCTTTCGAGACATTATTCATATGGTCGCCAGTGCAGATCCCCAATAGGTTAGTTTCATACTTGATTGGTTAGGTTGCGGGGCACCGAGTTGTTAAGCAATTCAATGGATATTGTTGAGATAATTCTAGAGGTATTATATGTAGCTCAGAGTAGATAGGAGAGTTATGTTGACTTGATGAGGTGAGCCTTAGAACTTTTGAGTTGGGATTTGGTATATGAGTCATCCTGCCTAGAGATTTGTCGAGCATTCACTTAGTATAACCTCAGATGCGTTAGTGGGGTCTGATTAAGTTATATAAGAATTGACACCTAAGGAAGAGTTGGTTGTTATTCTGAGTGAATAGGTGAGAAAGTCTGGATCAAGGGGATTACTGTAGTTAAGGTTCTGTACAGGCATTGTCCAATTAGGGAGGATGTTTGGAGAGCCTAGTGGTGCATACGCACCTATTACCCACACATTTTTGAGCTTTCAGGCTCTTTCTATTCCTTGACTTTCGAGGATGAAAGTCCTTGACTTGCTGGGATCGAAGATTCAGTTCCCAAATAGTTCATTTGAGTTTTAAGCTAATCTCCTTATGGAGCTTTTGAAGTTAAGAAATAAAAATTTAGTCAAAACTTTTAGAAAATGACCTTGGATGAGAATTCTGACAATTTTGTTAGCTCCGAAGCATGGATTTTAGGCTAGAGGGACCTTCGGTTTGGGTCCCGAGGCTTTCGGGCTTGTTTTGGGTTGTTGGGTGGTTTTTGGTTAAAATTGAATAAATCGGGATTGGCCCCATATATTTTCAAAATGACCTCGGTGTGGAATTTCATTGATTTTGTTAAGTTTAGAATGTCATTTTTTATAAGGTAGCATATTTCGTTTGCATGTACGGTTTCGAACGAATGCTGATGCAGCTGGTGCTGGTGCAGCCTCTTTTGCAACATAGTGGAATTTCATTGATTTTGTTAAGTTTAGAATGTCATTTTTTATAAGGTAGCATATTTCGTTTGCATGCACGGTTTCGAACGAATGCTGATGCAGCTGGTGCTGGTGTAGCCTCTTTTGCAACATAGGGGTCACTTTCGCAGAGCCGCTTAAGTGGCTGGGGAGTAACATTTACGGATGCTACTGATGTCAGCACCTCTCGCTTAAGTGGAGCCTTTCCTACAAAAGCGAGGTTGCTTACGCGAACCATGCTCTACTTTTGCTGAGGCTTGTATTTTAAGTGGCTTCCACCTAAGCAGAAGGTTTGCCGCTTAAGTGAAGCCTATTATGTGACGAAACCTTTGTTTAAGCAGAGATCACCGGTTATTTATTCCTCTTTATCCAAACACTTAGCCATTTTTTATTCTAAGTGTTTAGGAACTTGAGTACGGGAGATATTAGATGATTCGTGCTGAATTCCTCGCGAGGTAATCTTATTTTCTTTGTTATTGTGATGTATCATCTTTTCTAGTGTCAATTCCATCTTTTATCTGCGATTCGATGGTCAAATGCTTGGTTTTCTTTCTTGATCAAGTGAGATATTTGGACCAATTGAGGTCCCAATTCTCTTTTGTAATTCGCCCAACTTCCAGGCATAGATTTCTCACTATTGGGGGAAGATAATTGCGGGTTTAATTTCTATTTTTGTTGCGAGTCTCGAGGGTCAATTTTTTGACACAGTTATAGAATTGAATTTTGAAATGGTAATAGGGTCTTATTTTACTCGTATTGATGTATGGATTATATTTGTAATAGCACAACGGCTTTCTGAGGTCTAGTAGAGGAAATAAATAGCTCGTGGTCTGTTCACGATTGTTTTCAGCGTTGAGGTAGGCTATGGTCTACTTTTTTATAGACTTTGTTCAATGAGATTATGTATAGTATAAATTGCATGCAGGGTAGGGTTTATAGGATAGGCTTAAGATAATCTTATCATTTCTGACATTCTTGGCCTTCTCGGGGAACCTTAGACTAGAATATTATCTATAACATTCGTTTAGAATGTCTATTCTAGTGTTAGGTTTAGGTTAGGATTACTTGTATGTTTGCTATGGTTTTAGGATAAGGTTAGTGATCCTTAGTGTAGGTTTAAGGTAGTATCTCACGATAAGGTTGGTATTCCTTGGTTGATTCTTATTAGTATCATGTTTTATCTTGTTTACTCTAGTTTTCCCTATTTACTTTATACATACTGTGCTATATGTTGGTGGGCCCTAGGTTGTGGTTTTGACCTAGTTGGATTTTAAGATAGTGTTCCTTTCTCTAGAAAGGCAGTGATTCCTGATTGCAAATACTTATGTGATTATGCCTTTATTATTTGTATACTGGTGATGGCATGCATACATTCATTCACACATATGCATTGTGGTACGATTAAAAGGAAAAAAACATTGTTTTGGTTTTTAAAAGAACATAGGGAACTTGTACCACTCTTACTATTGGTAGATGAATTTTTAAGACTACAATGTACCACCTTTACTGTTGTTTTCATGGAATTTCTCAAGTATTTGTAACTCTTTTAATCACTGGTTTCATTTTGAATTTTCAAAAGAATCTGTCCTGATTTCCACTCACTAATTTTGGCTTTGAAAAGGAACTTAGAGAGATTTTTTTCTATACATTGGTTTAAAAAATGGAAATAGATCATTTTATTTCTGGTTTGATTTCGGGCACCTGTTATACTCCTTCTTACTTTTGGTTTGTGTCCGGAAGGGATTTATTATTAATTATCACTGGGAAGTCTCAGTTCGTGATCGGGCAGCATATATGGATATCCTGAGTCCCCTATGGGTCCTTCCTTTTCTAGCCATAGATGCTGGACGAAGGGTATTCCTGCGAGTCCTACCTTTACAAGCCACAGGTGCTATGAGCCACAGGTGCTAGAGGAGATGTATATGCTATAGTTGGGGAAGGCATTCATCTCATAATCATCACTTGATTTCCATTACACTCATCTATTCATATGCATTGCCCATCGCTAGTATGTTTACTATTTGTACCGGCCGTGCTTATAGAGGTCGATTGGGTTATGTTTGTTATTTGTACCTATCGTGCTTATGGAAGTCGGTTGGGTTATTGTCTATTGTTTACACCTTCTAGGCTATGGGCCTGGTTAGGTTATGGTTGATTATTACTGCATAGCTTGTGATAGGACAGTTACTGGCGTTTTACTCGCTGTCTAGGTATGCCTTGTGGACTCTCCTTCTCGCATTTCCATATTTAGCGTTAGATTATACTATTTTTCTCCTAGTTGGATAGATATTCTATGTATACTACTATCTTTACCCTTCACTGATTTGAATCTTGCCGTGTTAGACTATTAGGCTAGCTCCCACAGGTAAGTACCTACTCTCATGTTACTTATATTGCATATCATCTCTTTTTGTGTAAGGTATACTTTGCATTTATCTATTGAGCTCAGTCAGCCTATGATTCCTACTGGGTGCCTTGTATTTTGGTACTCATACTATACTTCTGCATTTTTTTTCTGATGCAGATCCTATTATGAGTTCTCACCGCTGACGTGTACCTCGTGAGGAGCTGTCTTGGATCATAAACTTGGTGTGAGCTCCTGACGTTAGAGTTGTTCCTTCTCCCTCTATTTTGTTGGACTGATTTTTATTTTATACATTCGGAGATGGTCCTATACATATTGTATCTATTAAGTATTCCTATTATGGTTAGTAGCTCTTTTAACGGCTGATGCCATTATATATTTTGTTCCTGTACTCTCTTTGTATATTTGTGTGGGCCCTATCACTTGTGTTTATTTTCGTTCTTGGTCCGATTGCTTTATAGATTGTCTTTTTTTAATTGGTCGTTATTTATCGTTCCAGGCTAAGGGGATTCAGCTTACCTACTGGCGGGTTTTTAGTAGGTACCATCATGATCTGAATTTTTGGGTCGTGACAAATAAATAACTAAAGCTTGTGGTTGTTTCTTTTTGAAACTCGTCGTCGCTTGTCAGGGTTGCTCCCACATGTATTCTTAGCAGGGTTCTTTGAAGTGTCTTGCAAAAAAGAGTCTCACAGTTTTCAGACTTTGCCAACCTTTCTTAAAATTGATCATGCTTAAAAAACATTATGGAACTAAACAGAGGCAACATGAAGATATTAATTTATATTTAAATCAACTAAAGTCCAAGGGATAGACCCCCATCTCGACATATGTATGTTGTTTGTGATTATGTAAGTTGCCTATATTTGAGCTTAATAAAGAAGAAAACAAGTGAACATCGGCAAATTTATGACTAAATAAAGAGAGTCATACTAGTTAGATCTTTATCATAGCAGAGGATATCCAAAGAAAAACAGAGAGCGAATCAAACCTAATAGAAGATTTCAACGGCTAAACCTCAACAAGATTCTTATTGGAATTTTAGGCGGATAATATGTAAAGTGATATCAAACTACTTGCTGATGTATAGACCATAAATTAAATAAGAAAAAGATTAACTTTTATATCGCAGCCAACTGAGATGCCAAACTTGAGGATGATTTCCACCACCTTATTTCAATTTTACAAGAGACACTAAAGATCAAGCAAAATTTTCTTACTCTTGCTTTTGAATTTCTTTGGGTAATGAGTAATGCACTTATAATACCCTAGAATCAGAAAAATGGGGGAGAAAAACCGTGTCCCAAAAGAGAGGCAGATAGAGTTTATATAGGCAACGAATTAGGGCATTTTGGAGGGGGGAAGGGGAGGAGGAATCTCTTGAATTTCAAAAAACCTTTGGAGGATAAGGTAATTGCTGGAATTTGTACAAAATTTGTATGAATTTTGTAGGAATATCAAATTAAAAAATTTAGAAACTTAGTTGATAATGTTGAAGAATAGACTAGGAACATCTAGAACCTTCTAGGTCATTCGATTTAAACAACCCTATTGTCTTGCATTCTAATAGTATATGATTGGAGGGGAATGAGATAGGTTTTGGGGTGGAGGTGTCATTTAGAATTTTCTAAGGTTTGTCGGTTCTAGGTGTAGTGGAAAAGAGGAGAGGAAAGAGAAAAGGGAGTGGCACAAGTTTGTACAGGTGAGAGCATAGGAAGCGTGTGATATGTGTGTACGTGGAGAGAGAGGAGTGCATTGGGCCGCCTTATCTGGTGTAATTGGGCTCAGATGGCCCAGGGTTTGGAGGTCTTAAGAAAATTTGCAAATGTAACCATCGGTATATTGAAATTGTAGCTAAATTAATTTGTAATTGTGGCAATAATTAACTATAGTTGATTGAAATTGACTTGATAGAAATGTTACTCAGATGAGATTAATTGTCTTACTTAACTATTCAAGTTTCTTAATTTAATAATTTAAAAATAATCATTAACATAAGCCTCCAATTATTTCTGAAAACAAAAGACTAGTTATGCAAGTTTAAATTCCAATTTTGATTGATTTTCAAGAAATAGAAATGCTTATTTTGATTCAATTTTTGGAAAAATTATTTTTGCCTATTAGTGAACAAGTGCAGCAAAACAGAAACAATGATGCAATAGTTAGTTCAACAGACACAGCAGAGGATGTTTACAATCCAAACAATGATGCAACAGTTACTACAGCAGACACAACAGAGGATGTTAACATTTCAACAGATAAAGAAAATGTACAAGAAATAATTAGTGAGGATTCATCAGCAGCAATAGAAAGAAATAAACAAGGGCAGAAGCAACAACAGAATCAGCAGTTAGTTGATAATAATGCAAGGGAAGAAAATGAGCAGTCCAATAAGGTTTATAGTGAGTTGCAAGACAATGAAAAAAGGGATAATCAGGGGCAGCAACAGCAACAGATTACAGAAGTTGAGAAGGTCAGTTCACAAATGGTGGAGCAGAGTATGGAGGCGGTGGGGTTGACTGATCCAACACCTCAAGCTATTGTGGCTTTATTAGATGATTCCTCTGTGAAGACCCTGCATAATATTATTTCACACAAGCTGGATGTAAAAAGTACTCAACAACAGGTGCAAGTTGATGATGGGGTGAGCAAGGAATATGTAGAAGAAGATCAAAACCAACATAATCTGAATCATGCTTTGAAAATGGCAGATATATCACCAGATGTTCAGTCAAAAGGAAGAAATAATAAAAATAATGCTTAAAATCTCACAAGAGTTATCCTTAAAAGAAATGCCAAATCCATTTATAAATGAATCGGAAAGCACTTGTATTGTCACGCCCCGAATCCCATCGAGACATGATACATACCTTGGATTCGCACTACGAATATACAACCTTAGATGCGTATACAATAATCCCGCTCCTTATTTATGTATCACTCTACAACATAAATACATAACGAAATTCACATTAACCACCAATTACTTTACAAATGCATACCATGTCAATGAGTTACATATTTGCCTTGAAACATGTCATTTCCCCTTGACAAAACCATTGATCATACTATTATTCCAAAAATTCCATAATATTCCCAACATTGATCAATACATGAAAATCAATACATTTCACCACAATACTTCTCCTTTACACTTTCTTATCCATAACATATCACAAATAATCCATCAAAGTACCTTAATACAACTCATAACACATATCGGCCAAAATCCCATAATTTCCATTTTTATACAAGAACAATTTTAATGCCAAAAATAACACCATACATGTTCATATTTTGTCCATACCATGCTTTTTCATCAAAGGCACAAGGCCTAATTCAAGTTCAAATCACCAAGATGACACATCTTTTACCAAAGGCAAAAATACACTATTCATCATCTTGCCAACACAACTAGCATAATATACATAATCTCCCATGCATATAATATGTTAATCCATGAAAATAAACACTTACCAAAGCTTGGAATAGGATGATCTTGTCCAAAAATGCCTTAGGGTTTTTGGGAGTCCAAGAGGTGTTCTTGAGATTTTTCTAGAAAAAGAATGAAAAAGCATGTGTGTTTTGCCTCAATAAATCTGATTTTTGGGTCCCTTATATAGTTCTCAAATCATCCTTAGCCATTTGGGAGCAATAATGGAGTGGTCATGGCAAGAATGGGTCAAATGACCCATTTGGGCCAAGTCTTTTATTTTATTTTGGGCCTAATTTTGGGCCCAATTACACATATCCATGTGACCCATCAAATTTCATGTATTAATCACCATCTATCTCATGTTTACATAATTCCATAATGTCACGACAATATTCTTTTAAACATTTCTCATTCGTCCTTTCGATCGCAAAAATTGAAATTCTAGTCGCCCTTGGCTTCATTGGACATTTTGGATCACTATTCACATTTCATGATTTGATCATGTAGGAGTATGTAGGAGTATATTGAAGTGTTTGAAGCTTTAACAATGCTCAAATAACTCCAAAGAACCAAAAGAAACCATCCAAGAAGAGTCGTAGAATTGCGTTACAAAACGGGTCCGGAAAGGCTAAACTTTTGTGCCTTGCGCCACACCCCCTGAAACAGGGTAGTGGCGTAGGAAATGCAGCCTCTCTGAATTTTCTGCAGGCTGGTGGCTTGTGCCACACCCCTGAAACAGGGTAGTGGCGCAAGTTTCAGCAAAGTGCTGAAATTTTCGGCCACTTACCCAATGTTTACGTATCGTCCAATCCCTTATCACAACACTACAAAATACGTACTTAGTGATCTTAACCATCACTTAAACATGACTTCAAGTCACCAAATGAGGTTAAAATGTGTACGAGTTCTTACCCAAAGGTTCCACGAAATCACAAAACACCTCCTACGAAGGTCTAATGGCGGCACATGTTAAGTCCGATATCAAATGTTTCACAAATGACACTATAAAACACATATGCATGGCATCTAAACACTTATGTAGATATGATCCCAAGGTATCAAGTGAGGTTATAAAGTACGGGGTGTTATATGTATGGAATATTGGATCAGTCAGAACCCAAAATGCTTTCCATAGGGTTCAAATGCTTCACAGACATCACAAGTTCTTCCTCATTGCACTAATGAAGCCTTTTCAACATTCAAGACATATTCAGAAGTACAAAAGAAGATTGGGAATGCATTATGCAAACTACAATGAAAATGGCAAGATCTGGGTGTTCATTCAAGAGAATATCCAAGTTGAAGTTGTATCTGATTCTGACCCACAACTTTCTTTGTAGTTAACTTTTTAGAATACTGGGGAAGTGATTTTCTCCACAATTGTGTATGCTAAATATTTAGCTTTGGAGAGATTAAATTTGTGGGATGACATTTACTCTTTGAGTAACAATATGAGGCTACCTTGGTTAGTAGGTGGTGATTTTAATGTAATATTGAATGATGAGGAAAAAATTGGAGGTCTTCCTGTATATCCTCATGAATATGAGGATTTTGCCTTTTGTGTAAATTCGTGTGAATTGTTTGACATAAACTTCAAAGGAAGTCCTTTCTCCTGGTGGAATGGCAGGGCTGATTCTGAATGTATTTTTAAAAGGCTTGATAGACTAATGGTCAATCAAATTTTTTTTGGTTTGTTTCAAAATGTTGAGTTGGAACACCTGGAAAGAACTGGGTCTGATCATGCACCCCTATTACTGAGATGTGGTGGAGTTTCTTTTAATATTAAAAAATCCTTCAGATTCTTAAAATTTTGGACTGAAAAAGAGGACTTCAAAGATGTGGTGAGAGATAATTGGGTGGCAGAAGAAACTGATGATGTTTTCATTAGTTTAAAACAGAAGATGAAGAGAACCAAAGTGGCATTGTCTGCATGGAGCAAGTTAATGTTTAGGGATATTTTAAAACAGTTGGTGATAAGAGAAGACATTGTTAGAATCAAGGAAGGTTTGTTTGAAGAACATCCTACTGCTTCAAATAGAGCCATTCTTCAACAAGCTCAGGCTGAACTGAAAAGATACCTTCATTTTGAAAAAGAGTTTTAGAGACAAAAGGCTGGTGTTCAGTGGTTTTCTGAGGGGGATAGGAGCACTAGATTCTTGCACAATCTTGTTAATGGGAGAAGAAAGAGATTACTATAAAGAGAATTCTCAAAGATGATGGGACCTGGGCAGATGATTCAGAAGAAATAGCTGCTGAAGCTGTTAATTTTTTCTAGGCTCAATTCTCTGGGTTGAATTCTGGTATTTTCACTTTAATTCAGCATATCCCCTCTTTGATTACTACTGAAGATAACAACTTCTTAACGCTAGTCCTACTGAGGAGGAAATTAAAAGAGTTGTTTTTTAACTTAGTGGGGATAATGCTAGTGGCCCTGATGGTTTAACTGGTCACTTCTATCAGACTTGTTGGGATATTGTAGGCAGGGATGTGATTAAGGTGGTGGTGGCTTTCTTTGATGGTTATACTCTTCCCAAATCGATTACTCATACTAATTTGGTCTTATTGCCAAAGAATCAAGTGGTGCAGTCCTTTTCTGATATGAGACCTATTAGTTTGAGTAATTTTCTTAACAAGGTCATTTCTAGGGTGCTTCATGATAGAATGGAAAGATTTCTTCCAATGCTTATTTCTCCTAATTAATCTGGCTTTGTGAAAGGGAGAAATATCATTGAGAATTTTCTATTGGCCCAGGAGATTATTTCTGACATCGAAAAAAGAGGAAAACCTACAAATGTTGTGATTAAACTTGATATGGCTAAAGCCTATGATAGAGTTGATTGGAGGTTTTTGATCAAAGTTCTCGAGAAAATGGGGTTTGACAATTGTGTAGTGGATAAAGTGTGGAGATTAGTGGCTAATAATTGGTATTCTGTTCTTATTAACGGGAAAGCTCATGGTTTCTTTCACTGTACTAGGGGGGTCAAGCAAGGAGACCTCTTTTCCCCTGCTTTATTCATATTGGCTGCTGAGGTTCTATCAAGAGCTTTAAATTACCTATTTGCTAATCAGAATTTTAGAAGATTTGGGATGCCTAAGTGGAGTGATGATATTAATCATCTTGCCTATGCTGATGATACCATCATTTTTGCTGCTGCAGAGAAGAACACTATGGAATTGATCATGCAGACTTTGGGAGAATATGAAGAGTAGTCAGGTCAGAAAATTAATAAAGAAAAAAGTTCTTTCTTTGTTTTAGTAAAACTGCTCATTCTATTATTCAAGAAGTAGAAGAATGTACTGGGTTTACAAGAGGCAAATTCCCTTTAACATACCTTGGTTGTCCAATTGGATATGCAAGGAAAAGGAAGAGCCATTTTACAGAGTTGGTGAAGAAAGTGCAAAATAAGCTTCAGGTCTGGAAAGGTAAGTTATTATCTTTTGGTGGCAAAGTAGTATTGATTAATCATGTGTTGCAGAGTATTCCCATTTATCTCTTATATGCAATAACACCTCCAAAATGTGTTATTCATGATTTGCATAGAATGTTTGCTAAATTTTTGTGGAATTTCAAGGAAGATGGGAGAAGGAGGCATTGGGTATCTTGGTCAGAAATTTGTATGCCTAAAGATGAAAGGGGTTTGGGTTTTAGATCCTTATTTGATGTATCCAAAGCATTCTCTGCAAAGCTTTGGTGGAATTTTAGGACCAAAAATAATTTATGGACTACTTTTATGTGGAATAAATACTGCAAGAGGCACTGTCCTCAAATTGTTGAATGGAGAGAGGGATCTCAGACTTGGAAATTTATGCTAGAAGCAAGAGATTGTATAGATCAAGAAATATGGTGGGAACCAAAGTGTGGTCATTCCAGCTTATGGTTTGACAATTGGACACAACTAGGTGCTCTACATTATTATCTCCCTATTTCTCATCCTTGTAATTATTCTTATGAGGAGGTCAGGCAGTTGCTGGTTCAAGGTAATTGGAATGATAATATCCTAAATTAGATTTTCCCTGAGGAAGTCTGTAATCATATTCACAATGTGCTGGGTGAAGTAGGAGTTTTTGAGGAGTGGGATACTCCTAGGTGGATGCTCAGTAGTTTTGGAAAGTTCTCTGTTGGAAGTGCTTGGGAAGTCCTAAGGCAGGCAGGAAATAAACTTGATTTCTTTAAGAAAATTTGGACAAAAGGAGTACCTTTAAATTTTCTTTCTTTCTTTGGAGTTTGTGGAAAAAAAAAATCCCAATAGGTGAAATCCTTGTTAAGATCAAAGTGGTGGATGAGGTATTGTGTTTCTGCTGCAACAGTTCAGTGCAAGAAATAATTGATCATCTTTTTGTGACCTGTCCCATGTCTAATAGACTTTGGACTATTTTTGCATCTAATGTTGATATTCAAGGTCCTTTTTACAACTTAAAGACACAATTGTTAAATGGTGGAATGGTGATTGTGAAGTCAAGCTCAAGCCTTTATATAAGGCTGCTCCAACTTTTATCACTTGGCAAATTTGGAAGAGAAGAAACATTATATCTCATGGGGGGAAAAGGTCTTTTCAGAGTATGGTGTTGGAGATTAATCAGAACCTATACTACTTAGCCAAATTTTGTTATCCTTGGTTGCAGGAGATTCCTTCTGATTGGCCACAAATAATTTATTTTTTTCAGGATTACACACCAAGTGTAGACTGTAAGATTGTGTTTTGGAGATTGCCTAATTTGGGATCCTACAAGTGTAATTCTGATGGTGCAGTTAAAGGTCAAAATAGGCCTAGTGCTGGAGCATTTTGTATTAGAAATGATAAAGGGGAGCTGGTCCATGCAGAATCTTTTATGTTAGAGGAGGAACCTATCCTAAGGGCTGAAGCAATTGCATTGAGACGGGGTTCGGCATACTGCATTCAGCACCAACTACTTCCTCTGATTCTTGAAACTGATTCCTTAACTCTTAAAAGAGTTCTAGATGGGATATGGGAGGTGCCCTGGGGCATTGTTTTGGAGGTGAAAAGGATAAATGGGTTGAGAGCAGGATTGGATGTCAGAGTGAAACACATTTTTCGAGAGGGCAACACCCTTGCTGATTTTTTAGCTAACCAAATTTTCTTTTTTGCAGGATCAAATGACATTATATATACATGTTTTTAGGAATTACCATCAAAGGGAAAAACTTTGGCAAAATTAGATAAAGAACAGACCCCTAACCTCAGAATAAGAAATTACCAAAATGGGGGTTTCACTACAAGTTCTTAACTGAAGGATCAAGTTCAACAATCAAGCAAGCGTATATAGTGGAGACCAACAACATGCTTTCAACAAGGTTCCGAGCATTAAGGATTAGAAAATGGTCAGGGCTTCTAACCTAGTTTTCAACAACAACAGCAGCAGCAGTAGCAACAACATCTCAGATCTGTCTAGTGGTGAGGAGCTCCAATTTTTTTTTCCTTTGCATTGGTATTAGCCTTTGTTAAGGTTCAAACTGCAGGGAAGAAGGAATTAGAGTAAAACACGACATAGTACTGCTGAGCTCAAAAAGGGAAGATTAACCACTTATATTTATAGATGTAGCTCAGATCTGGTATAATCGAGCAGAAGAAGTCTTTAATGGAGCTGATATCATGGCACTTGTGAGAAGTTTTGAGTGTCCTTAATGAAATCACTCCCACTCGATTATCTTCTTAGATTAAGCAGCAACAACTACAGAGATACAATTGTCTTTTCTCTCCCCTTTCCTCATCGCCTCTTCATTGTTAATGTCATTTCATTGACTGGTGCGATTGAGAGAAAGAAGATGAAGAGGCATTTCGTTTCTTTTCATTTCTTGCATTTTTTTTATCTCTTAGCTTTCTTTTGTTGACATGTTTCTGATTTTTTGTTTCCTTTTCTTGTTTTGGACTTCTTTAGTTTTGGGCTTTTCTTTGGGCCTAAAACAACCTGTGTACAGTTTTTTCCTTTTCAATAAAAAGACCTGATGGTCTTATTTGCTAAAAAAAAATAAATTATTTCAAACTGTTTGAAATTGAAGAAGCTTAAAATTAATTTAGATATGGGAGGTAAAAATTGGGTGAAAACAATTTAAAAACAAAATATTAAAATCTGATTCAAAATTTATGGTCAAAGACCTGTCATTTTGAACACTATGAAGTTCCAATTTAAATAAACTCTTTTGCCTCATTCTAATTGGTACATGTGAGTCATTGAACACATAATATCTCTTGTGATTGGTACATGTCATTTTGAAACTTAATAGCTTTTGATTGGTCATTATTTTGACCAAAAATTAACAACTCATTCAATAACAAATTTTCAAAATCTGATTTAAAATATATGGTCAAACACCAGCTTCAATATAAATTCATTGATAAAACTAAAAAATTTACAAACATTTTGTTTGTTCCTCTCAACAAAGTTCTTTAGTAGAAAACACCTTTTTACAGTATAATTTTTTTTGTCCTATGGATACCCAAAAATCACCATCATTACACCACACATCCCAGTTTCAGCAACCCTCACCCCCTATGGAAATGGAACAATGACAGCAACCCCAACCTTAACCACACCACATGGCTATAGATCAATGGCATCACCCCAACCCCACCATCCACAACAACAACCCCCAACCCTAAGCCCTCCACCACCCTAACCTCATCAATAAGAAAAACACAATGACATGGTATCCACTAAAATTATTTTCCACCAACCCCAACAATAGAACCTTCAGCATTTTTCTTTCAATTTAGTTTATAGGTAAGATTCAAAATCAAATCTTGATCATTCTGATGGATTAGTAGTTTCTCAACCCAAGAAGAGAGGCAGACTGAGGAAATCTCCACTTGCTCAAGTACCTTTAGTGGTGAATCATGCAAATTATGGTGTTGTTGCTATTTCTGCTTCAGAAAACCCTACTAAGAAAGCACGTAGGACGCCTCTAAGCTCTGGAAAGAAGCAGCACCCATAAGCTTTAAGTATATATGTATTTATTAATGCTTTAATTATTTAGATATTGCTAATTTGGGAAGTATTTTACTTATATACATTAATATTAGAAACAGCCTCTCTATAGTGTAACTGTATGCAGACCTCACCGCTTCCTGGAGAGGTAGAGAGGTTGTTTCCAATATCAATGAATCTAAGTAAAATCCTTTCAAAATTAGAGCAAGATAAATAATTTAAGCAATAATAAATACAATATATACCTAAATCTTCTGGGTACTGCTTCTTTCTAGAGCCCAGAGGCCTCCCACGTGCTTTCTTAGCATGATTTTCTAAAGTAGAAGCAGAAGCAGCAACAATACTATAATCTGCCTGATTTACCACTAAAGATATTTGATCAAGTTGAGTTTTCCTCGATCTGCCTCTCATCTTGGGTTGAGCAGCTACTGATCCATTAGAATGATCAAGATTTGATTTTGAGTTTTATCTATAAACTGAATTAAAAGGAAATTTTAGAAAGTTGTATTGTTGGGGTTGGTGGAAAATGATTTTCGCATGTACCATGACATTGTTGTGTTTTTCTTGGTAGTTAGGTTGGGGTGGTAGTGGGCTTGGTGTTTGGGGTTATTATTGTGAATGGTGGGGTTGAGGTGGTAGGGTTGGGGTTAGGAATGCTACCATTGTTCTATAGTCCTGTGATAGGGTTAAAGTTGGGGGTGTTGATATTTTTCCATAGCCATGTAGGGGTGGGAGTTGTTGTTGAAATTAGGATGGGTGGTGTACTGATGATTATTTTTATGTATCCATAGGACAAACAAAAATTATGTTGTAGGGGACTCGGGATATCCGCATATATTTTCTGGTCCCGAACCAAGACTTTCAATAGTCAATCATTATAAATATGCTCCATAACCATACCGTAGATAAGCAAGAGTTTAATAGGTGCTTTTAATCAAACCGAGACTAGAATGATAGAATAGTGTAGAAAGGGTCGGAATCTCTCTCGACCGAAATAAGTAAATGATGTTAAATGAGTAGATTGAGAGGGAACCATAATCTACCTTGGTTAGAGTTTCCAAAGTGGTGCATGTTAGTTTACAAGAATGACATCCAATAGAAAATGGTGGTACGATTTCTGTTTTAAAAGTCAATTTAAGAGTGGAAAGTGGGTATAAATCCCTTTTTGAGAATAGTAGTAAAAATGATGATTTTATTTGGAATCATACCACAAAATATGAGTATAAATATATGCATGCCATCATCCGTATCCAAACAATGAAAACGTAAGTGCCTAAGCGTCTATAAACTAAGCCACAACTCTTTCAGAGCATAGAGAACTAACCTGGTATCCAACTGGTCTCTTAACCAAGGCCTCAAACCCAATAATATACAAAATGATATGAATATATAATTCGAACAATGAGTAAGCATAAATATAACAACAGGGAAGGGAGGATAAATGGGATAAAACATGGTACTAAAGGAGTCAAACTAGGGAAACCAAGCCTGGCTGCGAGGTACCAACCCAAACCTATGCTAAGGATAGCTATTCTTACCCTAAGGTCATAGCAAGTAACCAAGGCTCGTTATTCTAATCTGAGATATAGACATAGAAAGGGTGAATATATAACTCAAGGTTCAATACCAAGTGAAAATACAATGCTAAAGAAGTCTAAGGTCCGGTTTATAATTGATTACATGTATACACAATTTCTCCATTATTACCCATCTTCACTTTATTCACATTGCATCTCATCATGGAAGTCATACAAACACATATCACACATCAAGGGACTCATTCATCAATATATCACTACACATTTAGATATTTTTATGTTAATTCAATATTTATCCATCCAAACAGCATGCCCTCAGGACTAATCATGCTTCTCCAGTTAATTCTATATTATACATATATTTACTAATCACAGTCTACTACTCATAAATCCATAGCCTACCTTGATGTCAAGTTGTTGCCACCAAATGCATGCAACCTTGTTGTTTTCCTCCTGCTATAGTGGCCTAGGTGAAGGCAGAAAGTCCAACAATCCCAGAAATTTGCCCATTTTACAACACACTTCTAAATATTGACATCCTGAACTAACCCTTTTACATCAAACACGATATCCCGAGTTCTACTAACCCGAATTCACTTATGAAAGTTGCTACAGGCTCTTTAACTTAGCTATCATAATATGGTCTTAAATTGTTTAAACACCAACCTATTGATTCTCAGATAAATCTAGACCACACCACACTTGAATTCAACCCAAGACTAGCCTAGCCTAGAATTGACACTTTATTCAGGGAGAATCTTAACTCAAATTTTGGCATGCTATACTATACTGTAATGATGGAAAAAGTCATTACAAAAGATACAAATTTACCCATCATTCATCCCTGAATGAACAATCAAGAAAAATTGAGTAAAATAAAGTAGGATAAGTACCTGAATTCTCAAATAAGTGAGGGTACTTGTCGTGCATATACTTTTTAGTCTCCCAAATAGCCTCCTTAATAGCATGATGCTTCTACTAGACTTTCACTGATCTAATTTCCTTAGTCCTCAACTTTCAAACATTTTGATCAAGAATCGCTATCGATTCCTCCTCATAAGAAAGATTTTTGCCAAGAAAAATTGAGTCCTACTTAATTATGTAGTCACCATCCCTATGGTATTTCTTGAGCATGGAAACATAAAATACCTGATGGACCTCTGACAGGCTTGGAGGCAATGCCAACCTGTAAGCTACATGACCAACATCATCAAGAACCTCAAATGGACCAATGTACCCGGGGCTAAGGTTGTCCTTCTTACCAAATCGCATCACTCCCTTCATAGGAGACACCTTCAACAACACCTGCTCACATGGTTATAAATACATATCTTTTATATTACGGTATGCATATTCCTTTTGTCTACTTTGGGTTGCCAACAACTTGTCCTGAATGAACCTCACCTTCTCTTGAGCTTCCTTAACCAAGTTTGTGCCCAAAGGCTGTAAGCCGTTACTACTAGCCCGCTATAGCGAGAATATTCCTACCATAGTACAAGTCAACTTTGGTCAATCCCGCCATAGCAGGTGAATCCCGTTATAGCGGGAATCAAGTTGCTATAACAGGATAAGTGCTGTTAAATGCAGAAAATAGACTTTAAACATTGTTTTAATTCCATATTCATCCAAGAGCTGGGAGAGGTGATTAAGGGTGATTTCCACCTATTTTCAACCAATATTGTTCATTGAGGTAAGTAAATCCACCCATTTAGCTAGTTTTTCAAAGATTAATCCCTAGAATCACTAGGTTTTGAGAATAGAGGAGGATTTAACTTGACCTAGGCTGAATTTTTGGTGTAATTTAGTGAAAATAGGGTGAAACCTTGAGTTTTGGTTAAACATAGATAAACTATGGTTGCATGCTTAGAATTCATCTTTATATACGTGAATTTGGTAGAATTAAGGTGGAATAAAGACAAAAACCCCCTAGAATGAGGGAATGATCATTATTTTGGCCTTGAGGTTTTGGGATTAAGTTGTAATTATTAGGTCATTGTTTGAATGTTGGTTGTATTATTATTTTTACACCATAATCAAGCTGAAATTGCAAGAAAGGCCAAAGCACAAGTTCGTTAGAGCAAGTGCAAAGCTTGGATTGAGGTAGGTGAATGTTGAATTATAGTTGAGACTCAATTTAGTTTATGTGTGCATGTTAACTGCCTCTTTATTTACTTGTTGCAATGCATTCTGTAAATGTTGACTTATTGTATAGTATTACAAGTGTTTAATCACCTAAAATGAGATTGTGTAAAAAGGCTTATTTTACAGTACAAGTGTGGTTGTATTATTTCATGTTGTGATTGTACTTGTTGTGATATGAGTTGATATCGAGAGATGAACCGGTAAAGGTCATATTCATAGAATTAGTGGAACTCAGGGAGTATAAGGGTGGGGATGTTAGAATATTGGTGGTATAATATTAGTTTGGGATAAGGGTGGTATACACTAGATGTCTGGATTATTTGGTACATGGACTGATCTCATCCTCTGCAGGTCATGGATAGTGGGCAACCATAAGACCTATAGCATGTGTGTATATGGTATTGGTGAGTTTGACAATTCCTTGAGTGGACCGAGTTATGTTGTTGTTGATATATTGGGTTCCTTGAGCAAACCGGTTAATACTATTATTGTTATTTGGATCCATGAGTGCTCCAGGCTATTGACATACTTGAATTGTATAAATATTTGTAGAAGTCCATTGAAAAGAGTAATTGTGAAAAGATTGAGTTTATTGTTGTTAATCATGGTATTGACCTGGTGAATTGCCTGTATTGTCTTATAATTCTTTGAATTATTTGGAATTGTTGAGAAAAACTAAGTGGAAGTATAAATGCTAAGTGTTACATGGTTGTACTTATTTACAAGTTGTTGATTATGTGTTCATATTTATTATTTTGAGTTGGCCGATGACCCTACTAGTACATAGTGGTTTTGTACGGATACTACCTATGCTCTTCTTTTTGTTGAGTGCAGAGCATATTCCAGTGGCTTCGATGAGACCTCAGTTGTGGCAAGTGATTGTTCCGACTCAAGGGTGAGCTAGATCTTCCGAGAAGCCATGAGTCATCCCACTTATCATTCTTGTCCACTTGTTTCGGACATAAACATTTTTTCTATTTTGATTTTTCTGGTTGTACCCCTAGTTTGACATTATTAGATGTTTTGGTACAATGACTTTCAGTTTCTAGGGGTATTTTTAGACATTTGGTATTTTTCGCACTTGTTTATTTATTAGAATCATTTGAGATATTTGGTAGTTAATGGAATTATTATTTCTTTTTTAGAAATTTGTTAAGTATTAGAGTTGAACAATGTGGATTAGATGGTTCTCCCACCGAAGGGATAGTATGGGTGCCACACATGACGGGTTTGGGTCGTGACAGTAGGTCGCTTAAGTAGAAAAATCACCTCTTAAGCTATACCAGCCCAACCAGTCCTGAGCCTCTTAAGCGACCCTTTGTCTGCTTAAGCGATCACCGCTTATGCTGCCCAAGGTCTGCTTATGCGGTTACATCAGAACAACTAAGCCACAACAGAATTAAGGCAAATGAAATTCTCTGAATGAACCTTTGGGATTTGCTCGGGACCCCTCAGAAGTAAAACAATAGTGCTACTGGGCTAATTTCGATTATCCAGATACGATGGAACCATTAGTTTTACAAAAAGAGGTCGTTACCAACAAGTTCCACCCCAGGAAACCCTTTAGGCTAAATAAAGTAGTTTCTAGCTCAAACACTCAAAAATCATGATAGAGCCTACGCCAAAATCAACATTCCAGATCTAATGAAACTGACAGAAACACCATCTGACATTCGAATCACAAAATATTGACCAAAGTCACATGCTAATAAAAGGGTACTATTCTATCATAGTTACCTTAAGAGATTGCTATGCTAGCAAAGTACTCCGAGGAATCCATTCGAAGGCAATCGACTACCTAAACTAAGGATTTCAAAACATGGTTCTAGTCTAAGAATCCTAAAAAAAGCTAAGAACGCCGAAATGAAGAAATAACCTTAAACCTACTATATGGACCCCTATCCCGCATGCAATCTATATAATACACCATCTTATAAAGTAAAGTAGATTGTAACCTACTTGGATGCCTAATAACAACCTCGAACGGACCACAAGCTGCTTGTCCCCTCCATACTATCTCTGAAAATCTATCGTGCTATCAAAAACATGATCTGCGGGTCATTACAAGTAAAACAAGACCCATATTGCAATAATAAACTCCGGGTAAAAAATTAGGTCAAAATAGGCCCATGGGACCTGCATACAGAATTCAAAAATTGAACCCGCAATTACGCTCCTAGTGGGACAAGGAACATATGATCATAAATTGAGCATGATTCTCCCTCAAATCGAGCCTCAAAATAGCCCCAAAAAAATAGAAAACAAGGGTTTCCAAAACTAGAATTTATCAGAAAGAAGCAAGATTTCTACGGAAGAATTACTAGGAAGTGATCACGAAGAGTATAGAAATGTTACCTTAACTCAATAGGGTGAAATACCCACTCCTTTCTAGATCAATATCGCAACAATGGAGGAAAAAGTGAGTGAAAATGTGTGAAAGAGACGACGACCATAAATATATATGCACAGTAGTGACCGCTTAAGCAACCACTAAACCGCTAAAGTGACTACCGCTGAAGCAGCATGCACAGCAGGGGTATGATGCCACTTAAGCAACACCCTGGTCGCTTAAGTGAAGTCCACTAAGGCAGACAAGTACTGCTAAAGTAGGCCCTCAGGCACCAGATGCACCAACAACTTTTCCTAGTTGGAAATTCCTTGAATAGGTCCTCGGGAAACGTTTGGAATCCCGTGAACACAAACAAGATATGCTACCCAACTAAAAATAAAATTTCAAACTCAACAAAACTGATTAGATTCCCAATAGGGGTCATTTGGATAAAAATGTAAGTCCCACACCCACTATTCTATTTTTAACTATGTTTCACCCAATAGCCCAAATCTAGCCCGAAAGTCTCGGGACCCGAACCGAAGGTCCCTTTAGCCTAAAACCCATGTTCTAGAGCTAATAGAACTATTGAAATTTCCATCCAAGGTAGTTTATGAGAAGTTTTGGAGGGGAAGACTAATTTTTCAACTTCAAAAGCTCACAAACAAGGTAGTGGGATTAAAACCTAAATAAACTGCCCAGAAATCGAACCATTGGTCCCAGCAAGTCATTAATGACTTGGGGTAGCTATAGGAAAGCTCAAAACATGAAAAATGCCCAAATATGAAGAAAATGACCTGGAGGGTCATTACAATTTTATCTAGGCTTGCCACTTTATGTGGACCACACTTATAATCTCTTGAAAGGTTTTAAGATATTGATCATTATGTTTTCTTATTTATGTTGTGATCGATTTTTAGCTAACTCAAGTCACTTTATGTGCATCCCACTTATTTTATATTTGTTGATACATACTTATAACATATTGGTTCTGACATTACAATATAATGTAATGTTTGTTTCTATCTTAACATTAACATCTGGCAACGTTATTTTAGGTTGGATAAGTTGCACATCAACATAAGGTAATAATAAGAATAGGTTGGAAGATGCATTTCTCAAGATAATAAATGTTTTGGCAAAAAAAATGTTCTCTAGCCTCGAAACACTAAGGATTATATTTGCCTAAAACCTAGCATACTATCGGACATATGGCACCGACAAAGGCTATTCCACCACCACCAATCCTTAACTAACCAATGACCATAATAAATTATGCAAAATTGGTAAAATCATGTCTAACAAATAAATCTAGCTATATCAAAAATTTCAATTAAATCAGTCGAGTATTTGCATGGAGAACTGAAAGGTACATGAAAAAGCTCAGAAGTGAAGTAGTGAATCATTTAAGATGATTTATCTAAGCAAATCTTATTTGAAAAAACAGATGTGAGGGAGTTGAGAAAAGTAATTCCAAATCAATGTGAAATTAAAGGTCCATATACAATTGGTTTATTGGATGGTAGGCACGTATTGATACAATTATCCTTGCTAAAAGATTATGTGCGTATGTTGTTCACTCGAGTATTTGTAAAGGCATTTGCGGGACAAGCCCTAGGGCGAGGCTTAGCCAAAATGCACCAAGACATTGTGAGAGAGCGTAAGTATCAAAAATCATATGCCTCACTATTTGGGGCATTCACCTAAGAGTGAAGCGGAAATTTGTCGCTGGGCGTAAGCCCTGAAACTATTAAAAATTAAAATAATTTTTTCCTTTTAAGTTATTAAATTAAGTCTAAATACTAAAATATTTTATTGTTAAACGTAAATACTACTTAAAAAGAAAATTTAAAAACTTTTTTCTTCTAGACTTCTATCCAAACAAACAAAAGGTTCTTTAAACTTATCAGCTTTATTTGTTGGTAGCTTTTACGGTGTCGACGACGCTACTAAATCATATATTTTCTTCATTGTTTTCAAGTTCCTTTCTCTTCTATTAGATTTTTTCAAGTCACACATTAGTGAGTAGTGATGTTGCACTTGATTTTTTTTTTTAAGTTTCTTACTTTTTCTGCTCTCTTTTAAAATACGATATATGGTGAATGAGTGTGTAAATATATAGATCGAGTAATGAAAAAGTGATTGTGTAGGATCGCAAGATGTTCATAATACAGTGAAAGACAAAAAGCAACTCTAGAGAGATCTTTTTGAGTTTAAAATTTATTAACATCTAAAGACTAGGTTTCAAGAAAAACTTGGTGACCAGAGTCGTAATTTAGAATTTCTTCAATAATACAAAGACTCACAATAATTTTCTCAACCATTATTGTGCTGAAATTTTTAGCCATCAACGAACTCGCATATGAATTGGATTAACATTATTGTGTTGAAATTTTTCTCAAAAATCTCAACTCACAATAATCGGAAGAAGAAAATAATTTTCTTGTCAATAATATTTTCTCTCTTGATTTGGTATAGAACTAACACACTTTCAATAAAGTATTTTTTCATATAAACTTTTTTCATGAAGAGAACTTTTCTCACAATGAAAACCTTGCTCATAAACTTGTGTTATGAAATTTTTCCATCACCTTTATATATAATCACCTATAAACTTTTTTCCTCTTTGGTTAAGGTAATACTTTACTTGGGGTAAACGTTTAATTATTTTTAACCCCTCCCTAGGAGCACCCACTCATTTTGCACAATTGGTGACTCGAACTCACAACCTCAAGATTGGAAGTGAGGAGTGTTTATCATCCGAGCAACTCCCTCTTGTCAAGTTTAATTTTATAATTAACCTTTTATGGAAAAGTTTCTATAAAAATCTCAAAAATCCAATTCTCAATTGGCTGTCGAGAGTTTATGAACTTTCGTTTTCAAAACCAAAAATAATTTTGGTCTTTCCATTATATATTTATTAGAAAATTAGAATACCAAATCTAAAAGAAAATTGCATGTGGTAAGCAACCAAGTCCTTTATGTACTTCTTTGGCTGCACACAACCAATTGTAATCCAAGTCAAAATTGGATTCAATTTTCAAGCTTCCTCTATTAATTAATATTTTATTATATATATGATTAATCAAGAGATAAAATTTAATTTTCTATTCTAAATAGAAAACTCCAATTCATTCAAAATATTAATTATATTCTCGGTGCTAGCAAAGAATATAACAATATTCTATTTGGATTAATATTTTATTTATTTGACTAATTAAATTCTCTAATCTAATTATCAAACAATAAAAATAATTAATCCATTAACAAAGATAGGAACAATCGTTAGTGTGTGACCCCATAGGTTCAAAACTAAGCTGATAATAAATTGATCATATTAATATACTAATCAAGGTTGGCGTCTAGCAACACTCCTTAACGACCTGTCATGACCCAAATGGCCGTGAGTGGCACCCATACTAATATTCCAGTGGGAAAACCATCTAACCCAACCTTAACCCAAATCACTTAGCTATTTTTTGTTGATATTATCATAAAAACCAACTTCAATAATATTAAAATCCAAAACTAATCAATTAATACATTCCCCAAGACCCAAAAGTTATCGTACAAGAACTCTAATATCAAAACTATGTCTAAAAGAAATATCCAAATCTTCAGGAGGCTATAGGGCATCCTTAGGAAACTTCATTTCTTGATTCTCTATTATGCGTCCCTATCTCTATCGAGCCCTAAATTCTTCTTTTAGTTCCACTCATTCCTAGATGGATTGCACGAGATCGTCAAACAATGAGGATAGGACTCCTGCACCTGTTGCCAAGGCCTCAGCCTAGGGTCAGGCTAGGGAGCCCTCACTGGAGGTAAAGCTTGATATTGAGGATTTAGAGCGTCAGCTAGAGGGTCTGGGGCTAGCCCCATAGTTTTGGTAAACCCCAGTTTTTAGGATACCATGATTGGGACTCCAAGCCTTTTCGAGAGTATGTCACAGGCAGGGGCAGTGCCCGGTAAACTGAGTGGTTCCCAGGTTAGAGATGGGTTTATGGTCTATAGCAATGTCCTATGTCGGTTTTAGAGTATGAGATCAGATTTTTTGAGTGGGCCAAAAATGCTTCCATAATTCTTCCTACAGAGCACGAAAAAGTGCAAAAGTTTGTCAGAGGATTGATTTTACCACTCCGTTTAGTGTCGGAGCCTTTAGTAGAAGCTGGGTCTACTTTTATTCAGGTTATTAATCATGAAAGGACTATAAAGTGGGCATGTCTAAGACCTATGAAGGTGGCGATAAGAGAACCTACCATTAGTATAGTTTCAGTGGTAATTCATTCAGAGGTAGGGGTCTTTCTAGTTAAGGTTACCATCACTCTCGACCTAACAAGCCCGTATACAGAGAATCTCAGATCATATATGGGGCCCAAATAGGTCAAAGTGGATAGAGCTCCAGTCAGTCATTATGGAATTCTCTATCTAAGTCTTTAGGCCATGGTGCCACTTGGGATCATCAGGTTCTTCACACTAGACTTTTTTAATTAGAGGTTGTTTGGATTATGGTTAGTTTGGGCACTATTCTAGAGGATTCCCTAGGTGTGAGGATTTCATACAGTCAGGGACATCTTGTATTTCTCGCCAAATCAGGTCTTCTGGGACTTGTTATTATGATAGAGAAATTGGTCATTTCTCTAGAGAGTGTCCTCAGTATGGGATTATTAAGAAGTCAATGCAGCTAGGTCAACCTCTTAAGGCTGTGATACTACTGGTCAAAGGTGGTGCCCAAGGTATTAGGGGTGGTCCCCAGGGTATTAGATATGATTCACAGCCAGGTGGTGCAAGTGTTTGTGCAGGTCCTTGGTCGTGGGCGAACGCAATCAGTTATGTGGCTCTATGGGTATGCCAGGGGTTGAGGCTGCAGATGCAACAATTATTAGTATGATTTTAATTTGTTACCCTTTTGTCTCTATATTGTTTGGTCTGAGGTCTTCTTATATATGTGTGTCTGCTTACTTTGCTATTTGGTTGTATTATTATTGTGTGCTTTTGTTTGTACTTTTGTGTGTAGCTACCTATGTAGTTGTTTTCTTTTAGTAGTGGATTAAGTTTGTCGATCCTATGTTGTACTGCCTTGAGGCATAGCACTCGAGTATGTCTCATTATCTTAGAGAGAGGTTTTTGATGTGATTTTAGATTTGGGCCATCTATTCTTCTATCATGCATTCCTTGGTTATCTTAGACTACTAGTTTGATTATGATGGGTATCTTATAGATTGTGAGGTGAGAGATTGATGGCTGGTTATTTAGAAGGGTTATGCCATTTATTCAGAGAGAGAGGTTTGGTAACGAAGAAGTGTTTAGCCTTTATGGATTATATTCATGATGCAAGCGTTGATACTCCTTCACTTTAGACGATTCCTAAGGTTGGTGAGTTACTGATGCATGTTCTCTTAATCTACCTAGTTTTCTCCTTCTCCTAATCATGATTTTTAAACTTTGGTATTAATGTGGGTTTGGGTTCCTAACCCTTAACTACTATATCATATTGGGTGGCTTCAGTTGAGTATGGGGTTAATTGGTCTAGTGTGTCTTTGTGGGGTGCTTTCGGTTGGTTTATGAAGGAAAATGATGGTTCTATTTACTTGTGTTTTACCTATCAGCTATCGTGAGTGAGTATCTGATACTATGTATTAATGATCTATTTGACCAGCTTCAGGGTGCAATCATGTTTTCTGAGTTTCTTGAGGTCTAGCTACCACTATTGAGGATCCAAGCAGTGGACATACTTATGAATACACCCTTGATCCAACCTTTGAGGGATCAGTGGTTATATGCTAAGTTTTTAAGTATGAGGTTGTGCTGGATCTAAGATATTCTCGGGGCACATGGTGTCTTAAAATAAGATAGTCATAGGCTTGGCAAGGATTGAGACAGTTCATTTTTAGGGCTATGCCCATTTCTCCTATCGTGGCTGGTAGTGTGTCAAGTTAGCATGTTATATCAGATGACTTGATTGAGGGATTTCTTCTTTGGTAGTATGGTTAACCAGATTGATACAGAGATTTCCATCTCCAGCGGTCCGACGAGTATGAGGTGGGCCTTCTATGGCTCAAGGTCTTTTTGGATCCAATTTTGATTTTAACTTATCCGAGTGAGGTCCAGAGGTGTGTGATAGACTTTGTATCTAGATGCTTGACTGTCAGCTGGTATAGTTTAAACACCCAAGGGCGGGTGGTTTGATTAGGATGCTAAGTGGTGAGATCTGGATTTCATGACTTATTTTCGATATGCATTTCAGGGATTTGATTCCATTAGGGACATTACTGATAGGTTGTCTAGGCCTACTCACTACCTACCAGTTCAACCTTCCTTCAACTCAGATTTATAATCAAGGGATGTTCCATTTGCACAAGGTTTTATTTTCTACCACTTTTGACTTTGGTTCTCAGTTCACATCGACTTTTTGGAAATCTATTAAGAGGAAGTTGGATATATGAATTGAGCTTAGCATGAATTTTTGCCCATAGATTGATGGTCCTTTCGGGTGGGTCATTCAGGTCCTAAAGGGCATACTTTGAACCGGTGTTATTAATTTTGAGGGTCATTAGGACCAGCTCTTTGCCTTGGCAGAGTTAGTGTCTATAGCCATTACCATTTGAGTATTCATGTGGATCCTTTTGAGGTATTGTTCATATGCTAGGCAATGCAGATACCTGATGGATTGGTTGTTGCTTTCTTAGTTAGGATGTGGGACACTGAGTTATCGACCTATTCGATAGATAATGTTGAGAAGATTCTAGAGGGATTTTGTGCAGTTTAGAGTAGGTACTATAGTTGTGATGACCTGAGGAGGCGAGCCTTAGAGCTTTGGGGTTGGGATTTTGTATATGAGTTAGCCTTTCAATAGCCTAGTGGAGAGTTTATTCAGTATTGCTCATGTCTGTACAGTGTCAGTACATTTTAGATGAGCCTCCCATGCATCAGTATGGTCTGGTTCAGTTAGATAGGAGTTGACTCTCGAGGAGGAGTTGGTTGTTATTCTGAAAGGATAAGTGAAATTGGGATCAAAGGGATTACTATAGTTAAGGTTCTAAGATAGTGTTGTCCAGTCAAGGAGGGTATCTAGGGAGCCTAGCAATGTATGCGAACCCAGTACCCTCACATTTTATAGCTTTTGAGCTTTTTCTGTTCTTACTTTTCAGGATGAAAGTCCTTTTAGTAGTGGATGTTGTAATGACCCTCCAGGTCATTTTTTAAATTTCATGCATTTTCAGTATTTTGAGTTATCCTATAGCTGCTACAGGTCATTTATGACATGCTGGGACCAACGGTTTAGTTCTCGGGTACTTTGTTTGGGTTTTAAGGCAGTTTCCCTATTTTTGAGCTTTAAAGTTGAGAAATAAGACTTCAAACAAAACTTCTAGTAAATGACCTTGGATGAGAATTTTGACAGTTTTGTTATCTAAAACATAGATTTTAGGCTGAGGGCCCTTTGGTTTGGGTCTCGAGTCTTCTAGACTCATTTTGGATTGTTGGGTGGTTTTTGATTAAAACAAAAAGAATGGGTGTCGGGCCCATATTTTGTCAAAATAACATTAGTGGAGAATTTCATTGATTCTGTTGAGTTTGAAATGTTGTTTTTGATGAGGTAGCATATTTTACTTGTGTGAGCGGGGTTCCAAACAAATCCTGAGGACCCATTCAGAGAAAATTCCAACTTGGGAAAAATTCTGATACAGTTGGTGCTGGTGCAACCGCTTTTGCAGAATAAGGGATCATTTTTTATGGACCCACTTAAGCGGATAGGGAGTTGCTTTTATGGAGGCTACTGATGTCAGGGCCTCTCGCTTAATTAAAGTCTTTCCCGCTAAACCAAGGCCGCTTGTGCAGACCATTCTCCACTTTTGCGGAGGCTCGCATTTTAAGTGGCTTCCACCTAAGCGGAAGGTTGGCCGCTAAAGCAAAGCCAGCTATGTGATGAAACCTCCGTTTAAGCAAAGATCGTTGGTTAGTTATTCCTCCTTCTCCAAACACTTAGCCATTTTTTAATTCTAAGAGTTTGGGAGCTCAGGTAAGGGAGATATTGGATGAATCGTCGCGAATTCTTTGAGAGGTAAGCTCATTTTCTTTGTTATTGCGATTTATCATCTTTTCTAGTGTCAATTCCGTATTTTATTCGCGATTTAATGGTCAAATTCTTGGTTTTCTTTCTTGATCAAGTGAGTTATTTGGACCAATTGAGGTCCTAATTCTCTTTCGTAATTCGCCCAACTTCTGGGAATAGATTTCTTACCCTTGGGGGAAGATAATTATGGGTTTAATTTTTATTTTCATCATGGGTCCCGAGGGTTAATTTTTGACCCAGTTTTGGAACTGAATTTTGAAATGGTAATATGGGTCTTGTTTCTCGTATTGATGTATAGATTATGTTTGTCATAGCGCGGCGGATTTCTAAGGTTGAGTAGAGGGGACAAGCAGCTCGTGGTTGGTCCAAAGCTATTGTTCGGCTTTGAGGTAGGCTACGGTCAACTTTCTTATAGACTTTGCTCTTCGAGATTATGTATAGTATAATTACATGCGAGGTATGGGTATATAGGATAGTCTTAAGACTATCTTATCATTTTTGTCGTTCTTGGCCTTCTCGAGGGACCTTAGAGTAGAATATTATCTTTAGTCTTGGTTTAGAATGTCTGTTGTAGTGTTAGGTTTAGGTTAGGATTACTTGTATGCTTGCTATGGTTTTAGGATGAGGTTAGCAATCCTTAGTGTAGGTTTGGTGTAGTATCTTGTGATAAGGCCGGTATTCCTCGGTTAATTCTTATTAGTATCATGTTTTATCCCGTTTTCCCTATTTGCTTTATATAGACTATGCTATGCCTTGGTAGGCCCGAGGCTGTGGGTTTAACCCAGTTGGTTTTCAGGTTTGTGTTCCTTGCTCTAGAAAAGCAGTGATTCCTTGTTATAGATACTTACGTGATTATGCCCTTATTATTTGTTTACTGGTGATGGAATACATACATTCACACATGCATTGTGGTACGATTTCAAAGAAAAATATTAATTTTGGCCTTTAAAAGAAAATAGGGAACTTGTACCACTCTTACTATTGATCGATGACTTTTTAAGACTAAAATATACCACCTTTAATGTTGTTTTTTGGAAATTTCTAAAGGATTTCTAACTCTTTTAATCACTGGTTTCATTTTGAATTTTCAAATGGATTTGTCCTGATTTCCACTCACTAATTTCGACTTTGAAATGTAGTTTGGAGAGATTTTTATCTATACATTGGTTTTCAAAAGGGGAAAATGAATCATTTTAGTCCTGGTTCAATTCTGGGCACCTGTATACTCCTGTTTACTTCTGGTTTGAGTCTGGAAGGGATTTATTACTAATTATCACTTGAAAGTCCCGATTTGGGATTGGGCAGCGTATACGGATATCCTGAGTCCCCCATGGGTCCTTTCTTTGCTAGCCACAGATGCTAGAGGAAGGCTATTCCTGTGGGTCCTACCTTTACAAGCTACAAGTGTTGGAGAAAGTGTATACGCTATAGTTCGGCAAGGCATTCATCTCATATTTCATCACTTGATTTCCATTGCATTTATTTATTCATATGCACTGCCCATCGGTAGTATGTTTGCTATTTGTACCTGCCGTGCTTGTGGGGGCCAGTTGGGTTATTGCCTCTTATTTGTACCTTCTGGGCATATTGAGGGCCTTGTTAGGTTATGGTTGATTATTACTGCATACCTTGTGACAGGACAGTTACTGACGTTTTACTCATTGTCTAGGTATGCCTTGTGGACTCTCCTTCTAGCATTTCTACATTTAGCATTAGATTATCATATTTTCCCCTAGCTTGATAGATACTCTGTGTATACTACTATCATTATCCTTCCCTAATTTGATTTTTGTCATGTTAAACTATTAGGCTAGCTTCCACAGGTAAGTTGTCACGAACCAAATTACCAAATCGTGAGGGCACCTATTCTAATCCTCCTAGATAGGAGAACTCCTTACCACCCTTTAAGAAGATACGCGGGAGTCTTAAATAAATAACAGAATACCAATCCTTATTACAATAAATTTTACAAATAATAAATGCGGAATGAAAACTACCCCTAGGACCTAGTCTAAACACGTACAAGAGCGATCTAATCAATGGAATATAAAAACAGGACACAACATCCACCATAGAATGAGAGGAATAGAAGCTGATGAAGATCACTATCCACGTCACCTGAGAAACATCAACTGATCCTATAACAAGACTATACCCCAAAAAGGGTGTAGCGAGAGTAGTATCTGTACAAACAACAAGTACTTGTAGGTATCATTGATAGACTAGGGTTAGATCACGTAAACACAGTATAGAAATCAAAGAAAGAAAACATGACTGCTTATATAACAATTTAATTCACATCACTTCCATCCGCTTGTGTTACCTAAGAGTATTCCATTTTTATTCCCATTGATCATTCATCACCTTCACATCAAGTGTCATCCATCCTAACTCTCACTTGTTTAACCCCGATAGTTACTAAGTCAATCTATTTTACTTTCGCCTCAATTAACCTCAATGATAAATGAAAACCAGTAATCATCACCTTGTAAAAAATACAACTGTGAACACACATTATGATAAATACCTCAAGATTATAACACTTAGCCTTTTCAAACAACTCTAAAACTTCAGTCAAGTACAAGTCAAGAGACAACAAGTCAAGTCAAACCATGTCCAAGTTAACAACACTGACTCTAACAACAAGAATCCTAAAATATATACCATGTAACCGTACCACACAAGAATCCCAATTATATCAACCAATATCATAATCAGGTTTCCTCAAGGAACCCACAACAACGACCACAATATAACTTGGTTAACTCATGGAACCAATATAAACAACAACAATAACAATAATCATATAACCAGTTCACTCAAGGAACCTTCACACTCATATATACCTTGTACATACATGCTAAGGGTTTTATGGTTACCCACTAGTCATGACTTGCAAGGGACGAGCTCTGTCCATGTACCAAAACCCAGTCATCAAGTGCCTGCCAACCTTATCCCACCAAATCCTGTGAAGATGTCCAAATACCGATACATCCCACAAATAACCAATATAATATCACAACAATCACAGAAAACAATAATAACAACCAACATTTGTAACAACCACAATATTTGCATATAAATTCATTGTATGCGATTACACTTAGAATATTAGTTAACACATTCCTTATTTAAGTATTCGTTGCAACAACAGGCAACCACCCAAACACTTGATCAACTCGAATTAATCATTTCTGATAAATAGCAATCATACTTAAACACACCAAATTACAAGTAGATATGAATCATTAGTTTCATCAGTTATAGCATGTCCTAAGACCAATCTACAGCTTATTCAAGCAAGCATTATCAAGCCATATTCATTAAATCCAAGTACTTATTTTAGGAGAGAACATTCAACCCAAAGGAGTCTAAACTCTAGTTCAACATCATAAATTCATTCACTAATCTAACCCTCATTTATTTATATCGAGACCAGGAATTTCGCTATTATCTAGCAACCCCTACATTCAAGTCATTACTAGGTTCAAAACCTACTCCACTAGCCAATCATTCAACTCTATTTAACTTACAACCTAGCTTCAGTCATACACCTTTAGACCTTTTACTTTTTTAACCCTTAGCCTAACTTGACTTTAGGCTCTTAATTTATGTCACTGCCTCCTCATAACATTATCAGTTCTCATCACTAACTTTAAGCAAGATTATCCCATATTCCAAACACACATAGTACCAATGCACCCCTTTTATGGTAATTAGACTAAATGGTCAGTCTTTCAAACACTACAGCGCCCTCAGCTTTTCTGCACGGACAGTCTTCAGTAAAATGGTCATAACATTTTACTTAGGAAGCGGATTAATAAACGGTCGATTGAGTTGGAAAGAAGACTCAGAGATCTTTACTTTGGTGTGTATTAGCCCCCTAACTCTTTATATTCTAGGATGAGTGATCATTTTAATTTGACCCTAGTTTAAACTTAGCCCGAAACTAAATCAGTAAGGACACTTTCAACTTAACTTTGTGCTAGAGGTATTGATGACCTTAGTACATATCAAATGCACTCCCATACTAAAGAATTATTCCTAACACCTATGACAAATGAGAAGCACATGCCTTTACCTCATATATTTTTAGTAACGATGGAACCTATCTTTACAATAGATACCAATTTACCATCCGTTCGTCCCCGAATAGGCATTGAGTGAAGAGAAGCATGAGGTCGGAATTAGAAAGATACTACTTTCATAGTTGTTTATGCAGCACCTTACTTACCCACTCACTATCGTTTATTATCTAAATCACCCCAAATTTCCCTTACCCTTCCCCAAAATGGGTTTTTGAAATAATAAAATGTTTTGAGGAAAATTCTAATTAAACGGTGATTTACCCTGCTATAGCGGGACTTTTTTCAATTCGGAGCATATCACTATAGCGACATGCACATCGCTACAGCGACATGAGCGAGGCAGAATGTTCGATTTTCTTCCAAACTCCCCTTTTTCACAACATACCTTAAACCCAAGACATCCCGAACTAACTCTTTTACGTCAAGATCGATACCGGGAGTTCTACTCGCCTGAATTCAATTTCAAAAAGTCCTCTGGGTTCCTTATCATCTTAGCTAACGTAAAATAAATCTAAACTTTATTATATCTACCCAATCCATTCCCGGATCATCCTAGACCATACCTCGCTCAGATTTTATCCAAGACTAGCCTAGCCTGAAAATTCTAACTCCCAACCTGATAAAAATATTAACCCGAATTTGTGTACACTAGACTTATCCGTAATGATGGAGAAGGTCATTACAGAACCACACCATGCCAGACTTTCATTGGAACTCCCCCTATCCCAAGATTTTATCAACTTCCATCCTAGGAAAAACTTTACTCGAGCGGTTACAACCTAAACAATGATATAGTGAACACATCACTACCAAATACTTACACCATGTTTTTCCCTTGGGACATCTACTTTATGACCCTTTTTCACCCTTTCATGATCACCACACAAGAATAGATCATCTAGAGTACAACCACTAACCAACACACCACTATGGTTTCATTAACATATAGATTCTCCACCACCACTTACATTAGTCTATTCGATCCTCAACTAAGGATCATCAATCATAATCAAGCTATCTCATTGCAAGGACTCTGGCAATTCAATTATACCATTCCCAAGGGATACTATTAATTGATAATTATTGTCATATAATAATCATATGAGCAATGTCAAACAATAGTCAGTCAATGACAAGTCATTTCATTAACCAATACATGGGTGACTATTTCTACCAATAGACAACCATAATTACTATTTCACAAATACAAGGGAACTTGGTCCCACCATATGAATTCTTCATCAACTACACATTATCATCAAAAAGTAAGTAGTTACTCAATCAACAGTAAAAACCACCAAGGCAAATAAAGTCATATGTTCAAATACATATATATGTTACCTTAACAGACAACATCACCCACATCAAACATTTAACTTTCATGTCAAGGGCTACCATATCCACTCTTTCATTTACTTGACCGACAACCCCATCATCAATTAAACCTTCAAGTTATCACTAAATTCAAAACCAAAATAAATTTTCCTTAAGTCATAATCATGAATTACCACAAGAATTTTCTTACCGCAATTCCCGCTATTAAGCAACAATAGCCCTTTTTCCATGGTACTTATTCACGCACCAACTGTTTGAAACAAGAGTTTCCACAATTTTGTACTATTTTTCACTTACCATTTTACCAATGATAAGATCATGTCCAGTATTTAGCATATCGTTTTCCAGTTAAATCCCATAACAACAGTTTTCTTTAACCATTACGCATAACCAAGTTATGACCTTTCACAATTCACAAAATTTACAATAATTCAACCAACTAAGACTCACATAAGTACCAGGGCATTAACTTTATGCACCAATTTAAACCTTTATGTTACTACTAACAAGACAACAAACAATTGTAGTCAAATTCTATCACACACCACACAACACATGGCAACTTGCAACATTCATCTATCACAGATTCAGAGTTAATCAAGCAACTACAAATCGCAAACACATCTTATATTAAACCAACAAAGTTACAACCAACCAATTTCATCATAATTCATAAGACAATCATAAGTTCCATCCCTTATAGACATATACCAATTGGAAACAACTAGGTTCTAGGGTTGAACTCCTTAAAATACCAATTAGAATCGACTAGATTCCAATTATGATTGTAGAGATACCAATTGGAATTGGGAGATACCAATTGGATTCAACCCATATAAGCAACTATACAAATGACACGAGAGGAAAGAAGGAAGTGAAATAATTTCCTAGAATTCCTTATAGCTCCCCAAAAATTATATGTGGAAATCAACACACCAATCCATAGGACTCTACTCAACATTTGCTCTTGTACTGGGAGACGGATAACCAAGGCTCTGATACCAAATTATCACGACCCAAACTACCTGATCATGAGGGCACCTATTCTAATCCTCCTATATAGGAGAACCCCTTACCACCCATTAAGAAGATACACAGAAGTCTTAAGTAAATAATAGGATATCAATCTTTATTACAACAGATTTTACAAATAATAAATGTGGAATGAAAACTACCCCTAGGACCTTATTTCAATAGGTACAAGAGCATTCTAATCAATTGAATATAAAAATAAAACACAACTTTCACCATAGAATGGGAGTAATATAAGCTGATGGAGATCACTATCTACGTCACCAGAGAAACATCAACTGATCTTGCAACCAGACTATACCCAAAAAAGGTATAGCAAGAGTAGTATCAGTACAAATAACATGTATTGGTAGTTATCATCTGCCAACTAGATTTAGATCACGTAAACACAATATAGAAATCACAGAAAGAAAGCATGACCACTTATATAATAATTTAATCCACATCACTGCCATCCGCTTGTGTTACCTAAGAGTATCTCATTCTTATTCCTATTGATCATTCATCACCTTCACATCAAGTGTCATCCATCCTAGCTCTCACTTGTTTAACCCCGATAGTTATTAAGTCAATCTATTTCACTTACCCCTCAATTAACCTCAATGATAAATGAAAACCAATAATCATCACCTTGTAATAAATACAACTATGAACACACATTATGATAAATACCTCAAGTTTATGACAAGTCAACAACACTGACTCTAACAATAAGAATCCCAAAATATATGCCAAGTAACTGGACCACACAAGAATCCCAAATATATCAAGCAATATCATAATCTGGTTCATTCAAGGAGCCCACAACAACTGCAATATAACTTGGTCCACTTATTAAACCAATTTAAACAACAACAATAACAATAATCATATATAATCATATACTCGATCCACTCAAGGAACCGTCACACTCATACATACCTTATACATACATGCTAAGGGTCTTATGATTGCCGACTAGTCATGACCTGCAGGGGACGAGCTCTGTCCATGTACCAAAATCCAGACATCAAGTGTCTACCAACCTTATTCCACCAAATCCCATGAATATGTACAAATACCAGAACATCCCACAAATAACCAATATAATATCACAGCAATCACAGAAAATAATGATAACAACCAACACTTGTAACAACAACAAGCTTTACATATAAATTCATTGAATGCGATTACACTTAGAATATCAGTTAACACATTCCTTCCTTAAGTATTCATTGCAACAATAGGAAACTACCCAAACACTTGGTTAACTCAAGTTAATCATTTTAGAAAAATAACAATCATACTTAAACACACCAAATCACAAATAGATATGAATCATTGGTTTCATTAGTTATAGCATGTCCTAAGACCAATCCACAGCTTATTCAAGCAAGCATTATCAAGCCATATTCATTAAATCCAAGTACTTAATTTAGGAGAGCACATTCAACCCAAAGGAGTCTAAACTCTAGTTCAACATCATAAATTCATTCACTAATCCAACCCACCTTTATTTATATCAAGACTAAGGATTCAGTTATTATCTAGCAACCTCTATATTTAAGTCATTACTAGGTTCAAGACCTACTCCATTAGCCAATCATTCAACTCTATTCAACTTACAATCTAGCTTCAGTCATACACCTTTATACCTTTTACTTTTTAACCCTTAGCCTAACTTGACTTTAGGCTCTTAATTTATGTCACTGCCTCCTCATAGCATAATAAGTTCTCATTACTATCTTTAAACAAGATTATCCTATATTCCAAACACACATAGTACCAATCCACCCCTTTTATGGTAACTAGACTAAATCATTAGATTATAAGATCACAAAATCTCCTTATTACCTATATTCACAAATTTACATTACAATCCACTATGGAGTTATACCAACACAAAATACTTATCAAGGATTCATACATTAACATAATAACACATAATTAGGCCTTTATTACATTAAATCCATGTTTTATCCATCCAAACTCCATGCACACTGGCCTAACCATGATTTATCTCATCAAATCTACATTATGAATATGATTGCTAACCACAGTCGACTACTCATAAACCATAACCTACCTGGGCGTCAAGTTACTGCAACAAGCAAGCTATATCACAGATGATCCTCCTTCTTCATCGCATTTCCGAAGGCTAATCATCTAACAAACAACAATTATAAGAGTAATTAATAAACTACTCTTCAAATAATTATTTTGAGAATTCAAACCGACTTGATCTACCTTTATTCACGGCCTACAAATTTACCCAAGGGTCAATTAATTATCAATTTAGTTCTATCAAGCTCAACCCACTCCATTAATGGAGTTTTAAAGCTAAAGGTTCCATATTTATAGCATTCAAGATCCCCAACTATCAACTTTCATGCTTTGAACCTTAATTTCATACTACAAAGAGTTAATTCACAAACTAACATCAATTTTAGGAGAAAATACATATACCCATGGGTTTTCTCCATAATTTCATGAACCTAGGGTTCTAAACCACAAGAATTTCACCATAAATTTCCCATTCTAATGATTTTAGAAGATGAACGGATTAAACATTGTTAAAAAGGAGTAAAATCTTACCTCAATGAAGGATTTCCACCCAAACTAAGAGAAAATACCCCACCCCCCCTTTAGGGCTTAGGAATGAAATTTTGGAGTTTAGGGACTGAAACCCATCAAAAATAGGTTATAAACTGCTATTGCATCTCTATAGAGACATGCCATTGCTATTGCAATGTTGCTATAGCGACCTGACCCGCTACAACGCCCTCAACTTTTCAGCACGGATAGTCTTCAGTAAAATATTCATAACATTTTACTCATGAAGTGGATTAATGAACAGTTAATTGTGTTGGAAATAAGACTAAGAGATATTTAATTTGGTGGGTATTAGGCCCCCTAACTCTTTATATTCTAGGAGGAGTGCTCATTTGAAGCTGACCCTATTTTAAACTTAGGCTGAAACTAAATTAATAAGGACACTTTCAACTTAACTTTGTGCTAAGGGTATTGAATGACCTTAGCACATATCAAATGCACTCCCATACTAAATAATTAATCCTCACACCTATGAAGAATGAGAAGCACAAGCGTTTACCACATATATTTTCAGTAATAATAAAATCAGTTGTTACATAAGTACCTTCTCTCATGTTACTTATATATTGTATATCACATCTTTTTGTGTAATTTATACTTTGCATTTATCTATTGTGCTCAGGCAGCCTATGATACCTACTAAGTACCACGTGTTTTGGTTCTCATACTACACTTCTACATCTTTTTACCTGATGCAGAAACTTGTACGAGTTCTCACCACTGAAGTGTACCTCTTGCGGAGCTGTCTTGGATCAGAGACTTGGGGAAAGCTCCTAAATTCTAGAGTTGTTCCTTCTCCCTCTTTTTTATTGGACTGATCTTTATTTTATATATTCGTATATGGTCCTATACATATTGTATCTACTCAGTATTCCTATTGTGTTTAGTAGCTCCTGTACCAGTTGATACCAGGTCTTGGGGTCATTTTATATATTTTGTTCCTTTAATCTCTTTGTATATTCTTATGGGACCTATATCTTATGTTTATTTCCATTCTTGGCCCGATTGCTTTATAAATTGTATTTCTCTTATTAGCCGTTACTTGTCGTTACTGGCTAAGGGATTTGACTTACCTACTGGCGGGCTTTTAGTAGGTGTCATCATGACCTGAATTTTTCGATCGTGACACGTATACACCTAAAGCTTGTGGTTGTTTTTTTTCGAAGCTCGTGCTTTGCTTGGCAGTGTTTCTCCCATGGGTCTTCTTAGTGGGGTTTTTTGAAGTGTCTTACAAAAAAGAGTCTCACAGTTTTCTGACTTTGCCAATCTTTTTCAAAATTGCTCATGCTTAAAAAATATTATGGAACTAAATCGAGGCTGCATGAAGATGTAAGTTTATATTTAAAACTAATTGGGTTTATCAAAGGTTCACCATACCAACATGAATTACTAGTCACATGGAGAAGTAATGCTCAAATCTAAAGTTACAAGTGAGAGAAATGTGATTTGATAAATCAACCATTTCAAGTCAACATGTAAAAAAATTTTAGTCCCAGGACTCGAACAAAACAAGGTTGTGATACCCTCACTTGATAAGAATTTAAAATATAACAAATGGAAGATAGGCATATGCAGTTAAATCAACGAAAGTCTAAGGGATAGACCCTCATCTAGATATATGTATGTTGTTTGTGATTACGTAAGTTGCCCATAACTGTGCTTAACAAAGCAGAAAACATGTGAACATCGACGAGTTTTAGATTAAATAAAGAGAATCATACTAGTTAGATCTTTATCACGGTAGAGCATATTGAATTTATGCACATCACAGTTTATCTAAAGCTAAACAGAAAGCGAATCAAACCTAATAGAAGATTTCAACGACTAAACCTCAACAAGTTTCTTATCAAAATTTTAGGAGTATAACATGTAATGTGATACCAAACTACATGAAGATGTATAGACCATAAATTAAAGACAATAAAAATATTAACTTTTATATCGCTGCCAATTGAGATGTCAAACTCGAGGACGATTTCCACCACCTTATTTCAATTTTGCCAGAGACGCTAAAGATCAAACAAAATTTGTTTACTTTTGATTTTGAGTTTATTGGGGTAATGAGTAATGCACTCATAATACTCTAGATTCAAAAAAAATAGGGGAGAAAAACCATGTCCCCAAAGAGAGGTAGATGGAGTTTATATAGGCAACGAATTAAGGCCTTTTGGCGGGGGGGTGGGGGGGTGGGGGGTGGGGGGGGAATCTTTTGGAATTTCAAAAAACTCTTAGAGGATAATGTAATCGCTAAAATTTGTATGAAATTTTATGAATTTTGTAGGGAAATCAAATTAAAAAATTGAGAAATTTAGATGATAACATTGAAGAACAGACTAGGAGCATCTAGAAACTTCTGGGTCATTCAATTTGTACAACTCTCTTGCCTTGCATGCTGATAGTGTATGATTTGAGGGGAATGATATAGGATTTGGGGGGGGGGGTCATTTAGAATTTGCTAAGGTTTGTCAGCTCTAGGTGTAGTGGAGAAGAAGAAAGGAGAGAAAAGGGAGTGGCACAAGTTTGTGCGGGTGAGAGTATAGAAAGCGCGTGAGGTGTGTGCATGTGGAAAGAGAGGAGTGCATTGGGCCAGCTTATCTAGTGTAATAGGTATCAGATGGCCCAGGGTTTGGAGGGGTTAAGAATAGTCTCAAATATAACCACCGATATATTGAAATTTTAGCTAAATTAATTTGTAATTGTGGCCAAAATTCACTCAAGTCGATTGAAATTGACTTGATAGAAATGTTACTAAGATGGAATTATTTGTCTTACTTAACTATTCAAGTTTCTTAATTTAATAATTTAAAATTAATCATTAACATAAGTCTCCAATTTTTTCTGAAAACAAAAGACTAGTTATGAAAGTTTAAATTCCAATTTTGATTGATCAATATTTATTAAAAATGAGAACTATATAGATCTATATATTGTAAGTATATAGAGATGTATAGAGATTTTGGAAAAATGGGAAAATGTCGTGGAATTGATTCTTTAAAAATATTTTTATTTTTTGCAAAATAATTATTTCAAACTATTTGAAATTGAAAAACTTAAAATTAATTTAAACATGAGAGGCAAAAATTGGGTGTCAATAATTTAAAAATAAAATTTTAAAATCTGATTCAAAATATATGGTCAAAGACCTATCATTTTGAACACTATGAAGTTCAGATTTAAATAAACCCTCTTGCCTCATTTTAATTGATTCATGTGAGCCATTTAACACATAATATCTCTTGTGATTGGTCTAGACATGTCATTTTTAATCTTAATAGCTTTTCATTAGTCATTATTTTGACCAAAAATTAATAACACATTCAATAACAAATTTTCAAAATCTAATTTAAAATATATGGTCAATCACTAGCTTCAGTATAAATTCATTGATAAAACTCAAAAATTTACAAACATTTTCTCTGTTCCTCTCAACAAAGTTCTTTAGTAGAAAAAACCTTTTTACAGTATAATTTTTTTGTCCTATGGATACCCAAAAATCACCATCATTACACCAACCATCCCAATTTCAACAACCCCCCCCCCCCCCCACACACCATATAGCAATGGAACAATGGCAGCTACCCCAAACTTAACCCCACCATATGGTCATGGAACAATGGCATCACCCCAACTCCACCATCCACAACAACCCCCAACCCTAAGCCCTCCACCACCGTAACCTCACCAACAAGAACAACACAACAATGACATGGTACCCACTAAAATTATTTTCCACTAACCCTAACAATAGAACCTTCAGCAATTTCCTTTCAATTCAGTTTATGGGTAAGATTCAAAATCAAATCTTGATCATTTTTATGGATTAGTAACTCCTCAACCTAAGAAGAGAGGCAGATCGAGGAAATCTCCACTTCCTCAAGTACCTTTTGTGGTGAATCATACAAATTATAGTGTTGTTGTTGTTTCTGCTTTAGAAAATCCTGCTAATAAAGCAAGTGGGAGGCCCCTGGGCTCTGGAAAGAACCAGCACCCATAAGCTTTTATATATATATATACCTAAAGCTTCTGGGTGCTACTTCTTTCTAGAGCCCATGGGCCTCCATCATGCTTTCTTACTAGGATTTTCTAAAGTAATAGCAAAAGCAGCAATAATACTATAAGTTGTTTGATTCACCTTTAAAGATATTTGAGCAAGTGGATTTTTCCTCGATATGCCTCTCATCTTGGGTTGAGCAGCTACTGATCTATTACAATGATCAAGATTTGAGTTTGGGTTTTATCTAGAAACTTAATTGAAACGAAATTGTTGAAGGTTCTATTGTTGGGGTTGGTGGAAAATGATTTTTGCGGGTACCATGTCATTATTGTGTTGTTCTTCTTGGTGAGGATGGGGTGGTGGTAGGCTTGGGGTTTGGGGCTATTGTTGTGGATGGTGGGGTTAGGGTGGTGGGGTTGGGGTTAGGAGCGCTGCCATTGTTCTATAGTCATTTGATATGGTTAAAGTTGGGGGTGTTTCCATTTTTTCCATGGCCAAGTAGGGGTGGGAGTTGTTGAAATTCGGATGGGTAGTGTATGATTATTTTTGTGTATCCATAGGGCAAACAAAAATTATAATGTAAAATATGTTTTCTACTAAAGCACTTTGTTGAGAGGAAAGGGGAAAATATTTTTAAATTTTTGTATTTTCTTAATGAGATTATATTGAAGCTAGTGTTTGACAATATATTTTAAAACAGATTTTGAAAATTTGTCTTTGAATGAGTTTTAAATTTTCGATCAAAATAATGACCAATCAAAAGCTATTATGTTTTAAAATGACATGTTTAGACCAATCACAAGAAATATTATGTGTTTAATGAGTCACAAGAACTAATTAGAATGAAGCAAGAGGGTTTATTTACATCTGAAATTCATAGTGTTTAAAATGAAAGGTCTTTGACCATATATTTTGAATCGAATTTTAAAAATCTAGTTTTAAATTATTGACACCTAATTTTTGTCCTCCAATATCTAAATTAATTTTGAACTTCTTCAATTTCAAATAATTTGAAATAATTATTTTATAAAAAAAATTAAAATATTTTTAAAAATCAATTCCAAGGCATTTTACCATTTTTCTAAAATAGATATATATCTCTATATACTCACAATATATAAATTTATATAGTTCTCATTTTTAATAAATATTTGGAAAATAATTTTTCCAAAATCAGTGTCTGAATCAAAATAAGCATTTCTATTTCTTGAAAATCAATTAATTAGAATTTAAACTTCCATAACTAATCTATTGTTTTCAAAAATAATTGGAGTCTTATGTTAATGATTACTTTTTAAATTATTAAATTAAGAAGCTTGAATTGTTAAGTAAGACAAACAATCTCATCTTAGTAACATTTCTATCAAGACAATTTCAGTCGATTGACTAGATAACCCGACCCAATCCAATCTTCTCTCTCCATGTACATGCACCTCACATGCTCCATATACTCTCAAAAAGAGCCCAAATCAAAAAAAAAATGCATGTTGGGTTTTTCAAATAATTCAGATCACTCGCATAAATGCTCGTTGCTCCCTTTTTGCTTTCCTCTCCTCTTCTCCACTGCACCCAAAACTCACAAACCTTAGTAAAATCAAAACAACAACACCACCCCCAAATCCTATCTCATTCCCCCTCAAATCATACACTATCATCATGCAAGGCAAGATGATTGTACAAATCGAATGACCCAGTAGTTTCTAGATGTTTCTAGTCTATGCTTCAATGTTATCATCTCTAATTTACCCAATTTTTAATTTAATTTTCATACAAAATTCATACAAGTTTCGTTCAAATTCCTACAATCACCTTATCCTCTGAGGTTTTTTTTTCATAAATTTTAATATATTTTACAATTTTATTTTTTTATTTACATTGTGATCAAGTTTTATCTAGGCTTGCCACTATATGTGGACCTCACTTATAATCTCTTGAAATGTTTTAAGATATTGATCATTATGTTCTCTTATTTATGTTGTGATTGATTTTTAGCTAACTTGTGTCACTTTATGTGCGTCCCACTTGTTTTATATTTGTTGATACATACTTCTAACATATGTGTTCTGATATTACAATGTAATGTAATGTTTGTTTCTATCTTAACATTAACATCTGTGTAATGACCCTCCCAGTCAATTCCCTTGTTTTCATGTGTTCTCAACATTTAGAGCTTTTCTATAATTGCCCCAAGTTATTTATGACTTGCTGGGACTGACAGCTCGGTTTTCGGGCAGTTCGTTTGAGAATATTATTTATATCGAGCGTGTCGCAAAATATTTAAATTAAATTAGAATTTGGTAAAATGATATATCTATACTACTTTATAAAAATTCTATAATGTAGTAATAGTTTTAAATGGAGATAGTAACTCTAATTTTGTTAACATAATATTTTTATTTTATAGAGATTTTGTTCAAAATAATTTTCTATTCATGATTGTATATTTAAAATATTGTATTTATTTTACCACGAGCCTATGCAGTATCTGAATATATATATATATACGGAGAGCGAAAATGGATAAGGCCATGTGCATGTTAACATTAATTAGTATTTGACTATAAGACTTACTTTCTTTTTGGTTTTGGTATGTGTAGTATATATATATATACTATAGTATTATTTTCTTTTCTCATTTTGTTTTCTTTATTAAGTGATACGTATATTCCACCATTGTTAATCAATATAAGCTCAACTTTAGGCATTTCTAGAGAGATTCAAGGTTAGGGGTTGGTAGATTTGAGTTTGTGGACTCGTTCTCGTCGTTTCTACGGTACATTTTCTTATTTTTACGGTAGTTTTAGTTACGGTGGTTGTTGGTATTGGTGTTGATGTTTGAGCTATATATTGAGCTCAAATTGAGCGGTGTTAGTTGTGACTATTGGTCACAGGGTGATTTGGGACGCTGTGACTGTTTCAATATTGCGATTCCATAAGTGGGCCCCACATGGACCGTTCAGATATTTTTTCCGAACTAATGCAATATGGGTATCAATATTCATGTTTTGACATGTAGTTTATTATTTTGCTAGCATGGCAGAAATCTGAGGTCTCGCGGAAGGGGAAGACTCTTATTTAGCAAGCTTTGGCAGATATTCGGCGGCGTCCAGGTAGGCTAGGCTTACCATATACCTAGACTGAGTTTATTTATAGTATTTGCATACTATTATGCTAGTGTTTGGGCTGGTAGTTGTAGATTGGCATTGGCTTGCTATGATTAGGCCTTTTGGGCCGGTTAGGGCCTTGTTCGGATATGTTCTGGGCCCGTTATCCTCGTGGTGTGCCAGAGATTACCTTTATAGGGTTGGTTAATGTTTTACTAATGTTAGTAGGGGTTTGGGGAACCTTAGCCCAGACTTGGTTTCGGGACCCCGTAGTGGACCCCGCTACTCTTCACAGTCGGTATAGTTAGCTTTAAACATTGTTAGGCTTAGTTAAGCCCTGAGATGATCTTTTAGGATAAAATTTGTGTTGAATTACCCTAGTTATTCCCTTTTGACCTGTTTAGCCTTGTCAGTCCCTAATAGCACCGTATTTGACCGGGGTCGGCTAGTTTGATTTAAATTTGGACCCGCCTTGCCATGACTTATAATGTATACCCAGACTTGTATGTACATATTGTTTATAGTAGATAGTTGACCTGGAAGGATCCCTAGATTGACTTGTAGTACGTGGTGGGTTAGCTCCTTATTTATGTTTCGGGTTCGTTCTGGGGCCGGTATGTCCCCGTTTACTTGTGTTTGTGTGGATTCTGGCACTACTCTGTCACTTAGTTACTGATTATTATGAGTTCCAGTTCAAGTCTGGCCACTGATTCAGATATGATGGGTACTAATTATTATGAGTTTCGGTTCGAGTCCGGTCACTAATTCAGATATGATGGGTACTAATTATTATGAGTTTCGGTTCGAGTCCGGCCACTGATTCAGATATGATGGTTACCGATTGTTATGAGTTTCGGTTCGAGTCTGGTATATGGTTATGATATGATTAGAGAGTTCTGGTACTGGGTACCGTGGTTACGATACTGTTGTTCTCTGAGTTCTGGTTCGAGTCCGGCGGTTATGATATATATGTGGCCTATTGTTATTATCCACTATGTCCGGTTCGATTTCGGCATCTGGCCTCTTGTTATTACCCATTGGTACCGGTTCAAGCCCGGTGCACACCCTTGTTGGTTATTGTGGTTACTGGATACTGATACAGCTTCGAGACACTGGTGACTATGTATTTACTTTTCTTGTGTGTCCCGCTGGTTTATGGGGGCCAGACTGGGTTATTGTTTTCTTTCGTGTGCCTATCGGGTTTATGGGGGCCCAGATAGGTTATGTTTGATTTGTGTGTTTACTTACGCGTTTATTTATTCATTATTCTGTATCGTACTTATTCTTTCCTGAGCATGTCTATACGCCTCGGCAGTTACTTATGTACTTCTTATGTATACCCCAGATGCACCCTCACATTTTAGCTTGCTTATATTGTATTGAGCTCGGTCGGCCGATGATGCCTACTGAGTACCCGTTGCTCCGGTACTCATACTGCACTTCTGCATCGTTTTCCCCGATGCAGATCCGGGCACTAGTCGTTGGTTTTAACGTGACTCTCTTCTCAGTACTGACTCCGGAGCAGGGTGTGCTTATTGACGTCCGAGGCAGATCCTACTCCATCTCTACTGTATAGTCTTTTGCTCTCGAGACTATAGTACTTGTTGTATATATTTGGTTTCTGTCTTGTATTTTGGACATGTCTAGTAGTGGCTCTTGTACCGACCTCACCAGGTCTTGGGAGGGGTTCTTGACTTTATATATTGTCCTCTTCCTTCTCAGTCTTGGTATGAATATGTATTTTGATTTTGTTTTTATATTTCTAGCATGTTTATTAGTATGGTTACTTCCACTTCATCTCTGTTTTCTGATATTCCGCCCGTTAGCCTGTCGCTTGTCGCTCCGGGCTAGGGTTTGGCTTGCCTATTGGTGGGTTACGGTAGGCCCCATCATAACTTGAAAAATTGGGTCGTGACAATCTGGCAACATTGTTTTAGGTTGTATAAGTTGCACATCAACATATGTTGATAATAGACATAGGTTGGAAGACGCATTTCTCAAGATAATAATTGTTTTTACAAACAAAATGTTCTCTAGCCTCGAAACACTAAAGGATGATATTTGCCTAAAACCTAGCCTAATGCGTTCATATGACCAATCTAGTCAGTAGATAGCCTCCGACCGACGCTGTTCCACCACCACCAATCCTTAACCTACTAATGAGCATAATAAATAATGCAAAATATGTTCAATCATGTCTAACAAATAAATCTAGCTATACTAAAAATTTCAATTAAATCACTCGAATATTTACATGGGGAACTGAAAGGTACATGAAAAGGTTAGAAGTGAAGTAGTGATTTATGTAAAAGAATTTATAATTCACAATTCTGAGTGAAATCTCATTTGAAAAAACAGATGTGAGGGATTTGAGAAAAGTAATTCCATATCAATGTGAAATTAAAGGTCCATATATGATTTTTTTACTGGATGCCATGCACATATTGATACAATTATCCTTGCCAAAAAATTATGTGCGTATGTTTTCACTCCAGTGTCTGTAGAGGCATTTGCACGACACGTCGAGGGCGAAGTTTAGCCAAGACGCACCGAGACATTGTGAGAGAGCAAAAGTATTGAAAAGCTTATGCCTCACTATTTGGGGCATTCCTATGAGTGAGGCACAAATTTGTCGCAGGCGGTAAGCCCTGAAAAATATTACAAATTAAAATAATTTTTTCCTTTTAAGTTATTAATTTAATTCTAAATATTAAAATATTCTATTGTTAAATTTAAATACTACGTAAATACTCAAAAGTAAAGAAAAAGTAGAAAACTTAAAAACTCTTTCACTCTTTCTCTTCTAAACCTCTACCCAAACCAAAAAAAGGTTCTTTATGCTTTTCAGCTTTCTTTGTCGGTAGCTTTTACGATGTCGGTGGCGCTACTAAATCATGTATTTTCATCATCTTTTTTCATTGGTTTCAAGTTCCTTTCTTTTCTTTTAGATTTTTTCAAGCCACACATTAGTGAGTTGTGACTTTGTACTTGATTTTCTTTTCTAAGTTTCTTAATTTTTTGTTCTCTTTTAAAATATGATATATGGTGAAGTAGCATGTAAATATATAGATCGAGTAACGAAAAGGTGAATGTGTATGATTGCAGGGTGTTCATAACACACAGTGAAAGATAAAAAGCAACCCTACATAGATCTGTTTGCGTTTAAAATTTATTAATATCTAAAGATTAGGTTTCTAGAAAAACCTGATGACGAGAGTCGTGATTCAGAATTTCTTCGATAGCACGAAGACTCTATGAGTATCCACACTGAGATCGATCTTTAGCTCTCAACTCCTTGATCAAAGAACTTGCAAATGAATTGGATTAATATTATTGTGTAAAAATTTTCTCAAAAATCTCAACTTACAATAATCGGAACAAGAAAATAATTTTCTTGTCAATAATATTTTTCTCTCTTGATTTGGTATAGAACTCACACACTTTCAATAATGTATTTTTTCACAAAAACTTTTTTCATAGAGAGAACTTTCTCACAATTAAAACTTTTCTCATAAACTTGTTCTATGAAATTTTTCCTATCACCTTTATATATAACCTACTTATAAACTTTTTTCCTATTTGGTTAAGGTAATAGTTTACTTGAGGTAAAAGTTTAATTTTTATTTTATTTTTTTAACTCCTCCCTAGGAGCTCCCACTCATTTTGCACCAATGGTGACTCGAACTCAAAACCTCAAGGTTGGAAGTGAGGAGTGTTTACCATCCGAGCAACTCTCTCTTGTCAAGTTTAATTTTATAATTAACCTTTTATGGAAAAGTTTCTGTGGAAATCTCGAAAATCCAATACTCAATTGGTTGCATCCAATACTCAATTGGTTGCATCCAATACTCAATTGGTTGCCAAGAGTTTATGAACTTTCATTAAAGTTCAAAACCAAAATTAATTTTGGTCTTTCCATAATATTTTATTAGAAAATTAGAATACCAAATCTAAAAGGAAATTGCATGTGGTAAGCAACCAAGTCCTTTATGGAATTCTTTGGCTGTACACGAGCAGTTGCAATCCAAGTCAAAATTGGATTCAACTTGCAAGCTTTCTTTAATAATTAATATTTTATTATATATCATATATATGATTTTATCAAGAGATATAATTTAATTTTCTATTCTAAATAGAAAATTCCAAATCATTCACACTATTAATTATATTCTTGATGCTAATAAATATTATAGTAATATTCTGCTTGGACTAATATTTTATGTATTTTACTAATTAAATTCTCTAATTTAAGTATCAAACAATAAAAATAATTAATCCATTAACAAAGATAGTAACACTCGTAAGTGTGCGACCTCACCGATATCTTGAAATTGTAGCTAAATTAATTTGTAATTGTGGCCAAAATTAACTCAAACTGATTGAAATTGATTTGATAGAAATGTTACTGAGATGAGATTATTTGTCTTACTTAACTATTCAAGTTTCTTAATTTAATAATTTAAAAATAATCATTAACATAAGCCTCCAATTATTTTTGGAAAACAAAAGACTAGTTATGTGTCACGACCCAAATGATCATGAGTGGCACCCATACTAATCCTCCGGTGGGAGTACCATCTAACCCAAAACTTAACCCGAACACTTAGCTATTTTTAAGCAACAATAAGAAATTCTCGACTAGTAGATTAATAAATCTCAATAAACCAATAGATAGAAATAAAGTATGGAAAAACAACTACCTATTACAAATATCTCAAGGACCCAAAAGTCACCATATAAGAACTTCTAAACAAAAATCGATGTTTAATATAAATATCCAAAAACTAGTAACAAAAGATTATCAATGTCAAGAAGGATGAACATGATCTAATAAGAATGATCCATGGCTGCCTGAAGGTAGATGCTCACCCTTGGATCAAAAGTTGTTGGTCACACACTATATCCGAGGTCTTGTCTCAATATCTAGAACGCTGTCTGTACTCAAAAAAAGACGAGCACATGTAGTATTAGTACAAAAATTATGTACCAGTAGGCATCATTAGCCGACTTAACTTAGACCCACACTTAAGCATAAATCAAATATGAGTAAATTAGCAATCAACACATAGCAAGTAATTTAAATCAACAATTACCATCCACAGATAAACTCTTAGTCAATCATTAATCTCAACAAAACCAACCTTCACTCTTTCACTGATTTCACAATGACAATCACAAGTACAAGTTCAACAACAAAGGGAAGGGTCTATGACTCCTCTAAATAATCCAAGTGTAAGCTCACCAAATCATTTACCACCTAACCATCTGACAAGAGTAGACTTATGCCACCTCAATTTCAATGCAACACTATGGAATGCAAATGAGCAATCAAATGACTATGCAAATATTACAATACATCACAACTATTTTACAACATCCTCTCAATTTGTAAACACATACTAAGGGGACTTATATGCCCAATATTCATGACCTGCAGGGGACCAACTTTATTTATGTACCGTACAGGCATGATACCCGACCCTCTGAATATCAATAAATAAATAGCATATACCGGTGCGGTACCCTACCCTCCGAATATCACAATATAAGATATCAAAATCAATTATCATTTAGGATAAAATTCAGTGCACCAATAATGCAAGTACACACTTTATCTAGAAACTTAGTTAAATTCAATATTCATCATTTCATGTATATAACTAATATCAACCAACTCACCAATCACAAGAATTCCTGAAGGCCAATTCACAAACACTTAACTCATGAATAGGCATGGGAATCCAAATCAAGTCTACAATTATAATTTAAATCATAACCTACCTCAAATGCAAGCTCAAATTCACTAATCCGCTAAAGCCTTGCCTTTTCTTGCAGCTTCAAATCATTTTCTGCATAAAAACAGCAAACGAGGAGTAATTAACAACTTACTCTCCACTTCTAGGAATTGGGAACCTAAACCCATTGATTTCAACCAAGTCCATAGCCTAAAACACCTATTCGTGGGTTTTCACCCATTAATTCATCCATTCCCCAAAATTCACGTTAGCGGGGAAGAATTCTATATTAGAAAGTAAATTCTAACAACCTAGCACCATTTACAATTGATTTTAAGAGTACCCATTAGCAATTCTCAATTCATCAATTTTAGGGCTTAACCCATAAATTTCTTCCTAACACTTGATTCTAGTGATTCTATAGATTAAGATGGATTAATCTATGTTAGAATGATGGGATAAACTTACCTCAAGAGTAGGAATTGCCCAAACCAGAAGAAAATAGCCTAACACAAGCTTAGGTCAAAATTTTGATGTTTTTGGGAGATATGATGTCAAAACTAGGAGAAATAGGCATTTAATTATCGATGACAGTGGCAGCAAACACCTTCCCGCTACAATGGTCCTACTATGGCGAGGAACTGCCCACTATGGCAGTCCCAAGTGAATCCTTGTCGACCGCTATGGTAGTCGGCTACCCACTCCAGACCCGCTACAATGAGAAGGGTCCCACTGCAGCAGTCACTTGCAGAGAGTCGGGGGAGGTTCCAAAACTCCCCCATTTCGCAACCACCCCTTGGTTTTTTGATAGTACAGAAATACCTTATTACGGCAAAAGTCATAACCAGAGTTCTGCACACCCAAATACCATCTACAAAGTTTCTATGGATCACTAAACCTCTTATCTATCCTGCCACACCCACAAAACCATCAAACATATCACCACGAGACACAGACAATCTCTAACCCACATAACACTCGATTTTCAACTAAACTCACCCTAGCTTTAGATTTTCACTACTCTCATCCTAGGAAAAACTCTACCCGGGCTCTTACACTGCAAATAATATAATAATGATGGGATGGGTTGTTACATCAAATACCAATTAAATAATTATTCATCCCCGAATGACACAAGTAAGAATTACCTGAATCGGTGAATAGTTACGGATATCTTATATGAATGTTTGCTTCAGTCTTGCAAATGGCCTCTATAATAGGATGGCTCCTCCTCTAAACCTTCATGTATGGAATCTCTTTAGTTCTTAACTTTCGGACATCCTACTCAAGAATGGCAATAGGTTTCTCTTCATAAGAGAGGTTCTCATCAAGCAAAACTAAATCCCAATGAATGATATAATCAACATAGATATGATGCTTCTAGAGCATCGAAACATGAAACACGAGATGGATTCTCGACAAACTCGAAGGCAAGGCCAACTTATAAGCCACTGGTCCCACACCTTTCAAAATTATATATGGTCTAATATACCTTGGACTAAGCTTTCCTTTCTTACCAAATTGCATCACACCTTTCATGAGTGAAACCTTGAGCAACACTTGATCACCTTCTATAAAATGCATATCTCGCACCTTCTTATTCGCATACTCTTTCTTTTGGCTTTGAGCCGTCACAAGCTTCTCTTGTATAAATCACCTTTTCCAGCGACTCTTTTAACAAAATAAGTGCCCCAAGTTCTCACCTCAAAGGAACCAAACCACCTAATGGGGGATTTATGCCTCCTCCCATATAAAGCCTCAAAAGGAGCTATGTCGATACTCAAGTGATAACAATTGTTATACGCAAATTTGTACAATGATAAAAACTGATCCCAATGACCCCCAAAATCTATAACACATGCCTGGAGCATGTGTTTCAACACCTAGATCATCCGCTCAGAATGCCTATCGGTCTAAGGGTGAAAAGTCGTACTTAGATCCAATCTAGTGCCCAACTCTTCATGTAATTTCTCCCAAAAGTTATGTAAACTATATACCCCTATCAGAAACAATAGAAATAATGACCCCATGTAGTCAGAAAATCTCCTTAACATAAAAAAATCTTGGCCAACATGGTTGCATTATATGTCACCTACATCAGAATGAAGTCTGTAGACTTAGTCAGTCAGTCCATAATCATCCATATCAAATCATACTTCACCAAAGTCTTGGAAAGACCAACAACAAAATCCATGACTATCCTCTCCCACTTCTATTCAGGAATGGGCATTCTTTGAAAAGTGCCACTAGGCTTCTGATGTTCATACTTCACCTGTTAATAATTCTTACTCTTAGCCACAAAATCCACTACCTGCTGACAATTCTTACACTTAGACACAAAATCCACTATAACTCGCTTCATACAGCGCCACCAATAGTGATGCCTCAAATCACAGTACACCTTGGTTGCACCAGGATGTATGGAGTATCTCGAACTATGTGCCTCAGTAAGTATGGTTGGAATCAAGTCATCGACATAGGGTACACAAACTCGCCGCCTAATCCTCAAAACACCTTTATCATCAAGAATGTCTTCTTTGGCCTCACCTTGCAACATCTTGTCGCGAATCTTACTCAATTTTACATCTTCAAACTGCTTAGCTTTAATTTGATCAAGAAAAGTAGACCTCGCCTATATATTAGCTACTTGTCCTTCCCTATCTGTCACCTAAAGTCTCATAAAGCTGTTAGCTAGGCTCTGAACCTCCCAAGCCAATAAAAGCCTAGAAACATCTGAACATGCCAAACTACCCATACTCTCCGTCTTTTGACTAACGTATCCGCTACTTCATTGGCCTTACCCAGATGATAAAGAATCAAAATATCATAGTCCTTGAGTAGTTCCATCCATCTACACTATCTCAGATTCTAATCTCTCTAAGTAAAGATATGTTGCAAACTACAGTGATGAGTGAACACTTCATATTTCACCCCATACAAATAGTATCTCTGTATATTAAGTGCAAACACCACATCAGCCAACTCTAAGTCATGGGTGAGATAGCTCTTCTCATGAACTTTCAATTGCCTGGAAGCATATGCAATCACGCTCTTTTCCTGCATCAAAATAACACATAAATCAGAATGTGAGGCATCACAAAATACAATTAAGTCCTTACCCTCCACCAACAAGGCAAGGATCGGAGCTGAAGTCAGCAAAGTCTTAAGATTTTGAAAGCTCTCCTCACACTCATGGATCCATATAAAAGGTACCTCTTTCTGTGTTAATCGAGTCAAATTTGAAGCAATAGAAGCAAGCCCTTTCATGAACCTGCAGTAGTAACTAGCCAACCCCATAAAGATGCAAATTTTGGTCATAGAGGTAGGCCTAGTCCAATTCTTAACCACCTCAATCTTTTATGGGTCTACCATAACCCCTTCTTTTGAAACCACGTACCCCAAAAAGGACACTAAAGATGACCAAAACTCATACTTAGAATATTTTGCATAGAGTTTCTTCTCTTTAAGTAACCCCAACAACATGCAAGTGAGCCTCATGTGTCCATAACGGGTCCAGAAAGCTATCTTAGTTATGTCCTAGGCCCAGATCTTAAGTTGATGACACCCATACCTCAAGTCAATTTTGGAAAACACCAAATCACCCTATAACTGATTAAATAAATTATATATCATGGGCAATGGGAACTTGTTACGAATTTTAACTTTACTCAACTATCGGTAGTCTATGCACATACATAAACTACCATCCTTGTTCTTAACAAACAAGACAGAAGCACCCCACGGAGAAGCACAAAGGTGAATGAACACATTACCTAGCAGTTCCTACAACTGAGCCTTTAGCTCCCTTAGCTCAGCTGATGCCATTCGATAAAGAGGGATAGAGATGGGACGAGTGCCTGGCTCTAGGTCTACGTAAAAATAAAGGTCACGATCAGGTGGCATACCAGACAGATCATCAGGAAACAACTCTAAAAACTTTCATAATACTAGAATTGATGCAATAGGAGGAACCTCAACACTAGAATCCCCAAGATGAGCTAGAAAATCCCTACACATTTTCCAAATTAACTTCTTGGCACGAATATGAGATAAGTCCCAGAGGAGTAGGCTTATAATCACCCTCCCACTTCAATCTATCCATTCTTGGCATATCCACAACTACTGTCTTGGCATGACAGCCCAGAATCGCATGGTATAGAGATAACCAACTCATACGCAAGAAGATGTTAAAATCTACCGTGTTTAGAATTACCAAATCAGCCCAAGTCTGATATCCATGAACAATAAAGAACAAGCCCTATAAACCTAATCAACAACTACTAAATCCCCGCCTGGTGTATACACATAGAGTATCAAGCATTTCATATACCATATCTAGACCCAAAGAAAATTAAATAGAAAAATACAAGAATATAGAACCCGAATCAAACAAAATAGTAACCATGCAGTCAAAGACAAGAATAGTACCTGTGATAACTTTATCTGAAGCCTCGGCCTCGGTCTTGCCTGGAAAATCATAAAAGTGTGCCTTATCACCAGTCTGAGTGTTGCCCCTGTCGGCCTGTGCACTAGCTCGATCTATATTCCCAACACCTCGATTGACTTAGTTGCCACCTCTACCCGCTTAGTGACCACCACACCCTATGGACGACCCTTACTATTACCTCTACCCCTCCTACCGACTAGAACTAACGCTCGAGAAGTTTGTTAATGGCTTGACTGACCAGACTGCCTCTTATTGGGACAAAATCTCTCAATGTGACCTACCTCACTACACCTATAACATATATGGTCTTGGGTGGGTTGCTGAGTTGATGACGATGAAGTGACATAACCACCAAAATCGAAAGATTCCTGGCTAGCCCCTAACGGACCTCCAGCAGACACCTATATCGCAGACCGGATGGGGTGGGCAGGGTATCCCTACGAACCCTAACCTCAAGTATAAGAACCACTATAATTTTCCACCTTGTGGGACTTTTTCCCCTTACTTGGCATAACCATTTTGCCTCACACCCTCTACCTTTTTCACAAAATCAACTATCTCTTGGAATGTCATACCAGAAGATGTTATCTGAAGTGCAGAAACCTGAAGACTGGTATTCAATCCTTTAACAAATAATCAAATTATCTCCTCCTTAGTATTCAACATCTACAAAGAATATCGAGGCAAAGCACGTAATTTAGCCTCATAGGCCGCAATTGACATACCCCCCTACTCGAGTCTAGTGAACTCATCCTTCTTCCTTTCCCTCATAGTTCATGACACATAACTAACCAAAAAGACAAAGTGAAACTGAGTCCAAGTCAATGGAGGCAAACCTACAGCTTTACACTCAATAAATACTCTCTATCATATTTTGGCATCCCCTTGTAACTGAAAAGTAACAAACTCTACACCATACCTGTAACGACCCAAGCGGTCGTGAGTGGCCCCCACCCTAACTCTACTATGGGAGAATCATTCAAGCCAACCCTTAGCCAATTAATATAGAACTTACATTTACCCTTATCTAATTCAATCACCATTAATACTGAAATAAAATAAGAAGTACAGAAATATATCTATCTATTACATCCCCCGAGACCCAAAAGTCACCGTTAAGAACTTCTAAATCCAAAACAAGATCTAAAACATAATCCAAAATACTAAATCAATAAGAAAGTCATTGTCCAGAAAAAAGGGACATGAACTAGAAAAAGATCTAATGCTTGCCCAAATATAGTGCTCACCCTTGAATCGAAGCAAGAATCATGAACTAGAGTTAAGTTCTCATCTCAAACGCTGGAACACGCTCTGCACTCAACAAAAAAAAGAGTACAAATAGTATCAGTACAAAAACTAAGTAACGGTAGGCATCATCAACTGACTTAACTTAACACTATACAAATAGATAAGTTAAATGCAAGTAAGAAGCGATCAAGGCACAACTCATAATTAGATGAAAATTAAATGTACATTCATAAACACTTCAACTCACAAAACCAGCAACAATCCTCTTCATATCAATCTGTTTCCCAGTTATTTAGATACATCATTTACACTTAGGAAAATTCAGTCAATAAAATAATCAAAGACAACCATATATGCCAATGCAATAATGAATGTATACATGCAAGGTGTACACACATACTAGGGTCAGCAGGGAACCTTAACTATGACCTACAAGGGACAAGCTTAGTCCATGTACCAATACCGGCATGGCACCCAATCCAAATAACAGTATCTGCGTGACACCCGATCCAAATAACAATTTCTGTCGGCATGAATAATCTCAACACAATTCTCAATGCATGACGACAATCAACAATCACAAGTAATACCTGAAGGCTAGTCACAAAAGTTCAACTCAAATATAAGTACAGAGTCAAATCAAGTCTATAATTACACATAACCTTAACCTACCTCGTATCCTTGTTTGAAAGCACTACTTGGCCAAGGCCTTGCCTTTTCTTTCAATTTCAGTTCATTCATTGTCTATAAACAATAAATAAGCACAAATCAAAAAAACATTCCCCATTTCTAGGCATTATAAACCCAAAGCCATCAATTCCAACCTTTGAACTTAAACTACTTCATCATTCTAGGGTTTTCAACTCTTTAGTCTCTTTTAATTCTCCGCATTTCATGATTACAAGGAAGGATTCTACACTAGAAAGTGTTTTCTAACAACCTAGGATCAAAACAACAAAATTTAAGTCATTATCTACCAATTCTCACCAGTTCATGAACCTAGGGCTATATCCCAATTTTCAACTATGGTTATGATCCTTGAAATTCTAAAAATCAAAAGGAGTAATTATAAATTTGAATAATAAAGAAATCTTACCTCAAAGATGAAAACCTCCCAAGTATGGTGAAAATTGACCTCTCTCAAGTCTCAACCCTTAAACAAAAATTGAAATAATGGGAATGAAAAATGCAAGTTTTTGCTTTTAACTGGCACTTGCTGCATTTTCATCATTGCAGTAATGAATTCATCACTACATCGACATCGCTGCAGCAACGAATCTGTCCTTGTGGTGATGCTCAGGTTAAAAAAAACTATTATCATGGCGATACATTTGTCGCTGTGATGACATCACTGCAGTGATGCTTCTATTGATGTAGCAATGCTTACGCAGTAGCTCGAGATCCATTCACATCTCTCCATTTCACAACACACTTCTCAAATTTTGACATTATGTACTGACCCCTTCAAAGCCATAACCAGAGTTCTACTATCCCATTTTATGCATCTGAAGTTTCTACAACTTCCTAACCTCGTCATCTAACATATTATCGACTCAAATCCATCAATCACCAAACCAATAACTATCAGATTTTCCTAGTCCATTCCACATTCAAAATTCACCAATAACTAGGCTAGTCTGAATTTCACCAATTTGGCCTAAGGAAAGGTTAAGCTGAGGTTTTACTCTCTATTTTAGCGTAACGACAGTTTGGGTCATTATATTAAATACCAATTAAACACTCGTTCATCCCCTAAGGACAACTAGTAAGAAAGGATGAACAAAATAAGCAAGAAATTACCTGACTCGATGAATAAATAAGGATGGCGTTGGCGCATATCTGCCTTAGTTTCCCACATGTCTTCCTCAATAGGATGGTTTTTCCATTGCACTTTCATGGGCGAGATCACCTTAGTTCTCAACTTTCTCACATCTCTATCTAAAATAGCATTTGGCTCCTCTTCATAAGAGAGTTCTATATTAAACAACTTTGAATCCCAACTGATGATATAATCCCCATCTCCATAATACTTCTTAAGCATTGAGACATGGAATACTAAATGAACTCTAAACAAAAGAAGAGGTAGAGCCAGCCAATAAGCCACTGACTCTACTCCATTTAAGGTCTTAAATGGTCCGTGTACATCGTACTTAACTTGCCTTTCTTCCTAAATCATATTACACTCTTTATGGGTGACACTTTAAGTAAAACCTTCTCACCCTTCTCAAATTGAACGTCCCTTACCTTGTTGTCCGCATACTCTTTTTATTTATTCTGAGCCGCTACCAACTTTTTTTGGATGAACCTCACTTTTTCTATTGACTCCTTCAACACATTAGTGCCCCATGGTCTCACCTCGAATGCATCAAACTAGCTAATTGGCAATCTACACCTTCTCCCATACAAAGCTTCAAAAGACGACATGTCAATGCCTGAGTGGTAATTGTTATTGTATGCAAATTCACACAAGGGAAAGAATTGGCACCACTGACCACCAAAATCCATCACACATGTTCGAAGCAAGTCCTCTAGTACCTTGATCATCCACTTTGATTGCCCATCAATCTGTGGATAAGAAGTTGTACATAGGTCCCACCTAGTACCAAACTCCACTTAAAACTTCTCCCAAATATTGGAGGTAAACTGCGTACCTCTATTTGACACTATAAGGAAAGGCACTCCATGAAGTCTAACAATCTCTTTCACGTAAATCTTAGCAAACTTGGCCGCATTATAGTCCATCGCACTGAAATAAAATGTGAAAACTTGGTTAATTACCCAAATGGAGTCACATTTCATTAAGGTCTTAGGACGACCAACAACAAAATCCATAGTTATTCTTTCCCACTTCCATTTGGGAATGGGCATCCTCTAAAAAGTGCCACCGGGTTTTTGATGCTCATATTTAACTTGTTGACAATTTTGACACTTAGTCAATAAATCAACAATGTTTTGTTTTATCTTGCACCACTAATAGTGTTGCCTTAAGTCCCAATTTATTTTGATTGCACTCGGATGTATAGAGTACTTAGAACTGTGAGCCCCTGTAAGGATAGTACAAATCAAATTGCCCATATGAGGCACACATACTGGTCCTCAAATCCTTAACACACCCTTCTCATCAAGAATGGACTCTTTGGCCTCACCTTGTAACACTTTCTCCCGAATATTGCTTAGTTTCTCATCCATAAATTGCCTTTGTTTAATCTACTCAAGGAAGGTGGACTTAGCTTTGACATTGGCTAAAAATCCTCCCTTGCTGGTCACCTGAAACCTTATAAAATAGTATGCTAAAGTTTGTACCTCTCTAGCCAACAGATGTCTCGACAACTAAGCCAAACTCCCCATGCTCGTAGGCTTCCGACTCAAACCATTTGCTACTATATTGTCCTTACCCAGATGATAAAGAATCAAAATATCAAAATCTTTGAGCAACTTCATTCATCTTCACTACAACAAATTCTAGTCTCGCTGAGTAAAGACATATTGCAAACTGCGGTGGTCCATGAACACCTAGCACTTCACCCCATAAAGGTAATGTCTCCATATTTTGAGAGAAAACACCATCGCTGCCAAATCCAGATAGTGGGTTGGGTAGTTCTTCTCATACAATTTCAAATACCTTAAAGAAAAGCAATAACATTCTTATCCTACATCAAAATAACACCCAAACCAGACCATGAAGCATCACAATACACAATGAAATCCTTACTTTCTATTGGCAAGGTAAGAATGGGAGCTGAAGTTAGCAAGGTCTTGAGATTTTGAAATATCTCCTCACATTCATCATTCTATACAAAAGGCACCTCCTTCTGATTTAGATAGGTCATATGCGAAGCAATGGATGCAAACCCTTTCACAAACCAGCAATAATAGTTGGCCAACCCTACGAAACTACGAGCCTCTATCACATTGGTTGGTTTAGCCTAATTCTTAACAGCTTCAATCTTTTGCAGGTCTACCATAACCCCTTCCCTAGACATTATATGCCCCAAGAAATACACTAAAGACGACCATAATTCATACTTTGAATACTTAGCATAAAGTTGCTTCTCCTTAAGCAACCCCAACACAGTACGCAAGTGAGCTTCATGCTCCTTCTTACTCATAAAGTAAACCAATAGATCATCAATGAAAATAATAACAAATGAATCCAAATAAGGTTTGAATACTACATTCATCAAACTCATAAAAGCGGTTGGGGGAATTGGTCAAGCCAAAAGACATAACCAAGAACTCATAATGGCCATAACGAGTCCGGAAGACAGTTTTTGGGATGTCCTCTACCCGAAGCATAAGCTGATGCTAACCTAAACTTAAATCAATCTTTGAGAACACTACGTCACCCTAAAACTGGTCAAACAAGTCACTTTATCCTAGGCAAGGGATACTTATTACGAGTGATCACCTTGTTAAACTTTCGATAGTCTATGTACATCCATATACTTCCATCTTTCTTCTTCACAAAAAGCACAGAAGCACCCCAAGAAGAAGTACTAGGACGAATAAAACCCTTCCTCAATAACTCCTACAACTGAGATTTCAATGCTCTTAACTCTGTCGGTGCCATCTTATAGGAAGGGAGGGATATAAGGCAAGTGCCCAGCTCTAAGTCTATACAAAATTCAAAATCATAGTCAGGTGGCATACCAGGAAGATTATCAGGAAACACCTCTATAAATTCACACACAACTGAAACTGAAGCAATAAGAGGGACTACCGAACTATCATCTAAAAGATGAGCTAGGAACGTCTGACACCCTCTTTTAACTAGCTTCTGGGCACGAATAAGGGCACGAATAACAGACACAATTTTCAAAGGGGCAGGCTTATAAGTACCTTCCCACTCTAACCTTCCATCTCGGGCATAACTACAGTGAATATCTTAGCATAACAATCAAGAATAACATGATGCGAACCACGGCCCCTCGAATAGGAAACACTAAAATGACCCAATTTTTTAGCCTACTTTCCTCTAATTTAACCTTTCCTTATTTCTTCACAAAATTCACCACTTCCTGAAAAGTTTTTCTGCAAAAAGCCACTTGCAGTGCAACCACTTGAAGACTCATGTTCAAACCCTTCACAAAATATCTAATTTTTTCCACTTTTATAGTGATTAAATACAACACATAATGGGACAAAGCATGAAATTTTGCCTTAAAGGCCGCCACAGACATATCACCCTACTCAACTCTCAGGAACTCATCCTTCTTCATATATCGTAGGTACAAGAAACATACTTCTCAAGAAACACATTCTGAAACTAAGACCAAGTAAGTGGAGGCAAAACAACCCTACACTCAACAAATGACCTCCACCATTGCTTGGCCTTTTCCTAACACTAAAAAGCCAAAAACTTCATACCATATCTCTCCATAATGTCCTTCTGGTGCAGACGCTCATGACAGTCAATCAAGAATTCATATGTATTTTTCGACTCAGCACCTGGAAACACTGGAGGTTTCATTTTCATGAATTTAAAATTCCAACCATACTCATCATTGGTCATAACTGGACCCAATACCTGTCAGGATAAAAATCCTATCTCAGAACCCTCGTCCATTTGGGGCGCTACAATAGTGGCATGCTGCAAGACTATAGGCTAAAAGGTCGAATCTGTCGAGTAGCTCTAATTCCAGCTAAACCTCTCAAAAAACCAACACCTACTGAATCAACTCATAGGACATTGAAACTTAAGCAACACCACCTTGTACAGACACCCAATTCTCTGGAACCAGGATCTTCTCTTTCTCTTGAACCAAGTCTGGAGCAGCCTTCTATGGGGGAAGGGATAGAGATCTCAACCTAGATGATCTTCCGGCTGTTCGAGCTCTACCTCTAATGGGTGTTGCCCCTCTTTCTCCCCTTCTCGCCCTACCTTTTACCTAAGCTCTAACTCAAACTACAGCCCCAGCTGCCGATTTTGGTATTGCTGTTGGTACGGCTGCTCTAGTTGAATGAGTGTTCACCATCTATAAAACAAAAATAAAGGAGATAAGATATGAATTTGGATCATCGGGTAGTAATTGGAATCAAGTACAACAACATACCCAGTGTAATCCCATTAGGTGGGGTCTGGAGAGGGTAAAGTGTACGCAGTCCATACCACTACCTCAAATAAAGTAGAGAGACTATTTTTGATAGACACCCGGCCCAGAACAGATAACAATAACAAATAAAAATAATAAAAACAAACAACAAAAAAAGAGATAACACATCCCTAGATAATAAAAGAAGAAAGACACCCGCAGAGTAATACTATAGACTATTTATTCGAAATCACAAACATCACCAAAACAACAAGAACAAGAATCTACCAAAAAACAACAGGCACATATACCTCCTTCCTACTAATACGGATGCCTTCCTACCCATTAACCCTCTACCCTAATCTGCGTCCTCCACACCTTCCTATCAAGGTTCATGTCCTCTGTAAGCTGTAACTGCTCCATGTCATGCCTAATCACCTCCTTCCAATATTTCTTTGGCTTATCTCTACCCCTCCTAAAACCATCCACAGCCAGCCTTTTACACCTCTGTACTGGAGCATCCGTGCACTTCCTCATCACATGTCCAAACTATCACAACCTCACAAAAGAAAATAAGAAGTGAAAGTTTTTCCAAAAGTCTTGTATCCTCTCATAGAAAAGTACAGACATCTCCGTACTATTTCACAAGACTTGTTCGTATACAACAAGATTGACGAACCCAGTGCTCTGATACAATCTTTGTCACGACCTAAGCAGTGGTAAGTGGCACCTACCCTAACTCTACTGTGGGAGAACCATTCAACCCAGCCCATAGACAACAAATATAGAACTTACATTTACCTTTTTCTAATTCTAACACCATTAATACCAAAATAAAATAATAAGTGCGTAAATATCATAATCTATTACATCCCTCAGGACCCAAAAGTCACCATACGAGAAATTCTAAATCCAAATCAAGATCTAAAACATAATCCAAAATTCTAAGAAAATAGGAAAGTCATTGTAACACCCCGTACCTTCCTAACCCTACTTGAAGACATTGAATAATGTTTACTTAGGCGTCGAGAGCCATACGTATGTATTTTGTAATGTTATTGATGAGAAAAATTAAAATCTGGCCTCGTACATGTGATTAGCCTTCGTAGGAGGTGTTTTGTGATTTTTGTGGAGAATTTGTGGGGTTCAAAATAAGGCTAAGAGGACCTCCAAACAAAGGATATTAAGGGTAAGAAGTAAGTTAAAGAATAGGACTTGAAGTATCTAACTAAACCCACGAAGAAAAGTCGAAAAATGAAGTTTTCAAAAAAATAAGGTTGGGGCGTACCAGGCCGCTCTGGGCCAAAATTTTTAGCCCAGAGGCAGCAAGCTGGCCCGCCCAAGGGCGTTCCAGGCTGGTTTTGCCACTTTTTTCAAAAGTTGGAAATTTCTAAGTCCCAAGGGTGCCCGAGGGCGTACCGTGCCGATTTTTGCCACGTTTCTTCTACAACCACGAGTATATACATGAAATGAGTAAAGTATTATATTGGTATGATAAAATTACTCGAGAACGAATTTGGCATCAAAATGATGGTTTTACCCTTTTGGTCAAAATAGACCATACGTGGCTAGAATCACTTGTTTTGGGGATTGAGGCTACGAATATGAATCCCGTGAGTGGGAATATCGTCGTAACGCGTATGAAATAATATAAACATGAGAAATTATTAATTTTATTGGTTTGATTGAATTGGGCTCAATACAAGCCCAAAATGAGACAAAAGATATGGCCCAATTAGGCAAAAAATGACCCATTCTTCACCCTTGACCACTTGTACATGGCATTTAATGCCAAGGAGAATTGAGGGACTATAAATAAGTGTAAAAATCTGATTTTATTCAAAGGAGTACACTACACATTTCTAGAAATTTCCCAAAATTTCTCTCAACTCTCAAGAACCCTAAGCCAACTTCTTGGAGCAAAATCATCAATTTTCAAGCTTAGGTAAGTAATTATTCTTATGGAATAATATATTATATGCATGGGAAAGTATGTAAATCATGTTGGTTATGCTTGAAAGTGTTGGATATGGCACTTTGTATTTTTTGTGAAAGATGTGAAATCCATGGAATTGTAACTTGAAATATGACTTGTGAGTTTGATGAAAGAGCATGGTATGGATGAAATAACAACATGTATGGTGTGATTATGTTATTAAAGTTGTTATTTTCATATAAGTGTAAATTATGGGATTTTGGCCAATTTGTTGTTGTGAGGTGTATTGAAGTAATTTGATGGAATAATTGTGATGTTGTGGTGATGAAGAGTGGAAAGTATGAACTTGGTGTGACATGTTAATGGTTTATGCTATTTTGGTCAATGTTGGGAATATTGGTATGATGCTTTTGTCAATGGTATTGTCAAGGGGGAAATGACATTTTAAAGGCAAACATGTAACTCATTGACGTTATGTGCATTTGAAAGGTAGTTGGTGGTTAATGTAAATTCCATTATGTATTTGTGTTGTAGAGTGAAATATAAGGAAGGATCGGGACATTGTATGCACATCTAAGATTGTATAGTCGTATTGAGAATACGAGGTATGTAAAGTTCCTCTTTCTGTATCCTTCTGCAGCATATAGTGTACACCTTGTTATGGTACCCACTCATTCCCGAAATGTCCTAAGGCATCTCATTTCATGTTATCATCTAGTGTTGATCATATATATCTTACTCTTGATATATTTTTATTCATGTATAACATACTTATAGACATGATTCCAAGTTCCAATAATGTTGTGTTCCAAAGCTTTCAATAATGTGACAATTATCAAAAGTATCAATCTCATGAAGTGAAGGATAACGAAATGCATATATGTGTGCTTCCAAAAATGTCATAATCCTCAATGTAATAATATGAGTGAGTGTATCCATGGGGTGAAATAAACACATTCATGATGACGATCCCGATATAATGAGTTTATCCATGGGGTGTAATAAACACCTTCATGACGATATCCATGGGGTGAAAGAACACACCTTCATGATGACTATCCCAACATTATGGGTGTATCCATGGGGTGACATGAACACCTTCATGATGACTATCCCAACATTATGGGTGTATCCATGGGGTGACATGAACACCTGCATGATGATATTATTTTCCCACTGATCAGTTGGGCCCGGTTAATATATAACTAATGACTGGCAAGCAAGTAAGAAGAGGTACAAAAAATAAAAGTAAGCATCGAAAGTAATGTACGCAGTTCTGAATATATAGATTGATGGCTTATCCATAATTGGGCATTCCCTTGTAATGTATTTTTCGTTAAAGTTCTTATGTACTGATACAACCTTACATACTCAGTACTTTCTTCGTACTGACCCCTTCTGGGGAATTGACCTTACTTGCTGCAGGCGCAGGTACTAGTAGGCCTCCACAGTAGGTTGCCAGTTATTGCAGATCATTGGTGAGCTCCAGTAGTTCGGGGCTTCTCCGAGTCACAGTTGTTCATAGGTTTTGGTATTGTACATATTGTATAAAGCGGGGACTTGTCCCGACTTTCAGTTGGTTTTGGTAAATGTCTATGTTAGAGGCTTTTGTAGACGTATGTGGGTGTATGAATGTAAGGTGGTACATGATGTTTTTGACTTGATGGCCTCAACGGCCAAGTTTCACATATGTATATATACATATCCCATGTTCCATGTTTTTCGTATTTCGCTTTTCGTGTTCTTACATAATGGTGGTGTTGCCTATGACATGCATATGAATGAATAGAAGCAAAGCTTGGTTCTCTCGGGCCATGTCGGCTACGGGTGCCAATCCGTCCCAATGGGATTAGGGGCGTGACAGTCATTGTCCAGAAACAAAGGACATGAACTAGAAGAAGATCCAACAGTTGCCCAAACGTGGTGCTCACCCTTGAATCAAAGCTGGAATCACGAACTAGAGTTGAGGTCTTATCTCAAATGTAGGAACATGCACTGAACTCAACAAAAAGAAGAGTATAGTTAGTATTAGTATAACAATTAAGTACTAGTAGGCTTCATCGACTGACGTAACTCAACATTATACAAATAGATAAGTTAAATGCAAGTAAGAAGCGATCAATCAAGGCATTACTCAGAATCAACAGACAATTAAATGTACATTTATAAACACTTTAACTCACAAAACAAGCAATAATCCTTTTCATATCAATCTATTTCCCAGTTATTTAGATATATCATTTACACTTAGACAAATTCAGTCAACAATAATCCAAGAATACCATATGTGATAATGCAATAATGAATGAATGCATGCAAGGTGTACACAATTACTAGGGTCATCAGGCACCTTTAGATATGACCTGGAGGGGACAAACTTAGTCCATGTACCAATATCGATGTGGTACCCGATCTAAATAATAGTGTTGGTGTGACACCCAATCCAATAATAGTGTCAATGTAACACCCAATCCAAATATCATCTCACTGAATAGTCTCAACATAATGAAGCATAAATCAATACAACATTCCCCATTTCTAGGAATTAATAACCCAAACCCATCAATTCCAACCTATGAAATTTACCTAGTTCATCATTTTTGGGTTTTCAACTCTTTAATCTCTTTGAATTCTATGTATTTCATGATTACAAGGAAGAATTCTACACTAGAAAGTGTTTTCTAACAACCTAGGACCAAAATAATATAATTTAAGTCATTTTCCACTAATTCCCACCAGTTCATAAGCCTATAGCTAAATACCAATTTTCAACCATGGTTATGTTCCTTGAAATATTAAGAATCAAGTGGAGTAATAATTAGAAGTTTGAATGATAGAGAAACCTTACCTCAAAGATGAAAACCCCCCAAGTTTGGTAAAAAATTGCACTCTCACAACCCTTAAACAAAAACTAAAACAATAGGAAAAAAAATGCAACTTTCGACTTTTAATTGACACTTACTGCATTTTCATCACTATAGCAATGGAATAATTGTTGTAGCGACATTGCAACAGCGATGAATCTATCACTGCAGCAACGCTCAGGCTAAAAAGACCCATCGCCATTGCGATACGTCTATTACTGCAGTGACATTACTACAGCGATGCATCTGTCGCTACAATGATGCTTTGGTAATAGCTCGGGATCCATTCCAAGCTCTACCTATTTCACAACATAATTCTTGAATTTTGACATCACATACTGACCCTTTCATGGTAAAAGTTATAACCAAAGTTCTTTTAGCACGTTTTACTCACTAAAAGTTTCTATGACTTCCTAAACTCATCATCTAACATATTATCAACTCAAATCTTTTAATCATCACACAAATAACTACCAGATTTTCCTAGACTTTTCCACATTCAAAATTCACCTATAACTAGGCTAGCTCTGAATTTAACCAATTTGGCCTAAAGAAAGGTTAAGCTGAGGTTTTACTCTCTATTTTAGACTAACAGCGATTTGGGTTGTTATAATACCTCTCTACCACACCCATCTTGTAAAGCCTCTCATGAAAATTAATGACAAATTAATAGGTAAATTCCAACTTGATACCATGAAAAAAAAAGGCTGCTTTTTAAAGGACTTGCAGAATAAGTCTTGCTCATCATCGATCATCACCGGACCCAAAACCTAATGTGGAAAAGAACCCATCTTCGACACCTTATCAATCTTTGGTGCTACGGTAGCGGCATGCTACAACCCTGGATGCTAAGTAGTTCAAATTGTTGGTGTAGCACCTGTACCAGCTAAACCACTTAGAAACCTAAGAACCTATTGAATAAACTCTGAAGACATCTGGATCTGTGTTGCACCTCTCTGAACTAGCATAACATCTCCTTGAATAGGTACCTCTCCATCCTCTAGCACTACCTCCTCATTCTGAATCATGTCTGGAATATCCGTGCGTGGGGGAGGAGATTCTAATCTCTCTCTTACCAGTCTTCCAATGGCCTGAGCTCCGCCACTGGCGGGTGTTGTTCCTCGACCTCTTCCTCTCCTTCTCCCCCTCACTCTGTACCTTTACAAACCATGGCCCCAGTAGCTAATTTGAGTGATGCTGCTACTTTTTTAACACGTGTCCTAACCATCTGCGAGACAAGAGTGAAAAAAGTCATATACCAATTTATATCACCAGATACCAATTAGAATCAATCACTAGCACAAAAGAAAGAAAAAAAGTAGATTTCCTAAAGTCCTGTAGCCTCTCAAAGAAAAGTACGACATCTCTGTATCTAGTGCTCTGATACCAGCTTTATCATAGAGGTAAAATGACCATGAGTGGCACCCACATTAACCCTCCGGTAAGAGAAACATCTAACCCAAAACTCAAACCACACACTTAACCATTTTTAAGAAATAATAAGAAATCCACGACTTGTAGATTAATAAATCCCAATAAAATAATAGATAAAAATAAAGTGCTGAAAAACAACTACCTATTACAAATATTCCAAGGACCCAAAAGTCATCGTAGAAGAACTTCTAAACAAAAATAGATGTCTAATATAAATATCCAAAAACTAGAAACAAAAAAGTATCACTATCCAGAAGGATGGATATGATTTGATAAGAATGATTCATGGCTGCCTGAAGGTAGGTACTCACCCTTTGATAAAAAGTTGTTGGTCACACACTACATCTGAGATCTTGTCTTAATCTCTCAAACACTGTCTACACTCAATAAAAGAAGAACATATGTAGTATCAGTCCAAACACTAGGTACTGGTAGGCATCATCAGCCGACTTAACTCAGACCCACACATAAACATAAATCAAATATGAGTAAATTAGCAATCAACACATAATAAGTAATTTAAATCAATAATTACCATCAGCAAATAACCTCTTAGTCAACCAAGTATAAGTTCAACAACAAACGGAAAGGCCTATGACTCCTCTAAATACCCTAAGTCTAAACAAACCAAACAATTTACCACCTAACCATCTCACAAGAGAAGACTTATGCCACCTCAATTTTAATGCCATACTTTATGGAATACAAATGAGAAAGCAAATTACTATGAAAATGTAACAATACATCATAACCATTTTACAACATCCTCTCAAATTGTACATACATACTAAAGGGACTTATATGACCAATAGTCATGACTTGAGGGGGACCAGCTTCGTCCATGTACTGTACTACCCGACCCTTTGAATATCAATAGAAAAGTAGTATGTACCGGCATAATACCAGACCCTCCGAATATCATAATATAAGATATAAAAAGCAATTATCATTTAGGATAAAATACAGTGCACCAATAATGCAGGTACATACTTTATCTAGACACTTAGTGAAATTTAATGTTCATCATTTCATGTATACTACCAATATGGACCAACTCACAATCACAAGTATGCTCGAAGGTCAATTCGTAAACATTTAACAAACAAATAGGCATTAAAATCCAAATAAAGTCTATAACTATAATTTAAACCATAACTGTAGCAACCCTCGTTGTAATTTTTAGCTTTTTATGTGTTTGACTATTTTGCCCTTCCTCGTAGTTGCTTTATATCATTTATAAGTTGAGTGATGGTTGGCATGGTGCCTGAAACATTCGGGAGTAATTTATGTGAGTTTGAGTCTTTCAGTAGCCTTGAACGTGATTAGTTTGACTTGAGTCAACACTTCGTGATCCGAGCATCAAATGGTGATTCTGTCAGTTCCATTAGATCCGAAATGTCATTTTTGGGTTAGTAGCATGGCTAGTTAACACGACCCGACACTACACCCTAGTTGTAACACGGTAATTGTAGCCACAAGTAACCCCAAGCTAACCCATGGCCTGGCATGACACTAATAGTATTGAAAATAAATAGAAATAAGATACTCCATATAGAAGCTACTGAATAAATACCAAATACTAATCAATAGAGTAGATGTTTAACAACATCGTAAAACTAAAATACTAGTCTGTCTATCTGAAAGCCTCTGCTAAAGATGAGTTGCTGGGACAAGTCCCCAACAAACTCTAACTATCTGAAAAGATAAATAACTAAAATAAGGAAATAAGTCTCATCCTCGAAAGATGAGTACTTACCACACACTACTGCTAAGATGAGTAAGGGATCGTGCTAATCGTGAGTTGGATTTTGAGTATTTGAACCTATATTATAAAACAATATAGCACAAAATAATATGTGGTTAGTACGTTGAATATACTGAGCATGTGAGATATGCACTATTCTATATAAAGTTGAATATGTTAAACATAAGAGGCTAAACTAAGCATGGAACTGATGAATATGAGTAGATGCAATGACCCAAATAATAGGCATATAACTGATAAATACTGTACTAAATAAACTGAATATAAGGTCATATAATATCTGAGTTTGAACTGTACGAGCTACTATGAACTGATATACCCCATCTCAGCTAAATGGGGAGCAACCTGTAACCCCAACTAGAAGGTTGCTATATACATAGGCAAGGGTATGAACACTGGTTGACGTGGATCCACTAAATTGATGTTCAAAAAGGACTAAGGTGTCAGCCTGATCTAGCAAGTGACCCTTTAGAACCTACGATGGCAATGTAGTTCTGGGACTTAAGGACTTCTACTAAAGGTCTCAGCCTAACAGACGGGTGAACCTTTATCCCTGCGTTTACTCGATGCTAAGTACTACAACTAACTAAAATAAATTGATAAACTAAGCAGTTCAATAATACTGATGTCTGAGACTGAGTGATAGACACTTTATCTGAAAGCATTCTAAAATATATAAAATTAAAGGACTGAATACAAACCTATAATTCTATAGAATGCTAGGTCATCCAGTGTTCATCACCTGCCATCTTTGAATAATATAATTATTCATGACAAATTCTATATTCTAAATAGAGTACGAATTCATAAAACACAAGTCCAAAACATGAAATATCAATATACTGAGGGTTCATAAAATAAAAGTCTATAAAGGTATTGAATTTCATGGGAAAACATGTATTCATGGGCTATTTATGATAAGAAATTGAAATATAAAGAGAATAATACTTTTCATGAAAAACCTAAGTTCTAAAGAATGAATTAACTGAAAAATTGAGTTCACTTAGGGACTCAATAGGAGAAAGGATACCCATTGATGAAATCCCATTTAGTGGAAGTGAAAACCTTGCTAAAGTCTTAAACTTGAAGCCTAAGATGATGAACCCTAGTTCTTAGGACTTGGGAGAGTTTGATCGCCTATTTTGATTTTTCTCTTAGTATTTATGTGAGTTTAAGGGGAATGAGGGATTAGGAATAGGTTAGGCTTAAGTATTCCCCCCTTGGGATAGCCAAACAACATAGTATAGCAATTTAAATAATAGGAAAAGACCAGATTGACCTTTAAAAATTGTTACTGAAAAGTTGACGTGGACAACAGACGGACCAACCAACGGATCGTTGGTTCTTCCAACCAATCGTTGATTCTGGTGGTTCATGAGGGTTCTCTAAACTTCATCAGACAGCTAAAGGGATGGCTCGTTAGTTCCTCCAATGGGTCATTAGTTCCTCTTGTTGGTTCTTCCAACTGGTCGTTGGTTCCTCTCGTTTGTTCTTCCAACTGGTCATTAGTACCTCTAGTTTCCAAAGAGGCACTTTGTCAACCTTTGGGACTTTTGGGGCTACTCATCAGATGAGCATATAGGACGGGTCATTTGAAGAACAAATGGTTCATTGTATGGGTCGTCGTATCTGACAACTCAACAGTGTTTCACTAAAATAACCATAACTTCTTGCTCCGAAATTGGATTCACAAACGGTCAGTAGCATTGGAAAGAACACTCAAAGACCTTTAGATTGGTGGGTCTTGATCTACAAAACACTCCATATTCTAGGATTTGTACTCGTTTGAAGTTGACCTTAGTAAAATCTTATATAAAAACTCAATCGGTAAAGAAACTTTCAACTTAACTTTGAGCTAGAAGTTCCTTATTACCTTAATTCATATATAAAGCACTTGTCATACTGAGAAATCATTAGGTTTGGTTTTACACACATCTGAAGAATGGTTCTGGTCTTAATATAAGAATTTGAGGTGTTACAATATCTCCCCTTTGGGATCATTCCTTCTAGAATGAAGACTAATTAGGTTGAAAAGATAGGGAAAGAGCTGCAACTCCAACATTGAATTCTAAAAGCTGAATACTGACATGATAACTAAATATCTAACTGAAACATAGATTGAATTAAACTCAAGAATACATACTAAGATATTTGAGCAACTGAGTGACATAAGACTAGGAGGATTACTATGGAGGAAATGATTACCTCAGGCAAAAACTGAATTCAAAGCGAAAATATGGGGGTACTTAGTCATCATATCTGCTTCTGCTTCCTAAGTAGCTCTCTCAACTAGCTGATTCCTCCAATGAAACTTTACCAAAGAGACATCCTTGTTACTCAACTTACAAATCTGACGGTCAAAAATCTTAACTAGAACCTATTCATAAGAGATCACACCCACTCTCTCTAAAGGCACAACTGAAGCTGGATCACCAATGAATTTCTTCGATAGAGACACATCAAAAATTGGATGCACCGATGCTAAATCTGCAAGAAAGTATAACTCATAGGCCACACTGTCAATGCACATCAAACTCCAATAAGGACCCACATATCGGGGACTGAGTTTCCTTTTTTTGCCAAATCTCGTCACCCCTTTCATGGGTGAATCTTTCAAGAACACCAAGTCATTAATAGCAAACTCAAGCTCCCTTCTCCTCACATTATCATGGGATTTTTTATGACTATGAGGCATCTTTAGCCTTTATCTAATCATTTAAACTTTCTCCATAGCCTCATGGATTGAATCAGGTCCTATCAAGGTAGCTTCACCAACCTCAAACCAACTAATAGGAGATCTACACCTCCTATCATAAAGTGCCTTAAATGGAGCCATCTAAATACTGAAGTGATAACTGTTATTGTAGGAAACTCAAACAATAAAAAATAATCATCCCAACTACTTTTAAAATCAATCATACAAGTTCTCAACATATACTCTAAAGTCTGAATGGTCTGCTCTACCTGACCATCTATCTGTGGGTGAAAAATTGTGTTAAGATGAACTTGGGCACCGAGAACCTTCTGAAAATATTTCCAAAATTGAGAAGTATGAGCTTCTATAAGCATCTGTTGTCTCAATTCATCCATATCTGGAACACATAGTCTGCCCTAACAACAAAGAACATCAACTCCCCCTTGGAAGAAAATCTCAACCTTCTGACTTTAGACTGCTTCTTTCAACTTAAGAAAAATAGGATCGGTATCTTGCCTTGCATTAAATTCTGTTACTAAAGAAGATTCTGAACCATTCTAATCCATGCCACTACTTTCAGTTGAATCTACCAACCAAACTCCCAATCTAGCAAACCTGTGAACATCTCAAACCAATTCTTTATACTCGTCCTTTACATGAACAACACTACCCATAGACAATCTACTGAGAGCATCCGCCATAACATTGGCTTTATTCAGATGGCACAAGACACTAATGTCATAGTCTTTCAACAACTCTAGCCATCTCCTCTAATGAAGATTTAGATCCTTCTGGATGAAAACACATTGAAGGCTCTTATGATCTATGAACACATCCACATGCACGCCATAAAGATAATGCCTCTAAATTTTTAAGGAAAACACAATTGCTGCCAACTCAAGATCATAAGTTGGGTAATTATTCTCATAAGGTTTGAGTTGTCTAGAGGCATACGTTATAACCTTACCATGTTGTACAACTGAGGCCAATTCCAGAAGCATCGTAGTAAACTACAAACCAATCTGGACCCACTGGTAGAGTCAACATTGGAGCAGAGGTGAGTCGAATCTTTAACTCCTAAAAACTCTTCTCACAAGTGTCATGACCCGAAATCCCATTCGGGCCAGACTGGCATCCGAAGCCGATATGGCTCGAGAGAACCAATCTTTGCTCATGAACAATCGTATGCATATCTTCATATGAACCTTATTAAACCTTATGCAACTATGCGGAAAACATGAACATGGAAACATATGCTATATACATATTTAGAAAACTTGGCCGTTGGAGCCATCAAGTCAAAATGGACATTTATATTTCACATTCATAACCCACACATTTCTACAAAAGCCTCTAACAGATGCATTTAAAAGATCAACTAACAGTCGGGACAAGTCCCCGCTTTATACAACATTTACAACATCAACACAACTGTACACCTATGACTCAGAAAGTCCCGAAGCAACTGGGGCTCACCAAAGATCCGCAATGTCAACCTACAATGGAGGTCTACTAGTGCCTGCACCTGCAACATGTAAGGTAATTCCCCCGAGTGGGTCAGTATGAAGAATGTACTGAGTATGTAAGGCTCATAAGAAATTTATCATACATAATAACAACAATAATGGAATCAATGTAAGGAAATAGAAATGTGAATAAACTCTCTTTCTGTATGTAAGGAACCATGTATATTACGTTCTTTAGTCCTCTTGTCTTCATCTTTTATTCATCTTTATTGTTCTACCCGTGATAGGCTATTCTGTCGCCCCTGGGATGAGATTAACCCATGCTAGGTACTTTGACCCCTGGGATGTTATATTAACCCATGCTAGGCTTTCGTGTCGCCCCTGGGATGTTATGTTAACCCATGCTAGGTACTTTGACCCCTAGGATGTTATATTAACCCATGCTAGGCTTTCGGGTCGCCCCTGGGATGTTATGTTAACCCATGCTAGGTACTTTGACCCCTGGGATGTTATATTAACCCATGCTAGGCTTTCGTGTCGCCCCTGGGATATTATGTTAACCCATGTTAGGTACTTTGACCCCTGGGATGTACTTATGATTACTCATTAATTACACATCTCTTATTTCTCTTGTTATTCTTACTTCCATTCTTAAGAGTGATATATTAAGGATTATAACCTTATTTGAAGCACACTCATATACACATTTCACTTCACTCCTTTACTTCATGAGATTGACATCTTCACTTATGAGGAATAGATATATTAACTTGCACATCACCTCTCTTATTACTCTTATGAGATTGGTACTTTTATTTGTGAAAGATTGGTATAAAGATAATCATCACATTATTGGACTTTGGAACATGACATGATTGGAAAATGCTTATTCACGATTAAATAGATTCTCTTACATTATTACTCTCTTGAGATAGTGCTTTTAGGAATTATAACGTTATGACATCTTCGGAACTTCAATCCATGAATAAGAGATAAATGGATCATAAGTCATCTAAGGATAAGACACATATGAATAACAATATACGTCAACCTGAATTGCTATACTTCAAGCCTCTCGGAATTGAAACAAGTCCAATGTCAATAAGAACAATATGTTGTAGAAGGATACGGAAAAAGGAACCTTACATACCTTGTATTCTCAATACGAATATACAATCTTAGATGTACATACAATAGTCCCGCTCCTTGTTTATGTGTCACTCTACAACACAAATACATAACGGGATTCACATTAACCATAAACTACTTTACAAATGCATATAACATCAATGAGTTACATGTTTGCCTTTAAACATGCCATTTACTCTTGACAAAACCATTGATGAAATTATTATTCCAAAAATCCCCCAATATTCCATACATTGACCAATACATTATAATCAATAAATTTCACCACAACACTTCTCCTTTACACTTTCTTATCCACACCACATCATAAATAATCCATCAAGTCACCTTAATACACCTCATAGCACATATCGGCCAAAATCTCATAATTTACACTTATGTGAAAACAACAAGTTTAATAACAAAACCACACCATACATGTTCATATTTTATCCATACCATGCTCTTTCATCAAAGTCACAAGTCATAATTCAAGTTACAATCCCATGGATAACACATCTTTTTCACAAAACCAAAAGTGTCATGTCCAACACTTCCAACCATAACCAACATGATATAAATAATCTCTCATGCTTATAATATGTTAATACATAAGAATAATCACTTACATAGGCTTGAAAGATGATTATCTTGCTCCAAGAAGTGCCTTAGGGTTTTGGGAGCCAAAGAAGCTTTCTTGAGATTCTCTAGAAAAAGATAGAAAAAGCATGAGTATTTCTCTTGAATAAAATCAGCCTTTTGCCCCTTTATATAGGACCTAAATTTTCATCCTTAGCCACTCTTGGCATTTAATGCAATGTGTTGCATTAGTCAATGGAAGAATGGGTCATGACCCATGTTTTCTTCTCATTTTGGGCCCTATTTTGAGCCCAATTCACTTAACCCACTAAAATCCATAATTCCTCATGTTTAATTCATTTCATACGCGTTACAAAAATATTCCCACTCACGGGATTCATACTCGTAGCCTCAATTCCAAAAACAAGCAATTCTAGCCACGTATGGCTCATTTTGGCTACAAGGGTAAAATCGTCATTTTGATGCCAAATTTGTTCTCGAGTAATTTTATCATACCAATATCATAATTCACTCATTTCATGTATATTCTCATGGTTGTAGAAGAAACGTGGTAAAGATCGGTTCAATACGTCCCCGGGCACCCTTGGGACTTAAGAAAAATTCCAACTTTGAAAAAGTGGAAAAACCAGCGTGGCACGCCCTTGGGCGCGCCAGCTTGCTGCCTATGGACTAAAAATTTTATCCCAGAGCGGCGTGGAAATCCCCCTAGCGCGCCCCAGACTTAGTTTTTTTGAAAATTTTGTTTTTCGATTTTTCTTCGCGGGTTTGGTTAGATACTTCAAATCCTATTCTTTAACTTACTTCTTACCCTTAATATAATTTGTTTAGAGGTCCTCTTAGCCTCATTTTGAACCCCACAAATTCTCCACGAAAATCACAAAACACCTCCTATGCAAGTTTGATCACATGTACAAGGCCAAATTTCAATTTTCTCATCACTAACATTACAAAATACTTACTCATGGCATCTCGACACCTAAATATCCATTATTCAACGTCGTCACATAGGGTTGGGAGTATACGGGATGTTACAACAAGCGTTGGACCATTGAAATTTGACTTTTTCTGAGTCAATCTAGACATAAGAGAAGCAATAGATGAAAATCATTCAACAAATCATCTGTAGTAGCCAACTAAACCCAAAAAACTCCAAATATTTGATGGGAAGATGGGAATCGGCTAGTTTTTAACTACTTTAGTCTTTTGAGGATCAACCTGAATGCCCTCACCGAAAATTATGTGACCTAGAAATGCTACTGATTTCAACCAGAATTCAAACTTGCTGAACTTAGCAAATCACTGGTGATCTTTGAGAGTCTACAAGACAATCCTCAAATGGTCTGCATGTTCATCCTCACTCCAAGAATAAATAAGGATGTCATTTATAAAGACAATGATGAATATGTCTAAGTACTACTTCAACACTCGGTTCATCAAATCCATAAAAGCTACAAGAGCATTTGTTAGTCCAAAAGACATAACAACAAATTCAAAGAAGTTATACCGAGTTCAAAAAATTATCTTTGGAATGTCATATTCTCTAACTTTAAGCTGATGATAGCCGGATTTGATGTCTATCTTTGAGAAATAACTGGCACCCTGAAGCTGGTCGAACAAGTCATCAATCCTAACAATGGGATACTTATTCTTGATTGTGACTTTGTTTAACTGACAACAGTCGATACATATATTGAGGGAACTGTCTTTCTAATGTACAAAAAGAAATGGAGCACCCCATGGCTAGATGTTGGGTCTAATGAAACCTTTATCTAAAAGATGTTTTAATTGGTCCTTTAATACATTAAGCTTAGATAGAGCCATTCGATAAGGAGGAATTGAAATATATAGGTTGGGTATCTAGAAAGAGATCTATTTCAAAGTTAATTTCCCATTTGGAAGGGACTCTGGGCAGATCTTCTGGAAACACTTATAGCAATTCATTAACCGCTGGAACTGACTGAAGAGTTGGGATCTCAGACTTTGAATCCTTCACCCAAACAAGATAATAGATACATCTATTTGAGATCATTTTTTTGGCCTTAATGTAAGAAACAAACTGACCTATAGGCACTAAAACACTACCCTACTATTCTAAGACTAGTTCATTTGGATACTAAAACTGGATGACTATGTTTATACAGTAGACTGAGGCATAACAGGAATATAGCCAATCTATGCCAAGTATGACATCAAATCAGTCATATCTAACTCTACTAGGTCAACTGAGGTGAATTTTAGAGAAACTGTGACTGGGTAATTTTTATAAACCCATTTAGCTATGACTGAGTCACTAACATGAGTAGAGACTGAGAAAGGTTCTGAAAGGATTTCGGGACTGACACCAAAGTTTACTGTAGAATAGGGAGTCATGAAAGAAAGAATGGATTCAGGATCTAACAAAGCATACGCATCAATATGGAAAACTTGTAGCAAACTAGTGACGACATCAGGGGAACCCTCCTAATCTTGTTATATCTGTAAGGCATAGAATCAATTCTGGCATTGACCACTACCTGTACTAGATGAGGCACCCTACAGAGTTGGGTGACCTACTGGAGCTGCTGAGGAATTAGACTGGGTCTGCTAGCGAACATCTCTGCTTCACTGTGAGTCCATTGGGCACTTTCTCAATCTGTGAACAAGCTAGACATATCCAAAACAACAACCATTGTCAGCCATACACTCTCCTTGGTGGTTCTTACCACACTTCTTGCAAATCAAAAAAGTATGTCTACTAGTGACACTGCCCTGGGACGTAGAGCCTGGTGCTCTATCCCGATACTCCTGTCTTAACATAGGTACTAGGGCACTAGCAGAGGATGGGCCTAGAGCTGAAGACCTCCGACAAAACTAAGAGACATTACTACTACCTAATTTCTGCTGAGAATAGTCAAAGTTTCCCATTCTACCCCTTTTAGTCTACCTTTCATTCTCCTTAATTTTTTATTCCTCGATTTATTGAGCATGATTCATAAGTCTGGAGATGTCTATCTTCTTAACAGCATGGCAGTCCTACACTCTTTGACCACTGTCTCAAAGACACCCAAAACAAACTTACTCATATGAGCCCTCGAATTAGCCATAATCATTGGATCGTACTTAGAGAGCAAACTTCATATAATACTCCTTCACAATCATGTTACCCTGCTTTAGATTGATGAATTCATGAACCTTGATTTCCCTTAACTCAAGTGGGAAGAACCTGTCTAGAATTGCAGTCACAAACTTATCCCAATCCATTGGACTTGCATCTATACCTCTATCTTCCTTCTACTATTTGCAGTAAGTCCGAGCCACCCCCTTCAAATAATAGGCGGCCAAGTCTGCACTCTTAACTAACGTGATACCCATAATCTGAGTTACCTTTTAAATCCCATTAATAAACTCCTACAGATCCTCTTCCATCTTAAAATTATGGAACTCTGGAGGATTTATCCAAGTAAAGTCCCAGGCTCTCGTTGCTACTAAATTACTATTTGGATTGACTGGTACAATAGCCAGCTGGCTGACTTGAGTAGTCATAGCTTGAGAAAGAACCTGGAAAGTAGACCTGAACTCAGCATGAGAGACATGTTCATTCAGAGGGTTTACTGGAGATGGTGAAGCTTGCTGATTTCCATTTCTGTTTCCCCTTCCATTTGCTCTTCTGGGAGGCATTTCACTAAAAACGCGTAGAGCACGAGTTAGAAGAAGATTTAATAGAGCTCACACTTTATCGCATAATATGATCATGAAAAAAGTGAAACTTTTATAAAATGTTTCATAGCCTCTCACTCATAAGTGTGGTACATTTAACACCCATGAATAAGACTTTACTTGACGCAGCTTTCAGACACCCTAGGATGTTTTAAAATTGATGCTTTAATACAAAGTTTGTCATGATTTGAGACTACACCCTAGTCGAAACATGATGCTTAGAGCCACAAGCTACCTCAAGCTAACTCATGGTCGGGCATGAAACTAAGAGTACTGAAAATAAATAGAAATAAGATACTCAATGCGGAAGCTACTGAATAAATACCAAATACTAATCAATATAGTAGATGTCTAACAATATCATAAAACTAAAATACTAGTTTGTCTGTCTAAAAGCCTCTACTAAAGATGAGTTGTTGGGACAAGTCCCCAGCTAACTCTAACTGTCTAAAAAGATAAATAACTAAAAATAATAAAATAAGTCTTATCCTCAAAAGATGAGGACTCACCACATACTATTGCGGAGATGAGTATGAGATTGTGCTAATCGTGAGCTGGATTCTGCGAGTCTGAACCTATATTATAAAATAATATAGTATAAAAGAAAGTATGCAGTTAGTACTTTGAATGTACTGAGCATGTGAGATACGCACTATTCTATATAAAGCAGAATATGTTAAACATAAGAAGCAAAATTGAACATGAAACTAATAAATATGAGCTGAAGCAATGACCCAAATAAATAGGCATATAACTAATAAATACTATACTGAACAAAATGAATATAAGGTGTGCAATATCAGAGTCTAAATTATAGGAGCTATTGTGAATTGACATATCCCATCTAAGCTAAATAGGGCCCAACCTGTAACCCTAGCTAGAAGGGTGCTCTGTACCTTGCTAAGGGTGTGAACATTCAATGACGTGAATCCACTAAACAGATGTACAAAAAGGACTAAGGTGTCATCCTGATCTAGCGGGTGACCCTTTGGAACATACGGTGACAACATAGTTCTGGGACTTAGGGACTTCTACTAAAGGTCTCATCCTAACTGACGGGTGAGACATCATCCCTACATTCGCTCGGTGCTAAGTACTACTCCCAACTGAAATAAACTAATAAACTAAGTAGTTCAATAATACTGATGTTTCAGACTGAGTGATAGACACTTTATCTGAAAGCATCCTAGAATATGTGGAACTGAAGGACTGAATGCTGAACTATCAATCTATGGAATGCTAAGTCATAGGGTGATCATAACCTGTCATCTTTGAAGACATGAACTATCAATATATGGTTCATAAAATATAAGTCTATAAAGGTACTGAATTACATGGGAAAAAATGTATTCATAGGTTATTCATGATGAGGAACTGAAATATAAAGATAATCATACTTTTTCATGAAAACCCTAAGTTCTAAAGAATGAATTAACTGAAAAACTGAGTTCACTTAGGAACTCAATGGGTGAAAGTATACCCATTGAAAAAATCCCACATAACTGGAAGAGAAAATCTTGAACTTGAAGCCTAAAGATGATGAACTCTATGTCTTAGGACTTGGGAAAGTTCAATCGCCTATTTTGATTTTTCTATGATTGTTTATGTGAGTTTGAAAGGAATGAGGGATTAGAAGTAGGTTAGGATTAAGTATTCCCCTTTTGATATAGCCAAACAACATAGCATAAAAGTTTAAATAATAGGAAAAGACCAGATTGCCCCTTAAAAATCATAACTAAAAAGCTAACGTAGACAACAAACAGACCAACCAACGAATCATTGGTTCTTCCAACCAACGGATCATTGGTTCTGGTCATTAGTTTTGGTGGTTCATAAGGGTTCTCTGGAATTTATTAGATAGCTAAAGGGACGACTCATTGGTTCTTCCAATGGGTGATTGGTTCCTCTCATTGGTTCTTCCAATTGGTCGTTGGTTCCTCTCATTGGTTCTTCCAACTAGTCGTTGGTTCTTCTAATGGGTCATTGGTTCCTCTCATGGCCAAAGAGACACTTTGTTAACCTTTCAGACTTTTTGTGTTGCTCATCAGAAGGGCATATAGGACGAGTCATCCTAAGAACAAACGATTTGTTGTATGGGTCGTCGTATCTGACAGCTTGATAGTTCTTCACTAAATTGGCCATAACTTCTTACTCTAAAATTATATTAATAAGAGGTTGGTGGAATTGAAGAGAAGACTCAAAGACCTTTATTTTGGCGGTCTTGAGCTACAAAATTCGTCATATTCTAGGAGTTATGCTTGTTTGAAGTTAACCCTAGTAAAATCTTATACGAAAACCCGATCGGTAAAGAAGCTTTCAATTTAACTTTGAGATAGAAAATTCTTATGACTTTAATTTATATCTAAAGTACTTCTCAAACTAAGAAACATCAAGTTTGTTTCTATACACATCTGAAGAATGGTTTTGATCTTAGTTCAGGAATTTAGGGTGTTACAATAGTTCGGGTTCTGGGTCTTTATTTTGTGGTTTGAGCATTTACATAAGAAATTAGTCAAATTAGTCTTTAAGGGTTCTCGGGAGTAAATTGTTGATAACTGTAACACCCCGTACCTACCAAACCCTACTTGACAACATTGAATAATGGTTACTTAAGTGTCGAGAACCAAAAGTATGTATTGTGTAATGTTATTGATGAGATAATGGATATTGGGCCTAGTACATGGGATTAGACCTTCGTAAGAGGTGTAACACCCCGTATGTTGTCGAACCTATACGACTATGTTTACATTATGGAATTAGTAAAACATGACAGACTTGATGAATTATCCATTAATTTGTTGGGCATTAAATGAGTCATGTGCCATTGGGCTTAAATGAGGCCCAAAATCACATGGAAGACTTGGCCCAATGGGGCAAAGATGACCCATTCTTCCATTTGACTAATCAACCATTTCATGTAATGCCAAGATTGGATAAGGGAGACTAAAAGGGACTATAAAAGGGCACAAATCAGATTTTTATTCCATTGTGACACCCATGCCAATTCTAGAATTATCTCCAATATTCTCTTATCTCACACAAACCCTAGACCTTCATCTTTTGGACCAAGATCATCATCTTGCAAGACTTGGTAAGTCTATATTATAATGGTTTAATATATTTTATTCATGGAAGATGGTTTATGTCATGTTGGTTAAGTTGGTGAAGTGTGATAAGTTCACTATGTGTAAAACAATTTGTGTTTGCTAAATCGGAGGATGGTTTTGCCTTGTAAACTTGAACATAGACTTGTGATCTTGAAGGAAGTGAACTTTATGGATTCAATATTGACATGTGAGATGTGATTATAGTCTTGAATTGTTTTATTCTTGTGTATAATGTTTGGAATTTTTGTTGTAAATTTGGTTATGGATTTGGTGGCGGATTGAAAAGAAAGTGAGGTTTTGGTGATGTTTATGTTTGTTGTGAGACCATGTCTGATGGTTGGCATATTATATGACCAAAAATATGTTAAAAGAAGTTTAGTTATGATCATGGACCATTCATTGCATAAAAAGACCCAAAAGAGACCCTTTTTGGCCGAAACGGGCACCCGCCCTCGCAGACGAAGCACCTGCGGGCACAGGTGCCTATGGCTACTGCCAAAGGTCACCTGAGGGTGCAGTTCATCCACCTGTGGGTGCAGGTGGCTTAGCAAGTCGGCCCAGAACTCCGAATTGCTTGTTTTTGCATCCCTTTGGCCCCCCGAAACCCCTATACCCTTCATGGATGCAATTATCAACTTAGGGTACCTTTTAAATGACTATATAGGAGTATCCCGGAGGTATTTTGAATGGTATAAAATATGTATTGATGTTAAAAGTGTTATTGTGAAAGCTATCGAGTGACTTGACGGAGAAAAGGTAACGTAGTATTAATGAGGAAGTGTAAAGGGTAAACTTGGTGGAAAATGTTATTGGTTTATGATGTCTTGGTCAATGTGTGAAATGTGATGATATTGTTGTCATGGTAATGAACTGGATCGTATTGTAAAGGACGAAATGACGTTATATGGCAGTCATATAGCTCATTGTCGTTTTATACGTTGGTATAGTAACTAGTTGCTAATGTAAGCTCCGATGTGTGCTTGTGTTGTAGAGTGAAACATAAAGAGGAAGCTGGACTATTGTATCCCCATATAGGCTTGTGTAATCGTGGTAAGATGACAAGGTATGTAAGGTTAATCTGTCCGTATCCTTCTGCAGCACATATTGTTCATGTTGTCATTGTCCTTGTTCCGTTCCGAAATGTTAAAAGGTATCTCATTTCAGGTTGTCATATGTTATTATTCCCATGTTTCTTAATCATGGACCAATCATAACTCATATGTCTCTTAATCATGGATCGAAATTCCAAAGCTTCCAATAATGTTACAACTTCAAAAGTATCAATCTCATGAACGTAAAAGACTGAAGTAATGCGGTTATGTGTTTCCCATAAGTGTATGATCTCCCATGTATCAATCCCATTAAAGTAATAAGAAGTAATGAAAGAAGAAACTCTCCCATAGTTACTTTATATTTTTCCTTATGATTACCTTATATTTTTCTTATGGTTACTTCATATTTTTCCTTGTGGTTACGTTATATTTTCCTTATTCTTATTGAGTACAGGTGATAGCTTTGTGGGGGTGCAAGCCTAACTCAAGCCGATCCCGATATTGTTGTATCAGGGGAAAAGCTCAGTGAAGCAAAATCCAAACTTGATGCCGAACCTGCTTCACTCATTTCCGAGTGATGGCAGGGGGGAAGCTCAGTGGGGTAAAAGCCTAAATTGATGCCGAACCTGACAGGGGGTATCCTTAAGGGCCGAACCTGCTCTCCATATATATATATATATTGACGGTTGCATATTGACGGTTGCATATTAACGGTTGCATTGCATATTGATGGTTACTCTAACTACTAATGGTAACGGACATAAAGGCAAATGGAATAATGAACGTAAGGAACATATTTCCACACATACTGAACGATGATTTATCCACATTGACTATTCTCTTGAAATCAAGTTCGTTGAGTTTTTTTTTTATTTTCATGAAGTTTCTTATCGCCTTGCATACTCAGTACATTCTTCGTACTGACCCATATGGGGGATTTAATTTACTTGCTGCAGGCATAGGTGTTAGTATACCTCCACAATAGGATACGAGTCATCCGCGGATCATTGGTGAGCTCAAGTTGGTTCGGGACTTTCCGAGTCACCTGTGTACATTGTTTGGGTATTGTAATTATTGTATAAAGCGAGGACTTGTCCCGACTATAGGGTTGTTCTGTTCATGTATCAGTTAGAGGCTTTGTAGACATATTTGGGAAAGTGAATGTAAGAGAAGTATGTTCTGTTTGACTTGATGGCCCTAACGGCCAAGTTTCATATATCGTATACGTTTTCCATGACTTCCGCATAATTACATGAGATGTATTAAGATTTATACGAGGTCATGTATACGAATGTTCATGAGCAAAGATTGGTTCTCTCGCGCCATATCGGCTTCGGGTGCCAGTCCGCCTCGTTGGGATACGGGGTGTGACAAAAGTGGTATCAGAGCAGGTCTTTCTAAGGTTGTCTACAAAGCCGTTTCTGAGTAGAGTCTTGTTCATGGATGTGTTGTGCACCACATTTATGAGCAGGAGGCTATGGGGCATTTAGAAGTTATTTCATTTCTTCATTTTTAGATGGTGCAATAGAGGCAAGGTTATAGAATTGTACCTGACTATTGATTTTGCTCTCTTTTGTTATAGTAAAAATGCCGAATACAAGAAGAGGCAAGGGTAAAACTAAGAAGCTAGACAGGATTGATGGAGAAGGCACTAGTAACTACCCACCTAGACGGGTTGAGCAAGATGAAGCTGGAAATGAGTTTGCATCGCGGAATTCTTCTACTTTTCCAGCTCTAGAGGAGCCAAGAGGGAGAGAAGAACCTGTTGAGCCACCTGTTAATGTCACTGACCAGGACTTAAGAAATGCAGTATATATGTTAATTCAGATAGTTGCAGCACAGAATCAAGGACAAACTGGTCCAATGACAAGTAATGACAGTGAGGCTAGGGCAGCTAGTCGAAGGACACAGGATTTCCTAAAATTAGACCCTCCTATATTCACTAGATCGGATCTTAATGAGGACCCACAAGATTTTATTGATCAAATCAAAAGGGCTTTGGATGTCATGCACATATTTGGTGTAGAAACAGTTGAACTTGCGGTGTATAGATTGAAAGGGAAGGCGATATTATGGTGTGAATATTGGAAATGATCCAGGGGTATTGGTGCACCCCCAACTAGCTGGGAAGAATTTCAAAAGCATTCCTGAATCACTACCTTCCATATGAGATTCAGGAGGCACGCTCAAACCAGTTTCTAAATCTTCATCAAGGGAATATGAGTGTCCGTGGGTATAGTCTTCGATTTAATTCTTTGGCCAGCTATGCTCCCTATATGGTAGACACTATGGTTGATAGAATTCATCGGTATGTGGATCGCTTAGATCCAGCATTGGTCAGAGACTGTACCATTGCTACTCTTAACAGAGATATGGATATAGCTCGGATATAGGCTTTTGCACAGAAAATGGAGGATCAGAGGCAAAGAAGAAAGGTGCATAAGTTTGAAGTGGGGCCATCAAAGAAAGCTAGACCTATGGGACAGTACATGGTGTCCCAAGGAGAATTTGGGCCTCGGGATTTTAGTAGACCGCCGAGACCATCACTTTTTTATCCCACACCAGGCACTCAACCCCAGTTCCAAGGGTTTAGAGAAAGTCACGTTGGACAAAATAGTGGAACTCAAGGTTCACAACCAGTGGGATATAAAGAACAAAGAAGTATGAACCAATCGGGGTCTCCTCGCCAGCCGTGTCCACACTGTGGAAAGCTTCATTTAAAGGAATGTCAGTTTTGGGACCAATATTTGCTTTTGGTGCGGTATGTCCGGGCACATGGTGAGAGATTGACCAAGAAGGGGCACGGGCATTATTATGCAACCTGCGGGATCAACCGTTGCACCGTCATCATCGGTTTCTTTCTTAGGCCAAGATGTGCAGCTGGTTGGTCGTGGTAACGATATTAGAGGAGTAGCCAGTTTTAGTGGGATACAGGATCGTACTTATGCTCAAGCAGGTCAGCAGAATGTGGAGGCTTATCCTGATGTAGCTACAGGTATATTATCTGTGTGGATTGCCGAGCTAAGAAAGTCCGCAACATAAGACGATGTTGTTAACATTCGAGGATGAATGTTTCTAAAGGAGGGAGAATGTAACACCCCGTACCTACCAAACCCTACTTGACGACATTGAACAATGGTTACTTAAGTGTCGAGAACCAAAAGTATGTATTGTGTAATGTTATTGATGAGATAATGGATATTGGGCCTAGTACATGGGATTAGACCTTCGTAGGATGTGTAACACCCCGTATGTTGTTGAACCTAAACGACTACGTTTACATTTATGGAATTAGTAAAACATGAGAGACATGATGAATTATCCATTAATTTGTTGGGCATTAAATGAGTCATGAGCCATTGGGCTTAAATGAGGCCCAAAATCACATGGAAGACTTGGCCCAATGGGGCAAAGATGACCCATTCTTCCATTTGACTAATCAACCATTTCATGTAATGCCAAGATTGGATAAGGGAGACTAAAAGGGACTATAAAAGGGCACAAATCAGATTTTTATTCCATTGTGACACCCATGCCAATTCTAGAATTATCTCCAATATTCCCTGATCTCACACAAACCCTAGACCTTCATCTTTTGGACCAAGATCATCATCTTGCAAGACTTGGTAAGTCTATATTATAATGGTTTAATATATTTTATTCATGGAAGATGGTTTATGTCATGTTGGTTATGTTGGTGAAGTGTGATTAGTTCACTATGTGTAAAACAATTTGTGTTTGCTAAATCGGAGGATGGTTTTGCCTTGTAAACTTGAACATAGACTTGTGATCTTGAAGGAAGTGAACTTTATGGATTCAATATTGACATGTGAGATGTGATTATAGTCTTGAATTGTTTTATTCTTGTGTATAATGTTTGGAATTTTTGTTGTAAATTTGGTTATGGATTTGGTGGCGGATTGAAAAGAAAGTGAGGTTTTGGTGATGTTTATGTGTGTTGTGAGACCATGTCTGATGGTTGGCATATTATATGACCAAAAATATGTTAAAAGAAGTTTAGTTGTGATCATGGACCATTCATTGCATAAAAAGACCCAAAAGAGACCCTTTTTGGCCGAAACGGGCACCCGCCCTCGCAGACGAAGCACCTGCGGGCACAGGTGCCAACGCAGGTGCCTATGGCTACTGCCAAAGGTCACCTGAGGGTGCAGGTCATCCACCTGTGGGTGCAGGTGGCTTAGCAGGTCGGCCCAGAACTCCGAATTGCTTGTTTTTGCATCCCTTTGGGCCCCCGAAACCCCTATACCCTTCATGGATGCAATTATCAACTTAGGGTACCTTTTAAATGACTATATAGGAGTATCCCAGAGGTATTTTGAATGGTATAAAATATGTATTGATGTTAAAAGTGTTATTGTGAAAGCTATCGAGTGACTTGACGGAGAAAAGGTAACGTAGTATTAATGAGGAAGTGTAAAGGGTAAACTTGGTGTAGAATGTTATTGGTTTATGATGTCTTTGTCAATGTATGAAATGTGATGATGTTTTTGTCATGGTAATGAAGTGGATTGTATTGTAAAGGACGAAATGACGTTATACGGCAGTCATATAGCTCATTGTCGTTTTATACGTTGGTATAGTAACTAGTTGCTAATGTAAGCTCCGATGTATGCTTGTGTTGTAGAGTGAAACATAAAGAGGAAGCTGGACTATTGTATCCCCATATAGGCTTGTGTAATCGTAGTAAGACGACAGGGTATGTAAGGTTACTCTGTCCGTATCCTTCTGCAGCACATATTGTTCATGTTGTCATTGTCCTTGTTCCGTTCCGAAATGTTAAAAGGTATCTTATTTCAGGTTGTCATATGTTATTATTCCCATGTTTCTTAATCATGGACCAATCATGACTCATATGTCTCTTAATCATGGATCGAAATTCCAAAGCTTCTAATAATGTTACAACTTCAAAAGTATCAATATCATGAACGTAAAAGACTGAAGTAATGCGGTTATGTGTTTCCCATAAGTGTATGATCTCCCATGTATAAATCCTATTAAAGTAAAAGAGAGAAGCAATAAGAAGTAATGAAGGAAGGAATTCCCCCATGGTTACTTTATATTTTTCCTCATGGTTACCTTATATTTTTCTTTTGGTTACTTTATATTTTTCCTTATGGTTACTTTATATTTTCCTTATACTTATTGAGTACGGGTGATAGCTTTGTGGGGGCGCAAGCCTAACTCAAGCCGATCCCAATATTGTTGGATCAGGGGGAAAGCTCAGTGAAGCAAAATCCAAACTTGATGTCGAATCTGCTTCACTCCTTTCTGAGTGATGGTGGGGGGGAAGCTCAGTGGGGCAAAAGCCTAACTTGATGCCGAACCTGACAGGGGGTAGCCCTAAGGGCCGAACCTGCTCTCTATATATATATATTGACGGTTGCATATTGACGGTTGCATATTAACGGTTGCATTGCATATTGATGGTTACTCTAACTACTAACGGTAACGGACATAAAGGCAAATGGAATAATGAACGTAAGGAACATATTTCCACACATACTGAACGATGATTTATCCACATTGACTATTCTCTTGAAATCAAGTTCGTTGAGTTTTTTTTTAAGTTTCATGAAGTTTCTTATCGCCTTGCATACTCAGTACATTCTTCGTACTGACCCCTTTGGGGGATTTACTTTACTTGTTGCAGGCACAGGTGTTAGTAGACCTCCACAATAGGATACGAGTCATCCGTGGATCATTGGTGAGCTCCAGTTGGTTCGGGGCTTTCCGAGTCACCTATGTACATTGTTTTGGTATTGTAATTATTGTATAAAGCCGGGACTTGTCCCGACTATAGGGTTGTTGTGTTCATGTATCAGTTAGAGGCTTTGTAGACATATGTGGGAAAGTGAATGTAAGAGAAGTATGTTCAGTTTGGCTTGATGGCCCTAACGGCCAAGTTTCATATATCGTATACGTTTTCCATGAGTTCCGCATAATTGCATGAGATGTATTAAGATTTATACGAGGTCATGTATACGAATGTTCATGGGCAAAGATTGGTTCTCTCGGGCCATATCGGCTTCGGGTGCCAGTCCGTCTCGTTGGGATACGGGGTGTGACAATAACAACCTCTTTTGATAAATTTGATAGTTCAATTGTGTCTTGAACATTGAAATTATACTAGTAGCATTACTGGTTTATTTATGTGGGACTTTAATTGAACCCCGAGGGTCCCATTTTTAGTCCCTTATTTTAGCTGATTCTGGGTTCTGGTGCAACCAATCTAATAGTATTTCAGTCGCCTTAGTGGCGTTACCTAGACAGATCAAGGAACGTCTTAGCATAAGCCAACTAATCTAACACCATTGCCTTAGTGATACCGCCTTAGCCTAGGCGACAAGCCTGCATAACAAGTGACTACCCCCTTAGTGGTAGTATGGCTGGTAAGGAGATGTAGCTTAGGCAACCATTTGACTGAGTAGGCAACGTTACTTGTATAAATTCTCTTTTTCTTCTTTTTTATTTCATTCTTTCATCTTCAAGCTTTGGGGTCCCGATTTTGGCAATTTCAAAGAAAGTTTTTCATCAAATAGGACTTGAGTAAGATTCAAAACATGATTTCCATATTTATTCATTGATTATTTCACTAAATCATCTTCAAAACTTGAATTTTAAAACTGAAATTTGAGGTTATAAAGTAAGAAAATGGTTTTTCAGTAACTTCAAGCTCAATTGCAACTTGTTTTTTGATAGATTTTCATGTTTAGAACTCTTAGAGTATGAAAAACCTGATTGTTAAATAAAAATTTGGTTTTACCATTCTTCCTTCGGGGTTGATTTTTAAAGTATTTTTGGACTCGGGATAAAAGTAGCTTTTATGGGTTTCATTAGACTCCTTTTGACATATAGATTACATTTTTGATAGATTGGGTTTGTTCAGAGACCGCACGAAAGGGAAAGTCTCCTTGTTGAAGGGTCTAGGCTTGTGTTTGACTTTTAAGATAGGTTATGGCTTAACTTTCTTCAGATCGGGAAAGGTAGTTAATCATTCATGTAAAGTATGCTATGGGTTGGGGATTTTATCATGAGATTCATTTTTTGAGATCATTATTTTATAGTATTGCCTGTGTAGGGGCTTATGTGAATATTATTTTTGACTTAAGGGATTATTATTATTATTGTGATGCCCGTGTGGGGGTTGGTATAGGTCTTGTTTGAGCATTATTTGCCTGTATTATTATCGTGATGCCTGAGTGGAGATTAAATTGATATTATCGATGTCTTACATGACTCTTTACTACTATGGTGCCATATGAAGGTTTATATCTTGATCTATCAAGATATTGAGGAGATTTGAGCCTATTTATACAATTATTGAGTTGATTCATTACATAATATTGATTTGGTTATGAGCATATGTCCTCATTTCATTCATCCATATTCATGGAATTGGAACTACTAAGAAACATTGATTTTGAAAGAAAATGAAACACTTTATAAAACACCTTAACTGAGGGATGTGATGGCAAAGTTGATTGAGATATGAGATTGTGATAGTATATGGGTTGCGAACCCCCCATGGGTCCTATCTTGGGAGCTTATGCTCGGAAGGTGTATACAAGGTGGTATTGAAATATTCCATCCTTATCATAACATTGTATTGCATCATTTGCATTTCTCTTATGTATTTGTTAACGTGTAATTTTGTCTTCCTTATATATATTTGTATGTAATTACTTTTATACTAGTTTTTGTAGTTATATTATTTATACTATTAGGAGATACGACTTGAGCCGCCATTGGAAACTTTTCTATATCAGGGTGGAAGCATGCTCATAGTATCATTTATATATTTGTTTTCTACCTTTCTTGGTTGGCCTATGATGCCCACTGAGTAAAAGTTGACCATACTCATTCCTACTTTCTGTATCCTTTCAGTGTGGATCCCAATTTGAGTGCGATCCGCGGAGCTTGAGTTCGTGTTGTGTTGAGGTTGTTTCGAGTACTAGTGATCTTCTCGTCAAAGGCATTATTCCAGACTTCATCATATCTTTATTTAGTCTTTTTTTTACATTTTAGAGACAAAGTTATGTATTCCTTATTCTATTTTAGATTTATTACTGCTCTTTACTCAGGAAACTAGATTTTGGAGATTTGACTTGTATTCTTTTCAGTTTAAAAGTTGGTTTATATATATTTGGCCTGACTTTATCTTAAAGTCTCATATTTGGGTATTATTCATTTTTTTCTGCATCTTTATCTCTTTTAGTATTGGGCTTACCTACCCAGGGTTGGGATGGGGCAGGTGCCATCATGACCTTGGATTTTGGGTTATGACAAATTGGTATCAAAGCGCTAGGTTCACCGGTCTCATGAGTAAAAGAGTAGGATGTCTAACAGAGTCTCGTGGATTGATACAATGACATCTGTATCTATCTTCAGGAGGCTATAGGACATTTTTAGGAAAACTTTCCTTATTTGATTCCTTATCATACGTGTTGTTCATGCCTAGTATTCTAAACTTGTATTCCATTCTTTCTACGCAGATGGTCAGGACTAGATCAAGAGTTATTGATAGTGTTGAGCTAGCACCCATTGTTGGAGCCCCAATCAGAGGGCGAGGCAGGGGTTACGGTCGAGACAGAGGTAGAGGTCGGGAATGAGGAGCGACTTCGAATAAAGGACAAGCTAGAGCGGCCTCTCTCGAGCCTAAGATTGATTATGATGAGGCAGCTTATTAGCTAAAGGATGTGGGACTAGCCTAGGCACCTCAGGGTTTCGTTGTTACTCCAGTATTGCAGGATCTACTGATTTATCTTTTGGGCCGTTTGGATGGCATTCCCCTGGCATGTATTTTATTGGGTACACTAGGTGGTTCTCAGACTCTATGAGGTGTTTAGCCGCCATGGTAGGCTCTTACTCATGGTTTTCAGAATCCTGGGGCAAAACCAGCTGCTGTTGTGGCCCTACGTATTGACACATTACCTGCCAGACTTGTTGTTCCGGCTATAGCTTCTGGTCTAATGATGTCCGTTGATGAGCAGAAGAGATTTGAGAGATTTATCAGATTGATTCCTTCTAAGTTTAGTGGTGCTATTGGAGAGAACGCTTATGAGTTTCTGCTCGATTGTCAGGAGAGGTTACATGACCTCGGTTTGCTTGATTCCTAGAGTGTTACTTACACTACCTGCCAGTTGATTGATATGGCTAAGTAGTGGTGGAGATCTCTTGTCAGTTGTAGACCAGTGGGTTCCCCTCTTTTGACATGGACCCAATTTTTTTAGACTTTTCTAGAGGGGTTTATGCCCTTTAGATAGAGGGAATAATGGAGAGATGAGTTTGACATTTGGAGTAGGGCTCTATAACTATTACAAAGTATGAGGCTCACTTTCATGCATTGTCCAGATATGCCATCGCTAGAATTTTCACAGAGTCCAAGGATTAGGAAGTTTGTTAAGGGTTTGACTAGTTATTACCAGTTAGCAATAGCTCAGTTAGTGGTTTTTTATGGTTCCTTTCAGAGTATAGTGGATCATGCCAACATGATTGAAACTATTCGCCAGGGTATTCAGACTGGTGGTGCCAAGAGGATGTGCCTATAGGGCAATTTCAATGGTCCTTCATCCCGAGGTAGGGATTTCTTGGGTAGAGGTTCTCATGGTTACCATGGCAGATCGGTTAAGGCAACTTTCCAGAGTTCAGATTGTCACGCCTCGAATTCCCACGGGGCGGACCGGCACCCGAAGCCATTATGGGCCGAGAGAACCAATCTTCACATATGTACATTCATATGCATGTCTCTATATGAATATCATTCTATCTCATGTAACTATAAGATACCAATGGCGGAAGTCATGGCAAACATATGCTATATATAAAACTTGGTCGTTAGGGCCATCAAGTCAAAATGTACATACATTTCTTACATCCCTTCATCTGTCCCACAACATCTACAAAGCCTCTACAGATACATAGACGTAACCAACCTAAAGTCGGGACAAGTCCCCGCTTTATACAACATTTACAATACCAAAACAAATGTACATAGTGACTCGAAAAGCCCCGAACCAACTGGAGCTCACCAATGATCTGCAAATGATCCACAACCTACTGTGGAGGTCTACTAACACCTGCGCCAGCAGCAAGTAAGGTAAGTCCGCCAAGGGATGTCAGTACCAAGAATATACTGAGTATCTAAGGCTATAAGAAACTGCATCATACCAAAGAACTTCAATGGAATCAAATATAAGAGAATAGTTAATATGGATAACCCATCGTTCTGTATGTTTGGAACCATGTATATTGCTTTCATTACATTCTTTGCTTCTATGTTTATTCATCATTACCTGAACCATATCGTACCCGGGCCCCAACTGATCAGTGGGTCTTAACATAACATAACGTTATGTTGGGATCGGCCCGAGCTAGGCTTATACCTCTAGAGCTGCCACCCATAAATCAATATATCAGGTTCGGCTCAAGCAAGGTTCTTACCTCTAGAGCTGCCACCAATAAACCAGTATATCAGGTTCGGCTCGAGCTAGGTTCTTACCTCTAGAGCTGTCCCCTGTCAGGTTCGTCCAGAGCTAGGCTTATGCCTCTAGAGCTGCCCCCTGATCCAATAATCTCGGGTTCGGCTCGAGCTAGGCTTATGCCTCTAGAGCTGCTACCCGTACTCTTACAACCAACAACTATGCATTACTTCATTTGTTTACTTTTGAGAGATTGATACGTTGATAGTCATAACATTATTGGAGCTTTGGAACATCAGTCCATGATTAAGAGACATATGAATAACAATATATGATAACCTTACATGAGATACTTTGACGTTTTGAAATGAGAACAAGAGATGTTACCAAAGAATACGGGAAAGAGAAACCTTACATACCTTATCTTCCCAATATGAATACACAGTCCTATATGTGAATACAATAATCCAGCTCCTTCCTTACATGTTACTCTACAACACAAGTTCATAACGGAGCTCACGTTAACAACTAACTACTTTACAAGTGCATAAGATGACAATGAGTTACATGACTGCCCTATAACGTCATTTCACCCTTTACAATACAATTCACTGCTTTACCATACCAACAATACCATAACATTCCACACATTGACCAAGACATCATAAACCAATAGCATTTCACATCAAGTTTACCCTTTACGCTTCCTCATTAACACTACGTCACAATTATTCCATCAAGTCACTTCAATACATTTCATAACAAAATATTAACAACAATCCATAATTGATATAATCCAACATGCCTCCAAACGCCCCCCTTAAAGTCATTCAATAGGTATCATAAGTTGATAATTACATCCAAAAAGGGTATAGGGGCCTTCGGGGATCAAAGAGAGACAAAAACATACAAAACGAAATTCTAGAATGGGTTGTGGAGCCACCTGCACCCGCAGGTGGATGACATGCGGCCGCAGGTGCCCCTCTGGCCTTGTCCAGAGCCACCTGCGTTGGCATCTGCGCCCGCAGGTGCTTCAAACGAGAGGGCGGATGCCCGTTTCAGCCTCCAGGGGTCATTTTAGGGTCCTTTTTTGTAATAAATGGTCCATTGCCATAATTAAACTTCTCTTTACATGTTTTAGGTAAACTTGGATGCCAACGAACAACCATGGTTTCACAACACACATGAACATCACCAAAATTATATTTTTCTTTCAATACGTCACCAATTCCATAACCAATTTCATACCAACAATCCAACAAGTTATACACATAAATAAATCAAGTTAAGAACATAACCACATCTTACATGTTGATATTTAATCCATCAAACTCACTTCCTTCAAGACCACAAGTCCACTTTCAAGTTTAGAAGGCAAAACCCTTCACTGATTAAGCAAAAGTACACTGTTTTACACAAAGTGAACTGTCCAACACTTTGCCAACATAACCAACATGATTTATACACCATCTTAAGCATATCATATACTAAACCATAAGATTAAACACTTACCAAAGCTTGAAAGAGAGTGATCTTGTCCAAAGGAGTGATGGCTTAGGTTTTGTGAGAGATGAGAAATATCTTTGGAAATTCTAGAAATGGCATGTGTATTGATATGAATAAAAATCTGATTTTCCTTGCCTTATATAGTCCCTCAAGTCATCCTTAGCCAATTCTTGGTCATTAATTGCCATGTTTACTTGGTCAACACAAGAATGGGTCATTTGCCATCTTTGGGCCATGTCTTTTGCATCATTTTGGGCCTCAATTGAGCCCGATGGCACAAGATTAATTTATCCCAACAAAATTAATACATGATCCACCAACTTTCTCATGTTTTAATAATTCTATAAATGTTAAGACAATCAAGTAGGGTCGGAAATGTACGGGGTGTTACACAAATGGTAGGTTTATAGGTTCTGAGACTTCGAGTGGCCAGAGATCAGGTCATGCATGTTGAGGAACTCATTCTGGTTCATCGAATTATAGAGGGCGTTATGGTTCTTTGGTCCCTCTCAGCGTGATTCAGCTAGTAGAGGATGTTTTGTGTGTGATGAGCATGGTCACTTAGCGAGGTATTGTTCACTTCATGCATTGGGTCCTCTCTAAAAGGGTTCTAGGCACAAATTATGATCACTATATCTCGAGGAATATGATTCATAATAAAATTTATGTTACGGGACATCTAAAATACCCGAGACACCACACAATATTACAATGCATGAAAAGTCAGGGCAAAAAATGGGAAATAAAAATGCCATTTTCTAATTTAACTGGAAATTCTGCAAGTTCATCACTACAACGATGGATTCATCGTTGTAGCGACATCACTGCAGTGACAAATCTGTCGCTGCAGCGACACTCATGTAAAATAGACCATCGTTGTGGCGATGCATCTGTCGCTGCGATGCCATTGTTGTAACGATGAATCCGTCATTGCAGTGATGCTAAAAAAGTAGCTTGGGAATTGTTCCCAGCTATGTCAATTTCACAACACAGTTCTCGAATTTGGACATCACATATTTATCCCAACCTGGCAACCTCTATAATCTGAATTCTAGAAACCTATTTGTTATTCCAAAACTTCCTACAGAACACTATATCACTCGACTATCCCTCAATAAGCTCATCACCACCAATCATCACACCATGATTCACAATTCAACACTAAACTACTAAACATCAAATTTTCAACCAAAATCACACTACTCCGAGGTCTGTCATTCCTATACTAGGAAAATGTTTAGTGGGGTACTTACACCCTAACCAACGCTATAACAAACACAACACCACTAACACATCACTATGGGTTTTCATAAACACGTATATTCTCCACCACAACTCACATTAGTTTATTGGACCCTCAAACAGCCTCAACCACTCAAGGAGCATTACTAACCAAGTATTATCATATAACAACAAGAGGAATATGAATATGCATAAACATATCTACTAACTCTACTCCCTAGATAGACCCTACAACTAAAGATCATCAAACATAATCAAGCTAACTTATTTCACCAACCTTATCAACTAAACTACACCACATTCAAAGGATACTATTAACCTATATTTATTCCCATACAACAAGCACATACCCAATATCAAACCATAATAAGCCAATTAAAAGTTATGTTTAGTAACCCGGCCTCCTCACTAAACCTATGAACATTATCTACTTATCACTTTATTCAGATCCTTAAATATTAATCAATTTTAATCATTTATGGCCACCATGGGTCTTGTACAAACAGTTACTCTACCTTTGGGACATCAACGCTTTTACCCTCATAAAATCATTCAAGTCACTTAACCAAATAAGCTACATAATTATCAATCACATAGTTAAGGTTTAATTCACCTGTCATGACCCGAAATCCCATTCGGGCCGGACTGACACCCGAAGCCGATATGGCCCGAGAGAACGAATCTTTGCTCATGAACCTTCGTATACGTATCCTCGTATGAATCTTATGATACCTCATGCAACTATGCGGAAGACATGCACCATGGAAACATATGCTAATATATATATATATATATATATATATATATAGGAAACTTGGCCGTTGGGGCCATCAAGTCAAAACGGACATTCGTCTTTTACATATTCATCTCTTACATCCATATACCCACATATGTCTACAAAAGCCTCTAACAGATGCATCAAAAAGACCAACTTAAAGTCGGGACAAGTCCCTACTTTATACTACATTTACAACATCAAACAAATATACAACTATGACCCAGAAAGCTCCGAACCAACTGGAGCTCACCAAAAATTTGCAAATGATCCACAACCTACTGAGGAGGTCTACTAATGCCTGCACCTGCAACATGTAAGGTAAGTCCCCCGAGGGGGTTAGTACGAAGAATGTACTAAGTATGTAAGGCCATAAGAAATTCATCATACATAATAACAACAACAACGGAGTCAATATAAGAGAAATAGTAAATATGAAAAAACTCTCTTTTTGGTATGTGAGGAAATCATGAATATTTCTATTGTTATTGTAATTTACCATCCTCTATATACCCCCTTATTCAAGAGAGAGTTACTCCTAATCAAGAGACTTGCCTCCAAGAGATTCTTTATATGCAATAGATTCTTTCTTGCTTTTACGCTCATCATCATTATTATTCATCTGGTTAACTACATCCACTCTTTGGTGGGTTAATTACTACATCCACTCTTTGGTGGGTGAATTACTACATCCACTCTTTGGTGGGTGAATTACTACATCCACTCTTTGGTGGGTTAACTACATCCACTCTTTGGTGGGTTAACTACATCCACTCTTCGGTAGGAAATTATATTTATTTTTCACACTTTTTTTCTTTTCTTACTTGGGGAAGATTGATTCATTCACTTATGAGAGATTGATATATTGAGGATCATGATAGTATATAATACTGGGCCTCCACCTTTAGTGGGTTAGAAATGACATAACATAATATTGGGATTATTCCATAATGAACTTATACCCTTTACATAGTTATGAGAGCGACACGTTAAAGATCATGACCTTAAAGCACACACTTATATACACATCTCACTTCACTCCTTCACTTCACGAGATTGACATCTTCACTTATGAGGAATAATTATACTAACTTGCACATCACCTCTCTTATTACTCTTATGAGATTGGTACTTTTATACTTGTGAGAGATTGGTACAAAGATAATCCTCATATTATTGGACTTTGGAACATGACATGATTGGGAAAATGCGTTTCAAGAATAAATAGATTCTCTTACATTATTACCCTCTTGAGATAGTTGTTTTTGGAATTACAACATTATGGGAGCATTTGGAACTTCAGTCAATGAATAAGAGATAAGTGAATCATAATTCGTCTAAGAATAGGACATATGAATAACAATATATCTCAACCTGAACTGGGGTACTTTAGAACACTTCGGACATGAGTAAGTACCATAACAAGGTGAATACTCTATGTTGCAGAAAGATACGGAAAAGTAACCTTATATACCTTGTATCCTCAATACGAATATACAATCTTAGACGTGCATACAATAGTCCCGCTCCTTCCTTATGTTTCACTCTACAACACAAGTACATAACGGAGCCAACATTAACCACCAACTAGCTTACAATGGCATACAATAACAATGAGTTACATGTTTGGCTTTAACATGTCATTTCTCCCTTGACAATACCATTCATGAAATTATCACACAAATAATCCCACAATATTCCCAACATTGACCAAAATATCATAAACCATTAGTATGTCACACCAAGTTCATACTTTCCACTCTTCATCACCACAACATCACAATTATTCCATCAATTCACTTCAATACACCTCACAACAACAAATCGGCCAAAATCCCATAATTTACACTTATGGAAAAATAACAAGTTTAGGACCATAATCACACCATACATGTTGATATTTCACCCATACCATGCACTTTCATCGACACAACAAGTCATCTTTCAAGTTTAAATTCCATAGATGACACATCTTTTACAAAAACACAAAGTGTCATATTCAACACTTCCAAGCATAACCAACATGATCTACATAATATCTCATGCATATAATATGTTAATCCATAAGCATAAACACTTACCCAAGCTTGGAAAATGATGATCTTGCTCCAAAGATGACTTAGGGTTTGAAGAGCCCAAAGGGAGTTTTTTTGAGAATTCTAAAAAAAGATAGAAAAGCATGTGTGTTGTTGTGTATTAAAAATCTGATTTTTGCCTCCTTTTATAGAACTTTTAAGTCATGCTTAGCCACTCTTGGCATTGAATGCTATGTGTGGATTAGTCAATGGAAGAATAGGTCATTTGACCCATTCTTGGCCCATGTTTTCTTTCACATTTTGGGCCCTTTTTGAGCCCAATTCACTTAACCCAATAAAATCAATAATTTCTCATGTTTAATTCATTTCATACGCGTTACGACAATATTCCCACTCACGCAATTCATACTCGTATCCTCAATCCCAAAACAAGCAATTCTAGCCACGTATGGCTTATTTTGACTACAAGGGTAAAATCATCATTTAGATGCCAAATTCGTTCTCGAGTAATTTCATCATACCAATATAATACAATACTCATTCCATGTATATGCTCATGGTTGTAAAAGAAACATGGCAAAAATCGGCTCAATACGTCCCCGGACACCCTTGGGACTTAAGAAAATTTCCAACTTTGAAAAGTGGCTGAAACCAGCCTGGCACGCCCTTGGGCGCGCCATCTTGCTGCCTCTGGGCTAAAAATTTTAGCCCAGAGCGGCCTGGCACACCCTCTGGCGCGCCCCACCTTAATTTTTTTCAAAATTTTGTTTCTTCTACTCTTTCTTTGCGGATTTGGTTAGATACTTCAAGTCCTATTCTTTAACTTACTTCTTACCCTTAATATCCTTTGTTTGGAGGTCCTCTTAGCCTCATTTTGAACCCCACAAATGCTCCACGACAATCACAAAACACCTCCTACGAAGGGCTAATCACATGTAGGAGGCCAAATTTCAATTTTCTCATCATTAACATTACCAATTACATACTTATAGCTCTCAACACCCAAGTAAACATTATTCAACGTCGTCACCTAGGGTTGGGAAGGTACGGGGTGTTACATTACCAATATCAAGTAAAATCATTATTATCATCTCCACGTATCATATTACAAGAAACAATCAATTTTATACACCTAGTCAATTTACCTTGCATTAGCGATATCAACTACACAACTCACCTTACGTTCAACTCACCAAGGTTGTGCAAAACAATTAAGTCCATCTCAGTTTAACCAATTACTTATTAAGGCATCATTAGCAAGTCAACTCATTAATTGGATTATTCATACAAGGATGACCCAATAGCACTTTAGGCCCGGATATAATCATCAAAGATTGGACCACACAAAGATCCTAATTATAATTATCAAAGGTTCAGACCACACTAGGATCCTAAGTATATCGTTAAAGACCAAATAGAAATTAAGACATACCTCAAATCACAGAAATCAAGACATGCCTCAAATCACAGAAATCAAGACATACCTCAAAATCACAGAAATGAAGACATACCTCAAAATCACAAAAATGAAGACATACCTCAAAATCACAAAAATGAAGACATACCAGAAAATCACACCCAGCCTTTATGATTCACGGAATTCTCTTATAAAAACTCATCTTATAGCACTCATAATAATCACTTACATTTAAGAAATTTAGCCATCACACGGTAAAAAAATAATATAGCCAATGCGATAATAATCCACATAAGGAATACACGTAGCATTTATATCATAACACAACAAAACATTTAAAACACAAGTATCTTTCTGGTAAATATAACCAATCAATTAATAAGAGAGTTACACTTACCCACTGCACTGAAAACTCCAATATTCCACTTATTCAAACAGCAAAACCACCTAAAAAATGCACATATCACTCATTCAAAATATAATTCACAATATAAAAATACAAGTCATGCGCCTCTTATTAACCTCTACTGGATAGAATAACACTATTCCAACCTCCCAAATATTACCAAGATACCAATTGGGACCAACTACTCCTAATTGTGATTGTTGAGATGCTAATTGGAATCTGCTAGATACAATTGGACTCAACTTGGGGGGACCATATTAGATTAGCACGATAGGAGAGAAGAATATGAGACAGATTCCTAGATGCCTTGTAGCCTCCTAAGGATTTGACATGGATATCAACACACTATTTTGCGGGACTCTACCCTCTTGGAAGACCGGTAACCTGGGCTTTAATACCATCTTGTCATGACCCAAATCACGGATCATATAGGCACCTACCTAACTCTACCCTAGATAGGAGAACCCATACCACCCAACCTTTAATCACTGCGGAAAACATTGCTAAAACCTTAAGCATTAGTAAATAATAAACCTTTCATTTAAAACAAAACCAAAGTATATTGCGGAATTTAATTACACAACTCCCCAAAATCTAGTCTAAAGAGGTACGAGAGCACTAAACAAATGAGGAACGACTCAAGACACAACATCCATGTAAGAGCAGAATGACAGGAGCTGTTAAAGAATGAACATCGTTGCACCTACAGAAACTCAAACTGACCTGCAACCATGGCTATATTCCCAAAAGAAGATATAGTAAGTGTAGTATCAGCACAACCACACGTACTAGTAGATATCATCAACTTACAAACCACCCACTATCCGTTTGTATCATTCCATTACAAGGTATTCATATCAAATCACTCATACTCAAGTAGTCCAGTCAACAATAGCCAATGGATAATCACATGTGCAATGCAACCAATGAATGTGCAATGCAAGGTGTAATCACATATTAGGTCAGCAGGGACCCTTAGCTATGCCTGCCAGGGAAGAGCTCAGTCCATGTACCAGTACTGGCATAGTACCCGATCTAAATAATAGTGTTGGTGTGACACCCAATCCAAATAATAGTGTCGGTATAACACTCGGTTCAAATAACAGTGTCAGCGTGACACCAGATCCCAATATCACAATTAATGAATGTCATCATCAAATATCAACCATAATGATATGCAACACACCATTTATGTAAGTACACACCTTTTTAGACATTTAGTCAAAATTAAGTTCATCATTCTAGGTAAATAACAAATATCCACTAACACGTGAAATCACAAGTATGCCCGAAGGCCAATTCACATAGCTTGAAATATAGGCCTTAGAAAACCATATTCATCAATTATAGTATGTTAGAATAGCAATCAATCAAGTATCCATTTTAGGAGTGCACATTCCACCAAATCGATATCTACACTCTAATTCAACATACCTATTTCTTTAACCAATCTAACCCTCTTTTATTCCTATCGAAATAGGTAAATTCAGCCACTAACTAGTAACCCTCACATTCAAGTCGTCACTAAGTTCAAAACATTGTTCATTAGTCGATTATTCATCCACTCGATTCTATTTAACTTACAATTCTAGCTCAAGTCATACACCTTTACACATCGTACTTCCTAGCACTCAACCAAACTTGACTTTAGGTTCTTAAGTTATGACACCACACCCTCTTATCATGATCAATTATCCTAACTATCTGTCAGCAAGAATATCTCATATTCCAAAAACACACACATCAAATTAACCTTTTTTAAGTTATTAAAGATGAGTTTTATAGATTACAAGCTAACCTAATTCCTCTATTATTAGCCACATTCACATATTAAACTAGTAAATCATCAAGTAAGTCATACAAATACAAATACCCATCAAGGTATCCACACAAAACACAACAACACTCAATTAGATTCTTATTACATTAATTTCATGTTTTATCCATCCAAACTCCGTGTTTGTAGGCCTAGACATGAATTCTCCCATCAAAACTATAGTTATTACACGTATCTAACCCAAGTTTACTACATATTAAACCATAACCTACCTCGACTGAAGATCTTGGAACAAGCAAGTCACACCAAGGTTACTTTTTTCCTTTCCTTCATTCCTCCATTAGTCTAATCATCTAGGAATCAAATAATTATAGGAGTAATTAATCAATTACTTTTTGAATAACTACTTTGGGAATTCAACCCACTAATTCTATCCTAATTCATGGTCTAAAATATTATCCAAGGGTCAATTAACCATTAACTAGTTTTATCATACTCAACCCATTTTCATTAATGGAGTTTTAAAGCTAAAGATTCCATTTTGATTGAATTCAAGATTCCCAACAATCAAACTTCATATTTTAGAATAATCAATTCATGCTAGAAATCGTTAGTTAACAATCTAGAAGTAACTCTAGGTGATATTACCCCAACCCATAGGTTTTCCCCAAAATTTCATGAACTTAGGGTTCTAATTCCCTAGAATTTCACCATTAAAGATCATTCTAATGATTCTAAGGTGTTATTAGATTGAAAGACGAAGAAGATGACCGAAGAACTTACCCCAATGAAGAATTTTTCCACTCTGGAACTTGGAAAATGACCTCCTAGGGCTTTAAGATGAAGTTTTTGAGTTAAAAACCCAAAAATCGTCCAAAAGAAGCTTAAGTACTGCTTGTTGCCAATTTTTTAGCATGAACAATCTTTAGTAAAATGACCATAACGTTTTACTACGGTAGCGGATTAATAAACGATCAGAGGCATTAGAAAGAAGACTCAAAGATCTTTAATTTGGTGGGTACTGGGCTCCATGATTCTTTATATTCTAGGAGGAGTGCTCATTTGAAGTTGACCCTAGTTTAAACTTAGCTCAAAACTCAATCGGTAAGAACACTTCCAACTTAACATTGTGCTAGGGGTATTGTAGGACCTTAGTTCATATCTAATACACTCTCATACTAAAGAATTGATCCTATAACCTTTGAGGAATGAGGTTCTTATGCCTTTACTACAGATATTTTTAGTAACAATAAAATGGGTTGTTACATGCAGATCCTACTATGAGTTATCCCCATTGACCTTTCACTCGTTCGGGACTCTTCTGATCGGAGACTTGGGGTGAGCTCTTGGCTTCTAGAGTTGTACCATCTCATTTTTTTTGGATATGTCTTTATTTTGTATATTCGGAGACAGTGTTGTACATATTTATGCTTACTTTGTACTACTCTTATGATTAGTAGCTCTTGCATTTACTGATACCAGGTCTTGAGGGTTGGTTTTGTATATTTTGTTCTTTCATTTTACATATATATTTTTATGGGCCTTGTTATCTGTGTTTATTTTCATAGTTGGCTTGTTTACTCTATGACTTTTTGTAATTTTTTTACTAACCCGTTACTTGTCGTTGCAGGCAATGGGGTTCAACTTACCTACTGGTGGATCATAGTAGGTGCCATCATGGCCCAAATTTTTGGGTTGTGACAGATAATCATAATGGAAACATTAATGATGTGTTGTCTTGTTACAAATATTTTATAAGCTTTTGAATGACAAATTCGCTTATATTTAACCCAATGTCTTCAATAATACATGCAATCATTTGTTCTCTCGGTATGTTCCAAATATTTTCTACTGGAGAGATTCGGCTACATATCATTGCTGACAACATCTTTGCTTCTACAATGAACTTTTTGGAGATAATGTTTTTCTTTGTGGAAGCTCATTCCACATTCTTACCTTAATATAGTTTTTATACAAGTCAAGCCCCTGGAGCATAGTCCTTAGCTAGGAATAGAGCAATTTTGTAGTTCAACGACTCATAAAATTGGTTGATTGACTCAGCTCCAAAGTCTACCATCTTTCCCCGTATGCTTATGACTGGGATGGCAAACTTAACATCTATAAAATTTGCATAGAACTCACATACCCATTGGTCATTAGCCTTACAAGGATAAGGAGAAAAGAATATCCATCCCATAATAATTAGTCTCTAATAGAATTCTGGGAGAAGCTTGGGAACCTTATTTATGTTGATTCAACATTCTAGGAGAAACTTTTTCCCAGCCAAGTCTGCATAGTATTATTCCTGCTAAATAGGGGAAAACTAGTGATGGTCATATTCCTATGCAGTGTTTGAAGAACTGTCATGTAAGGAACTTTTAGGAATACATTTTAGTAGTTTAGTACTGACGTGGGGCTAAAATATACTCTTTTTCACTACTTTTTGTCTATATTTATGCTTTGTTATTAGGATAATTTAGCTTAATACTACCAATTTTTGCTTGATTTTATAATTTATTACTTATGTAAGGTGGTTTGTACAATTTAAAAGAAAAAAAACTAAAAATGGACCAAAGTGGAGCAAAAGTGAAAGGATTTCATGAAGAAAAGTCCAAGGTAAAGACAGAGGATTGCGGAGCAAGTTCCAAAATGAAGGGGGGATAAAAAAAATCAAAGTCCCTCCTAAATATGAAGAATTCTAGGGCGAGCAAATGGGGATCGCGACACGAGCTCCAGGACGAGTAAAGAAGCCTTGCTATAAGTGGAGCATAGAAGGGGGAAAATTCCTCCTTTCTTAGTCCAACTTGGAGGGGTTTTGTAGGTGTTTTTAAATATTATAAATATCCCTCCTAGGTTATTTTTAGAAAAAGAAACATTGTAGAGGTACAAAGCAAGGGAAAAGCTCCATTGCGGAGGGTATGGGTTCAAATAATACATACCTCGAAACTACATATGCCAACGTAGGACATGATCATATTGTTGATTCGATTGACTCCTATTTAAGCCCAAAAGAGGCTTAGTATGAATCCATAGTTTTGTTAAGTTTTCATCCTATGATCAGGCAATGCTTAGGATGATCTCCCAATCAAGTACAATTTGGTCATCATGAGCTCACATGGTGGTATGTCTGTTATAAGAAACTCTCCAACAAAAGACTTAGTAATTACAAGAAATATAATTTTGGCACAAGGCCACCAGTTTTCAAAAAAGTCTTTATAATATTTTACACTTAGCTAAACATGGCCTAGTTGCTTAATTACTTGTGATTCAGATATCCAATTTGAAATACTAAGTATTTTTGCGTAAGCATGATTTATGACACCGGACTACCAGTTTCTAAACATATTTTATGATATCTTGCACACAGTTTGCATATTATAGAGTTTTAGTTGTATTTATGATTCAAATAATCAAAATGTTTTATTTCTAAGTATTTCAATTTATCACATATTGTGTTGTTTCACTTCAGCTTTATTATAAATTGTACGTTTCATGTACTTACACCATTTGGCGCTGCATCGTCTAATGATACAGATTCAGGTACTCAAGTCCACAACCAGAGTCCTCCTTGCATTCAGAGGACTTGGATTGTGTCTAGTTAGTAGCACAATAGTTCAGTAGTGTAGTCTTGCCTAAATAAAGGTACACTAAGGCCTTGTCCCAGCAAATAGTACTCAGTTTTATCAATAGAGGCTTCAATAGACAGTTAGTGATCAGTCAGTTCAGTTGGATTTTGTTTTAAATTGACGTTATGTCTCAGTTATAAACGTGTTATTTTTCTAGACTTTAAAAGCTTGATTTTTACTTCATGATTATTCAAAGCTTCCGCTTATCTTTTAATATTCAGTTTTAATAGCATGTCAGTTGAAGGATTCGCTCGGGCCAGTAGTGACTCAGAGTGCCGGCCACGCCCAGGGTGTAGGCTCGGGGCGTGACAGTTTGCATCAACAAAAAATAAAAACAAAATTTTGCACAACTGAATTCGATTTTTAATTGATTTCAAAACCTACTCGAGCTCCTTGGGTCCTAACTTGAACCCTTAAACAAGTCCCTATGGTTATATAGACTTGTACAAAGTCTTGAATCCTAAAATGAGATGTTGAAATTTTAAATTAAGGGTTGAATTGTTATAAAACATCTATAGAGATGTTTAAACATCTTAATAGAGCACCAAAGGGTGTGACCTTACGATCAATGAAGTGGTTTGAGAATTATGATGTCTCATGTTCAATTTCACTAGTGATTTTTTCCATGTGCCCAAGCCTTGAGGGATAGAGTTATTTAGTATTTATGTATTTCAATTTTGATTTTCATTATGCCCCTCACAAAATCAAGCATTTTATAATTTTGCAAAAAAATGATTAGGAGCTGTTTGGATTGACTTATAAGCCAAAAGCCATAAGTTAGATTTCTAACTTTTGGCTTTTGAATTATTTTTATCATTTTGGCTTAATAGCCTGTTTGGTCAATTTTTTTTTTCAAAAGTGCTTATTTTGAAAAATTGAGGAGTTTGACCAAGCTTTTGAGAGAAAATAAGTGCTTCTGGGGAGTAGCAGCAATAATTTTTCATAAGCTAAAAAAATAGTTTCTCCCTAAAATCACTTTTTAAAAAAGCACTTTTGAGAATAATTTAGTTAAAAACACTTTTAAAAGTTTGGCCAAACACTAATTACCGCTCAAAAGTATTTTTTTGAATTTATTGGTAAAATACAAACTGCTTCTCATCAAAAGTACTTTTTTGAAAAGTATACTTTTCAAAATAAGCTGATTTTAGAAGTTTGGCCAAATAGGCTATAAGATTAAGTGCTTATAAACACTTTTTTATTTTACTCAAACACTATAAAGTACATATAAGAACTATTTTTTTCCAAAAATACTTAAAATAAGTCAATGCAAACAGGCTCTAGGTTAAGGGGTAAATTTTGTAAGAGATAAGAGAATAGGATGGAAAGAAATTTAAAAAAGAAAGCCAAGGGTACGAAATAATAACTCGTTTGGTCATAAAAAAATTTATTTCTTTAGTGAAAAAAATAAAATTTTGTGGTATTTGGCCATAAAATTTATTTTACTAAAGTGAAACTTTTAAAAAAAAACTCTAATTTTTTTTTTTTTCACGAGCAAATATAACTCCAAGTCCAAACTCCAACTTACACTGCAGCTTCAAAAAATTTAATTTTGCTGACAAACGCTACTAAATAAATTAAGCTTTGGCGCACAACTCAACGGCGGGAAATTCTATTAAGCAGTGACGATAGAAGAAAGGGGCAATCCAAAAACCGTTTGTTAGGAAAATGGCTGGAGGCGGAAGGCGGGCGATAAGGGTACTGAATGTGGCTGAAAAGCCGTCGGTGGCCAAAGCAGTGTCGGGGATACTATCGAAGAACCAACCAGGTGGTATGAGAGTACGAGACGGACGTTCCAGGTACAACAAAATCTTTGAGTTCAACTACACCATTCGGAACCAGCCTTGCCAGATGCTGTTCACCTCCGTCACGGGCCATCTCATGGAGCTTGAGTTCGATGATCGTTACCGTAAATGGCACTCGTGTGACCCGGTCGACCTCTATAATGCCCCTGTTCGGAAATATGTCCCCGAGGTACCTCTTTATCCTATTTACCTATAACAGTGTGTTTGGATGGTTGTTGCCCATTGTATTGTATTGTGTTGTGTTGTTAGTTTAAATACAATGTTTGTTTTTTTTGTTACTTAAATTTTATTGTATCATATTGTTAAAATCCGTCGCTTGGTAACGACGAAAAGTCTCATTTTATGTAATGACCGATTTGGTGTGATCACGTCGTTACCTTATATCTCATTCTGAACATATGTTTCTTAGTAATTTGGTCATTTTTTGAGTAAGATATGGAACTTTCTGTATGCTCGAGAATACGATCCAATTGCTAATGTTGATTGCAAACTGAAGCTTTTCAATGTAAATGATTCAATTTGCAGAATATGATAAAATTGATCTTAATCAACTTCTGAAAGGTCATTTGATTTGATGCATTACTGAAGTAATGCTCGCATTAAAAGTGCATTAATTATGTCGCGATTGGTGTATTATTTTATATTGAATTCGATTTGGAATAAGGAAAGCAAACTCAAAATTTGATAATCTCTCCATTTAGCTTTGATACCATGTGAAGAACAAGAATATAAAAGGTAGGATTTGTCTTTTATGTAAGAGACTCCAGCCACATATAATATGGAGAGTAGTAGTTTCCTACTTGAAAATAAGACATGCTAATAGAAGAATGTTAAGTCCTATTGTAAGCAAATTCAATTAAAGGCAATTGTTCCTTCCAAGAAGCATACTTCCTTTTTGCCCATAACCTTTAATATTTTGCCCAAGGTCCTATTGACCACCTTGGTTTGAGGGTGACATGAGGTGGAAAATAACAAATCCAAAAACAACTAAGAAACTTGGAGTTTCTATCACTAACAATAGTTGTAGTTACTCCATGCAATTTAAGTAGATGCTCAACAAATAAAGAAGCACATCATCACCCTTGTGGCAAGGATTAAAGTGTGCCATCTTTGAGAATCTATCAACCACAACAAAGATACATTCTCTTCCTATACTAGTACTAGGTGATTGAAATGCAAAATCCTTAAAAATGTCAAGCCATGGCCCACTAAGAATTGGTAGGAGTAGCACTCCCATGGATAGATTTTATCGCCAACATAAAATAGATTCAGTCGTAATGCTCACTGATGAATCTGGACTCTGCTTCAAAATAGGTACGGAATAACATCATTAGAGTGGGGAGGTCTAGGAATTAAAGATTTGCAGTTTTTAACAAAGCTTTGCTGGACAAATGGCTTTGGCGCCTCGGGATGGAGGTACAAGCCTTTTGGAGAGGGGTGATAGTTGATAAATATGGGGTAATGGAAGGGGAATGGAAAACTAGAGATGTCACTATGCCTTTCGGGTGTGGTTTGTGCAGGAATATAATGAAGAGATGTGATGATTTCAACAGAAATATCTCATTCAAGGTTGGAAATGGGAGGGCAGTTAATTTTTAGGGGCATAGGTGGTGTGGGGATAGCTTATTGAAAGATGATTTTCAGACTTCGTATAGAATGTCATGCCAAGGAGATATGTCGGTCCAACAAATTAGGGAGATACATGGTGGAGAGACTTTTTGGAATTTGAGATTTAAAAGACATTTCCATGATTGGGTGGTGACTGAGCTCTAAAGGTTGATGAACATCCTTCACAAGCAAGTTAATTCGGTGGATGAACCTGACGCTTTATTGTGGGGTTTGGGGAACAATGGAGTTTTATCTGTTAAATATTTCTATAAGAAACCCCTAAATAGGGAGGAGGTGAGGTTGTGTTTCTTGGTGCCGAGGAAGGTGTGCTTTTTCTCTTGGCTAGCATCTAGAGGGGTGATTATGATGGCGGAAAATCTTAGAAAGCATAAGGTTGTTTGTGTTTGCTGGTGTTACATTTGTAAGGAGACTGGGGAAGAAGTGGATCATCTTCTCATACATTGTGTCTTTACCATGAGATTATGGTAGGATATGCTTCGATGGTTCGGAGTTTCCTGGGATATGCCAAAAACTGTGAAAGATTTAATGTTTTGTTGGAGAAGCTGGAATAGGAGGAGAAAACGTAAGGCATGGAATTTGGTTCCTTGCGTTTATGTGGGTTATTTGGAATGAGAGAAATAGGAGAGCTTTTGAGGGGGTAGATTCGAGTTTTTCCCAGGTGAGTAATAGCCTCCGGTCTCTTATTTTCTGTTGGTGCACCCATAAAATCCCTAGTTGTATAGAAGAATGGGTGGACTTTATAGAGAATCAGATTTTGTAGATTTTTTTACCTTTTGGTTTTTTCCGTTGTATATGGCCAGCTCAGCCTTGTTTATGAATAAAATACACTTACCTTATATAAAAAAAATTAACATCATTAGAGTGAGTAAGAAGACTGTGAAGAAGAAGACCTAGCTTTGTTTGCAAGAATTGAATGCAGGTTTCTATGGATGCAGATTCACAAGTAGAATAAAAATAGATGAAGACAACATCATGTGGGTGGGTGATCAAATACCACAAGATTCTCATGGCATTGCTAACCTCTACAGGAGATATCGTTTAGTTGATTGGTGGTATACTGCATTGCACTATAATTTGCCACGAATGCTAGCAAATCTGTTATCGTGAATAGTAAAACATGGTCGTTCAGTTCGACAAGCAAGATTAGTTTAATTCACGGAGAAAAGACATGGCGATATGAAGGGAAAACCCACCAAATTCAACACCTGAATGTTGATGGTCAAAATCCAGGAAAGGAAGTGCATTCAACCTTGTTGGAGCAGGTAATGGTGCCTCAGCACCGCCATTTTTTGGAACGGGCTCAACAATTGTGAACCTATCAACAACCCATTCAAACCTGTTGGCTCGTATTGAGTAGGCTCGGGGCTCCCTAACCTTGGCACTTGAAACCAGCTATGTATTGAAAGGTACGAACAGTTTATGGCACTTGGAAATGTTATCACCGTATAAGACTATGGAAACTTGTTCGTCCTGCAGATGATTAAAATAGAAAATGTCTTCAGCATTTGTGTGCACCGTATGTGCAGTCACTCGAAGATATCTAGCTCTTCAATGGTGGTCATCTGTTAATGTCCTCTAGTTGATGCGAGTTCAACCCCAAGATCCCTTTTATCTAACCCTGCTAGGTGGTCGATACAGTGCAGATATTGCCTATTTGAAGTCAGCCGCAGTATTGGAAAATTACACTGAAAATGAATATTCTCCCTTTACCCAGTCTATAGCTTCCCAGTTTCTCGTCCCATAGAATGATAATTACACCCCTAGTCCCATCTGCTTCAAGAATTCTAAATTCAATCCACCTGTTAAGCCAAATTTGTTTGACAAATTATCCCCCTTCCCGTTTCTCAATTTCTGTCTCTTGAAGGCAGCATAAATCTGCGTTCCAACTACTCACTCGTGACCTGATAGTACACCCTTTTTTGTTATAATCTAAACCCCTCATGCTGCAGCAAATGATTTTAGCTTTCATCTCAAAATCATTATATCCTTGCTACTCTGATCCTTCTCATAATTAATTTGGAATACCACATCCTCTCTTCCCTGGATCCCTTATTCTTTTGATGAACAAGTGTTTTATATTACTGTCTTCACTGATGTCGATTAGTTTAAAGGATTTGTCCCCGAAGATGAAGAATAATATTTCCCCCATGTTGCTATCACAGTGTGGTGAAGATCGCTGGAGAAGAAGTTACAGAGAGGGAAAAAGTAATGACACATGTTTCAAGTCAAGAGAAAAGTTAGAGAGCATTTTTTATGACTAGAGAGTATTATTTTCCATTTTCAAATAGACCTGAAGATGCAATGCGGAATGCCTGCTCTTTTATGCTTTTCCTTGGTGATTCCAACCTATGTTGCTCGGACTCTTCAAAAATCCTTGGCACACCTGTGTTGACACGACACACGATATGGGTGTAGGTGTGGGATCCACACCGGATGTTGTCAACTTAACTTGGGTTCTTTAACTACATCTATGACTGCGAAGTATAGATTGATTGGGTATTAGTTTGAGTTTTGGGTTTATGTCATAGCTGTAGTTATATAAAGTATGAAAATGTTTTGCTATTACATCAGATATCTTATGAATAAAATATTAGTGCTTATAAAGAATTAAAATTTTGTTAATTTTAAGTTCAATAGCTTTAACTAATAGAGATATATACTTTATATGTCGTAATATACACATATTAGCCGTACCCCAGCACCTGCCACACTCTGATCCATATCCCCAAATCCTAAAATTTATGTGATGAGGAATCTAACCTTTAGATCCTCACCGTATTGGATACCCACACCCGAGTCCAAGCAACTTAGATTCCAACTCCTTTTCATGCAATGGGAGATCTTTCACAATTCAGGCATAACCTATGCAAATCCAGTAGTCTTTAGAGATGAGGAAGAAAATCTGAACATCTTGGGCAACACTGCAATGAAGTGGAAGATGATATATTGTTTTTGATTCCATACTGCACATATAACAGTGATTATCCAATCTTCTTCATTTTTTTTGTGAATCGTCTTATTCACCTCCAGTTATCCCCCCCCTCACACCACCACCACCAACACACACACACACACAAAAAAAAAAAAAGAAAAAAAGAAGGAATCCTGGAGGAGCCTTACACTTTTGGACAAGTATCCACCCTTTAGTTTCTGTCCCAACATAAATGATAGGCAGATTTGAAATAGATCATAACCCTTCTTCCCTCTTTGCTGATAAGTTGTCTCAGTTGGTTGAGCCTACAGTCTTCCTAAAGTCTAATGTTTTTGCCAACACTCAAGCTCAAAATGTGTTTTTGAAATTCGCCCATTCATTAACAATTCCGCTCCATCTTTATCAAAAAATAAAAGAAAAAGAATTAACAATTCCTCTTCAAGGGCCGATCTCATAGTGTTTACTGATTGCCGATCTCATAGTGTTTACTGATTTTCGAGACCTTTTCCTTGTGCAATTTCTATCTTAGATTTGCTATATCTTTCCACATAGACTCTTCTTAAACTTTGTCAAATCTCTAATTCTTAGGCCTCCTTGTGCCTTTGATAGAGCAACTGTAATCCAACCCAGCAAATGAAATTTTAAGTCGTTCCCAAATGCCTTCCCAGAGAAACTTATGTCTCAGTTTACCAAGTCTCTTGATTATTGAGGTAGGATTTTGCATCTACTAGCCTTATTTTTTTAAAAAAGGGCAGCCCGGTGCACTAAAGCTACCGCTATGCGCGGTGTCCGGGGAAGGGCCCCACCACAAGGGTGTATTGTACGCAGTCTTACCTTGCATTTCTGCCAGAGGCTGGTTCAGCCCGGTGCACTAAAGCTACCGCTATGCGCGGTGTCCGGGGAAGGGCCCCACCACAAGGGTGTATTGTGCGCAGCCTTACCTTGCATTTCTGTCAGAGGCTGTTTCCAAGGCTTGAACCAGCCTCTGGCAGAAATGCAAGGTAAGACTGCGTACAATACACCCTTGTGGTAGGGCCCTTCCCCGGACACCGCGCATAGCGGTAGCTTTAGTGCACCGGGCTGCCCTTTTTTTTTTGGCAGCGCACTTATAATAATTTTTTGGCAGATCTAAGATCATCTTATTAACATTGCACCAAAGTGAAATCAATAAATTACAATCTTGTATTCGGCGTTAAAGCTTCCAAAACTGCATCCAACTATCTATACCATATATTCTTTACACTAAGGGGTCGTTTGGTACACCAGATAAGGAAAATGATCCCGAGATAAAGTTTGGGATTAACTTTATCTCAATGTTTGGTATGAGGTATTAACTAATCCAGGGACTATTTTATCCCACCATTTGTATTAAAATGGTGAGATTACTATCCCATATGGAGGGTGGGATAAAATAGTCCCATGGGATATCTCAACTCATGGGATATCCCGACTTATCCAATCCGGTGTACCAAATGACCCCTAAGTTCAAATAAAATAGTGAAAAATACATAATCTTCCACTTCCTGCTCGTCAAGTATTCATCTAGGCTGTCTCTCCAAATATACACAATGGTGTAACCTTCTGAATGCGCTTCCCCCCTCCTCCCAAACAGAAGCTCCAGACGCAAATTACGTACCCCCAGTTTAAAAATGCTTCAAGATAACCAATATTTTTCTTCTTTTTTGTATTCCTGTATATTGTTGTATTTGTGTTTTTCCTTTTTCTGTTTTGTAAAGTGAACTTAAGCCAAGAGTCTATTGGAAACAACCTCTCTACCTTGTGCCTTCACAAGGTAGGGGTAAGGCTACGCACACACCACCCTTCCCCAACCCCACTTGTGGGATTACATTGGATGTGTTGTTGTTTTGTAAAGTGAAAACCAAATACAGATTTTTTTCTCTTTTGGTATATCACAACATTGACATGATTGAAATTGAGACATCATTTGTAAAAGCATATGAATATATGGCCTAAAATATTTTCTGACAATTTGTAGGATAAGTTGGATATCAAAAGGACACTGGAGGCAGAGGCCAGAAGTTGTCAGTGGATTATATTGTGGCTTGATTGTGATAGAGAAGGAGAAAATATTGCATTTGAAGTGTTGGATGTATGTAGACAAGCGAATCATAATCTTAATGTGTGGAGAGCTCGTTTCTCTGCCTTAATTGACAGGTTCAGCCAGCTAGTTGACATTTTCTGTTCCATACTAAATTTTTATGTGCCACTCACGATTTGCCATTTTACTTTCTGAAAAATACTTTTGAGATCACCAGGGAAATTCACCAATCAGTGCAGACACTTGTTCAGCCAAATCAGTTATTTTCTGATGCTGTAGATGTTCGGCAAGTTAGTTCCGTTGCTCAAGTCATTCTTATTTTAAGACAGTGAAAACTTCTTTAGATCTGCAAGTAAAGTTTGACCATCATGTTCCTGTGGCAATAAAACTGCAGTAACATTTTTAAATTATAAAATAACTAACCATTATATTTTGATAGGTGGAGTCTTTTGGTCAAGTATGATAGAATGGTCTAATTTAGTTCCTTGCTGTATTTTGCTATTTGAATTTGCAGGAGATAGATCTTCGTATAGGAGCTTCTTTCACAAGATTTCAGACAATGCTTCTGAGAGGTGCATTTGTCCTTGATTTTGCTACAGATGATAGAAATCTTGTCTTAAGCTATGGTCCCTGCCAGGTAACAAATATAGGACGTTTTCAAAAGGTGAATTTTATTTTACAGTCTGAGGTGTAAAAGTTTGCATCGTACTCCATATTTTTGTGCTGCAGTTCCCTACACTTGGCTTTGTTGTTGAGCGGTATTGGGAAATACAAGCACATGAACCTGAAGAGTTTTGGACAATAAACTGTACTCACAACTCGGATGAAGGCACTGCTACATTTAACTGGATGTAATATTGCACTTGGTTCCATCATAAAATTATTTCTGAAATAGAAGGTCAAAGTACCTTAATGATTTTGACTTGGCAGGCGTGGTCATCTGTTTGATTACACATGTGGTGTAACAATTTATGAGATGTGCATCCAGGAACCCACTGCAACTGTGAGCTCCGAATAGCCAATTCTCATAGCTAAGCCTAATTCTAGAGCAGAAATTTGAGGTTGCAAAGCTCACTTACTTGTGTTGTTTTGGAAAAGGTTACCAAGATTAAACAACAGGAGAAACTCAAATACCCCCCTCATCCTTTAAGTACAATTGAGCTTGAAAAGCGTGCATCCAGATACTTCCATATGAGTTCCGAGCAGACAATGAAGGTTAGCATTGCTTAAAAGTTTTTCATTGGAATGTCCCTTTTTCCTTCATCTTTTTTATTTTTTAGTTTCCTTTTTACAAAAATATTGCAAGTTTTCCCTTTTCTTTTATTCCTCTTAGCCCGTTTCTATTTGCCTTGGTGATGGATGTTTTGACGTTGCAAATTCAAGGTAAGGTGCCTTGGTGTTTGCTTTTTGCGGATGATGTAGTCTTGATTGATGAGACCCGTGGTGGAGTTAATGCTAAGTTGGAGGTTTGGATGCAAACCCTAGAGTCTAAAGGGTTTAGGTTGAGTAGGTCCAAGACGGAATATTTGGAGTGTAAGTTCAACGAGGTGTTGCATGAGTCTGATGTGGTTGTATAGCTTTATACTCAGCCCATCCAGAAGAGAGATAGTTTCAAGTATCTAGGGTCTATGATTCAGGGAAATGGAGAGATTGACGAGGATGTCACTCATCGAATTGGGGTAGCATGGATGAAATAGAGGCTCGCTTCCGGAATCTTGTATGACAAAAAGGTGCCTCCTAAACTCAAAGGCAAGTTCTACAGAATGGTGGTTAGACCGGCTATGTTGTATAGGGCGGAGTATTGGCCAGTCAAGAAATCTCACATCCAAAAGATGAAGGTGGCGGAGATGAGCAGTGTTCAGAGATGCGTGATGCGGAAAAATGCGACAAGGCTCCGCATCACGCATTAAGCGATGCGACCGCATCATTGAAGTGAAGCGCAATTTTAAAAGAAAAAAGATATAATAGAGCATCCAAACAGTAAATCATAAGTGAAAAGACCACAACAACTATATAATCAACAATAAAGACAATATATATATAAGCAAAAGTTTAAATGAAACACCAAAATTACAGGTTTGAGCACTAAAATGCAATAGAAAATAAAACATTTCTACAAAATAGCAAAACAAACCAGAAAAAGGAACAAAAAACAAATCTAAATTAAAAATGTTTCAATCTAAAGCTCTTCCAGTTCATCAAGATTGTCCAAATCTTGTATTCCTTCATTATTATCATAATGCTCATCATCTTCAACTTCCTTATCTTCCTTATCTCCTCTTGAAGTAGCAACTTCTTTTCCCTTGTTATGTGAGCTTGAAGTACTCCCCCTTAAACCATAACGACGCTCATCAACTCCACTTGCCTCTGCAACAACACCCCAAGTGAAATCAGTATCTCCATCAAAAATAGATTCATCTTCAGCATTCTCAATCCCAGTTAGCCATTCATTGGCATCATCAATATTGTCCAAGCTAATTAGATCAAATCCATTGCGAACGTTGTAACGATGCCTCAATGTTCTGTTGTATTTTATGAACACCAAGTCACTGAGGCGCTTTAGAGTTAGTCTATTCCTCTTCTTGGTATTGATCTGCAAATAAATATTGGCAAGTATAAAGTAAAGACTTTTGAGATATAATATACTTATCACAATATACAAAAGCTTTCCTTTAACTCTTACGTGTTCGAACACGCTCCAGTTTCTTTCACACCCAGGTGAGCTATAAGTTAGACCCAAAATTCTGATGGTAAACTTTTGTAACTCTGGAGTTTCTGAACCATAAAGCCTCCACCATTCAATTATTAGAGTAAAGTAATTATTCAAAATTAGCAACTACAAAGAAATAACTTAAAGTGCTAATTTAATAGAAACATAAAATGAGTCATTCACCTAGTGACTTCTTGTATCTTTGTCTTATGGCAGTTGGTATTCCAAAAAGTCCCTCGACACTTTGGTAAATACTAATCTGATCGGTTATTTTATCTTGTAAATCTTCATTATCTTTCCAATACACGTATGGAATCCCACCATCAGACTCTTATTCAGTAAATCATCCTCACGACTATAATAGACTGATGGGTTCAAGATATTACCAACCGCATGCAATGGTTTGTGGTTCAAGCCTTGGAAATAGCCCCTTGCAGAAATGTAAGGTGAGGCTGCGTATAGCGGGAGCTTAGTGCAGCGGGCTGCCCTTTTTTTATGCAATGGTTTGTGGAGTTGATCACTCCACCTTTTATCGATGATCTCAAAGACCTTTGAATATTTATGCTCCTCAGTAAAAAAACTTTTAATAACCTCCTTAGTCTTACTCATCGCTTCATAAATATAATCCATTCATGGTTTTGCCTCACAATCTACCAAACGAAGAATTGTAACCAAGAGACCACATACTTTAAGAGCATAAACAACATTGTTCCAAAAGTGGTAAGAAAGCATTATCCGTGCAACTTCTTTTCCTAGCACTTCTTTTGCAAATTTACTGTTATTCCATTCTTCTGAAATGAACATGGTTCTCAAATTTTTCTTTTGTTTCAACGTCCTCTGCAAGGTCAAGAAAGCAGTAGCAAATCTAATCTTGCCTGGTTTCACCTTGTTTCTTTGATTAGTGAATCTTCTCATCATATTCAACAACAAAGGCCTTTGAACAATGTAAGAATGCACCTTAACTGCCTTAGTGAAAACACCTTAAAAGGGTCTTTCGTTGAAAATATCCCTGAATATCAAATTTACACAATGGGCCCCACATGGAGTCCAATATATGTACGGGAACACTCCCGTTATCATAGCACCTGCCTTAACATTTTTAGTTGCATTATCTGTAACCACTTGAACAACATTCTCTGGTCCAATCTTTTTTATGGTACTCTTAAACAAAGAGAACATTTTGATGGAATCAGTGGACGAGTCACTCGCATCAATGGACTCGAGGAATAAACTTCCTCTCGGAGAATTCACCAACTCATTTATGATCATTTTCCCGGTTCTTGCTGTCCACTTATCCATCATAATGGAACATCCGAACTTGTTCCATTCCACCCGATGATCCTTCACAATTTTGTGTGTCTCTTCCACTTCTTTATTTAGATAAGTGACGCTAACCTTATGATAAGTGGGTGGTTTCATCCTCGGACCATATTTGATACAAGACAAATGTCCATCATAACTTTTGATGCCATCATTCGTGGCCAACACGTGGAGAATCTGATTTTGGACACCTTGAAGGCCCGAGAGTATGCATGGGGAAGTCATGAAGTCATTTTGGACACATAATAAAGCAAATTCGTGTGTGCAGGGTTGCTTGGAGGCTTGCCTTGATGACTACCCGAGGCTCCAAAGAATTGCAAGGGTTGAAGTGTGAAGAAGGAGTCCTTACACTCCATGACCGCCCCTTATTAAGGGTATTTTGGTCTTTTTGTGCCTTTTCTTTACACTCCATAGGAGCCTCTTTTCATTAAGGGTAGTTTGGTCATGTGATGTAATAGTTATAAATAGGCTTCATTAGTCTTATTTTCGAGGAGTTCATTATTGATATTTGAAAGAATTCTTCTTCTCTCTTTGAGAATGTAGTGTAGGGCTTGGAAAGGCCAAGTAGTGTAGGGCTTGGAAAAGCCATTATTGATCCTTGCTTAGAAACGGTGGTTGTAAGGCGGAGTTGATTCCCTTAGCGGTCACCATAAGAGTTTGGTGTTGTTATTGCGGGTCTTAGGGGTCTTATCGTTTGATACACGGTTTGGTTCCTATTTCTTGTAATCTCGTATGTCAAGCTATCTATCCTTTTTTTTTTAATCTTGTTAAGCTTGTGTTTATAATCTTGAAGCCTAGTGAAGCCGTGTGGGGCTCTTTCGATTCACTAGCACTTGTTGTTCAACTTGTTGTTCTCGTGATAGTTGTTCATCTTGTTGTTGTTGCTGAAATTTCGTATTGTGGGTTTGATCTTGTATCATTTTCAAACTCAAAGGGTGAGGTTTGACTAACCTTAAGAGTGAACCGCTAACCAACTCCACTAAAAGCTATAGCTGGTAGTGGAAGGCGCAACCCACCCTTTATAGGCCCTGAACCAGGCGGGGACGAACCCGATCCACACCCTCACCACGGCCAACCCGAGACACATCCCTCTTCCAGGGGTGGCCCCCCCTTTGAGGGCCATCATTCCCCCTTTCTTTGGAAAGGTTCGTCCTCGGACCTGCGCATGGTGCAAATGGGATTCGAACCCGCGACCTCCGCTCTGATACCAAACCTTAAGAGTGAACCGCTAACCAACTCCACTAAAAGCTATAGCTGGTAGTGGAAGGTGCAACCCACCCTTTATAGGCCCTGAACTAGGCGGGGACGAACCCGATCCACACCCTCACCACGGCCAACCCGAGACACATCCCTCTTCCAGGGGTGGCCCCCTCTTTGAGGGCCATCAATATTGGCCTATGACCTCGATCAAGTCTTCAAAAGTGTCGTAATTGACACAATTGAAGGGCAGCCCTACATCATAAAACCACCGTGAAAAGGCCGCAACTGCACGATCCCTCAAAATTCCCTTGGCCACAACCTGCAAATTCTTACCACTTTTCCCTGAATCATTTCCTGGCTTCAATGGAAAGTAACAATCTATTAGACCTTTCGTACCAGTTGATCCATAACTTGAATAGACTGATGCATTTTGTGATTGTTTTTGTGATTTTGAAGTAAGTGACAAATCAACAACTTCTCCTTCTTCCATTTCATCGTTATTATCATCAAGATTAGTAACTTGTGGTGGAGATAACATTTGACGTTTTAGGTCCTTTTTTCGCTCAACATACTCTTTAGTTTCTTTTCTCACAGAATCATACACTTTTTACATTGCTGCACATTACTACAATTACCAATAAGATGTTGTTTATGGCGAAAAGCTTCGCCATTAAACGTCAAGCCACAAAAAACACATGTAACTTTGTTCCTATTGGTGTCACTTGCCCTTTTACCATATTTCCACGTCGGATCAGAAATTTAGAATCGCTGTAAAGAAAGCATAAAAAACAAATCAAACAAAAGTCGCAACAAAAAGAATAGAGAAAGAAACAGCAACAGAAAATTGAGGAAAACAGACAAAAAGAAAAAGGAAGGAAGAAGGAAGATAACAGAGCATCAGTAAATAAAACAGAGCAAAACAGTAAAGAAGAAGGAAGAAGAGCAGAAGTGAAAAAAAGAAGAAGAAGAATAGAAACAAAGTAGCAAAACAGAGAAGGAAGAAGAAGGAAGAAGAAAGAAGAAGAAGAAAAATTACCTTAACAGAGCAGCAGCAAAACAGAGCAAGAGTAGTAGTGATGTCGTAGCTTCAGTGAAGAAGAAGAGAATCGCAGCAGCTTCAGTGATGTTGCTAACCCTAAAAAATCGTAGTAGTGAGTCGCGTCTCTTTCTAACTTTAAAAATTAACCCGACTCTTTTTTTTAATTTAAAAATAGCCCTACAAATAAAAACAACACAATGCGAGCGCATCGACTCGCATCTCGCATCACAGCGCATCATACAACAGAGGGTGATGCGCCCGATTCAGTCAGATTGCCTCGCATCCACTGCCCTGATGCGGTCGTATCCAAGAACACTAGGGATGAGAATGCTACGGTGAATGCGTGGGTGTACTAGGAAAGATAGGATTAGAAATGAGGTTATTCAAGATAAGATGGGAGTGGCTTCGGTGGAAGCCAAGATGAGGGAAGCGAGGTTGAGATGGTTCGGACATGTGATGATGAGGGGCACGGATGCCCCAGTGCGGAGATGTGAGAGGTTGGCTAGGGATGGATTCAGGTGAGGTGGAGGTAAACCAAAGAAATAGACATGACATGAAGCAGCTTCAGCTTATCGAGGAATGACCCTAAATAGGAAGGTGTGGAGGAGGCGGATTAAGGTAGAAGGATAGTAAGAGCGAGTGCGTTAGTGCTAGTAGGTAGGAGGACTTTGTTATCCGTGTTAGTAGCTGTAGTACTAGTATTATTTCAGAGTGTTGTTTCGTTTGTTGTATTACTTGGTGAGTCTTGTGTATGGTATTATTGGGTGTGATAATTTCTATTGTATCTTGTCCTTTTACTATTTCTTTTCTAGATTGTTTTATCTTGAGCCGGGGGTCTATTGGAAACAATATCTCTATCTCACCTCTGAGGTAGTGGTATGGACTGCATACACTTACCCTCCCCAGACCCCACTTGGTGGGAATATACTGGGTATGTTGTTGTTGTTGTTTTGTTTCTTTGCAAAATTGAACTCTGCAACTAATTTAGGCAAACTAACGTATAAAGTTTGTACTTTGGGGAGGTAATTGGATAGGACATGGCTCATCGGGAGCTTTTCGAGGACATGACCTTAGATAGGAGGGTTTGGAGGTCGCGAATTAGGGTAGAAGGTTGTTGGTAGTTGAGCTTTCTCTTGTTTTCCTGTGGGATAGGCTTGGTGGTCGTACTTGGACCTCCCTTCTTGCTGGTGGTATAAGCACTATTCTCGTAGTTTCTTGTTCTTCGGGTATCACCTATGTTTTTGTGCTTCGAATATCACATTATTATGTTTTCATACTGTTCATTCCTCTGTATGTATGTTATGTACTGCTCCTCATTTCACATTATTTCATTGTTGTTAATGCTCTTATTTCTATATTTCTTTTTTCAAACTGCTTGGATATGCTTTATTTTAAGCCGAGGGTCTATCGGAAACAACCTATGTAGGGGTAAGGTCTGCATACACTCTACCTCCCCACAGTGGCGGAGCCAGGATTTTCACTAAGGGGGTTTAGAAGTAGACATACGAACTAACCGAAGGGGGTTCAACATCTACTATGTATACATAAAATATAATTTTAACCGTGTATAAATAGCATAATTTTTCGCCAAAGGGGGTTCGGCCCCCTGGACCAAGGGTAGCTTCACCCCTGGCTCCCCAGAAACTACTTGGGATTAGCATTGATATTAATCTAATCCAATTAGAATGCTTGGTTCTTTGTAGTTGTACAGAAGCAAAGTATTGAAAACGTATTTACTCTTTCTATTTCTAACAACTGGTATGTTGTTGTTATGAGGTATAAAGTTTACATGGATAACAATTTTATATATAAGAACATCAAAATATTTTTCTTGATCAATCCCTTTGCATTTCATTCTTCAAGGACAGATTTGTTGATACATACCTCTTGAGAATCTCTTTTTATTTCATTCTCCAACTCCATATGAGTTTAAGGCCTCCAACACCCTTTTTGAATACGTATATTTGTACCCCTATCTCTAAAGGTCGAGGGAGGTAGCTTTCTTGTGGTGTTAATTGCCAACTCGTTCCATTTTTGGAAGATCTGTTCCTTGTTCTGGCAGTTAAGAAGCCTCAAGCATAGCTTGACGAAATAATCAAGTAATGTTTATGTCAATCTTTTTGTCCTTGTTTCATTTCTCACTCCAAACTTTTCATGTTGAGAATGAAGCCTCCAAGCTCTTGCGTGCCACGTTACATCAGTGAGTCACATGAGCTGGGATAGGATTATTGTTGCATATCTTATCCCAAAATCTTTTTTCTAGGCCACAAAGTTGATTGTTCTGGTGGTCCGTGGTCAGTATTATGACATTATTTGCCACATTGATGAGGCATGCACTTTACTATTGCTGCTGAATATGTTTTATTTCACAACATGCTTAGCCGGTATTGTATTGATTAACTTCCTCTCTTTTCCTTTTCGAGTTTTTGATAGGTGGCAGAAGATTTATATCAAAATGGTTTTATCAGTTATCCTCGCACAGAAACTGATTCCTTCTCGGAGAAGACTGACTTGCGTGTGAGTTAACTATTTCTTTTTTGATAAGCTAAGAATAAGTCATGTTGTAGGTAATGTTCTTCAAGTTGTGCCACTGGTTAAATCATTATGATAAGTATGTGAATGGAAGAGAACTTATGAAATCACATACATCACTGCCATTGCCCCATTTCATTATATACAAATGCAATGATGCACTTTTATGTTCAATAAACCAACTTCTCGCATAAGCTCCAAAATATACAGTATGTGTTGCTGTATGAGTTAAACTAACTCCTTACTCCTTATGTACAATCAATGTGTGTCAACCTAAATGGGAAAGAGGAAGTTTTGCCAGAGATATGCAGGTGGAATCTTGGTGAAAGGAAATGTACTTCTACTGATGTTATTGAAGCTTAGCTTTCTTCTTCTTCTCTTGATCCCATTATTCACTTTAAAAATAGAACTGGCTGATCCAAACTGCTCTTCGGTTTGGTTAATAAATTTGTAGGTTTTTAGTACTTTCTAAGATTTTGATTATTAGTTACAGTTTGTTGTTTGAAAAGAATAACTAGTCTATTCTAAAGGATTAAATCAAATTGTTTTCTACATGTGGTACGTAATAATATTATTGAGCAGGACTAAGACGGAGTACTTGGAATGTAAGTTCAATGATTTGACGCAGGAGGCTGACGTGGTAGTGGAGTTGGATTTTCAAGCCATTCGGAAGAGGGATAGTTTCAAGTATCTTGGGTCTATAATTCAGGGGAATAGAGAGATTGACGAGGATGTCACACATCGTATTGGTGCAGGGTGGTTGAAGTGGAGGCTCGCTTCGGGAGTCTTGTGTGATAAGAAGGTGCCTCTTAAGCTTAAAAGTAAGTTCTACAGAGTGGCAGTCCGACCGGCTATATTGTATGGAGCGGAGTGTTGGCCAGTTAAGAACTCCCACATTCAAAAGTTGAAGGTGACGGAGATGAGAATGTTGAGATGGATGTGTGGACTTACCATGAGAGATAGGGTTAGAAATGAGGTTATTCGAGAGAAGGTGGGAGTGGCTTCGGTGGAAGATAAGATGCAGGAAGTGAGGTTGCGATGGTTCGGGCATGTGATGAGGAGGTGCATGGAGGCTCCAGTATGGAGGTGTGAGAGGCTGACTATGGATGGTTTTAGGCGGGGTAGAGGTAGGCCGAAGAAATATTGGAGGGAGGTGATTAGGCTGGACATGGAGCGGTTACAGCTTACAGAGGACATGACCCTTGATAGGAAGGTGTGGAGGACGCTAATTAGGGTATAGTGTTAGTGGGTAGGAGTGCGTCCGTAATAGTAGGGAGGAGTGCTTTGTTTGTATCTGTGCCTGTAGTTTCCTGTAGTTTCTTGCTCGTAGTGTTTGATGATGTTTGTGATTTCGAATAGATAGTTTATAGTATTGCTTTGTGGGTGTCTTGTTTCTCTTATTATCTAGCGGTGTGTTGTACCATTTTATTGTTTTTTTTTATGTTTTTTGTTTGTTATACTGTTATCTATCCTGAGTCAGGGGCATCTAGGAAATAACCTCTCTACTTCATCCGAGGTAGTAGTATAGACTGCGTACACTTTACCCTCCCCAGACCTCACTTTGTGGGAATACACTAGGTATGTTGTTGTTGGTATGTAATAATATTATATTCTAAAGGAAGTATTTTCTGGTTTTAGATGGACGCCTCCGGCAACACAGTCGGAGCACATCAAGCAGGGGAGGATAGCATCTACTACAACACAGGATTCAAGTCATACGAGATCACCCGATACAAGGATGGAGCGAAAGTCTGGGTCGAATGGGTAGAGCGCAGCAAACACCAAATGAGACTTGTTAAGATTAGCATCAAAGTATTGAAGCATCAAAGGTACAGGGGAGGACAATAAAGAGATGGAACATTAAGGACCACTTTGCAGATTTTTATTGCACTCTTAAATACAATGACAGCGGAAGATACATCAGCTTTATTGCCATACAAGGGCAAAAAAAATCGGTGATGATAACTCCTGAAATGACTTACAGAGGGGGATGGGGGAATATAGCACACAAAATAGCTGGGTTCATTTATGAACCTACTAAAATATAGGGGATCGAAGATATTAACAAAATACAGCCAGGAAAGTCTTTTAAAGACGCTTTCTACCGTAGCAGGTGGATGATGGAGGCAACAAAAAAGGCAAATATTCAGAGCACAACAGACAGAGTCGAAGTCACCGGAGGGGCATTACAGCTAAACAACGACTTCTTGAACAGATGTGTGGTAGGAAAGTTTCGGAGTCAACTGCAAGAAGTACCCAGCTTAAACGATGTGAGAAGATGGGCCTGCAATTCCTGGAAGACGGCGATAGAAGTTAAAGTGTTTGCCATGAATGATGGGTTTTTCTTGTTCGAACTTCCGACAAGGAAAAAGCAGAGCATGTCTTAACCGGCCAATGGATCTGGAAGAAAATGCATCTAGATCTTGAATGGTGGAAACCAACTATCGGGTGCTGGCCGGCAGATCTGAGAAGAGACTGGGTATGGATTAGGCTTCTAGGTCTGCCTTTGAATCTTTAGTCCCATGAGGTTTTTGAGGAGATCGGAAATTTGTGTGGAGGCTTCATAGAGACGGAAGAGGAAACGACGTTCAAGAATAATCTCCATTGGGCCAAAATCAAGGTAAAAGGGGATGGTAATCTGGTCCCCAAAGAAGTTGAGGTAACCAACATAAGATTCACATACACCATTCCGGTGTGGTGTGAAGCTCCGGTCATCGTGAGAATCGGGGAGAAGAAAATAGAAGATAGGGGTGAATATCCAATGGACAATAACCGTAGACAGGCTGTTCAGAAGATTTTCAAATCTATGCCAGCTAAACAAGTGGTGGTGGTGGTGGTGGTGGGGCACGTGGTTACTTCGACTGAAGGCTCACGTGTGAAAGTGGGGCCTTATTTTAAAGAAACAGAGGACATGCAGAGAAATAGAATGCCTTTGGGCCAAAGAAAGGAAGTGGGCCTATCTTTGGACCCAGTAGTATGGGAAACTGATTGTAGAATAAATGAAGAGGCCCGCGAAGCTGACATTATTAACATCGAAATATCTCAAATATCTCAAAGAGTAAGACGCTCCAAAACAAAATAGTTCCAGGGATAATAGATGGAAGAGAGAAGCAGATGTCGAGCAACTCAACTGGGGATTCAAATCAAAAAGCCAGAAAATCTGGGGAGAAGAAAAAGGGCAGCCCGGTGCACTAAAGCTACCGCTATGCGTGGTGTTCGGGGAAGGGCCCCACTACATGGGTGTATTGTACACAGCCTTACCTTGCATTTCTGCCAGAAGCTGTTTTCAAGGCTTTAACCTGTGACCTCCTGGTCACTTGGCAGCAACTTTACCAGCATCTTTATTGGAAAATCTAGGGAGAAGAAGGAAATAATAATTGCAAGCCTACAGATGAAAGAAGATATAGCTTTAACAACAGAGCAAATAGTTCCTTTTGGGATCGAATTTCCAGAAGAAGATAGTACAAGGTTAAGTACTTCAAAGTGGATACAGAAGCATATAATTAGATTAAGTTTGGAGTTCGGAGTTGACTTCAGAGGCTGCGAAGAAAAGGCAACATAATTGTTGATGAAGATAGAAAACAACAAGAAAATAGGGGAAAGCGGGGTGACCAAAATAGTGTTAGAAGGAAAGGTTTACTGGAATTAAAGAGTCTGCAATTAAACTCTAAATTCATGAGTAACGGCACTAGAAGCAGAGGTGGGTACCTGGCCATCATGGATCAATGAATTTAAACATCATCTTGTGGAATGTGAAGGGGATGAATTGCAGAAGGAAGAGAAGCATGATCAGAAATATGTTGAGGATCTAGAAGGCGGATATAGTATGTTTGCAAGAGATAATATTGGACGGGGAAATAACAAACATTGCCAAAGAAGTGTGGGGGAGTAAATGGGCAGATTGCGTACAACTAGAAACTAGTGGGACTAGGGGTGGAATTGTTATCATGTGGGACAAAAGGATTTGGGAAGGGGAGGTAAGCAGTGTGGGGGCATACTCAGTGTCCTGTAGCCTGTCAGGAAAGAACTCAGATTTCAAATAGCATATCACAGGGGTGTATGCACCAAATAGCAGAATAAAAAGAGAGGAAACATGGTGGGAATTGGGTACAGCAAGGGATTTAATAGATGGACCCTGGGTCCTATGCGGAAATTTCAACACTGCAAGATATTCCTCTGAAAAGTTCAATTGCAGCAGAATTAGCAGATCAATGACCGAGTTCTCAGAATTCATAGAAGATATGGAGCTCATGGATTTGGAACTATTAGGGGGTAATTTACTTGGAGAAGAGGAGATTGACACACACTGCTGCCAGATTAGACAGGTTTCTCATATCAGAAGATTGAGATTCAAGCTTTAAGAACATCAAACAGTCAGTGATGCAGAGAATTGTCTCTGATCATTCTCCAATTCTATTGCAATGTGGAGATTGGGGGACTACCAAATCATATTTCAAGTTTGAAAATTGGTGGTTGAACACAGAGGGGTTCAGTGATAGAGTCAAAAGTTGGTGGGAATCTTTCAATTTTAATGGCAAGCCAGACTTTATTTTGGTGGCAAAATTGAGGGCTTTGAAAGGAAAGTTGAAGGAGTGGAACAAGACTGTACATGACAACTTGAAACAGCTAAAGCAATCAGTCCTAAACTAGTTAGCTGAAATAGAGATGATACAGGAACAAAGGTTGCTGGACGAGGGGGAGATAGCTTCTAAGACGTCTTTAATTGTATAACTTGAGGAAATTGCACATCATGAAAAGACAGCCTGGAGACAAAGGTCCAGGGCAGTCTAGCTCAAAGAAGGGGATAGGAATACTAGCGTCTTTCACAAGACAACAAATGCCCACAAGAGATCTAACACAATTGACAAATTAAAAAACAATGAGATGTTAGTAGAGGAACCAGAAGAGGTTAAGAGGGAAATAGTAGAATACTATGAGAATTTGTACTCAGAAACTGAAGACTGGAGGCCAAACCTCGAAATAAGAGAATGTACGGTGATTAATGAAGAAGATAACAATATGCTGATGGCTCCTTTGATTAATAGGAAATAATAGATACTATCAGGATGTGTGCTGGAGACAAGACATCAGGCCCTGATAGATTTACAATGGTTTTTTTTAGTCATTGCTGGGATATAATTAAAGCTGAGGTAGTAGCAGCAGTCAAATCTTTTTATGAGGCAGGATTTTTTGAGAGAAGTATAAATGCTACATTTGTGGCATTGATTCCCAAAAATCAGGTGCAATGGAGTTAGGTGATTTTAGACCCATAAGTCTAGTGGGGGTTGTGTATAAAATTATTGCCAAACTACTAGCAGATAGAATGAAAAAAGTGATGCACAAGTTGGTGGATAGGCAGCCGATGGCCTTCATAAAGAACAGGCAGATTATGGATGCAGTTCTTGTGGCAAATGAGTGCGTAGATTCAAGACAAAAAGATAGACAACCAGGGATACTATGCAAATTGGACATCCAGAAGGCTTATGATCACTTGAATTGGAACTTTTTAATGAATATGCCACAGAGGATGGGTTTTGGTACAAGGTGGATCAGATGGATCAGATAATGCATAAGCACAGTGAAGTTCTCAGTTTTGATTAACTGAAGTCCATGTGGGTTTTTCTCATCCCAAAGGGGATTGAGGCAAGGGGATCCATTATCCCCTTTTTTATTTATTCTAGCTATGGAGGGTTTGAGCAGCCTTATTCAAACAACTAAAAGAAAAGGATGGAGTAGTGGTTTCCAAGTGGGGGAAAGGGCAGGGAACAACATGGAGATCACACATCTGCAATATGCAGATGATACATTAGTATTTTGTGGAGCTACAATAGAACAAATGCTGATTCTAAGAGTTATCTTCAACTTATTTGTAGCTATTTCTGGATTACATATCAATTGGGAGAAAAGTTTTATATACCCGGTCAATACAGTAACCAACATAGAGGAATTGGCAGCAAAGTTAGGGGGGAAAGTGGGTGAACTCCCAACAATCTATCTGGGGATGCCCTTAGGGGCAAAGAGCAAGTCTAAAGATATTTGGAGTGGTGTAATAGAAAAGTGTGAAAAGAAGTTGACAAATTGGAAGAGCCAGTACCTATCTTCAGGAGGCAGACTAACCTTGATCAATAGTGTACTAGATTCCCTTCCTCCTTTCATGATGTCAATATTCCCTGCTCCGGTCAGTGTGACAAAAAGAATAGATGCCATTAGGAGAAACTTCCTATGGCAAGGTAGTGAAGACAAGATGAAGTACCATTTGGTTAAATGGGAGAAACTGTTACTAAGTAAGAGAGAGGGTGGCTTAAATATCAGGGATTTGAGCATTCAAAACAAGAGCTTGATGATGAAATGGTTATGGAAGTTTGTATCCCCAGAAGAAGCTCTATAGAAGGAAGTGATTAGGTTAAAGTATGGCATGCAGGACAGATGGATGACATAGGAGGTGACTAGGCCTTATAATTGCAGTGTATGGAGATCATCAGGAACTTATGGCAGTTAGTCACCAGCAGAACAAGATGCAAAGTGGGAAATGGTGAGAAGGTGGCTTTTTGGAAGGACAGTTGGTGTGATCATGAACCACTGAGGCAGGCTTTTCCGGAATTATATAATCTATGTCAATCTTAGAATGCTTCTGTGGTAGAGTTATGGACAGGACAAGGGTGGAATCTACATCTTAGAAGAAATCTCAATGATTGGGAATTATCCATCTTAGCTGCTTTAGAGTAAATAGTTCCTCAAAATATTAATTTAGCAGAAGAAGAGGATAGTTTGGAATGGAAGGTGGACAACAGAGGTGTCTTCACTACCAGGTTAGCTTATAGAGACCTGAGAAGTACAGAATTATAGGAGATAGAATGGTTATGGAAAATGATTTGGAAGGCTAAAATACCTCACAAGGTGAATTACTTTACTTGGCTATTGACAAAGAAGCAGTCCTTACAGATGAGAATCTAAACAAGAGAAAATTCAATCTCTGTTCTAGATGTTATCTATGTGAAGAACAGGTTGAGACAGTCAACCATCTCTTCTTGCACTGCAAATGGACAAATCAGCTATGGCAGATGTTCATACACAAGAGAAGGATCAATTAGGTGAAACCTAGTAGGATCAAAGATTTACTACGGAGTTGGAACAGAGATGGCAATGCAGTGAAGAAGGAGGAGAGATGCAAGATGGTCCCACCTTGCATTTGGTGGAGAATATGGAAGGAAAGGAATCATAGATGTTTTGACGGCAAGAAGAGCAATATCAAGAAGATCAAGATAGATTGTTTAGGCCTTTATTGTTTTTGGTGCAAACAAGTAGTAGTAGGAAGTACAAAAGATGTTTTTAATGTAATTGGCTGGCTGTAACTAAAACTCTAGGATTTTGTAAAGCTATCAGGTTTTTGTGAAGGGGGACTACATTAGTTTGATGTAGTATACCTGTGGAAATATGTAAGTAAAGTTTACCATTCTCAAAAAAAAAATAATATTATTCAGTAAACCATTAGTTGGTTGGTTAGAGATCACATGAAAAGTTATTAATTATCATCTCAAATTTTTCGCCTAAGAAGTGCAAGTGAGGAAAACAAACAAAATTTATGAAGTCAAAAAAGATTTAGGCCTAAAAAGACTGCTCGAAATTGGAAACCGGATTGCAAAAGATGGATTATAATCAATCATGGATTATAATCAATCTTCCCAATTTGGCGATAGATTTATGCTTTCAAGAGCCAAAGGGTGTGACCTAGTGGTCAATGAAGTGGTTTAAGGACCATGAGGTCTCAGGTTCAATTCTTACGAAGGCAAAAACACTAGGTGATTTCTTTCCATTTGTCCAATCCTTAATGGACAAAAATACTTAGTACCTGTGCTGGTGGGGAGATAGCACGTACCCCGTGAAATTAGTTAAGATGCCACACAAATTGTTTTTCTTCTTTTCCTAAATGCTTTCTCCATCAAAACCCACCACAGATGTGATTTTGTTGGTTGGTTTTCCATATTCACCGGGAGGTAGGTTTGGATGTGGGGTCAGTTTTTTGGGGTAACTGATTTGGGCTTTGTGGTTGTTGAGATTTTTTCAGTTGAGGGGCTTAATTTGTTCTAGATTTGAACATTTGCGGTTATTGATATTTGGTGGGATTTTCTTTTGGGTTGTAGCAGCTGGCATTAATTATGGAGGTAGTGGTTCTAGAGTGGCTTCAGAGTGTTGTGTTGAGCTTGTCTTTTGTGGTTGTTAGAATTGGAGTAGAAATAGGAATAGTATATAGAATCCTAGTTGAAAAAGAATTTTAATGTAGTGTCCTACTTGGAAAAGGATTGAATATAGTGTCTATAAATAGGGTTTTATTGTAATAATGTAGATACAACAATTTAATAATATTCTTCTCTTATATTTCTCACATGGTATCAGATCCTATGATTCAAAGGTCCAATGGTTTGGTGAAACGAGATTAAAAACTGGTTCAAAGCGGTTTCAAATCAAGCTGTAACCAATTTGATGATAATGAAGATTTTTGTCCAATTACATGTGGAAAAGAAATTTCAACCATATTTTCAACAATCTTGCTGTCCCATCTTTAAAGCAAAATCAATTTTTAGCTTATGCTTACTTTAACGCTTGGGCTACAACTTTCAACCCCTACTTACTTTTAACTCTTGAGCTCTTTTCAACTCGTGCATATACTTTTAACGCATGAGCTCCATTATTAACCTGTTCTCACTTTCATTGCACAAGGCTCCTTTCAACCTTGTTCACTTATAACATAGAGCTCCAATAATATTAACACATGCCTTTATTTTTAATGCATAGGGTTCCAATTTTTAACCCATATCAACTTTTAATCGTGGTAAGCAGCAGTGATATATGGAGATTGTGTGAAAAAGGAAGATCAAGATTAATTCAGGCCAATGGGAGGTTTGTTAGGATTTGCCTTGAATTTCCTACTTTACCTGATTTTCTACCATAATTAAAATTACCTTTCTTGGTGGAAAAAGTTTCCATATAGGAAAAGATCTCTTTTATAATTGATTAATTCTTTCTTGGAGGAAAAGTTTGAAGCTCTATAAATTGAAGATCCCTCTTCTCATACCATAACATAATAACTTCCATAATATAGTCGTTTAGAGAGTCTTGTTTGGGGGGAGATTATTCTCCCAATAGGTTTTATGTTTTTCAATATTAATTTTTAATATGTAGGTCGTTTGACCAACCGTTATATTAATATATTATGATTGTTTTAGTATAACTTTATATGTTATCTAAATTATCGCCTCCATAGTTTGCAAACTATTAGCTTCCGTACGACGCCTTTTCGATTTTGAACCCAACAAGTGGTATCAGAGCCTCTACGGACTTGGTAGATAATCAAAGAGCTTTTGTTGCCGGCGGACGGCTATTACCCATAAATGCCGCCCGTCTGGCCACTTATCATGTTAGCAAAAGTTGGGCCACCGTGCTTCTTTCCAGTGGCTTTTCATATCTAATTTGCATAGCACTGTGCATCTTTCTAGTGACTACTTTCTTATAACTGATTTGCGTAGCACTGTGCATCTTTCCGGACTACTTTCTTATAGTTGAGTTGCGTAGCACTGTGCATTTTTTCGGTGACTCCTTTAATGTGATTTGCATAGTTCCGAGCATCTTTCCGGTGACTGCTCAAATCTGATTTGCGTAGGGTCATGCCATCATTCCAACCCTACACCTATAATTTCTCTTTTCCAGTAGGGTCCTGCCATCATTCTGATCCCACCCATATAATTCCATGGTCTAAAACAGTCTCCTCGAGTCTGGTTTGGAAAGTTTAGCAATTTCTCTTTTCCAATAGGGTCGTGCCATCATTTTGACCCTACCCATATAATTTCTCTTTTTCAGTAGGGTCGTGCCATCATTCTGACCCAACCCATATAATTTTTCTCGGATTGTGACCACTTTTTAACTGTCAAATCTAATAATCCGGCGCGTGAGCATGTTCCGGTCAAATCTACTCATCTCTTGATTTCGAGATGATCCATATATTTCATACCAGTTTTCGGCAATTTTCCAGTGACAAATCGACTTTTCGGCGACGTTTACTACTTTTCGAAACACTTTTTCAGTTTGTTCCTTTTCAACTGTGATCGCCCAGACGTCGACCAGTCTTACCAGTTTTCTTGCAGATATTTTCACCAAGTCCCTCACTGGTCTTCGTATTAGTTACATCTATAACAAGTGGTACATATTGACCTGTGTGCACCAGCTTGAGGGGGAGTGTTCGAATTGGAGTAGAAATAGGAATAATATATAGAATCCTAGTTGAAAAAGGATTTAAATGTAGTGTCCTACTTGGAAAAGGATTGGATGTAGTGTCTATAAATAGGGTCTCATTGTAATAACGAAGATAAAACAATTCAATAATATTCTTCTCTTCTATTTCTCACAGTGGTTTTGGCGGTGGGGTGAAAGAGTTGAGGGGGTTGCTGTATCTTTGAGAGGGTGGTAGAAAACGCTTTTTAGGTGGTGGTAGTCGTTTATTTATACCCCAGAATAATTTAAAAGGTCCAAGTATATGCCTATGTGTCTTCTACTGTATGGAGAGCACTGGCTATATTGACTATGACCAGGTAGTTTTCTGCTGTTTTATTATGCTTCATTTTTTTTCTAGCCCGTCTTCTTGAATACTGCAGTTTTATATTTACATTCGGCATTGGAGCCCCCCACCCCCACCCTGTCCTTGTCGGTCTCGGAGTTACGCCGCCCTGTCTTAACTCCGGCGGCGGTACGACAGAGCACAACTGCGGTGTCCGGCGACGATTGGACAGAAATAGATCTGCCCGAACGGGAACAGATCTGACTGATCCGGCGAACTCCGGTGACCTTTTCCGCAGCCGATCTCTTCTCCGGCGGTCCAGAACAAGCTTAGTCCGGCGACCAATTTCTTTTCCGATCTTGGTTCGTCCGACGACTTGCTCCCCACTTTCAGATCTTGCTGTTTCCGGCAGTCTACTGGAATTCTCGCCGGAAACAACATTTTCGTCCTTTTTGTGTGCTGTCTTTCTGCCACAGGTTATTCCAGACTCACCGGCCAGCAGCTGGACTGACAGGCAGCAGTCCTGGGAACAAATTCCGGCGACCAATTTCTTCAACAAATTGCCGGAACTCAACAGCTCGACCAAGATCCAGGTGAACGCTGCAGACACAGCGTATCAGGTTCCCTCGTTCCACTCATTTAGCTCTTTTGAATCCTCATTGGTGACTATCCGGATTGTTGCTTCTGCTTCCCTGTGATATTGTAGTAGTTAGTGGAGACACACATATATTTTTTTGGGTATTGCCTGTTTCAAGTGCCATTACTGTTGTCTTGCTAGTTGGTAGTGACCCCTGATTGCTATCTTGTACTTCTCCGGTTGTCTTACCTAGTGGATAGTTGACCCTACTTCACATTTCACTGCTGATTTAAGCTTTACCTATTTGTTTTGTCTTACCTTTTGCGCGCCTTTTTAGTTCCCTCTCTTTCTGCGTAGTGGCTTTGGTAGGCGATGGTAGACTAGGGTCATGTCATAGGTCAGGGCTGGGGCATGGGGGGCGATATGGGTTTGGGTTAGGGTCTGGTTTTGGGTGGAGATCGGGGTTGGGGGCGAAGGGTAGTAGGGTTAAGCGGGACACGGGAGCCTATAGGTTGAGAGTTGGGTCTTGGAACATAGGAACTCTTCAAGGTAAGTCCATAGAGCTTGTGAAGATTCTTAGGAAGAGGAGGATTAGTATAGCCTGTGTCCAGGAGACCAAGTGGGTAGGGACCAAGGCGAGGGATGTGGACGGGTATAAGTTGTGGTACTCTGGTAGCGTGACGCATAGGAATGGGGTAGGTATCTTAGTAAACGAAGAGCTTAGGGGTCAGGTGGTGGAGGTCAAGCGGGTTAACGATAGGTTGATGATGATTAAGTTGGTCATTGGTGAGTCTACATGGAACGTTATTAGTGCTTATGCTCCGCAAGTGGGTTTGGATGAGGAAGAGAAGAAGAACTTTTGAGAAATTCTGGAGGAGATGGTAAGAGACGTTCCGAGCACTGAGAAGCTTTTCATAGGAGGTGATTTCAATGGGCATATCGGGTCTTTATCGAGAGGTTATGACGATGTGCATGGAGGTTTCAGTTTCGGGGAGAGGAATGAGGGAGGCGCCTCACTTTTGGATTTTGCTAGAGCTTTTGGTTTGGTGGTAGCGAATTCGTGCTTCCCCAAGAAGGAGGACCACCTTATTACCTTTCGTAGTTCGGTAGCCAAGACGCAGATAAACTTTTTGCTCCTTAGGAAGGGTGTTAGAGTGCTATGTAAAGACTGTAAGGTCATACCTAGCGATAATCTTTCGACCCAACATAAGCTATTGGTGATGGACGTGGAAGTCAAGACGAGCAGAAGGAATAGGACTGTGGAGGATCGACCCTGGATTAAGTGGGGGAGTTTGAATTTGGCCAGTGCTTTGGAGATAGGGGAGAAATTGTCGAATTTGGGGGCTTGGGAGAGTACAGGGGATGTGGATAGTATGTGGGAGAAGACTGCTAGTTGCATCAGGGAGTCAGCTAGAGAGGTGTTGGGTGTCTCGAGAGGCCGAGCTGGCAAGTATCGGGGGGAATGGTGGTGGAACGAGGAAGTCAAGAGGAAGGTGGAGACTAAGAAGGCGGCCTATGCGAAGTTGGTGGAAAGCAAGGATGACGAGGAGAAGCGGATGAAAAGGGAGGAGTATAAGTTAGCTTGGAAAGAGGCGAAGCTAGCAGTTACAGCAGCTAAGACGACAACTTTCGAGCGCCTGTATGTGGCTTTAGAGGAGAAAGGTGGGGATAAGAAGTTGTATAGGTTGGCCAAGGCTAGGGAGCGAAGGGCACGTGACCTTGATCAGGTGAAGTGCATTAAGGGTGAGGATAACAAAGTGTTGATGGATGACACCAGCATTAGGAGGAGGTGGCAGTCGTATTTTCACAAACTTTTGAATGACGAAGGAGGCGGAAGTTTGGTGCTAGGGGACTTGGAGCACTCGGAGAGGTGTCGCGATTATGGTTATTATAGGCGTATTAAGGTGGAGGAGGTCAAGAGGGCTATTCGTAGGATGCGTAGGGGTAGGGCGATTGGGCCAGACGAGATTTCGGTGGATTTTTGGAAGAGTACTGGCGGGGTAGGTTTGGAGTGGCTGACAAAGTTATTTAACAACATTTTTAGGACGACGAAGATGCCGGAAGCTTGGAGATGGAGTACGATGATTCCTCTATATAAGAACAAGGGGGACATTCAGAGTTACAACAACTATAGGGGAATCAAGTTGTTGAGCCATACTATGACGGTGTGGGAAAGGGTGGTAGAGTTGAGGCTGAGGAGGATCGTGACTATTTCGGAGAACCAGTTCGGTTTCATGCCAGGTCGCTAGACTACCAAAGCCATACACCTTGTGAGGAGATTAGTGGAGCAGTATAGGGAGAGGAAGAAGGACTTGCATATGGTGTTTATTGATCTGGAGAAGGCGTACGACAAAGTCCCCAGAGAGGTTCTGTGGAGGTGCTTGGAGGTTAGAGGTGTGCCTGTAGCGTACCTTAGGTCGATTCAGGACATGTACGACAGAGCGAAGACACGTGTGAGGACGACAGGAGGAGATTCGGAGCACTTTCCTGTTCTGACTGGGCCGCACCAGGGGTCGACTCTTAGTCCTTTTTTATTCGCCTTGGTGATGGATGCTTTGACACGGCGGATTCAAGGAGAGGTACCTTGGTGTATGTTATTTGGGGACGATGTAGTGCTTATTGACGAGTCCCGGGGAGGAGTTAATGATAAGTTGGAGGTTTGGAGACAGACCTTAGAGACGAAAGGGTTTAGGCTGAGCAGGACCAAGACAGAGTACTTGGAGTGTAAGTTCAGTGCTGTGACGCAGGAGGAGGACGTGGTAGTGAAGCTGGAGTCTCAAGCCATTCAGAAGAGGCGTAGTTTCAAGTATCTGGGATCTATGATTCAGGGGGATGGAGAGATTGACGAGGATGTCACGCACCGTATTGGTGCAGGATGGTTGAAGTGGAGGCTAGCTTCGGGAGTTTTTTGTGATAAGAAGGTGCCTTTGAAGCTTAAGGGTAAGTTCTATAGAGTGGCCGTCCGTCCGGCTATGCTGTATGGCGCGGAGTGTTGGCCAGTTAAAAACTCCCACATCCAAAAGTTGAAGGTAGCGGAGATGAGGATGTTGCGATGGATGCGTGGACTGACCAGGAGGGATAGGGTTAGAAACGAGAGTATTCGAAAGAAGTTGGGAGTGGCTTCGGTTGAAGACAAGATGCGAGAAGTGAGGCTACGATGGTTCGGGCATGTATTGAGGAGGTGCACAGATGCTCCAGTACGGAGGTGTGAGAGGTTGGCTGTGGATGGTTTTAGGCGGGGTAGAGGTAGGCCGGAGAAATATTGGAGGGAGGTGATTAGGCATGACATGGAGCAGTTAGAGCTTACAGAGGACATGATGCTCGATAGGAAGGTGTGGAGGGCGCGGATTAGGGAGTAGGAAGGCGTACGTATTAGTAGGGAGTGTTTGTTTGTATCTGTGCCTGTTGTTTTTTAGCAAATTCTGGTTCGCGTGGCTTTGGTGATGATTGTGATTTCCGAATGAATAGTTTATAGTATTACCCTGTTTGTGTCTTGCTTCTTGTATCACCTAGCGATATGTTATCTATTTTGTTGTTTGTTTTTTGTTTTTGTTTTTGTCGGCTATTGTTATCTGTTCTGAGCCGGGGGTCTATCGGAAACAGCCTCTCTACTTCATCTGAGGTAGTGGTATGGACTGCGTACACTTTACCCTCCCCAGACCCCACCTGGTGGGAATACACTGGGTATGTTGTTGTTGTTGTTGTTGTTGTTGTTGTTGTTGTGTCTTCTACTGTGTCAATTAAGTCAGTTCAATTTTTCCACGGTGTAAAACCGTTCATGGGAGGGGTGTATTTCAGATGATTTTAACGATGTGAGGCAATTTGAGTCAATAGGCTAACAAAGGCCTTACCTTAAGACAAATCACAAACTTGAGGGTATTTTTGCACCTTTTCCCCAGCTAAAACTATTTAACAAAGTTTCATGGAAATGTAGTCAAAGAAACCTCCATAAATAAAGGTTGAGCACCATGAGGTCTAAGGTTCAATTCCCAACAGAGACAAACACTAGGTGATTTCTTCCCATCTGTTGTAGCCTTGGTGGACAGAGTTACTTGGTACCTGTTGCTGGTGGGAGGTGGCAGGTATCCCGTGGAATTAGTCGAGGTACCCGCAAGCTGGCCCGGACACCACGATTATCAAATAGAAAAAACCTCCATAAATAATAGTAGTGCCCCCTTTTAGATGGAGGAAATACTTGTAAAGGATAAATAAGTCCCACGCTCCCTTTTCAAGTTAGGATAATAAAAGAGCATATAGGAGTTTCCGTAAAAATCTTAAGTTTTCTCTAATGCAGTAATACAGAAGCATTTGGTCTTTTGAAAAACCTAACTTGTAAAATAGACATAATTTACCCTAAAAGAACTGTTTGGCCAAACTATTGTTCCATTATTTCAACTTCAATTTGATATATTATTTGCATATCAATGTTTGTTCTACAATTTAGTTCTCCGTTTCAGCTTCAAATTGAAATAGAGAATTTACGACAACAATAACATACAATATTTTTTTTATTTTTTCTTATCAAAGGGTTGGGCTCAAGTGAAAATTGGTTCGAGGAGTATTTTAAGTGAAATAATGGTTCACTCACAAAACTTTAAATTTCTTACAAGTGAAATTTATGTCCAAAATCCAAATAGAAGTTCAACTTTAAAATACTCCTTTTCAACTTCAACCAAATATTGTCCAAATGCTTACTAGAAAGTTAAATTAGAACAATTTGTAGGGTTTAAGTGGAAGAAGGCTTATTGAGGGCTGCTGATTCTAGTTAAAACACCTGAACTTTTTAAATAACTCTTATTGAAGAGTGTGACCATCTCATTTAAAAGTTTGAGTGGTTAGAGAGCACATTTTAATTATATTATTTTTCAACACACACCCTCAAGTGTGTGTCTGATTCTTTTTTATGGGCCAAACACGTGAATATGTTATTTTGATTTTTAGTTGGTAGTCATATTTGAACCCTTTTTGTTACCATTATCAAAAAAAGATTTGAACCCTAGGCCTGTTATCTGCTCTGATACCATATTGAATTGTGTGACAATCACATTTAAAAGCTTGTTAGAGAGAACATTTTTAATTATTTAATTATATTATATCTCAACTACTCTCAAATCGAAAAGCAATTTTTGCCTTGGGGCTTTGGTTAGTGGTAAGAGTGCAACTTGTGATTTGTGAGAAGGCGCACAACATGGATTTGAACCTTGCCACGAACAAAAGCTTGGTATTTAAGTGGAAAAAGGTAGAGAGGTGGGCACATTATTCATTGAGTTTCGAATTGTGCACCAATGACCCACAATTATTTTTCAGTTATCAGAAAATGAAAAAAGAAACCATAAGCAAATTTAATATGACTGGCTTAGAAAACAATTTTCGTTTGTTTGATTCTGCAGTAAGTATGGTATCGCAGTGTTCAGATAGTGTTTTGAGAGTAATTGTTCCTGGATTGTGCTGAGAATTGACTTACTTTTTTTTTTCTGGTAAAAAAACACAACTGTTAGCAACACATTTTTTGTTTTGAAAATCAAAACAATTGTTTTCCATAATACTATTGTTTTTCAAGACATTCAGGCCCAAAGATAAGCTGGTCTTGTAGAGGGGCAAGTACTAAGGTACTTGTGCTCTTAAATCTTAAGCTTAATAACTCATACAAGCAACTTGTAACATATAAGTAGTAGTATAATCAAAAAAATTAACAGCTTAGTCAAGCTGTAATGACCTTATTGCCTGTATACATGCCATAGCAGAGGGAAGAAAAATGTAGCTCAGCAAATTCAGGAAAGAAATTGCTGTTATTAGTTTTAACATTAAATCACTGGTAACAATTAGGCAGAGAAACTTCAGCAACAATTAAAACATATAATTCAGTTGTGTCAGTTAGCGAGAATGCTGGTGCTGCTTAAGTGTGATATTCTCGTGACCAGAATGCTGATGCTACTTAGGCTCTCTGAACTGTTTTGACTGAGTCTGTTGATTCTTAGTTCACTATTTTAGGCATCATAAATGAAAGTACTCAGTTGATTACTTTGTGTAAACAGACAATGGTGCAAGAACAAGAAGGGCATCCTGTATGGGGCTCATATGCGCAGCGCTTACTAGACCCTCAATCAGGACTCTGGAGAAACCCTAGTGGAGGTGGGCATGATGACAAAGCTCATCCTCCTATTCATCCAACTAAATTTTCTGCTGGGGAATCCAGATGGAGCCAGGATCATCATGTTAGTACTGGATCTGACACTATTCTTAGTTGGTGACAGCTTATATTGAAGGAGTTCCAATAACTTCCGTTTGTGACCTATGTTGAATTCCTTTTCTACTACTGACATTTGTTCTGTGCAGAGAGTGTATGAGTTGGTGGTTCGCCATTTTTTGGCCTGTGTTTCTCAACCTGCTGTTGGGGCTGAAACTATAGTTGAGATTGATATTGCTGGTGAATCCTTTTCTGCATGCGGGAGAGTGATACTTGCAGTAAGTTTCCAATTACAATACTAGTTTCTATGTATGCATTCTGTCTGACTGATAGCACATGCTTTGACAGCATGCTGCCCTTTTTTTCTTTGATGAGGTTGACTGTGTGCTGCCATGAGCAGAATAAAGTGAGCATATAACATGATACTGTTTTTAAATTGCTTTCTTAGTTCTAATTTTGTTTAAAGTGATTAAAGTCTAAAGCCAAGATTTAAAAGGGGTATATTCTTCTAGTTCTTTAAACTTCTTCACAAGAAGATAGTCTTTTTGGGGATACAAGTTAATTGTGAAATATATGGGGATCAATGTTCTGAAATTAGGTCTTCCTTTTTAAGTACAAGCTGTTGCAGTAAAGCCACTGAAAGTGTAATCCACCATAGCAGGTTGGGAACTCTACGTCATCAAGATACTACGTCAATCCAAATTACTGTATGGATTGATATGGAATCATTTGAGATGCAATTTTTGGGCTTATAAGTGTAGAACTTTGGGGAAGAGAGTCGGAAGATTAAGGGGAAGCACAGACATCTTAGGACGATATTTTCTTCTATAGAACTCCAACCAGAGAAGAAAATACTTTATAATACTTGAATAAAAGTATGCATTCATTTTCCCGTCTACATCCTAACTGGAAATTGCAAATTGCAGTTTTTGATTAGTTTAGAACTTGTATATGTGAAGAAAGGTAGATCTACAGAACAAATACAAAAGGTTGTTTGAGTATACAGTTCTAAACCCTCTTTCTCAACCGCGAAAAGAAGCATAAATAGACATCTGTGGGATGTGGATTTCTTGGTCTCCTTATGTGGTCTTTGGGCAATCTTCACCTCTTAAGCTAGCTTTTGGGTTGAGTTAGGCCCAAGGTTCATTTCTTTAACAATTGGCTTTGTAACATATAAGAAACTCTTTGTGTTTCTATGATTCCCTTAATCTGTAATGCTAGAGGACAAGCGTATGTTTTTCTGTTTTTATTATTTTATTTGATGAAAGTAATATTTTAAAGAAGTATACCAACACAAAGTAATCTAACACCAAAGAAATGCTCAACTCAAACAAAATTAGATTCTGATCTTAAGTAAGAAAAAAGTATCTTCTAATGAATCTCAGCGAGTCAAAGGAACAGTCACATGAAGCAGAGGAGTGATCCTAACCAGGCGTAATTGGGAAAACCACCGGCGACATCGACTGGAAATGGAACTTCTGACAATATCAAAAGAGATCCAGAAACAACTTTAGAGTTCCCCAAACCAAGTCTCAAATCGATCAGCAGGAAGCGAACTCAACTCACACTCACAAACAACCTCCAACAGTACTTAAAATCAGAACAATCAGTAATAGAAGATTTCAAACCTGACCGAGAAATGTGTTCACAGAACTGGTTTGAAGCTTTTCTTCTCCAAAACGTGGTGGTATGACTGGAACACCAACATAGTTCTATCGAAATCGTCAAGGTGATGTCGGAACAGGTATCCGGACAAAGATTGTTTCACTGACGCGCCTCCACGCGTGTCTGATTCTGCGTTATCTCCAGCTGCTCGCCAGCGTGTGTTTCCTCCGGCCACTAGATTCTGAATAATGACAGATTGAAGGGACATTCTTCTCCCTAGGTAGGTGGTCCGGCAACCAGCAGTTAGAACTTCCGACGACAAGGCTATGATACCATCAGAAATAACAAGTAATAGAGGAATTTTCTCTGTCTATTACTCAAAGAATTTTTTTTTAAATGCAAGAGGAGAGGAGTCTAACTAAGGTAACTATATCCAACAAACCCGTACAAATTTGTTACCTATGGAGTGCTATATACAATATTCTGTAACACAAGAAAATGTGTGTAAAAGGAATTTCCGTGCAAGTTTCGGGGATAAAGTATGTATTGAAGTGTGTGACCATCTCATCTAAAAGCCTAAGCTGTTAGAGAGAGCACACTTTTATTATTTAATTACATTCTCAACACGCACCCTCACGTGCGGGCCTAATTTTTTTTCATGGACCAAGCATGTGGAAATTCTTTTTTAATAATGGGTGGCGATGAGATTCGACCCCAGGACCTCTGCCTGCTCTGATACTATATTGAAGTGTGTGACCATCTCATCTAAAAGCTTAAGCTGTTAGAGAGAGCACACTTTTATTATTTAATGATATTCTCAACAGTATTTATTAAGCCAAATGTTTTTATCCACTCATATGTGCCCCACTAGAAGTTTCTTTGAAGTCTGTACAACTTATTAGTTACACTTGCCGGTGTAATAAGTCGGGATACTGGCAGTTTGCTCTTGATGAAAACATTCTTCCCCTGTTGGATAGACACCGTCTTTTGCCACCCCGCCAATCTCTTCACCAATACTTCAGTTTTCAGGTTCCAAACTGTGAGATTCCTATTTATGCTCCTGGTAGTAGCGTAGTTTGTCTGTTTTGGTCATATAGCTTCCTATTCTTAGCTGATTGAAAGGACATCTAGCGTGATGTTTTAACCTCTGAGGTCAGGTATGTCCAAAAATTTTCGTATACATGTTTGGTTTACCGATAATGGTGGAAGAAGAAAATTTAACTGCTATATTGTTATATTGTTCTTATCTCATCTTTGAATGTTCTGTTTTTTTCATTCTCTTTTCTAGCCATATCTCATTTCATAATGTCTTTTATTTTCTTAAACTGGACCAATTTGTACTTTTGAGGACAGACTTGCTACATCTATTTAGAAACCTATACCTGGAGGCGGGAGGATGTTTATTATTTCTGCTTTTTTCTGAAATTTGTTTCGCACTCTAACTCAATCATGTAATTTCTTCACTTTAAACAAGATACATGTAGAGGACTTGTGCAACTGCAATTTGAATTGGTTATTTGTAATGAATTATCATTTTTCTTCTTGTATTCACAGAAAAACTACCTTGATGTATACCGATTTGAATCATGGGGAGGTTCAGTGATCCCCACATACAGTTTCGGTCAACAGGTTGGTTCGTACTCTTTGTTTCTATCCAAAAACCAATTAATTATTCTATTTATGACATCGCAATTATGCAATGGTGAGGCTAAGCATGCACTTTTTGGTGAGGTCCTCTGCAGTAATTTGATTATCATCTTCCCTATGACAAGCTTTATTATTTCAAACCATTTCTAAGTAAATTCTAGAGAACCTTATAACTGCAAATTAAAGAATGAACTTATTGCGTGTGGGGCTGACTGCTGACAGGTGAATTGACATGTAATCTTGATGTGCCCTTTTGTATTCAGGCTTGATTCAGGATACTTTTAAGATGTATAGTTCTGTTGCACTATTCTTTCCTTTATTACTTCTGGCAGTTGTAGGTGGCTAGATTTGACAAAATTTCCTAAAACAATTCCTTCCTTCCTAGACCCCCCTCCTTGATCCCCATCTCACCCCTTCTTTTCTCCAAGGGTGTCAGTAGCAATGAAAGTGGGGCTGTTATGAAGGTTGGTTTCGAAGCCACCAAAACTGGGGAAGCTAATCCAGAATAAGTGAGCGTGTTCCCTCCAGATACTGTCATATTGTTGTTCTGGTTACATCTTTTCAATGTACTTTTAAGGGTTTTTAATGTACCTCCCTCAAACAATTTAGGAAAAGTTGAACATCAATCCCCCCATATGAATATATCTGCACTTTATCTCCGAGCTGCCTTACTATGAAACGTTGAACGTCAATTCTCCCATATGACTCTTTCCAAAAGACACCAAATCCCTATACAAACAGGAACTACATGGGTGCACCAAAAAAAATAACGGATCAGAGACTACTACTCAGTTGAGCAAAGCTCATCTCCATCCTTTTAAAAGCTCTCCTATTTCTCTCTTTCCAAATGATCCACATTAAGGCAAGAGAAGTAACATTCCAAGCCTTGTGCCTTCTTCTTCTAGCTCTGCTCTTTCAGCTGACTATCAACTCCTTCACGAATCTTGGCATTGCCCGCGAAACTCCAAACCACCTAAATATGTCCACCTATAATCTCGTGGCTAATTTTGCAATGTAACAAATATGATCCACATCCTCACCCTCCTTGCATAGGGAAACACCAAAATCAACCTTTCGTTTCCTAAAATTCTCTACAGTCAAAATCACCTCTCTAGTAGCACCCAAGGGTGTGACCCAGTGGTCAATGAAGTGGGTTGAGAACATAAGGTCTTAGGTTCAAATTCCAGCAAAGACAAAAACACTAGTTGATTCTTCCCATTTGTCCTTGCCTTGGTGGACAGAGTTACCTGGTATCTGTTGCTGGTGGCAGGCATCGTGTGAAATTAGTTGAGGTGTGCGAAAGCTGGTCCGTACACCATGATTACCACGATTATCAAACAAAAATCAACCGTCTAGTAGCTAACCACGTGAAAAAGTACTCCTTCCTTGGCACCCTAGGAATCCAAATCGAAGCATATGGAAAACTATTCACCTCCCTAACTAGAAGCTTCTCATAAAAGGACTTAACAGAGAAAACTTCGTTATTTCCCAACTCTCGACACAATGCATAGGGTCTATTGACTGACTCACATTGTTTCTGAAGTAAAACTAGCAATCTCTACAGTTCGGTCATCTCCCAATTCTGGAAATTCCTTCTGAACCTCAAATCCCAAAAGATTCATCCCCTTGTGTCCCCCTAACTTGCTGAATGGAGAAATCCCTCTGGCAAGAGACCCTATACAATACCAGGAACTCATCCTTAAGCACCAAACCACCAAACCACGTTTGCCCCCAAAAAATAATTCTACTACATCCCCAACCTTAAAAGTAATGTTATCATCAAAGGCTTTCCGCCCTTTCATTATATTCCTCCACACACAACACCCAAAAGGTGTAGCGATCGCATTTGTCCTCAACCCCTTCCATTTCTCCATGTTTATACGCTATCACCCCTCTCCAAAAAGCTTCTCCCTCCACCCCAAATCTCCACAACCATTTGCCCAAAAGTTCTTTGTTAAACATCTTCATGTCCTTAAAAGTAGGTTCTCCCCACCATTTAGGAGATGTTACGATCTCCCATTGAATGCAATAAAACTTCTTTGCCTGACCCATCCGCCGCATACCAAAGAAAATTTCTTTGCGATCTTTCCAATTTACATGTGACAACGGTAGGTGCGTTGAACATGGACATGAAATAAGTGAGGATACTCGATAAAGTGCTCGTAATAAGCACTTCTTTGCCTCCTTTGGACAAGTATCTCTTCTGCAATCCGCTAATCTCTTCTCTACCCTCTGAATGACTGGATTCCAAACACTGAGGTGCTTGTTCGACGCACCTAGAGGTAATCCAAAGTAGGTAATAGGGAGAGCCCCTACCCTGCATGGCAAAACTTGGGCAAGCATATCGATATTATCTATTGTGTCGACGAGTATGCCCTCACATTTTTTGAGGTTAATTTTAAGCCGTGACACTACCTGGAACCAAGTTAACACTTGTCCAAAGTAGTCCAGCTGGCTGGACATATATCTAGAGGTCTTGAATGGTAATTAACTTTTTCTCGTTTCTTGGAATCATTTTCTTTTGTCTTTGCTTTCTTGTGATCTATGTAAAGCATTTCCTTGTTTCTGATAGTGTTACAGCTCACAGTAGGCAAAGAATCTAAGAAATTTGGCGTATATGCTGACAATCCATTTCTGCCTGCGTTGTAATGCTTGATATTTCTTGATGAAATGGGCCATATTTGCAAATACAGCCTTCCATGTCGAGAGATCATATTGGAATTTCTCACCACTTACATCAGAAAATTTACATGCATTCTAGGAAAAGCACAGCTTATGTAAAGAAATGAGTTATTCAGTTCTATAGATTATCTCCTGTTGTCTTCCTGCAAGATGCTTGAACACATGTACCTGTTTGCTGTTGTAAAGTGCAGTTTACACCAACAACTTTGACCCTTGATTCAGGAGTTACAAGACCTCCTCCACTTTTAAGTGAGGCTGATCTATTGGGTTGTATGGACAAGGTATGGATTCTGTGATGCTAGCTTGTTTTTTCAAGACAGCGTTAACCATACTTTCGTGATATACAGTATCTTTTCATGTGTCCGACATTCAGTTTTTTAGGTTTTCGCAGATAAAGATCACATGGATTTTCATCTAGTTCTTTATTGGTTTTTCTAATAGGCTGGCATTGGAACAGATGCAACAATGCATGATCATATAAAGAAATTGCTTGATCGATTTTATGCAATCAAGGACTCAAACACTCGGTTCTCGCCAACTAAACTAGTAATATCTTTACTCAGCTAAATAAATTATTATCTTATGCATATTTCTTATTTTTCTTTATCACTTCTTCCATTTCCTTTTCCCACTTTTGTATCTATTGCTTTGGTTAGAAAGAAATAATTTGATATAATCATACTAAGATTTACTTTTGCTAGTGGATACATTAAATAGGGGATATGCATGTTTCCCCTTCAGTCTTTTCTTGAAGTACTTTGCTCTTTCTTTTATGAGAGCTTGTTTAGAAGTATCAGTTAGTGGAAGTAGATGACATTTTAGTGTCCATAGAAAGAGAGGGAGTGTCAACTTAAGATACTCATCTTTTTCATTCAGCAGCAATCATGTATTCAGTGCATGTCTCTGTGTTCCTACTTTTACTGGTAAACGTGTCTCATGGACACTCCTTCCTTAAATTTCTCTGGTAAAGAAATGATCAACCTCTTTACTGTTTTTGCATTAGAGGTTTGAATTACATGCTGCAGGTGCCGTTTTGGTACAATGTGGCATACAACGGCATTATTCTTTGGCCGAATGAAATAGAGAATATCATGCAATTCAAAGCATAACTGGAGTTTCACAAACTATATACATGCCCTTGTCACCATCCAAGTTGTATTAGTATACATTTTATTGGAAATTCTTTTTCTTTTTTGATAACTGTGGTGTACCCAGACCAGCTTGTGCGTAGCTCGACTTATTCCACGGGGTACCTACTACCTCCCACGAGCACAGGTACCGGGTGACTATGTTACCCAGGCTTGTACTAATCAACAGTTAGTCTGGTGACCACAAATTCTTTCTTCATCTACCAGCAGACCTGTTTCCATTCTTGGTAATTCACCACTACCCACTGGATCTTCATGGTCTCTGCCTAAATCTTCTAATCTTCCGGAAGCCTCATTTGTGCATATCGAACTGTAGAACTTCCCGAGAAACTCATCTCAGAACAGAGTCTAATGTTTTCACCCCTAGTTTCTTTATTTGAAGGTGAAATGCCAGAGAGACCAAGACAAAACTTGTCATTAAGCAGATTTACGATTTCTTTGACTCTGACTGTTACAATACATCACGTGTAAGTGTAACAAGAAATTCCTCTCGAGTTGTTTCTCCTTTTGACATGTGTTGCTGCGGTTTCTGTATCTGTAGGATATTGGTGGTTTCATTTTTGTTCTCTGCCACATTAGGACCAGTGGCGGACCCAAGATTTTGGTCAAGCGGATTCAATTATGCAATGTAATATTAATAACATGAAGGTCGACTATAAGGATTACCGTGTACAACAAAGTGAATTTTGTATATTTCTCTAGTTTCTTTTTCCAATAATGCCCATGAAACTTGTCACTTTGAGGTGTTCTTTTTCTCAAAATAAAATAAAGACAAACAAGATCATTCTTTATTTGTATATATATATAGAGAGATAATCAGCTATAAGACTAAAGTCTTCAATTTTAACTTTTATGTTTTATTCTATAATTATTTAATAACAGTAACAATTCAGTAATTCTGAAACAACTAACCTCACGTTCATGTAACCCAAAAAAATAGAAAAGACACAACTTTATAACATATAGAAGTATTATCAACATAAATAAACAGTAAATACACGAGTTTACACATACAGGTGAACTTTTAATAGTTATTATTTACAAACAATAAATATATATATAAAAAAAAAAACTTAAAAGGAATCGTGAGATAACAATTTTAACATATTATTAATTGAACTAATTTAACATAAAAAAGATAAAAGAAATGAACTAAAATACTATACTATGGTACTCCCTTGCATACCATTGTTCTAATGTAGTACTAACGTACTCGTGACTGAAAAGTATTTAAAATGCATAGTGACTGTGCAAGCGCGTTGATGTGTCAAGCGGATTCATTCTGTATTAGATAATCGTTGCAAGTATAATTTACACATGTAAATAGCAAAATTTTTCGGCAAAGTGGATTTCGTTGAACCCTCTTGTTACAACGTGGGTCTGCCCCTGATTAGGACTCTGGTTTCTAAATTTGGCAAAATTACAGGAAATAGGCCCCGATGGATGGAAAACACTTTATCTGGTTTGACTTGCACAATACTTTATATTGCTGATATGATGCAGGGATATGGTTTCTTTTTTCTAATCTCTCAAATAGACCAATGACATGTGAGAAGCAACTCGTTCGACACGGGTACTTACTACGGATAATGGAAGAAAACCTTTTTCCTTGTTAGAAAACATAGCCTCTCTCCTTGTCCCTTTTCTTTTCCTTTTGAGAAAATAAATTGGTATTTTTGAGCTTTCAATATGCTTGTAAGTCTAGCTGTTGTAGCCTTGGTTTGCTCTCTTCTCAGCTATACTGTATGCAGTTATCCTTGCATATTCTTCACATTTCTGAATTAATCTCTTCATAAGGAATTTTCTTAAATCCAGGGGGAAGCACTAGTAATGGGATATGATGATATGGGGTGAGTACTCATATCTAAGTTCTAACTTGTTTTTCTTGTACTCTTATCTCGATTTCATCATTGAGTTGTATTTCTTATTCTTTTCTGATGATTACACAGTTAATAATATATTAAGCCGTGTTTCTTTGAGAGGGAGGGGTGGGGGGGTGGGGTGGGGTGTGCACCTGGAGACTATAATCTTTGTTTGGTTCTATGTAAAACCATCTTTTTCCTCACTAGACGGATGAACAACTAAAGGGTAATGTTTGTAGCTAATTAATCATGGTATTCCATTTAGGAAGTCGTTTTCCTGAGATTAGGTTGTGTGTCATTACTGGCATGCATTTGCAATTATTTTTCCTGAGATTACCTTGTATGTTTCAAAATTAGATGCTGCATAAACATGGTTAGGAACCTTATGTACTGTGCTATTGAAATTTCTGCCAACTAGCATTCCTTTCATATGGTTCATATGTAGTCTCTGGCTTTCTCAGAACCAATGATGGATTACACTTACTCAAAGTGTCAAAATTTAGTGCTCGACACTATAATAAACTTTCCAAAATAGTTTAGGTAAAACTGAGTAGCTTGATATCCGGTTGAGAAGCTAATAATAGCGGTTCGATGCTTGATATCAGATGCTTCTGCTGAATTTCTCTTGCTCGAATCATTTCAGTGAGACTCAAAAAGTACATTGTGCAAACAGCCTAATACTTTTTGATGATTCATTTTTCTTTTTAAGTTGACAAATCGGTTACCATGGAAAACATTTGCCTAAAGTCAATAGGGATGTTGTGGATGCGTGGAGATAAAATTAATTAATTTTTTAATTATATTTTAAGTGACTTTGTTTATTATTCTAGAATAGGGTTTTATGTTGCCTACTTTCATAAGGATTAGACTTTCTAGAATAGGGTTTTATGTTTCCTACTTTCATAAGGATTAGACTATTGATGTAACATGACTCCTATCTAAAAGGGTTTTTGAAGAATAAATCAATAAGTCGTATTTCAGAAAAAGCAAGAGATTGGAGTTCTCTTCCATTGAACTCTAAGGTTTTAGCTTCCCTTTAAAGAGCTGAAGAGATCGGAGTTCTTTCTTCCATTGAATTCTAAGGTTTCAGCCTCCCTTTAATGAACTAAATTTATATATCACCCTCTGAATCGATCCTTCCCCAAAGATCCTAACAATTTGGTATCAGAGCCTAACACAATGGGCGATGAAATCAATTCCAGATTCCAGGAGAACGTGCGATTACAGAAACCCTAATGGACTCTAAAATTGCAGCAATGGAACAATGCCTCAGCGAAAGAATTGTCCAAGTCATCCATGAACAATTGTCTAGCTTGGGAATTGGCTCCACAAAACCAGCAACGATTGGCATATCAACAACTCATACTACTAAAGGCAATAAACCGCCTATTCAACAAACTGATCAGAATCATCCAACAAGTGGTAATTCCCATTCGATAGTACCAAGGTATGCAAAGATGGAATTTTCTACTTATGATGACACCGTTGTGAACAATTTTTTGAAAATCAACATACAACGAAAGCAGAAAGGGTTGAAGTGACTGGGTTTCACATGTTGGGAGAAGCACAATTATGATATTATTGGCTTGAACGAGCAAAGGGCCCAATGAGTTGGGAAGAATTTCAGAAACGTTGTTTCCAGCGATTTGGACCTCCTCAAAGTAGCAACACAGTGGTCGAATTAGTCACGCAAACTGGTACAATTGAAATTTATCAACGACAGTTTCAAGAAAAGTTGGCTAGGACTGGAATTGGATAATTCAAGGAATTCTGGATGACTCCCCTGAAATTCGAGCTTGAGGACAAGCTCTTCAACGTGAGGGGAGTAATGTTGTGGATGCGTGGAGATAAAATTAATTAATTTTTTAATTATATTTTAAGTGACTTTATTTATTATTCTAGAATAGGGTTTTATGTTTCCTACTTCATAAGGATTATACTTTCTAGAATAGGGTAGAATAGGGTTTTATGTTTCCTACTTTCATAAGGATTAAACTATTGCTGTTTCATTCTCATGTACAATGAGGCAGAAAGAACTACAGAGTGCAGCTTCCAACTTCTAAGATTTTTCGCTCAACTTCTCTGATCCATAAAGAATAAAGAGGACAGTGACCTTAAGTCTTGGTGTCAGATGAAGCAGAGAGCTTTCTAGAAAACCATTTATTCGACTGTTAAAACCTAATACATTATTGCACAAGCTATTTAATAACCATATTTCTTTTCAAAGTTGTCTGAACTAAACAAATTTATGTTTTATTTTCCACTATATTAGCTTTAGGTGATTAACATTTGTTCATGTTTTCACATGTTTCTTCTAAGCATTATTGTGTTGTTGCAATGCGCTAACATTTTATTACTACATTAAATACTGACTTGCAACACGTAGATAACTTACCTTTTGTTCTTTTCTTTTTTTACTACAGTTATGAACTATGGAAACCATATCTCCGTGCTATGATGGAATGTGATATGAAAGCCGTTAGCATAGGAACCAAGAGAAAGGCTGAGGTTCTAGACACTTGCTTGCAGCAGATGAAAGCTTGCTTTTTAGATGTAAGTCAATAACAAAATTCAGAAATACAGATGCTTTTCAAGATTTTCTTGTGATACTTACACTGTCAAATTCATCCTAAGCAATAGAACTCTATCTCTGTGAGCATGCTAATCTGTCAAGTAGTGGGACTTTATTAATATTGTGGAACAAAGTAGTGATGTCAAGAATAAGCGCTTTAGAAGTCTTCGATTACCCTTTTAATGAATTCTCTTATTCTGTATTTGACTTGAAGTGCATTAAAAGATGACTGAGCCTATTCGTTTTCCTTTTTGAGTGCATTTACTTCACTTGAGCATGAGTTATTACTCTATGGAAGGGTAGCAAACATTATCATTTCAATCTTGCTAGCATTTGTAGTATATGGACTTATTTCGTTGGCTAAGGTTGCAAGGTCTTTGAGAAGAGAAATTTATTAATTACTTTTACTTGATCAAAAAAAAAAAAGAAGGGAAATTTTATTAATTCTCAAGTGTGTCTATACAACCAATTACAGAGGTATTTATACACAAAGCTGAAGCTTAACCAGGAAATACACAATTAAGGAAACAGAATAAAATATCTACAATGCTGGAAACTAAATCAGATAAGAATCTGCGTAATTAGGATTTAGAGATATGAACATAATCAGATTTGTTAACACTCCCCCTCAAGTTGGTGCATAGATATCACACATGCCCAACTTTCAAACTAAGTTGTGAAAGGTTTTATTGCTAAACACTTTAGTAAAAACATCAGCTGGCTGCTTGTTGGATGTCACATGGAACAGGCTGAAGGTATCATCTGTCAACTTTTCCTTGATGAAGTGTCGATCTATTTCAATTTGTTTTGTCCAGTCATGTTGTACTAGATTATGGGCTATACTGATAGCAACCTTGTTATCACAGTACAAGGATCATTTATCATCTCTAGATAATTTCAGTTCTTCTAGTAGCTTTCGCAGCCATAGTAGTTCACGGACACCTTGGGTCATAGCTCTATACTTTGCTTCAACACTTGATCTGGTAACTACACTTTGCTTCTTTCTTCTCCAAGTGACTAAGTTTCCTCCCACAAGTGTGCAATAACTGGTTGTAGACCTCCTATCATCTATAGACAACCCAATCAGCATATGTAAAAGCTTCTATATGGAGGTGACCATGTTTGGCAAAACGGACCTTTACCAAGAGCAGATTTCAAATATCACAGAATACAAAAGACAGCCTGCATGTGGGACTCACGAGGATCACACATGCACTGGCATACCATGCTAACTGCACATGTTGTGACTCATCTACAATATGCTGATGATACTCTGACTTTTGGTGAAGCTGAGGAGATTCAAGTTAAATACTTGAGAGTAATTCTTATTCTATTTGAAGCCATCTTGGACTTCACATTAACGAAGAAAAAGTAAATTTTTTCCAGTAAATGAGGTGCCTAATATTCAATTCTTAACTGATATTCTGGGAGGGGTCCCACTTATCTAGGGATGCATTGGGAGCTAAAAGCAAATCTAAAGATATTTGGAATGATGTTCTGGAAAGGTGTGAGAAGCTAACAAGATGGAAAGCAAATTACATCACACCGAGTGGAATGGACACTCTTATAAACTCTGTTTTGGATGCTCTCCCTACTTATATGATGTCCTTTTTCCTATTCCTGCAAGTGTTGAACAAAGGTTGGACAGTTTGATAAGGAAATTTTCTGTGGCATGGTAACAAAGATAAGAAGGGTTTTCACTTGGTCAAATGAAAAGATCTGCCATTGGCAAACAAAATGGGGGTCTGGGAATCAAACTTTTGAGGAAGCATAATGGGTGCCTCCTAATGAAGTGGTTGTGGAGATTTTCCAGAGAGGATCAAGCTTTGTGGAGCAAAGTGATAAAGGCAAAGTATCAAATGGAATGCCATTGGAAAACTAAACAGGTAAACATTCGTTATGGTGCTAGTGTCTGGAAACCATACGGAATCATTGGCCAATTATCATAATCAAGAACGGTGCCAAAGCTAGGTTCCTGGAGGATAATTGGGTGGGCAATGGGGCTCTGAAAGTGAACTTCTCAGACATGTATGATTTAAACCAACAATATGATGCAACAACCAACAGCTGTGGTCTTTGCAAAGCTGGAATTTCACCTTCAGAAGACCTCTGCATGATTGGGAATTGCCTAGAATCACTAACTATTATAATACTTTGAAACAATGTAAAGGACTGCAAGATGGGGAAGGCTCTCTCAGCTGACAAAAGCATAACCGTGGGATAACTCACAAAGTTCATCGTCCTACAAAGAAATGAACCAGAGAGGGGGCCAAGTTAACCTATGGCCATGGAAACATATTTGGAAGGTAAAGATACCATACAAGGTAGCATGTTTCACCTGGCTAGTGGCTAGAAAAGCTATTCTAACACAGGAAAATCTAATGAAGAGGGGATTACAGATCTGCTCTACTTGTTTCTTATGTGGGTAAGAGGCACAAACAATAAACCATCTGTTTTTACATTGTGTAGTAACCTAACAACGGGGATTTTGGATGGACTATGCCAGTATGCATCTTTGAGCTATTGTCATGCTGAAATGAAGGACGAAACTCCAAAACAAACAAAGACAGATGGAAAATTTTCCCAACAATCATTTGGTGGATTATTTGAACGGAAAGAAACTCTAGGTGCTTTGAAGATAAGCTAGCCATATTCAAAAGATCAAGATGAATTGTATTTTTCTTTTTTGCTTTTGGTGTAATGTTATGTATAGTGACTTCTTTTTTGTTTTTGTCAGTAGATGTTACATGTGCCATCAGAACTTCGAGTCAAACAATCACCTATTCCTCCACTGTAAAGTGACTTTAGAAATATGGAATATGTTTTCTCTATCTTTGGGCTAAGCTGGGTAATACCACAGAGCACTAAAGAAGCAGTTGAAGGGTGGTGTACCTGGAGAGTTGGTAAAGCCATCAAACAAGTACGGAAGATGATCCCTGCAAGTATTTTTTGGTGTGTTTGGACAAAAAAGAACAGACGATGTTTTGATGGTTTATCAACTCCAATACAAGGGAAAAGGCTCAAATATGCCATCGAACTATTGAAAATGGCTCATTTATGCCATCCGTTAAAAGTTTGGCTCATTTATGCCATCACCATTACAAAAAAGGCTCATTCATGCCATTTTTTTTAACGGTGGTTTTTTAAAAAGGGAAAAGACTCAAATATGCCATCGAACTATTGGAAATGGCTCATTTATGCCATCCGTTAAAAGTTTGGCTCATTTATGCCATCGCCGTTACAAAAAATTCACCGATTATAGAATTTTTCTGATTTTTACTTCAAGTAAATTTTTTTAAGAATTTAAAAAATTGTGTTTCGGTAACTAATTGATTCGTTGTTTGAAATAGTTGATGTCTGTTTCGGGCTTGAATTGATCTTGAGATTTGCAGAATTGTGTTCGGCGATTCCGAAGAAATTGAAAATGGATAAACTCCTTACAGTGCCTATAAAGGAGTTACAAAACGCATAGAAATATTTTGGCCGGAGAAATCGATATTTTCTTATTAGGAATTTTAAAATTTCTTTGGTTGATTTAATTAATGATGTGGAAGAATTATTGTTGGCCACGTGTACAAAATGATTTTGCAAACCCCCCAAATTGGACTGTTAAAAAAAATGACATGAATGAGCCAAACTTTTAACGGATGACATATATGAGCCTTTTTTCAAAGTTCGATGGCATATTTGAGTTTTTTTCCTTTAATTAATGATGTGGACGAATTATTGTTGGCCATGTGTACAAAATGGTTTTGCAAAAAACCATCAACCGGACTGTTAAAAAAAATAGCATGAATGAGCCTTTTTTGTAACGGCGATGGCATAAATGAGCCAAACTTTTAACGGATGACATAAATGAGCCATTTCCAATAGTTCGATGGCATATTTGAGCCTTTTTCCTTTTTAAAAAATCACCTTTAAAAAAAATAGCATGAATGAGCCTTTTTTGTAACGGCGATGGCATAAATGAGCCAAACTTTTAACGGATGGCATAAATGAGCCATTCCAATAGTTCGATGACATATTTGAGCCTTTTCCCCCAATACAATTCCTTAAGGCTAGATGTTTAGTTTATTTATATAGCTGACATAATGCCTCATCTGTAGATCCCCCTGATAATCTTTTAGACTTTGTTAGCTCTATGGTACTGTCATAGTTTTTGATGTAAAGCAGCTAATTGTATAGATCTCCTGATAACTTTTTAGACTTTGTTAGCTCTATGGTCCTGTCATAGTTTCTGATGTAAAGCCGCTAACAGTATTTTTGCTTACTTAACTTTTGGAATTTATGCATCTGCTTGATGCCAGTAAAGAAATCTACTGTTACAACAACAACATACCCAGTGTATTCCCACCAGGTGGGGTCTAGGGAGGGTAAAGTGTACGCAGTCCATACCACTACCTCAGATGAAGTAGAGAGGTTGTTTCCGATTGACCCCCGGCTCAGAACAGATAACAATAACAAACAAAAATCATAAAAACAAACAACAAAAAAGAGATAACACATCCCTAGATAATAAAAGAAGCAAGACTATTTATTCGAAATCACAAACATCATTAAAACAACACGAACAAAAATCTGCCAAAGAAACAATACGCACAGATACAAACAAACACTCCTTCCTACTAATACGGACGCCTTTTTACCCACTAACCCTCTACCCTAATCCTCCTCCACATCTTTCTATCAAGGGTCATGTCCTCTGTAAGCTTTAACTGCTCCATGTCATGCCTAATCTCCTCCCTCCAATATTTCTTCGGGTTACCTCTATCCCGCCTAAAACCATCCACAGCCAGCCTTTCACACCTCCGTACTGGAGCATCTGTGCACCTCCTCATCACATGTCCGAACCATCGCAACCTCACTTTCCGCATCTTGTCTTCCACCGAAGCCACTCCCAACTTCTCTTGAATAATCTCATTTCTAACCCTATCACTCTTGGTAAGTCCACACATCCATCTCAACATCCTCATCTCCGCTACCTTCAACTTTTGGATGTGGGAGTTTTTAACTGTCCAACACTCCGCTCCATGTAACATAGCCGGCCGGACGGCCACTCTGTAGAACTTACCTTTAAGCTTCGGAGGCACCTTTTTATCACACAAAACTCCCGAAGCGAGTCTCCATTTCAACCACCCTGCACCAATACGGTGCGTGACATCCTCATCAATCTCGCCATTCCCCTGAATCATAGACCCAAGATACTTGAAACTACCCCTCTTCTGAATGGACTGAGAATCCAGCTTCACTACCACATCAGCCTCATGCGTCAAATCACTAAACTTACATTCCAAGTATTCCGTCTTAGTCCTGCTCAACCTAAACCCTTTAGACTCAAGGGTCTGTCTCCAAACCTCCAACTTATCATTAACTCCTCCCCGGGTCTCGTCAATCAGTACCACATCATCAGCAAATAACATACACCAAGGCACCTGAACTGTCAAAAAATAAATATACTGGTACATGTTATCTTCTCAAGAAAAAAAGAGAACCTGAACTGGCATCTTCTAAAGAAATCTACTGTCACTTCATCAAAAAATAAATATACTGGTACATGTTATCTTCTCAAGAAAAAAAGGGAACCTGAACTTTACATGAGTTAAAGAAATTTATAGTTTGCTAGCTTGCCATTTAATTGGTCCCACATGCTATCTCTGTAGTTTGATTGTGTATGTCCACTTCATTAGCTCAAGCTGTTAGAGAAGGGAGAGTTCTATTGAACAACCATTGCCTCTAACATAGTTGCATATTATTTCTCCTCAAGGCATGTGAAGTACCTATTTCTAATATCAGCTAGACTTGAATCCAAGTTCAAATCAAACATTGACCTTACCTGATTTCCAATGATTAAGATGTTAGAAACAGTGATCATTCTGTTTCTTAGAGTCTTCAGCATCTCCTGCTGGTGGTCCTACAAAAAGAATTTTGGGATCAGGCAAAAGTGCATAGATCTTAAAATAATTATAACTAGACTTTACTGGAAATGAGGCTCACTACTTTTTTGTTCAGGGACAAAGGAATGCCAATTCTAAGATAATAATCAGGATAAGACACTTTGTTATACGTTTTATGTACTCGGAGAAAACTTTTGCAGGCCAGGACAAACAAAGGAAAGCTCTTTGAAGCCATGGCTATCTTCTTTGAAAGGTATGTCTTTTGATTGTTTTGCTGATGCCTGGCTCATTCCTTTGATTGCATGAAAATTTTGGCTCTGCAGATCAAACAGATCCAGCGGTGGCGAGCAACAAGCAGTTGGAGGTGTTGTTCGGAGATGTGGACTTTGTCAAGAGTCAGACATGGTGCTCAGACAAAAACCGGTAATGGGTAGAATTAATTCCTTTAACATATCTGGGATCTTATCACTACTTTCTGCTCTAATGTTCCTCTTTCATTTGGCATGCAGCCCGTAATTGGAAACAACATATTAAATGCTGAGAACAAGTTTGATGATTATTCATAGAACTAGAAAACCATTAAACTTGAGTCTGTCAGTAATCTCTTCATATAAGCTATACTAAAGTACCAGGGCTAAAGTTTTCCTTTTTGAAGACGCATATTAGTGTAGATATCACTACATCAAGAGCTAATCTGTTGCGTGAAATCATCTATTGGCTAAATAGGGATATATGAGACGGCTGCATGCTTAAGGATCTGTAATGTCTCATTTTCTAATTGAAGTTTCCCTATCCTTACACATGTTTTCTGATAAAATTTCTTCTTAATGTAGGATGGGAACTTCATGGTTGGTTGCTTGGGTTACCCACAAGTAGGTGCTTTTCCTGTAATTCTGTTCAACAGCTATTGTAGAAATCTTGCACAATTGTTTCTAGAGAGCCTGTAATTCCAGAACAGATAAGAACTGCAAATGTAGATTGTCATATTTCATTGTGAACCTAAGTTTACTTCCACAACAATTCAGTAGCTGCTTCCAATCTAGTTAGTCATCTGCCAAACTTCTGGTACCTTCTCTTGCAACTCTTGCAACACAATCAATCTGAATCCTATTTGTGAGATTGGTACCAAAAGTGTACATTTTATTCATCTGAGAGCTACAAATTTATAATACAGGAAAGCAAGCACACACAGAAGCAGATCGCTTGATTCTAGCAGATCTGAGAATCAAGATATGATCTTATTTGATCTAATTACCTAAACTATCTATAACAAATCAGATCTGATTTTATCAGATCAATTAAGATCCTACAAAATCAAATCTTGAATATTCACAAATCAACACTCCCCCTCAAGTTGGCATGTAAATATCTGTCATGCCTAACTTGCTTACAAGAATTTCAAATGTTGGTTTAAACAAGCCTTTTGTGAAAATATCTGCGATTTCCTGATTTGTTGGGACGAAAGGCATGCACACACTTCCTTCTTCAATCTTCTCTTTTATGAAGTGCCTATCCACTTCAACATGTTTTGTTCTATCATGTTGAACTGGATTGTGAGCAATACTTATGGCCGCTTTATTGTCACAGTACAACTTCATTGGTAAACCAAACGGTTTTTTCAGTTCTTCCATCTTCTTGAGCCAAATCATTTCACAAATCCCATGGGCCATAGATCGGTATTCAGCTTCAGCACTGCTGCGAGCTACAACATTCTGCTTTTTACTCCTCTAAGTCACAAGATTTCCCCAGATAAATGTACAATATCCAGATGTAGACCTCCTGTCAGTAGTAGAACCTGCCCAGTCTGCATCTGTAAAGCTTTCAATGCCCCTATGTTGACTTTTTCTGAAAAACAATCCTTTCCCCGGAGAACTTTTAAGATATCTTAGGATCCTGTAGACCTCTTCTTGGTGCTCTTCCTTTGGAGAGTGCATAAATTGACTGACTAAGCTTACAACAAAAGCTATATCAGGTCGAGTATGTGACAAGTAGATCAACTTCCCCATTAGTCTTTGATATTGACTGTGGTCAACTGAATTTCCTTCTTTGTTTCTGAATTTTATATTCGGATCAATAGGTGTTTCAGCTGGACGACAACCACTCATCCCTGTCTCTTTTAGAAGATCTAGTACATACTTCCTTTGTGACACCATAATGCCATTCTTTTGATCTCTCTACTTCCATGCCAAGAAAATATTTCAACTGGCCTAAATCTTTAATCTCAAACTCTGAGGCGAACTGTTTCTTTAAATTCTTCATTTCGTACAAGTCATCTCCTGTAAGTATGATATCATCGACATACACTATCAGGATAGTTGTCATTCCCTCAAGAGAATGTCGAATGAACATGGTCTGATCTGCTTGCCCTTAAGTGTACCCTTGTTTTTTCACCATTTGAGTAAACCTCTCAAACCAAGCTCTTGGATATTGTTTGAGCCCGTAGAGTGATTTCTTTAGCTTGCACACTCTAGTTTCATACCTTTCTTCAAAACCTGGAGGAGGGTCTATGTAGACTTCTTCTTCGAGTTTTCCGTTCAAGAATGCATTCTTCACGCCTAGTTGTTGGAGGGGCCAATCAAGGTTGGCAGCAATGGTCAGAAGAACCCTTATTGAATTCAACTTGGCAACTGGAGCAAATGTCTCAAGATAGTCAATCCCGTAATTCTGAGTGAATCCTTTTGCTACCAAACGTGCCTTATACCTCTCTAGGGACCCATCTGATTTAAATTTGATGGTGAACACCCACTTGCAGCCCATTATTTTCTTTCCACGTGGTAGTTCCACCATTTTCCAGGTTTCATTTCTCTCAAGAGCGTTCATCTCCTCTAGAATTGCCTCTTTCCACTCGGGAGCGTTCAAAGCATCCTGCGCATTTCTCTGTATCTCCATTCCAGATAATTGAGAAAGAAAAGCTATATAGGAAGGGGACAAGTTTCTATATGACACAAAATTTGACATAGGATGGTTGGTGACTTTTCTTACCCTTTTACGTTTGGCAATTGGAAGATCAAGGTCTAAACTAACAAGGGGTAAATCAGAATTAGGTTCTAGAGAATTACCTTGTGTATCAGTGAGATCTTGTGGGGCGGACATTTGGTTCTAATGAGAGTCCTTGATCTCTTTTTCTTGGTCCCGGTTTCTTCTCATGTAAACCTGTAATTCCTTTGTTTGTTACCTGTTCATGTCATTAATTATATCATGAAAATGCTCTATTGTCTCGGTATCCTTATTTTCATTATTTAAGTTGGGATCTCTTACCTTATCTAGGTTGTTATTACCAAAAGAACTATTTCCTGTATCTATCATAAAACCTGGATCCTTTTGTTTCTCACATGTGAGGTCAAGAAGATCTTTATCATCCCTCGAACCCCTCGAATCTTCACTATGTTTCTCCCCCTGAGAATGAGTTTCAAAAAACAGTTGAGATTCAAAAAAGGTGACATCTATTGTAACAATAACCTTCCTAGTAATTGGGTCATAACACTTGTATCCCTTTTGACTAGGAGCATAGCCAACCAACCATTTGTATCTCCTAGGATCACTAAAGGATTTTTTGGTAGCTGGTTTGGAGGTGACTTATTGTAGTTGTTTAGGAGGTAAATTATTCATGTATATAATTAATACAGTGTTTGGTTTGTAATTTAGAAACTCGCATAACTAATACATGCATAAGTTATGAGGGAATCTATGTATTATTTTATGCAGGATAGAAGGTGGAATAACTAATACATGTATAACTAATACATGAATAACTAATCCCTGCATAAAATAATACATAGATTCTCTCGTAACTGAACCCTATGTTAAGAGTCCCACATCGGAAAAAGGATGGGCAATTGGTCTCCTTATATGAACTTAGACAATCTTCCCCTTATGAGCTAGCTTTTGGGGTTAAGTTAGGCCCAAGATCCATTCTTTATATGGTACTAGAGCCATACCCATCCCAATTCTTTGTTCACTGATGTTGGGCCCCCATATTGTATTGTTCACGCTCCAGTTAACAAGGTCTGGGCGTGCGGGGGAGTGTTAAGAGTCCCACATCGGAAAAAGGATGGGCAATTGGTTTCCTTAGATGGACTTGGGCAATCCTCCCCTCATGAGCTAGTTTTTGGAGTTGAGTTAGGCATTGCCTCAATCACCTTGGTTTAAATAGTGACTGTACAAGTGTTAATATTTTAGCTACCTAATAACAGGAAGGAATCAACCTATTACTTCTAACAGTCCCTAATTGACTGTGTCATTACACTTGTCATTCTAAATGTCGAGATTCCATACACATGATATGCGAAGATTATCTGGTGATCTTTTATATTTTGATATGATTTGATTGATTCATACAGTGCAGAAATGCTGTCTGGCTACCTGGATCTGTATCAGAAGCTTCTGTTACTGAGAATACGTGCACAAGCTGCACTTCAGGTTTATTCTTGGAAATTTTCTTTTCTCGTACTGGATTGGGTACCCTTATCCGATACATCTTTTTTCCATATTTGGTTTCCTGATTTCTGAATATGACTTGCAGGACCGGTTTTCAAGATTCAGTTTAAATTTCGACGACTGGAAATACCGCCAAATTACAGTGTTCAACATTTAGGTACGCTGGACAATGGGACTGTTTTGTGGAAGTTTTAAGTCTTACTGAGAGGCCCTATCCCTTTTGTTGTCCAATGGAACATTAAATAGTTGAATATATATTTTTCCTTCAACAAATATGTATAAAGAATTACAAGGTGTGGTGGCTCCCTTTCTCAATAAGTCAATATCTTGTCTTTGGCTTTTATCGCTTTATTTCATTTCCAATTATTTAACAAAACTAATCTTGTCTTTACGTAAACATATATTTTGTGAACTCTCAAATACTGGTGGTGAAGTCTGAATGATGAATATGCTCCAAGATAATGTACAGAATGGAATTCAAAGTCATTCCATATTGAATTATTAAACATGAGAAGTCTGCATGTTCAATACAAAATTATTTGCAATCCACCTCTTCTTTTCTAGGTGCAACATTTGAGATAGACTGTTAAAGTTGTTGGTCAAATCTTTGCCAAGTTCAATACTTTACAGTTTGGTGGGTGTTGAAGGTGGCGGGACTTCAGATTTGGTAGTGACAGTAAGAGAGATGTGGAGGCAATATGAAAATGAACTATTTTTGTTTTAACTTACTAAGAGCTACAGAAAATTGAATGATACTACTGTGGTGTCATTGCTGACAGCACTGAGTTGGACATTATTAATTTCACCAATCATACTGGAAATATTTCTTGGTGCTACGATATAAGATTGTTTTTTCTTTTCAATGGTACAATGATGAGATTGTTCATAGACCTTACATGTTTAAGTTCTATATCATTGGTATTCTTTTTCTCTCTTTGTGTCATCCTTCCTTTTATCCACATCTTTTTTGTCTATTTTGCTTTACAACGTAGAATCAGATTTCTTTTTTGGTTATGCAAAAGATTTTCAGTTGCTACAAAGATTTGACCTATATATCATATCTTGACTAGTTCTTTAGATCCAGATAATGCGAAGTGATGGGTTAGTTATTAGTTCTATATTTTTTAGTTCATACTTTGTGGGTTGGTCTTCTTTAATCCTAACCCTAAAAAATCAACGAGTCACACACTAAGCATAGCAATTATATCAAATGGATTGAATTTTTAGTCAACCTTATAGAATTAAGAAATAGAAGTGTTCCCCTTGATTGATTGGAAAAAGAATGAATTGGTTTTTTCTTGTTCAATCATTGGATAGAAGGGAAAGAGAAGTAGTACAGTCATTCCTCATCTAGAAATATCCAAATTTTGATGCCTATGATCCATAGATAGTTCGAACTTATAAGAACAATAGTCAATTTTAGCTCTAATTGTTTGTAGGGGAACCATATCTTCTCTGATCTATTCGACACGTGCAATTTCTTTTCCGGTTGATATGCCGCACAATTTGTATTTGAATGCCTTTTGTATCTGCTTGTTCTGTTAATTCAATAGACTTTTCATTGCTTTTCAAAATGAAACTCTTATTCTTTAATTTTCATAGAGGAGACTTTGACAGAAGAGTAAAACATCACATGCTGCAGCCTGCAAGGAATTATCTTTTGGTATAGAAGTACAAAAACGTCTTCAAAATGATATTCCCATTACTAGTTGTTTAACTTATTTCAGTGCATCAACGCAATTTATTGTTGCCTGTAGATAATGCAGTAAAATAACCATGAATATTTTATATATCTTGTCAGGTTGCATTGGTGGCTGTGATGATATTCTTAGGCAGCTTGTAGAAATTTGTGGAACTGGTTCTCGCAATAGTTCCAACACTTTGGGTATGTAAGGAACACCCGTCTCGTGCTTTTTTGATTTAATGTAGTTTCATGTGCAACTTCGATAGTTGCTTTTCCTTTTGAGGCAGTATCTAAGTTCAATAAAACAATGGTTTGTTTTCTATAAGAGAACATGCATTTTCTTTTCTTCCAAAAAATAGTTGGAAACCAAAATGGAAAGTAAACTCCTTTTTCTCGGAAGAAACAGGAAACTCGTATTGTGAAACTCCTATTGCAGTGTTCTTTTCGTTGAAAACTGTGGGTTCCCTGTGAGATCACTCTCTGCAAAAGCTGAAATTCCTTTCTATTATTGCCCCAAGTGAATCATTGTCTAGATTGATTGTTTCCCCTTCAACCGATAATGGTTTTATTTGGAAATACGATTAGTAGAAGTCAAGTCGTCTGGTCGGTTTTAGTGTAATCAATTTCACTCATATGAAAAATTTAAATTTTTTTTTAGTGGTTTATTGATATAATTTTTTTAAAAAAACAAACCAAAAGTAATTGACTGAAAAAACCCTAAAATCAGTTCTCCATGGACCAAATGCAAACTCACAATTGTTTCTTAGAGAAAGAACAAAAACAAAACGAAGGCAAAACCAAATGCCCTAAAAGTTAGATACCTTTCAGTTGCTGTCAAATTAATACTATGAACTTTTTGCATTCGAGGTTTCGGTAATTTCATTCATAAGTATTCAGCTTGTGTTACTAAACAAAATATTGGAGGAATTTCTTATAGTGTTACTCAAAGTATACAATGCTATATGTACAATGTAGAGAATATGGTAACTAGATCTAGAAATCTTTACAAATCAACTATATTTTTTGGTAAAGTAAGTAATTGTATTAGAAAGGCATCAAGTAGATGCAATGGTACAAGTAGCAAGAAAGAGAAAAAACTGACTAAACTAAAAATAGCTTCAAAAATCTAGATACATTTGAGCTCAGAAGCTAGGCAAAAGATCTGTAAAACAGTCAAAAGTATACTACCTTGATACTCTGTTAAATAAGAGTTAAGGAGCTAACAAAATCCAAAAAGTTATCAACACGCTTTACAGGGGATAGGGACTGCCAACTGAATAAGGTTACTAAGCATTTGGCCTTGAGAGAAGTGGGGGAGTTGAGATCCCATCAAAGTGTCTATGATTCCTTTCCTTCCAAATGGTCCAAAATATGACTGCAGGGATTTGTAGTGCTGTAAATCTTAAAACACATGGTAATGTACAACTATAATGAATTCTATAATACTCTCCTACCAAGGTGGAGCATGAATTTTAATCATTCGAGATTGTTACAAGGATATTCTGCACGGTTTCCATGTAGTATTATTTGTGAATGGATTATTAGAATTTTCATTATAAGGACTTAGGATAGGGTAACAACTCTTGGGACAACTTGACTTTACATATCTAGTGGAGATCAGGTTCACTTGAATCTTTTCACAAATAAGGTGACAAATGACAATCAACCTCAATATGTTTAATCCCTTTGTGGTACACTAGATTTGAGGTAATGTGTAGAACAACTTGATTATCACACAACTTTGTTGGTTTCAAACCAACTTCAATTAAAAGGTGATGTACCCACATGTGAACTGAGCCATAACCCTGTACACGGATTTTGCACTGGATCGAGATAAAATATTTTGCTTCTTGCTCCTTCATGACACCAGGTTCCCACCAACAGAGATCCAATAGCCTAAAATAAATCTTTTGTCAATTCTGGATCCAACTTAATTATCATCTTCAAAACACTCTATACGAATATGCCCATGATCGCAATACCATATGCCAAGTCTCAGGGCTCCTTTCAAGTAACACTGATTCTCTACGTTGCGTGATGCCATCATGAGAAGAGGTTGGCTTGCCAAGAACTCCTCGTGATGGCCCGTTATTTGGTGTCTCCTACTTATGTCACCCGAGGCCTTGCTTGCTACGCGAGCAAGCTTGGCTTACCCAGGCCTGAGCTAGCGATAGAGCTTGCGCTTGGGAGGGATTGAAACTTGACTCCTTGTCTCAGGAAAACCTCCTTCGTAATGCGAGGATATAATGGGAGAGCCCTAATATTTCAGTGGTACATATTTAAGTAATTTTTTATTTTTTTTTGAAACAGGTAAGGACTTTTTTTAAGCAACATTTAAGTTTTGACTAGTAATAATGTGAATTTAATCAAACAACTAAAGATATCCTATGACCTACCAAAGCCTGGATGGAAAACGTTTCATGTGCAGATGGGACATGATTTTATTTCATATTTAGTCATTCCTTTACTACCATCAGTGTTATCAAAAGCGAAAAGCGCAAAAAAGCTCAAAGGTCTGTTGGGGCTTAAAGCGCGAAGCGCAAATAAAAGCGTGGGCTTCAATGACAAAAGGCTCAAAGGGAGAAAAAGTACAAATATTTATGTTTAGTCCAAGATTAATAATTATAAGCATGAATGACAAATATATGAACAAAGAAATTGAAAAACAATTACAATAAAGTGAAATATCAATTGTTTAGTGTCGCCTCTTCAGAAGACACTCTTTGGCAAGGAAAAGTATGCCTTAGAAACTTGATGACGACAGTGAAGCGCACATAAAGCGAGGCGAAGCGCTCAACACGTTTTGAGCCTCTCTTTAGGGCTTAAGCGCGCCTTTGATAACACTGACTACCATCTCTTGATCCAAATTTAAGTAAATATATCCCAGTATACATGGCAAAGGTGAATTTACCAATTGACATAAATATTGCAGGGATAAGTCGAAGGAAATAAATGCATCATATAGTAGACACCGTTGCCTCTAATGAGCAAGCTATGAGGAATAAAAGAGAAAAGTATTATTGAATTGTGTTGACTACATATTACACTGGGCCCTATTTTTAGGCACTACATTATAATCCTTGTCCATATAGGAGACTATATATAATCCTCTTTCTATTCTAACACTCCTGTGCATATAAAAATATATACCGAGCTTTTTTCAGATGTAACTAATACAAGGACAGTGAGGAACTTGATGAAAATATTTGCAAGCTGATCATTTGACTTAACAAATTTTGTAGCAATATCTTTTGAGAGTATCTTTCCACCGACAAAGTGACAATCAATTTCAATATGCTTAATCCTCTCTTGAAATATTGGATGATGCAATATGAGGGCCACTTGATTATCGGTGTTTTTAAAGGCGGGGGCGTAAGACGAGGTGTTTTACCTGGTACGGGACGAGGTGTAAGCCCCAAGGCGATGGGGCATAAACCCCATGGATCCTTTAATTTTTAAATATTTTATAAATTAATATAATTAGAAATAAATATTTTTAAAAGAGATAAGTCACCATAAAAAAGTAAAACTACATCAAAATTATAAAAAATAAGTAGAAGATGTATCTAAAACTGCTTCAGCAAAAAAAAAAAAAAAAAACTAACCAAAACCACACAATACAACCAATATATAAAGTCAACTTTTCATATAATAAGCTATTATATATCCTCAAAAACACAAGTTTGTTTAAAATATAGTACATAATTAAATAACCCCCACCTTTCCGATACTCGATCAGTATATTTACGCACCCATTTACCACATATTGTATTTAAAAGAGAGCAAAAAAAGTAAATAACTTGAAAAATAATATGTGACTTGAAAAGATCTAAAAGAAAAGAAAGGTACTGGAAGAAGAAAGTGTGTACCCAGTACGTTCTTGAGTAGCGTCGTCGTCGACACCCATCGACAAATACGTTTGAAAGTGTGACTTTTAAGTTTTCTTTTACTTTTGATTTGAGTATGTAAGTATTTATCAATCAGATATTTTAGTATTAAGTTTAAATTAGGGATTTAATAGGAAAAAATTATTTTACTTTGTAAAGTTTTCTGGGCTTACGCGCAATTTGTGCCTCACACTTAGGCGAACTCCCCAAATAGTGGGGCGTACGTCTTTCGATATTTTTGCCTCCCTGCAATGCCTCGATGCGTTTTGTCTACGCCTCACTCCGAGGCTTGCCCTATGAACGCCTTTAAAAACACTGTTGATTATCTCATACAAGTTCCATATGATTGATTTCTCTAAATTTTAAATCTTTGAACAACAATTTTGATCCAAATTAGCTCACAAGTTGCTAGCGTCATTACTCGATATTCAGCTTTTGCCTAGATCGTGCAACCACATTTTATTTTTACTTTTTCAGTACACCAAATTTCCTCCTATTAAAACATACTATCCAGATGTAGAATGTCTTTTAGAAGCAGATCTTGCCTAATCAACATTTGCATATCCAGCAATCTCCTCATTGCCTCAATCCTCAAAAAGTAGTCCTTTGCATTAAGTTGTCTTATATATCGTAGAATGCGGATAGCTGAATCTTAATGGCTCTCACAGGGGAAATCCATTAACTGACTTACAATACTCACAAGAAAAGAAGTGTTAAGTCTAGTCACTGTGGAGATAAATCAATGTACCAACTAATTGTTGTTATGGACCTTGGGCTTAACTCAATTACTAAAGCTATAGCTCAAGAGGTAAAGATTTCCTGAGCCATATTAAAGAGACTACTCATTCCTTAAAAGGCCAATGTGGGACTCTTCAAACTCCCCGACACGCCAAGGGCTAGACATATGGTGCGAGGGCAATTTAATCCTGGGCCCGACATTGGAAATGAGAGTCTTGCTCTAATACCACGTGAGAGATAAAGGAGAAAGGTAGTATTGAATTGTGTTGACTACATTATGACACCAAGCCCTATTTATAAACAACTACATTATAATTCTTATTCTAACAAAAGCTTCTAGAGGAACAAATTATGAATATATACAAGGTGGTCATTCTTTTACATGTAGTAATGCGATCTCTGGATGCAATATCATAAGTATAATAAGTTAGAGGCGCATCTTCCATCCCAAGAACATCACCATTATGCTCCTTGGTGTAGTAATGAATCTTAGGAATCCCATTAGTCATGAAAAATACTCTTAGGTTTTATGCCAAAGTGGATCAATTACTTCCAATGGCTAATGAGTGAACTTTGACCGGTCTTTATCCTTGGTTTCAAACCTCTCGGAGCGTTTTATTCCAGAGAAACGATAACTCCTGCGTCTCAACACTATGATATTTGGAAGATCCCATGGTTTCGATATGAGTATCTTGGCTTTATCACCAGATTCCCATGGTGGAAATGAGAGGTTGAGATCATAAAAGACAACCCCTCCCAGCTTCTTCGAAATCTTTGTTGCCCATAATGTGATTAATATCATATTTGGGTAGCAATGAGAATGTATTGAAGTAAAACATTTTTGTCTATGTGACATATTAGAATGACTGGGACCTTCTTCAACATTAATTGAACATACAACAACATACCCAATGAATTCCCACAAAGTAGGGTCTGGGGAGGGTAAAGAGTACGCAGTCCATACTGCTACCTCAGATGAAGTAGAAAGGTTGTTTCCGATAGACCCCAAATAAAAGAATGAACTCAACTTTTTTTAATTGAAAATACGAACTCAAATAAATAAAACAATATGTAACTTTTTTTAATACTCCCTCTGTCCTAATGTATCTGTAAAAATACGGTGTCTGAGCCTAACTCAACTCCAAAAGCTAGCTCATGAGGGGAGGATTGCCTTAGTCCATATAAGCAAATCACTGGTCTATTTCCCAACCAATGTGGAACTCTAACACACTCTAACACTCCCTACATGTCCAGGTCTGAATGAAACGTGGATCGGGAGCCCAAACAGGGATGACCCTGGCTCTGATACCATGTAAAGATATGGCACTTGGGTCTAACTCAACCCCAAAAGCTAAATCAAGAGGAGAGAATTGCTTAAGTCGATATAAGCAAACCACACGTTCATTCCCCAATCAATATGAGACTCTAACCCACTCCAACAGTATGTAAAAGTATTTTAACTAGGCATGAAGTTTAAAAGAAAATGAGACTTTTGAAATTTGTGGTCTAAAACCAGTCATAAAAAATTATGTGGCTATAAATCATCTCATTAAGGGTAAAAATTGGAAGTTTGAATTTAAATTGCTACTAATTATATAAAGATGTCATTCTTTTTTGAACTAACTAAAAAAGGAAAGAGTACTACATAATTTGGAATTGAGGGGAGTATAAGCATTACGTTAATATGACTTCCATACTTGGACTTCCAATCTTTGTCCACTTTAAGTTGACTTCTTGTGACTATTTAAATACCATAGGCTTCACAGGGAATAGTGACTTATTTGGGAAGAGAATACTTTAAGGAACATTGGAAATAGTGACTTGTTTGAGAAGAGAATATTGTAAGGACACTGGGAATCGTAACTTGCTTGGGAAGATATGCTACTGTCATTGGCGGAGGCATGCTTTTTACTAAGGAGGTTCAAAATTTAAAAAATGTAAGTACGAAAAGATTGCAGGATGATAAATGGGGTGGAACGGCTAAGGACAAAATTAAATTTAACCTATTTCAAATAAGGGTAATTTTGAATTTTTTTTTAATACCTTCTTGATTTGTTATAAAATTACTTATTTTTGGAACACGTTTAAAAGTCTAGAAAATCACTTTAAAAGGGAGTGGAGGGAGTAGAAAATCACATCTGAATTGATAGATAAGTTTTTTGAATTACATGTGTTAGTTTTTGAATTTGATTTGAAAAAGATTTTTTAAAATTTGAATTGAAGGTTTGTTTTTTGTTTTTAAAAAGATAATATAAATATCATAATGTAACTATATGGTATGATATTTTTTTATGTTATCCAAAAAATTATTCGCTAACCACGTGACTCATTTCCTTTTATTTTATAATCTTTTTGTTATTGGGAACATTCTTTAGATGAATAAAATTACAGTTGAAGTATTATTATGACAATTAAATTTGATGTCCTTAAACAAATAAAAAATATTCTCTCGTTTGTACTAATTAAGCATGAAAGAAAGGATGATAGAAACAAGTAACAAGTAATGGGCCTTTCTACAGATGGAATGAAATCTAGAAAATGATACCTAAGGGTGTGGCTTAGTGGTCAATGAAGTGGGTTGAGAACCCGAGGTCTCATGTTCAAACCCCAACAGAGACAAAAAACACTAGGTGAATCTTCCCATCTGTCCTAGCCTTGGTGGACAGAGTTACCTGATAGTTGTTGCTGGTGGGAGGTGACAGGTATCCCGTGGATTTAGTCGAGGTGCACGAAAGTTGGCCCGGACACCACGGTTATAAAAAAAAAGGGTACTTTAATAGCTGAAAGTTAGGGTTAAGAAATGACCCTAAAATGGTCTGGTCTTGATTTTGTCCCCCATAAAAGAAGTTTTACAAAAATGGCCTCCATAAGAGGTGGTCTTGATATTTTGGCCCCACTTAATAAATTTTTCCCATAAGGTAGACAAATGTCAAGACAATGAACCTGCATAATTGACCAGAAGTTCTGCCTTAGATATGTTGACCATAAGGCGGTCATTCTAATTTTTGCCCATAAGGCAAACGTTCTAACTTTTGCTCATATGACAGACGTTTCGGACATCTTAAGACAGTGAACCTACTCAATTAACCAGAAGTTATGTCTTATAGGCGAAAGTTAGAACTTAGGGTTGTTGCCTATCAGACATAAGTTCTAACTTTTGCCCACAAGGCAGACGTTTAGGACATTTTAAGACAGTGAACTTGTTCAATTGACCACAAGTTCAGTCTTATATGCAATCATTACAACTTATTTAGCGGGGACAAAAATTCAGGACTTCACACTTTGAGGGACCAATGGAGGGACCAAAATTCAAGGCCGGACATTTGGGGGGCGAAAATTCAAGACCGGAACTTTGAGGGACACTGGGCATAATTTACTGGAAAGTTGTGGGCAACGACCAAACCAAAAATAGAAAAAAGTAGTGTAATGACTAAGAATTGGAACCACTCAACTAGTGACCTTGGGAAATTTTGAACCCCCTTGACCATTGAGCGAAGCTTCCGAGTTGTGTCAAGGAAATTAAATACATGGTATATATACCTAACAATCAAATTTGACCTTATACATAGGTAAGCGAACAAGGTTCGGATGAACTCCCTTTCGTGCCTCTAGCTCCGCCCCTGGATACCAGTCATATGTACGAGCAGGATATTTTGTATAGAGATGGACATCATCCAATCAATACAACTTATTTCATTTCAATGAAATTCTTTTAAGCTTTCTTTACTTGTCTCTTACAACTTCCCATAAATATTTTATTAGACTAAATGCTAGCCATAATTAGGTTCGCTTACACAAAGCTTCTCTACATGACTTTCAAACTACTACACTTTCGAGAAGTAAAACTAGAAACCCATAGTCAAAAAGCAGTTTCCTCCTCGACATTAATCATTTGACTTTCATTTATAAACTTTTTGCCGACTATTTTGGCTGCCATCAGCTAACCAACTAAAACTTTCAGCCAACATGTTTTTGAGTTATTTTTTATTTTTCAACTTAACTATTTAGTTCTGAAAGACTGGTGACTGCATAATAATCAAACCATCTAAGACTTTTGGTATGAATATCATGATTTGTTTGTTGCTGTGGGAACTTAATTTCCTAAGTGATATATTTGTTTTCTTAGAACTGACTGTAGCTGGGCTTCTATTGCCAGGCAGAGGACGAGGAAACCCTACAGCATCCAACAGTGCACAAAGAGGCAATTCCAGAGCACAAAGTTCTTGTGCATACTGCAGGCAAACAGGGCATTTGTCAAATGATTGTCCTTTGCAGGCTTCTCGTGGTCGCACTGCTCGGTTTCAGGAAGTTGACTTGCAAAATGGTTTGGTGCACTTCTGTTACCTTATCTGTATATCTTGTGTACAATGACCAACACCTCGTGCAACTTTCTCACCTTCCTTTTGGGCCCCAATGGAATGATAATGAGGCAAAAGTAATGCTTGTCCATGGTTGATTTGTTGTCATGTTGACTTGTGGTTGGTCAGGAGACTGACATCCATCAACTCAAATAATGTTGTTAGCATTGGTGGAGAGAAAGTGGTGTTGTTTCTTTATAGTGTTTTTTGACAATCCTCATCTCATGAGGTAGCTTTTAGGGTTGAGTTAGGATCAAAACCCATTATCTTCACATGGGTTCAGAGTCAGATCCATCCATGTTCTTGGTTTATCCAATGTTGTGTTGTCCACGCTCGAGATGTCTAAACCTGGGCATGCTTATATGATCTTGACAATGCTCGCCTCATGAACTAGTTTTTGGGGTTAAGTTAGGCCAAAGATCGATTTTCTTTTCAAATGTTGGCTCCCAGTTAATGTTTAAGACAACGGTACCAATTATGGTGAATAAACACAAAGATATCGCAACTTTGCCACTTCTATCATAGATTTTGAAGCTTAATGAGAGTCTGTTTTTTTCTTTCTGTATCCATAGTTGACTTTCGGAATGAAGCAAAAATCATCACTTTGGGCCTTGGCCAACATTTTGGTCATTGAGTGTGAGATATCCATGCAATTTTGGTTATCTAGATGTTTACATCCCTTACCAATTTGAGGATGTTCTTCTGTTACAATTTACTCTAGCCTTTCCACTCTCACCCTATCAATTTTAAAATATTGTTAATCGGTCCAACTATAGAGTACATGAACTGATAATGTGAAAATAGAATTCAAAATGTGAAAAATATTGGTCTGTGATATGATATAGAATAGTTTGTTCCTCTCTGTTGTTAAATACTATGACATTGTTGACACCTTCGTATTAAGCAGAATAGGCGCACATTCAGTGGTGCATTCTCTTGAGAAAGCCACCTGCATTATATGCACCACCTTATGTTGAATGTTACGATCCTTGAATAACTTTATAGCTGATCCCTTCTGACAATGCAGGAGAACCTTCAATCCCTTGTAATTCATGTGGAGCGCCATGCATTTTGCGCACTGCCAATACTGCCAACAACAGGGGAAGAAAGTTCTTTTCATGTCAATCACAGGAGTGCAACATTTTTGTGTAGGCAAAACTAATTCCAACATGAGTCTTTATATTTGGGCATACTTTCCACCTGCAAACTTACTATATGTAAATCTTTTCTATCTTGTAGTACCCCAGCTCCAATTCTTGATTATAATTTGATCCATGACCTATAACGATGCAACTCTGTAAACCCTGAGAACTAATTATAGTTCTTCACCAAAAAGCTGCCTCGACATGCCATAGTTGACAATATCGTATTCTGTTCAGCCAATCTGTAAACAACTGTCAGGCTATCTCACTTTAATAGCTGACGCTCATTTACAAATAGAAATCACATCATTATACTGCTAGAAACTTATTTATGTATTGGAGGTAATCGCTGTTCCAGAGGACAAAAAAATTGAATTGCTGGAATCGGAACTTCGTTATAATTGCTCAGATCTATCTGCATTACTTAGTTCTTGATAACGCTAAAGTAGTTTGTTAGTTGATACACCTTTTTACTCTGTATTACAGATGGGAAGATAACCTCAATGGAGGAAGAGCAGAGCGTGCAAATACTTCTGCATCTACTAGCCGCGGAAGAGGTGGCCGTGGCCGTGGCCAGGGTGGCGCGCTGCCCAGTAGTGTGTCATTTGTGTCGGCAACAGGTGAACCAATAACTGGCAGATGTTTCATCTGCGGTGATCCAGGTCATTTTGCTAATGTTTGCCCACGTCGTGGTTGATGAATTTCAAACTCTTCTTGCATTAAAGGTGTTTGTTGTGAATGGGCCACTCAACTCCCAGAAGTAGATTTTATTTTAGAATTTTTTATGGTACCATTATATATGTGCTTGGTCATTGCAATGTGCCTTGCAAGGGAGATGTACTCACTCACATGGTCACTCAGTCACTCTAATTGATAGGATGCGAACGTAATGCCTATCTTGGTGTGTATAACAGTCTCTTCTAAATAGGATGTGAACATAATGCCTATCTTGGTGTGTATGGAAGTCTTGCCACACTCCTTTACTTTGTTCAGTACTTTTTTGTTTGTGTGTGTAGAGAGAGAGAGAGAGAGAGATTTTCTTGGAGTGAGATGGTAAGCTTGGCCTCAAGGACTGGGACGTGATCTCAGGACCTCCTAATTTACATATTAACCTTTGACCATCGAATTGGAGTCTAATACTTCCGATTTTTGTTGTGGTAAGTTGCCTGAGGGACATGTATAGCTTCCATTGAGATTTACTAAAGAGATCCTTTATATAAAGTTTTTAAAACCATTGTGTATTTTCCTCCAGTCCACTAATTTTGGTTTGAATTACCTTTTCCACTTTTAGAAATATTGAACTGTTTGAAAGGGGGATTTAGGTTCCAATTCTTACTAGCAAAACTGAATAGAGTTTTGTTTTACGTCCCTTTCTTTTGTATACTTTTTTTACTTTTGAAGAAATACGTCTACATTCATTGTTCGGAGCATTGGTGGGCACTGGGCAGTTATACCTTTCTGTCTCGAGCAGGCGCGTGCAAATAAGAAACCAATCTTTTAACCTTACCATCTAATTTACAAAGTATGTTCCGTGTATATAGGTAGTATATACTTTGTACAAATATACAACAACAACAATATACCCAGTGTATTCCTACAACGTGGGGTCTGGGGAGGGTAAAGTGTACGCAGTCCATACCACTACCTCAGATGAAGTAGAGAGGTTGTTTCCGATAGACCCTCGGTTTAGGACAAATAACAGTATAACAAGTAAAAAACATAAAAAAAAATAAAAAAATGGGGTAACACACCATTAGATAAAAGAAACAAAACACCCATGGAGTAATGCTATGAACTATCTATCCGAAATCACACACAACACCAAAACATAGCAAACAAGAAACTACAAGACACAGGCATAACCCTATGACTACAGGTACATCGACAAGTAAGGACGCACTCCTACTCACTAACCCTCTACCCTAATCCGCGTCCTCCACACCCTCCTATTAAGGGTCATGTCCTCTGTAAGCTGTAACTGCTCACTTTGTACAAATATACACATAGTACATATACATACACGTACCTATACAAATACTATACATATAATATGCATACGTATATACAACATACACAACTGACTGTATATGTAGTGTAAACTATGATTAATTTTTGTTAACTAGATGATTGAATGGTATATAAACTATAGGCAGGTACGTTCAAATCCAAGTGAACTAGTTCACTTATACGCCCAATCATAGGTCCCTGCCTCTTTAGAAATATTCCAATGGGTGTATCATTCCTTCGTATAGTTGATGACTAGCAGCCTTCTATTGATCATAGAAATGCTTTGCCTCGTCATTGGTAGCATGGTCAACATTTTGTGTGGCAAAGTACATTGCAAAAGTATTCATAATGTCACGCCCCGAATTCCCACGGGGCGGACTGACACCCGAAGCCGTTAAGGCCCGAGAGAACCAATCTTCATTCATATACACTCATACGCATGTCACTCAATAAGCATCACCATCACATAGAGATATAAGATGCCAATGGCGGAAGTCATGGAAAAGATATGATATATATACGAAACTTGGCCGTTAGGGCCATCAAGTCAAAAGCATACATTCCTTACATGTCCTTCATTAGTCCCACAACATCTACAAAGCCTCTACAGATACTTGGACATAACCATCCTAAAGTCGGGACAAGTCCCCGCTTTATACAACATTTACAATACCAAAACAAATGTACACATGTAACTCGGAAAGCCCCGAACCAACTGGAGCTCACCAATGATCGGCAAATGATCCGCAACCTACTGTGGAGGTCTACTAGCACCTGTGCCTACAACAAGTAAGGTAAGTCCCCCAAGGGACGTCAGTACGAAGAATGTACTGAGTATGTAAGGCTATAAGAAACTGCATCATACACAAGAACATCAATGGAATCAAATATAAGAGAATAGTCAATATGGATAAACCATCGTTCTGTATGTGAGGAACCATGTATGTTATATTCATTACTTTCTTTGCCTTTACGTTCATTCATCATTCTATGACCAACTGATCAGTGGTAAACGAGAATAACCCATGCTAGGTATTTTAACCCCTGGGATGTAATTAACCCATGCTAGGCTTTTCTGTCGTCCCTGGGATGTTACTGTGATAACCCATGCTAGGCTTGGGGCTAGCTTTTCTGTCGCCCCTGGGATGTTACTGTGATGACCCATGCTAGGCTTTTCTGTCGCCCCTGGGATGTTACTATGATATTGGGATCGACCCATGCTAGGTATTTGAACCTCTGGGATACCACCCATGATATTAGGATTGACCCAAGCTAGGTGTTTATTCCACCCCTGGGATGCCACTCAAGAATAGACAAACAATTATACATTACTTCATTCGTTCATTAGAAGAGTGATACATTGGTGATTATACATTATTGGAACTTTGAAACATTAGTCAATGAACCATGAGCCATGTGAATCACAGTTGGTTCTGTGAGTAATACTATATGACAATACCTTTGGACATTTCGGAATGGAACAAGTACAATGTCAATGTGAACAATATGTGCTGCAGAAGGATACGGAAAGAGTAACCTTACATACCTTATCTTCCCAATATGAATACACAGTCCTATATGTGAATACAATAATCCAGCTCCTTCCTTACGTTTTACTCTACAACACAAATACATAACGGAACTCACGTTAACAACTAACTACCATTCAAGTGCATAAGACGACAATGAATTACATGATTTCCCTATAACGTCATTTCACCCTTTACAATACAATTCACGGCATTGTCATACCAACAATACCACAACATTCCATACATTGACCAAGACATCATAAACCAATAGCATTTCACACCAAGTTTATCCTTTACGCTCCCTCATTAACACTACGTTACAATTACTCCATCAAGTCACCTCAATACGTTTCATAACAACAATCCCACAAGTTATACACATAGAAAAAAAAACTAGTTAAGGACATAACCACACCATACATGTTGATATTTCATCCACACCATTCACTTCTATCAAAACCTCAAGTCTCCTTTCAAGTTCAAGTCACATAGATGACATATCTTTTAGCAAAAAGCAAAAGTGCACTGCTCAACACTTTTAGACATAACCATCATGATCTACACAATCTCTCATGCATATAATATATTAAACCATAAGATTAAACACTTACCCAAGCTTGCAAAATGATGATCTTGTTCAAAGAGATGGCTTAGGGTTTGGAAGATAAAAGAAATATCTTGGAAATGTCTAGAATGACATGTGTGTTATAAGGAATAAAAATCTGATTTTTGTGCCTTTATATAGGCCCTCAAGTCATCCTTAGACAATTCTTGGTCATTAAATTCCATGTTTACTTGGTTAACACAAGAATGGATCATTTGCCATCTTTGGGCCATGTATTTTGCATCATTTTGGGCCTTAAATTGAGCCCATTAACACATGTTAACTTAGCCCACCAAATTTGATGCATGATCCACCAACTATCTCATATTTAAATAATTTCATAAATGTTAAGACAATATTCAACTCACGAGATTCATGTTCGCAGCCTCAACCCCAAGAATAAGCGATTTTTGCCACTCATAGCTTACTTTAACATAATTTGATAAAATATTATAAAAAGGAAATTAACCCTGCTTTGGATGCCAAAATCGCCCAAGAGTAGTCCCACCAAGATGGAATAATGATCCAATAACCCAAGAGCCCTATTTATTGACTAATGGTCGGAGAAGAAATTTGGCAAAAAGCACCTCGGCACGCCCCTAGGCGCGCCTGAGACTTAACCAAAATTTCTGCCCTGAAAGGGCGTGCATGAGCGGCCTAGCACGCCCCTCTGCTGTCCATGCCTTAAAAATTTCTGCCAAAAGCGTCCTGGCACGCCGCCTGGCGCGCCTGACACCAAAATTCTGATTTTCTTCCTTTCTTTGATTTTTTTTTGCGGATACTAGCACAATATCAAATACTCCATCAAAACAATACAAAATACGTACTTATTGCTCTCAAAACTAAGGTAAACATGATTCAAAGTTGGCAATAAGGCATATAAATACGCCCTAGATCACCAATCAAGTAGGGTCGGAAATGTATGGGGTGTTACATATAATCAGTGTTTTAAAAGGCAGTTTTGAGGCTCATCTCGGGGAAGGGCACTAGCGAAACACCTCGAGGCATAGGTGTGAAGTTTAAGGGTCCGTTTGGGATTGCTGGTAGAAAACTGCTTATTTGAGAAGTACTTTTTTTAAAATAGCTTTTCAGAAAAGTGTTTTTGAAAAAAAGCAATTTGTATTTGATAAATTCATTTGAAATGTATTTTTGATAAACAGATTGTGTTTGGATAATTTTTTTCAAAAAGTGCTTTTGAGAGACAAATGACCAATAAGGACATGTATGAATATACTTTTACTACTAAAATCATTTTATAGAGAAAATTTATTTTAAATATCTATTATAATATTTTTAATTAAAATTTTATTTTTATTTAACTAAAATCATCAATGATATTTTCGATTTTATTTTTTAAAAAAATGAGTGAAAAATAAAATAATAATATATAAATCATAGAATGAAATAAAGAATTATGATGTAAATATGAAGTATAAAATTTTAAAATATACTCCCTCCATTTAAAAAAGAATGACCTGTTTTGACTTGGCACAGAGTTTAAGAAAATAAAGAAGACTTTTGAATCTTGTGGTCTTAAATCAAAGTTATGTTAAATGTACCAAAATGTCATTTGATCTTGTGGTCTTAAACATGCCACGTGGAAAGTTGGAATTAAAGTGTTGCCAAAAAAGTAAAGGATCATTCTTTTTTAAATGGACTAAAAAGAAAAGTAAGTCATTTTTTTTGCTTCTGCTTCTGCCTCTACTTTTTTTGAAATGCAGAAATTTAATTTTCTGCTTATGCTTCTTTTTAAAAGCACTTTTGCAAATTTATCAAACACTCTTGTTTTCAAAAAAAGTACTTTTTTTTAAAGAAAAAAACAATCTCAAACAGGCTCTAAGTCCTGTAAGGCATACGCCTTAAGCGCCCGATTGTACGCCCTAAGCACGCCTAACGCCCAATGCTCGGGGCTAGCCTAACACATCTTAGAAAATTATGCATCGAATTCCTTAATTGGCAGTGTTGACCCTTATAATTTTCTAATTTGTAAAAGACACTTAATAGTTTTTTCATCTATAGAAATTAAAAGATTGAGAATAACTCAAATAATAAGTAATTGTATTGCATATTTATTATTTGAAAGCACCATGAAGGTGAATATCATTTAACATTTCTTTTAATAATACTTAATTAGTCGACTTTTATATCTTCACTTATCAATATTGGTCTTCATACTATTTCCGTGCATCTCAAAATAATCAATATTTGAAAGTAAATTATTATGCTTTATTATCTCAAAATTACCGTGATGGTACTAATAAAGTTTATTGATTATTTTCTTTCAGGAATGTAAATTGCATAGTACGTTCATAAGATATTTTACAAAAATGTGATTATTTTATTATTTGAAAGTTAAGATGTTAGAGTTGATATGGATCTCATAGTAGCTATTATAGCACTTCTTTATTTATACTTGTAAAACTATATTATAAGTTTTATTTTCTATGAGTTTGTTTGATCATGTTTTTAATTATTTTAATTATTCATTTATTGTTCATAATTTTTGTGTTATAACACTATTTTACTATATTATAAATTAAAAAATTTAAGATCCATAGGGCTTACGCCCTATCGCCTCGAGGCTTACGCCCTATCGCCTCGAGGCTTACGCTTCGCCCCCTGCTAAGTAAAACGCCCCGACTCACTCCCAAGCCTTTTAAAACACTGTTCATAATCATTTCATTTATCTACAATCTTGAACAATATTCCCTATCGATTTACTACTTTCACTAACAACAAACTTTTGAAATTTCATACTACTAAAACATCCCTCAATCTCTCCGTATTAGTTAGTCCTACATTGGTAAATGAATAATTGTGGTCGAAATTGGGTGGGTCAAGCCACCTAGGTGGGCAGAACTAGTAGATATGTCAATGCCCAACCTTGCCCAGAAATTGCTTGGATTAAGATGGGCTGGATCATAAGCTAAATTATGGATCGTAACTTTACCCGCCTATCATGACCCAAATATTTACATTATTCTCAACATTTAAATAAATCAAAACCCAATATTCTTATAGTTACAGTGTTATGAGTACTATTCTTTTGTGATTTATCGGTTTAATTTCTGGACATTTAAAAAAAAATATATATTTTAAATTTTCGTTCATTAAAAATGCATCTAGTAACTCTGATCTAAAGGTCAATCTGGTTTTCCTAAAGTTTATTTATTACTATTGCTTTGTAATTGGCCTGGTGTCATTAATTAAGTTTGAATATTTCGTTTTAAAAGATAAAATAGTACATGAAAAGCCACAAAGGCTTAAAGTCAATAGGAGGTCAATTGTATATTTTTTTTTGGGGGGGGGGGGGAAGTACATCCTTACATCAACAGAGAAACTATTTACAATTAAATGTCCCCTTACATAAAATATCCTCCTAACTAATTACATAAAATGTTCTTTTCCTTGTTGCTTAAGTTATTTATCTTCATTTTAATTCTTTTCCTTTTTATTTCCCTGTTTCTCTACTTTTTTCTGTTTTTTTTTTCTCATTTCCTTTTTTCTTTTTTCTTTTTCTTTTTATGCTTCTTTATTAATTTATTTTTTCTTGTAAAATAATTTTATTCTTTATTTTTTTTACACCATAATATAATTCACACTCAATTTTTATTTTATATACTCCTTTTCTTCTGTTTTTTTTGCATTTGCTTTAATCCGTAATGATACCATCACAATATATCTATATACTATCATGATATCACTGATGTCTGCTTCAATTTTTCAGTCAGGCCTCCATGATATCATAAGAATATATATATATATATATATATATTCTTATGGTATCATGGAGGTCTGACTGAAGGATTGAAGCAGAAACCAGTGATACCATGACAATATATCATTGGGTTGAAGCATATATATATATATATACCATTGGATATCATTGGGTTTGCTTCGGTCGGTAATGATACTATCACAATATATCTATATACCGTCATGGTATCATTGATGTATGCTTCATCATTCAGTGAGACCTCCATGATATCATGACAGTATATCTAACTACTGTATGCTATGTTACAAATAGGTGTTTTATCAGGTCTATTCTCAACAAGACTCCATATGAATTGCTGTTAAAAAAAAAGCCTAAACTCAACTAGTTCAAGGCTTTTGGGTGCAAATGCTTTGTGTTGAACAATGATAAGAATGATCTTGGTAAATTTGATCCCAAAAGTGATGAAGGGATATTTGTAGGTTACTCATAAACCAGCAAGGCCTACAAAGTCTATAATAAGAGAACTCTTTGTGTTGAAGAAAGTGTTCATGTCATCTTTGATGAGTCAGGGGACATGGAAAAACTGAGAAATATAGATGATGCAGACACGGAAGAACTCATTCCTATTTAAAGGGATAACTCTGCTGAAGAAAAAAGTGAAGAACAAGATGCTCAAGATGTTGAGAATGATGCAAATGATAAAGGAGAAGAACCAGTTCCTCAGCAAAATTCCTCTAAACCTGATTCTTCACAGTATGTATCTTAGGGTCAAGATGTTGAGGGACCTGGTACCAGTCAACCAGAGTCAACCACAGAAAGATCTAACTAAAAGCACAAGTCATCTCACCATCTTGAAAATCTTACCTCTCCTCTGGACGGCCAAGTTTCACATATGTATTTATCACATGTTTCCATGACTTTCGCTATTGGTATCTTATATCTCTATACATGATGGTGGTGTTTCGTGAATGACATGCATATGAATAGACATAGATGAAGATTGGTTCTCCCGATCCTTATCGGCTTTGGGTGCGAGTCCGCCTCAATGGGATTTGGGGCGTGACAAAAGTGGTATCAGAGCAGGTCATTCTAAGGGTGTCTACAAAGTCGTGTCTGAGTAGAGTCTTGCTTATGGATGTGTTGTGCACCACATTTATAAGTAGGAGGCTACGGGACATTTAGGAGTTGTTTCTTTTCTTCATTTCTAGATCGTGTCCACATTTTTTTATCTGACCATTGGAATTGGTTTTTTTTGATATAGTAAACTGCCGATGACGAGAAGAGGTAGAGGCAAGGGTAAGCAGGTAGATATGCTTGCCGGTGAAGGATTGAGTGAATCACCACCTGACCAAGCTAGTCAAGGTGGAGCTGACACTGAATTTGAATCGCGGGCTTCTTCCACTTTTCCAGCTCCAGAAGAGCCGAGAAGGAGAGAAGTATCTTCGGAACTGCCCGTTAATACTATTGAGTAGGATTTAATGAGTGCGGTGCAAATATTGACCCGTGTAGTTACTGCACAAGCTCAAAGACAAGCTCTTGTGCAGCAAAATGAGGGACAGAGGCAGAGGAGGAGGATGCAAGAATTGGAAGGAGGATCGTCAAAAAGAGCTAAACCCATGAGACAGGTCATGGCATCCCAAGGAGGATTTGGGCCTCGAATTTTTCACAAACCGCCTAGGCCATTATTTCCCTATTCCACAGCAAATACTCCCCCTCTATTCCAAGGGTTTAGAAGCAACCGATTTGGGCAAGGAAGTGAGACTCAGGACTTATGGACAGTGGGGTATCGAGCACAAGGAAGTATGAGCCATTTGAGGTCTCCACGTTAGCAGTGTCAGCGCTGCAGAAGGTATCATTTAGGTGAATGCCGGTTGGGAACAAATGTTTGCTTTTGGTGTGGCATGCCAGGGCACATGGTGAGAGAGTGCCCACGAAGAGGCATGGGTGGTATGACACGACCTACGGTATCAGCCGTTGAATTATCATCATCAGATGTACAACCTGCTGGTCGTGGCAGAGGGGCTAGAGGAGCAGCTAGTTCTAGTAGAATTTCGGACTGTACCTATGCCGTGGCGGATCGGTAGACATTTGAGGCTTCTATTGATAAAGTGACATGTATATTATTTGTCTTTTCACATAATGTATTTGTATTGAATGATCCGGGTTTTACCCTATCATATGTTACTCCATTGAGTGTTAAAAAAAAAAAATTTTTTTTGGAAGGACACTAGAATTTTTAGTTAACCCATTTGCCATTTGAGGTATCTACACCAACAGGTGAATCTATTGTAGCTAAAAGAGTGTATCGTAATTGTGTGATAACTGTGTGTGGCCATGATACATTGGCTGATCTTATTGAATTGAAAATGGTGGATATTGATGTCAGAACGGGTATGGATTGGTTGGGTTTTTATTATGCCACGGTATATTGCCGGGCTAAGAAGGGACATTTTCATTTTCCATAAGAAAATGTTCTTGAATGGAAGGGTAATGTGGGGGCACCAAAGGGGAAAATTTATTTCCTATCTGAAAGTAAGGAAAATGCTAGTCAAGGGGTATATATGTCATTTAGTTCGAGTGCAAAATACTGATGTGAAACCACCAAGTCCTTAATCGGTTCCGGTGGTTAATGAATTCCTCGATGTATTTCCTGATGATCTTCCAGGCTTACCCCCAGAATGGGAAGTAGAGTTTAGTATTGATGTGACGTCATGCCAAGCATTTCGTCTATCTCTATTCCTCCGTATAAAATGGCTCGAGCAGAACTACGGGAATATTAAAAAAAAAAGAAAAAAGAAGTGGCACATTGAGAATGTGTATTGACTATTGGCAACTGCATAAGGTAACGATCAAGAACAAATATCCCCTCCCTAGAATTGATGATCTAGTTAACCACTCACAGGGTGCTACATATTGACAAAAATTGACTTGAGATTGGATTATCATCAAGTCAGAGTTAGAGAAAAAGATATATCCAAGACAGCTTTTCGAACACGGTATGACCATTAGGAATTCTCAGTTATGTCATTTGGACTAACAAATGCACCAGATGTTTTTATGGATTTGATGAATAGGGTGTTCAAATCATTCTTGGATGTATTTGTGACCGTGTTCATAGATGATATTCTGGTTTATTCGAGATCACAAGAGGACCATGCCAATCATGTACGACAGGTGTTACAGATTCTTCGGGATTGTAAGTTGTATGCCAAGGTCTCTAAATGTGAATTTTGATTAAAATTCGTAGCATTCTTGGGTCACATTGTGTCAGATGAAGGAATTCGAGTTGATACTCAAAAGATTGAAGCGGTGAAAAATTGGCCAAGACCTACGACACCTATAGAGATTCATAGTTTTCTTGGATTGGTAGGTTATTACAGAAGATTTATGGAAGGGTTTTCTTCTATTGCTGCATCATTAACGAAGCTAACACACAAGGCAATTAAGTTTTAGTGGAACGATGCATGTGAGAAAAGTTTCCAACAACTGAAAGATAACTTAACTTCCACACCTGTTTTAGTACTTCCCGAAGGCACAGAAGGTTATGCAGTGTATTGTGATGCTTCCGGGGTTGGCCTCTGATGTGTATTGATGCATCATGGTAATGTGATAGCGTATGCCTCACGACAGTTGCTGCTACATGAAAGAAACTATCCCGCACATGATCTTGAGTTATTAGTCGTAATATTTGCTTTAAAGATATGACTCCACTATTTGTATGGGGTTCGCGTTGATTTATATCGATCATAAAAGTTTGTAGTAGTATATTTCTAAGCAGAAGGACCAAAACGAGGAACTAAATTTGAGGCAGCGAAAGCGGATGGAACTCGTAACAGACTATGACACCGAAGATGGATGGAATTACTAAAAGATTATCATAGTAATATCTTATACCATCCGGGAAAAGCAAACGTGGTAACCAATGCATTAAGTTGCAAAATAATCGGAAGAACTAGCAGCCAGTTGATGGAAAAGTAGGGTATAGTCAAGGATCTACATCAATTAGACAGCTTGGGGGTTCATCTTCTTGAAACTCCGGATGAAGAATTATAGTGTAAAATGTGGCAGAGTCTTTATTAGTAGCTGAAGTAAAGGAAAACCAATATGTGAATCCTATTTTTATTGCAGCTGATAAGGAATGACAGCAAGGTTTGATGAAGGCATTTGATTTTACGCAAGAGAGAGAGTGTACTTCAATGCCCAAGGTAGACTTTGTGTACTGGATATAGATGAGTTAAGGAAATGAATTATGATGGAAGCACATCATTCATGGTATTCTATTCATCTGGGAGCAATCGAAATGTACCATGATTTAAAAGAGATGTATTGGTAAGGTTACATGAACAGAACATTGCAAAATTTGTAACTCAATGTCAAAAGTGTCAACAAGTAAAAGTGGAGCATCAGAAACTTGGCGGTTATATGCAATATATATAAATCTTCCAGTTTGAAAAGAGGGATATGATTAACGTGGGTTTTATCATAAATTTGCCTCGTATATTTTGGAAATTTGATTCCATGTGGATGATAGTTGACAAACTTACCAAGTAGCACACGTTTTACCTGTCAGGACCACTTGTGCAGCTGGAAATTATGCAAGGTTGTATGTTAAAGAGATAATATGGTTACATGGGATTCCAATTGCTATTATATCAGACAGATAGACAAACAGAACGTACCATCCAAACACGTGGAGATGTGTTACGAGCTTGCACATTGAACTTTAAAAGTAGTTGGGATGGTCATTTACCTCTTATGAAATTTGCCTACAATGATAGATATCATTCAAGTATCAAAATGACACCTTATGAAGCTTATATGGGAGAAAGTGTAGATTACCAAGTGGATGGTTTGAAGCAAGTGAGACTGCTTTACTCGAGCCAAATCTTGTTCATCAAGCTATAGAGGAAGTCAAGGTGATATAACAACGGCTACAAACAGCCCAAAGTCAACACAAGTCATATGTCAATAGTAGAAGAAGGGAATTAGACTTGGTCATAGGTGATTGGGTAGTTTTGCCAGTGTCACCAATGAAAGGGGTAATGAGAGTTGGAAAGAAATGAAAGTTGGCCCTCTATAACATGCCATATGAGATTACCCGAAGATTTGGGTAAGTTGCATATAAATTAGCACTACCCTAAGAATTCTCCACAGTTTATTCAGTGTTCCATGTTACAATGCTTTGAAAATGCATGGGAGAGAGGTACAAGTTACGGAGGATATCATATGTGAAGAGGTACCTACTACTAATCTTGATCGATAAGTAAGGGGATTAAACAAATAAAGAAGTAATTTTCGTAAAGGTACTATTGGCGAAATCAGCAAGTAGACGAAAACACATGGGAAACCGAAGGAATGATGAAATCTCAAGTACTCGTATTTGTTGTAAACAGAAGAAAAAGTTCAAGGTGCGAAATTGAAGAAATAACAAGTAAGTCTCTGCAAGTATCGTGTGTATATGAGAACAAGAATGATACACATGGATTTCAATTTGTTTCAATAAGATAATGTTACTAACATTCGAGGATGAATGTTCCTAAGGGGGGAAGAATGTAACACCCCATATGTTTCCGAACCTAGTTGATTACCGTAACATTTATGGAATTATTTAAACATGAGAATGTTGGTGCATTATACATTAAATTTGTGGGCTAAGTTAATTTTTTGATTTGGGCCCCAAATGAGGCCCAAAATGAATTAAAAGACATGGCCCAAATGGGGCAAAAGACCCATTCTACCATTGACCAAGTAAACACAACATTTAAGACTAAGTATGTGGACAAGTATGACCATTCAGGGACTATATAAGGCAAGGAAAATCAGATTTTATTCATTAGAGACACACATGCCAAATCTAGAAATTTCCACAAGATATTTCTCATCTCACAAACCCTAAGCCTTCATTCCTTTGGACAAGATCACTCTCTTGCAAGATTTGGTAAGTATTTATTCTCATGGTTTAATATATTATATGCTTTATATGGTGTATAAATCATGTTGGTTATGTTGGAAAAGTGTTGGACAGTTCACTATGCGTAAAACTGTCTATATTTGCAATCGAAAAAGGGTTTTGCCTTGTAAACTTGAAAATGGACTTGTGGTCTTGAAGGAGGTGAATTTTATGGATTAAATATCAATATTTATGATGTATTTATGTCCCTAAATTGATTTATCCTAAGGTATAACATTTGGAATTGTTGTTGTGAAATTGTGCATGGAATTGGTGACGTACAACAACAACAACAACAACAACATACCCATTGTATTCCCACCAGGTGGGGTCTGGGGAGGGTAAAGTGTACGCAGTCCATACCACTACCTCAGATGAAGTAGAGAGGCTGTTTCCGATAGACCCCCGGCTTATAACAGATAACAATCCAACAAAAGTCATAGAAACAAACAAGAAGAAGAGATAACACAATACTATATACGGGAATAGGCAAGGCACCCACAAAGTAGCACTATAGACTATTTATTCAGGGTTACAAACATCTCCAAAACAACACTAACAAGAATATGCCCAAGAAATAACAGGCAATGATACACATAAACATTCCTTCCTACACAATAAGGACTCCTTCCTATCCCCTAACCCTCTACCCTAATACACGACCTCCACATCTTCCTATCAAGGGTCATGTCCTCTGTAAGTTGTAACTGAGCCATGTCGTGCCTAATTACCTCCATCTAATATTTCTTCGGCCTACCTCTACCCCGCCTCAAACCATCCACAGCCAACCTTTCACACCTCCGTACTGGAGCATCCGTGCACCTCCTCGTCACATTCCCGAACCAACTCAACCTCACCTCCCGTATCTTATCCTCCACCAAAGCCACTCCCAACTTTTCTTGAATAATCTCATTTCTAACCCTATCCTTCCTGGTAAGTCCACACATCCATCGCAACATCCTCATCTCCGCTACCTTCAACTTTTGGATGTGGGAGTTTTTAACTGGCCAACACTCCGCCCCATATAACATGGCCGGACGGACGACCCCTCTGTAGAACTTACCTTTGAGCTTCAGAGGCACCTTCTTATCACACAGAACTCCCGACGCGAGCCTCCATTTCAACCACCCAGCACCAATACGGAGCGAGACATCCTCGTCAATGTCGCCATTCCCCTGAATCATAGACCCTAGATACTTGAAACTCCCCCTCTTCTGAATGGCCTAAGAATCCAGCTTCACTACCCCCTCTGCCTCGTGCGTCGAATTGCTAAACTTACATTCCAAGTACTCCATTTTAGTCCTGCTCAACCTAAACCCTCTAGACTCAAGGGTCTGTCTCCAAACCTCCAACTTATCATTAACTCCTCCCCGGGTCTCGTCAATTAGTACCACATCATCAGCAAATAGCATGCACCAAGGCACCTCCCCTTGGATACGCCTCGTCAAAACATCCATCACCAAAGCAAATAAAAATGGACTAAGAGTCTATCCTTGGTGCAATCCTGTCAAAACAGGAAAGTGCTCTGAATCCCCTCCTACCGTCCTCACACGTGTCTTCGCACCGTCGTACATATCCTGAATCGATCTAGTATATGCTATGGGCACACCTTTAGCCTCCAAGAACATCCAAAGGATCTAAAATATGTTTATATAATATTAGTTATGATCATGGACCATTTATTACAAAAAAGGACCCAAAAGAGACCCTTTTTGGCCGAACCGGGCATCCGCCCTCGCGTCTGGAGCACCTGCGGGCGCAGGTGCCAACGTAGGTGACTATGGACACTGCCAAGGGTCACCTGCGGCCGCATCTCATCCACCTACGGGTTCAGGTGTCTTGGCAGGTCATCCCAGGAGTTCATTTTGTATGTTTTTGTCTCTCTTTGACCCCCCGAAACCCCTATACCCTTCATGGATGCAATTATCAACTTATGATACCTTTTGAATGACTTTAAAGAAGTGTACCAGAGGTATTTTGAATGGTATCAATTATGTATTGTTGTTCATGTGTTATTGGGAAAGGTATTGAGATGTCCGGATGGAGTAATTGTGACGTAGTGTTAATGTGGAAGGGTAAAGGATAAACTTGGTGTGAAATGTTATTGGTTTATGATGTCTTGGTCAATGTATGGAATGTTATGATGTTGTTGGTATGATAATTCCGTGAATGGTATTGTAAAAGGGTGAAATGACGATATGGAGCAATGATGTAATTCATTGTCGTCTCATGCCCTTGTAAGGTAGTTGATTGTTAATGTAAGCTCCGTTATGAACTTGTGATGTAGAGTAACACGTAAGGAAGGAGATGGATCATTGTGTTCGCTTATAGGAATGTGTATTTGTATTGAGATCATAAGGTATGTAAGGTTACTCTTACCGTATCATTCTGCAGCACATATTGTTCTCATTGTCATTATACTTGTTCCATTCTGAAATGTTCTAAGGCATCTCTTTCAGGTTGTCATGTATTGTTATTCTTATGTTCCTTATTCGTGGATCAAGTGTTGTTCATATGTCTCTTAATCATGGACTGATGTTCCAAAACTCCAATAATGTTGAGACTATCAACATATCAATCTCTCAAAAGTAAGAAATTAAGTAATGCATATTTGTGGGTTGTAAGAGTACGGGTGGTAGCTCTAGAGGAATAAGCCTAGCTCGAGCCGATCCCGAATTTGTCGGATCAGGGGGAAGTCCTAGAGGCATAAGCCTAGCTCGAACCAATCCTAACAGGGGGCAGCTCTAGAGGTAAGAACCTAGCTCGAGCCAAACCTGATATGTTGGTTTAAGGGTGGCAGCTCTAGAGGTAAGAACCTAGCTCGAGCCAAACCCGATATATTGATTTATGGGTGGCAGCTCTAGAGGCATAAGCCTAGCTCGAGCCGATCCCAACATAACGTTATGTTATGTTAAGACCCACTAATCAGTTGGGGGTCGGGTACGATATGAGATGAGTGATGATGAATAACCATTAGAAGCAAAAGAAAATAATGAATATAAGGTACATGGTTCTACATATGCAGAATGATGGTTTATCCATATTGACTATTCTCTTATATTTGATTTCATTGGAATAATTATGTGTCTTACAATTTCTTATGGCCTTACATACTCAGTACATTCTTCATACTGACCTCCCTTAGGGGGGCTTACCTTACTTGTTGCAGGCACAGGTGCTGGTAGACCTCCGCAGTAGCCTATGAGAAATCCGCAGAATATTGGTGATCTCCAGTTGGTTCGGGGATTTTTGAGATGTCTATGTACATTTATTTTGGTATTGTATATGTGTATAGAGCGGGGTCTTTTCCCGACTCTAGGTTGGTTATGGTTATGCATCTGTAGAGGCTTTGTAGATATTGTGGGGACAGACGATGGAAATGTAAGGAACGTATGTTTTGTCTTGATGACCCTGACGGCCAAGTCACACATGTATATATCACATGTTTCCATGACTTCCGCTATTGGTATCTTATAACTCTATACGTGCTGGTGGTGTTTCGTGAATGACATGCATATGAATAGACATAGATGAAGATTGGTTCTCCCGGTCCTTATCGGCTTCGGGTGCCAGTTTGCCTCAATGGGATTTGGGGCGTGACATTTTAATTATCAAGGAAGGCACCTTGTCTTAAAGGGTGTTTTTGTAAAATTTTAATTGGCCAGTTCTAAAGCAGTGAACAAGTTACAAGAAAATGGGGAGGAGTTCTTTATGTTGTAGCTGGTAAATAAAACCCTACTTTCCAGGTGATTGTCAGTATAACTCATTACATCTATCCAAACGTAAGGTGATCCAAAATGTGATCACCAAACTTCTTAATCAATATTTTATAACTTTTATTAAACATGTGGAATTGCCACCACATAAGAGGCCTTTTGATCATAAGATTCCTTTATTGCTAGGGTCTGAACCTATTAACATTAGATCATATAGATATTATGTAATGAAGAATAATATAACAGAGAACTTGGTCAATGATATGTTGCATCAAGTTATGATTCAGTATATTAACAATCTTTCTCATTTTTTATGATTGTAGTGGGAAAAAGAGATGGGTCATGAAGACTGTGTGGATTATAAAAAGCTTACTCAGTGCACTATGAAAACTATTAGTGACCTTTGTATGAATTAGTAGGTGCTATTATTTTTTCTAAGGTGGATCTCCGAGTTGAATATCACCATATTAGAATTTTTTTATGATGTCTTAAATAGAGCTTCTAAAACTCATATAAGTCATTATGAATTTTTGATGATGCCTTTTGGGTTCACTAACGCTCTTTGTACGTTCCAGTGTCTTATGAACCATATTTTCCTATAGTCATTGAGGAAATTTGTACTGAGTTTATTTGATGATATTTTCATTTACATCATGAGTTGGGAAGAACACATTGGTCACTTTTAGATGGTGTTTGATACCATTGTCCAACATCATCGATTGGCTAAGAAGTCCGATTGAGTCTTTGGTGTTTCTTAGATGGAGTACTTAGGATATATATCTCTTGATAAAAGGGTCTCTATTGATCCTAAAAAGACCATTAGTGTTCAATAATGGACAAATCCTATCACACTCAAACAATTGAGGTTTTTTTTAGCCTTGCAGGGTACTATAGAAAAATTTATTAAGGGATGACCATATTGGTAGGCCTTTTATTGATTTTCTTAAAAAGAACAACTTTTTATGGTATGATATTCTTTTATAAGGCTTTGACTGGCTTAAAATGGCTTTATAACAACTGATCTTATCTTGGCCTTGTTTATATACTCTTTTTTTTATTGTTGAAACTGATTTTGGTGGTACATGCATGGATGGTGTATTGATATAGCTGACAACCTCATTGTTCAAGTTCAGCGAGGTGACACATGAGGCTGATGTAGTTATAAAGCTTGTTACTCAGGCCATCCAAAAGAGAAATAGTTTCAAGTATCTCAGATTTATGATCAAGAGGAATGGAGAGATTGGCGAAGATGTCACTCACCATATTGGGGCAAATATGGAATGGTGGATGAAATAGAGGCTCACTTTTGAAATCTTGTGTGATAAGAAGGTGCCTCTTAAACTCAAAGGCAAGTTCTACAAAGTGGTGATTAGACTAGCTATGTTATATGGGACAGAATATTAGTCAGTCAAAAACTCTCACATCCAAAAGATGAAGGTGGCAGAGATGAGAATGCTACAATAGATGTGTCGGTTTAGAAATGAGATTATTCAAGATAAGGTGGGAGTGACTTTGGTGTAAGTCAATATGTAGGAAGCAAAGTTGAGATGGTTCGAGAATATGATGAGGAGGTACATGGATGCCCCAATGCTGAGGTGTGACAGATTAGCTAGGGATAGATTCATGCGAGGTAGAGGTAGATCGAATAAATATTAGAGGGAGGTGATTATACATGACATGGATAACAAAACAAAGTACTCCTACCTACTAGAAAGGACGCACTCCTTTCTACTATCCTTCCACCCTAATTCACATCCTCTACACCGTTCTATATAGGATCATGTCCTTGGTAAGCTGAAGATGATCCATGTCATATCTAATCACCTCCCTCCAATATTTCTTTTATCTATCTCTACCTCACCTAAATCCATACCTAGCCAGCCTCTTATACCTCCGTATTGGGGAATTCATGCACCTCCTCATCGCATGCCTAAACTATCTCAATCTCGCTTCTCACATCTTGACTTCCATCGAAGCCACTCCTACCTTATCTCAACTAACCTCATTTCTAATCCTATCTTTTCTTGTAAACCCACACATCCACCATAGAATTCTTATCTCCACCACCTTTATCTTTTAGATGTAAGAGTTCCTGGCCAACACTCTGCCAAAGCAACATAGCTGGTCTAACCACCACTCTATAAAACTTTCCTTTGAGTATAGGAGGCACCTTCTTATTAAATAAGATTCTGGAAGCGAGCCTTTATTTCATCCACCCTGCCCTAATATGATGAGTGACATCCTCGTCAATCTCTCCATCCTCTAGATTATAGACCTGAGATACTTGAAACTATCTCTCTTTTGGATGGCCTAAGTATTAAGCTTTACAACCATATCAGTAGCATTAACTCCACCATGGGTCTCGTCAATCAGGATTACATCATCAGTAAATAGCATACACTATGGCACCTCACCTTGAATTTTCTACGTTAATACATTTATCACCAAGGTAAACAAAAATAGGCTAAGAGTCGATCCCGGTGTAACCCCATCAAGACGGGAAAGTACTCTGAGTTCCCTCCGAAAGTGCTAACATAAGTCTTAGCTTCATCATACATATCCTTAATCACATTAGTATATGCCATAGGTACACCTCTAGCCTCCACTCACCTCCAGAGAACCTTCCTAGGGACTCTATTATAGGCATTTTCTAAGTCGATGAGCACCATGTGCAAGTCCTTTTTCCTCTTCCTATACTGCTTCACTAGTTTCCTTACGAGATGAATAGCTTCAGAAGTTAAGTGTCCTGGAATGAATCCAAACTAATTCTCAGAATAGTCATAATACTTCTTAACCTCAACTCTGCTACTCTCTCCCAAACCTTTATAGTATGGCCTAACAACTTGATACCACAATATATTACAATCCTGAATGTCACCCTTGTTCATGTACAATGGAATCAACATACTCCATCTCCAAGCTTCAGAAATCTTTTCCATCTTGAAAATGAAGTGAATTGGTGGAATCATTGTGATGTTGTGGTGATGGAGAAGTGTAAAGTATGAATTTGGTGTGACATGCTAGAGGTTTATGATATTATGGTCAATGTTGGGAATGTTGTGGTATTGTTGGTGTGATAGTTTCATACATGGTATTGTCAAGGGGGAAATGACATTTTGAGGTCATTGTGTAACTCGTTATCATTGTATGCATTTGTAAGACAGTTGGTGGTTAATGTAAACTCCGTTGTATATTTTTGTTGTAGAGTGAAACATAAGGAAGGAGCGGGACTATTACATTCATGCATAGGATTGTATATTCGTATTGAGGAGATAAGATATGTAAGGTTACTCTGTCCGTATCTTTCTGCAGCACATATTGTTCAGGTTGTCATTGTACTTGTTCCATTCTGAAATTTTAAAAGGTATATCATTTCAGGTTGTCATATGTTATTATTCTCATGTTTCTTCATCATGGACCAATCATGAATCATATGTCTCTTAATCATTGATCGAAATTCCAATCTTCCATAATGTTATAATTATTACCAAGTATCAATCTCATGAACATAAAAGAATGAAGTAATGCATCTATGTATTTCCAATAAGGTTATGATCCCCAATGCACCAATCTCATAAACGTAAAAGAGAGAAGTAATGCAATGATGTAATGGAAGAAGTAATTCCCTCATGGTTACTTTATATTTTCCCTCATGGTTATTTATTTTTTCCTCATGGTTACTTTATATTTTCCTTATGGTTACTTTACATTTTCCTTATGGTTAACTTATATTTTCTTTATACTTATTGAGAACGGGTGATAGCTTGTAGGGGCGCAAGCCTAACTCAAGCCGATCCCAATATTGTTGGATAAGGGGAAAAGCTCAGTGAAGCATAAGCCAAACTTGATGCCAAACCTGCTTCACTGATTTTCGAGTGATGGCAGGGGGAAAGCTCAGTGGGGAAAAAGCCTAACTTGATGCAGAACCAGACAGGGGGTAGCCCTAAGGGCCGAACCTGTTATATATATATATATATTGACGGTTGCATATTGACGGTTTCCTATTGACGGTTGCATTGCATATTGATGATTGCATTGCATATTGACTGTTGCATTGCATGTTGACGGTTGCATACTAACGGTTCTACATTACTGACAATTATCTATTGACGGTCCTAACTGCTAATGGTAACGGGCATAAAGGCAAATGGAGTAATGAACATAAAGTACCTATTTCCACACATACTGAATGATGATGATTTATCCTCATTGATTATTCTCTTGGAATCAAGTTCATTAGGTTATTTTTCTGTTTCATGAAGTTTCTTATAGCCTTGCATACTCAGTACATTCTTCGTACTGACCCCTTTTGGGGGGGTTTACTTTATTTACTGCAGGCATAGGTGTTAGTAGACCTCCATAATAGGCTACGAGTTATCCGCGGATCATTGGTGAGCTTCAGTTGGTTCGGGGCTTTCCTAGTCATATGTGTATATTGTTTTGGTACTGTAATTATTATATAAAGCGGGGACTTATCCTGACTATAGGTTGTTGTGTTCATGTATCGGTTAGAGGCTTTGTAGACATATGTGGGAAGATGAATGTAAGAGATGTGTGTTCTGTTTGACTTGACGGCCCTAACAACCAAGTTTCATATATTGTATACGTTTTCCATGGCTTCCGCCTAGTTGCATGAAGTATAATAAGATTCATACTAAAATATGCTTGCGAGTGAATAGGAGCAAAGATTGGTTCTCTCGGGCCATATCGGCTTCGGGTGCTAGTCCGGCCCGAATGGGATTTTGGGTCGTGACAAAAGTGGTATTAGAGCAGGTCGTTCTCAGGGTGTCTACAAAGCCGTGTCCGAGTAGAGTCTTGTTCATGGATGTGTTGTGCACTACATTTATGAGCAGGAGGCTATGGGGAATTTAGGAGATGTTTCATTTCTTCACTTCTAGATCGTACAATAGAGCCAGTGTTGTAAGTTGAATTGTATCTGAACATGGGAATTGTTTTTCTTTGGTATAGTAATGCCGATTACAAGAAGAGGCAAGGGTAAGACTAAGAAGCTAGACAGGATTGGTGGAGAAGGAACTAGTAACTTACCACCTGAACGGGTTGAGCAAGATGAAGCTGAAAGCGAGTTTGCATCGCGGGCTTCTTCTACTTTTCCAACTCCAGAAGAGCCGAGAAGGAGAGAAGAACCTGTGGAGCCACCTGTTAATGTCACTGACCAGTATTTAAGAGGTCAGTGTTTAAGAAACACAGTATATATGTTGATTTAGCTAATTGCAGCACAGAATCAAGGACAAGCTGGTCCAATGACAAGTAATGACAGTGAGGCTAGGGCAGCTAGTCGAAGGATGCAGGATTTCCTGAAACTAGACCCTCCTATATTCACTGGATCGGATCTTAATGAGGACCCGCAAGATTTTATTGATCAAATCAAGAGGGCTTTGGATGTTACGCACATAATTGGTGTAGAAACAGTTGAACTTGCGGCGTATAGATTGAAAGGGGAGGCGATATTATGTTATGAAGATTGGAAATGAGCTAGGGGTGTTGGTGTACCCCCGGCTAGCTGGGAGGAATTTCAAATGGCATTCCTAGATCACTACCTTCCATATGAGATTCGGGAGGTACGCGTAGACCAGTTTCTAAATCTTCGTCAAGGAAATATGAGCGTTCGGGAGTATAGTCTTCAGTTTAATTCTTTAGCCCGATATGATCCCCATATGGTAGCCACTATGGCTGATAGAGTTCATCGGTATGTGGATAGATTGGATCCATCATTGGTCAGAGACTGTACCATTGCTGCTCTGAATAGAGACATGGATATAGCCAGAATACAGGCTTTTTCACAAAAGATGGAGGATCAGAGGAAGAGAAGAAAGATGAACAAAGCAGAAGAGGGGCCATCAAAGAAAGCTAGACCTATGGGACAGTACATGGTGTCCCAAGGAGAATTTGGACCTCAAGATTTTAGTAGACCGCCGAGACCATCACTTTCCTATCCTATAGTAGGCACTCAATCCCAGTTCCAAGGGTTTAGAGACAGTCACGTTGGGCAAAGTAGTGGAATGCAAGGTTCACAACCAATGGGGTATCAAGAGCAAGGAAGTATGAACCAATCGGGGTTTCCTCTCCAGCCGTGTCCACACTATGGAAAGCTTCATTTAAAGGAATGTCGGTTTGGGACCAATATTTGCTTTTGGTGCTGTATGTCTGGGCACATGGTGAGAGATTGCCCAAGAAGGGGCACGGGCATTATTATATGACCTACGAGGTCAACCGTTGCACCGTCATCATCGGTTCCTTTCTTAGGCCAAGGTATGCAGTCGGTTGGTCGTGGTAACGGTACTAGAGGAGCAGCCAATTTTAGTGGAACACAGGACCATACTTATGCTCTAACAGGTCAGCAGAATGTGGAGGCCCATCCTGATGTAGTTGCAGGTATATGATCTGTTGTTTTCATAATGTATCTATATATGCATTGATTGATCTGGGTTTTACAGTATCATATGTTACTCCATTGACCGCTACGAAATTGAAAGAACGTCAGAAGTATTAGTTAGACCATCTGGAGTATTTACACCTATTGTTGAATCTACTCTAGTTAAGAAAGTACATTGTAACTGTATAGAACCTATTTGTGAGCATGCTACGGTGGATTGTCAAGCTAAGGTCATATGAAATTATCAAAAGGATTCTAGATCGACAAGTAAAGAGGTTGAGGACGACAGATGTAGCGTCCGTAAAAGTCCTTCGGAGAAATCAATAAGTAGAGGAGATCACAAGGTAAGATGGAAAAACTATGAAATCGATGTACCCATATTTGGGTCATACAGAAGGAAAAGTTCAAAGTGCGGAAGTGACGCAATAACAAGTAAGTATCTATGAGTATTAAGCGTCTATGTCTACGTATGCTAATATAGAGATGCATTTGTTGTAATTGAAGCAACATCATTAACATTCGAGGACGAATGTTTCTAAGGGGGGGAGAATGTAACACCCCGTACCTTTTCAACCCTATGTGACGACGTTGAATAATGGTTACCTAGGTGTCAAGAGCTATAAGTATGCATTTGGTTATGTTAATGATGAGGAAAATTGAAATTTGGCCTCGTACATGTGGTTAGCCCTTCGTAGAAGGTGTTTTGGGATTTTTGTGGAGCATTTGTGGGGTTAAAAATGAGGCGTGGAGGACCTCCAAACAAAGAATATTAAAGGTAATAAGAAAGTTAAAGAATAGGACTTGAAGTATCTAACCAAATCCACGAAGAAAAGTCAAAAAATGGATTTTTTTGAAAAACTAAGTGTGGGGCGCGCTAGAGGGAGTGCCACACCGCTCTGGGCTAACATTTTTAGTCCATAGGCAGCAAGCTGGGGTGGTTTTGCCCATTTTTCAAAAGTTGGAATTTTTCTAAGTCCCAAGGGTGCCCGGGGACGTACCGGGCTAATTTTTTGCCACGTTTCTTCTACAACCATGAGAATATACATCGAATAAGTGAAATATGATATTGGTATGATAAATTACTTGTGAAAGAATTCAGCGTTAAAATGACGATTTTGCCCTTATGGTCAAAATAAGCCATACGTGGCTACAATTGCTTGTTTTTGGGATTGAGGCTACGAATATGAATCCCGTGAATGGGAATATCATCGTGACGCATATGAAATGATTTAAACATGAGAAATTATTGATTTTATTGGATTAAGTGATTTGGGCTCAATAAAGACCAAAATGAAGAAGAAAAACATGGGCCAAGAATGGGTCAAATGACCCATTCTTCTTTTGACCAAGCAATAATTGAGCAAAGGAATTCATGGGTCTATAAAAGGGAGGAAAAATCAGATTTTTAACCCACAAAAACACACATGCTTTTCTTGCAGTTTCTAGAATTTTCAAGAGAATACCCTTTGGGCTCTTCAAACCCTAAGTCATCTTTGGAGCAAAATCATCATCTTTCAAGATTAGGTAAGTGATTATTCTTATGGATTAATATATTATATGCATGGGATATTATGTAAATCATGTTTGTTATGCTTGGAAGCGTTGAGTATGGCACTTTGTGTTTTTGTAAAAGATGTGCCATCTATGGAATTTAAACTTGAAATATGACTTGTGGTTTTGATGAAAGAGCATGGTATGGATGAAATATCAACATCTATGGTGTGATTATGTTATTAAACTTGTTATTTTGTTATAAGTTTAAATTATGGGATTTTGGCCGATTTGTTGTTGTGAAGTGTATTGAAGTGAATTGGTGGAATCATTGTGATGTTGTGGTGATGGAGAAGTGTAAAGTATGAATTTGGTGTGACATGCTAGCGGTTTATGATATTGTGGTCAATGTTGGGAATGTTGTGGTATTGTTGGTGTGATAGTTTCATACATGGTATTGTCAAGGGGGAAATGACATTTTGAGGCCATTGTGTTACTCATTATCGTTATATGCATTTGTAAGACAGTTGGTGGTTAATGTAAACTCCGTTGTATATTTTTGTTGTAGAGTGAAACATAAGGAAGGAGCGGGACTATTACATTCATGCATAGGATTTTATATTCGTATTGAGGAGATAAGGTATGTAAGGTTACTCTGTCTGTATCTTTCTGTAGCACATATTGTTCAGGTTGTCATTGTCCTTGTTCCATTTCAAAATGTTAAAAGGTATATCATTTCAGGTTGTCATATGTTATTATTCTCATGTTTCTTCATCATGGACCAATCATGAACCATATGTCTCTTAATCATTGATCGAAATTCCAAATCTTCCATAATGTTATAATTATTACCAAGTATCAATCACATGAACATAAAAGAATGAAGTAATGCATCTATGTATTTCCAATAAGGTTATGATCCCCAATGCTCCAATCTCATAAACGTAAAAGATAGAAGTAATGCAATGATGTAATGGAAGAAGTAATTCCCTCATGGTCACTTTATTGTCATGCCCCGAAATCCCATTCGGGCCGGACTGGCACCCGAAGCCGATATGGCCCGAGAGAACCAATCTTTGCTCATGTACATTTGTATGCATAGCCTCATATGAACATCATACTATCTCATGTAACTGATAACATATAAAATGCTTATGGAGGAAGTCATAGAAAACATGTACAATATGTGAAACTTGGCCGTTAGGGCCATCAAGTCGAGTGAACATACATCTCTTGCATCCATATACCCACATACGTCTACACAAGCCTGTAACAGATGCATATACAAGACCAACTTAAATTCAGGACAAGTCCCCGCTTTATACAACATTTACAACATCAAAACAAATGTACAACTGTGACTTGGGAAGTCCCGAACCAACTGGGACTCACCAAAAATCTGCAATTACTGTTAACCTATTACGGAGGTCTACTAGTGCCTGCACCTGCAGCATTTAAAGTAGGTTCCCCAAGAGGGGTCAGTACGAAGAATGTACTGAGCATGTAAGGCTCGAATGAAACTGTATGATATGTAAACATGTCAATGAACTCAAATTCAAATGCATAACCAATATGGATAAGTCACTATAATGAACTTTGGGAACCATGTATATTGCTTTCATTACATTCTTTGCTTCTATGATTATTCAGCTTTGCCTGTGACCTGTGATACCCGGGCCCCGACTGATCAGTGGGTCTTTACATAACATAACGTTATGTTGGGATCGGCTCGAGCTAGGTCTATGCCTCTAGAGATGCCACCCATAAATCAATATATTGGGATTGGCTCGAGCTAGGTTTTTACCTCTAGAGCTTCCACCCATACAACATTTCAGGTTTGGATCGAGCTAGGTTAGTACCTCTAGAGCTGCCCCCTGTCAGGATCGGTCTGAGCTAGGCTTATGCCTCTAGGACTGCCCCCTGATCCAACACCCTGGGGATCGGCTTGAGCTAGGCATTGTGCCCCCAAATCTACCACCCATACTTGATCATTGACCACATATGCATTACTTTGTTCATTACTTTTGAGATTGATACCTTTACTTGTGAGAGATTGGTACATTCACTTGTGAGAGATTGATACATTCATTTGACATAGCATTTTTGGAAGCTTTAGAACCATAACCAAAATAGAAGACATGTGAATAAAATTATTGGAAACATAGCCTTATTGGAAACATAACACCATTGGAACCATTGTACAATCATCCATGAACAAGATACATGAGCACAATCACTTTTGGAACTTTTGAAAGCAACCTTGTTGAACTTTTGGAACAATACCCATAAATATGAGACATGAATTCACAATTGATCAATGAGTAGGAAACATATGATAATGACCATTGATAATCACATATAGGATATCTTAGCACATTTCGGGATGGGACAAGCGTAATGTCAATGTGAATACTACTTGCCACAGAAAGATACGGACAGAGTAACCTTACATACCTTGTATTCTCAATATGAATATACAATACTAGATGTGCATACAATAGTCCCGCTCCTTCTTTATGTGTCACTCTACAGCAAAAATATATAACAGAATTCACATTAACCACCAACTACCTTACAAATGCATATAACGTCAATGAGTTACATGTTTGCCTTTAAACATGCCATTTCCCCTTGACAAAACCATTGATGAAATTATTATCCCAAAAATCCCACAATATTCTCAACATTGACCAATACATGATAATCAATACATTTCACCACAACACTTCTCCTTTACACTTTCTTATCCACACAACATCACAAATAATCCATTAATACACCTCATAGCACATATCGGCCAAAATCCCACAATTTACACTTATGGAAAAATAAAAAGTTTAATAACAAAATCACACCATACATTTTCATATTTTATCCATACCATACTCTTTCATCAAAGTTACAAGTCATAATTCAAGCTTGAATCTCATGGATCACAAATCTTATATAAAAACACAAAGTACCATGTCCAACGCTTCCAAGAATAACCAACATGATTTACATACTCCCCCATGCATATAACATATTAATCCATAACAATAATCACTTACCCAAGCTTGAAAAGTGATGATCTTGCTCCAAAGATGACTTAGGGTTTGAGAGCCCAAAGGAGCTTTCTTGAGAATTCTCTAGAAAAAGATAGAAAAAGCATGTGTATTTCTCTTGAATAAACTCAGATTTTGCCCTTTATATAGGCCCTTAATTTTCATCCTTAGCCACTCTTGGCATTTAATGCAATGTGTTGCATTAGTCAATGGAAGAATGGGTCATTCCCATTCTTGACCCATGATTTCTTCTCATTTTGGGCCCCTTTTTGAGCCCAATTCACTTAACCCAATAAAATCCATAATTTCTTATGTTTAAATCATTTCATAAGTGTTACTACAATATACCCACTCATGGGATTCATACTCGTAGCCTCAATTCCAAAAACAAGCAATTCTAGCCATGTATGGCCTATTTTGATCAAAAGGGTAAAATCGTCATTTTGATGCCAAATGCGTTCTCGAGTAATTGTATCATACCAATATAATACTTCACTCATGTCATGTATATTCTCATGGTTGTATAAGAAACATGGAAAAAATCGGCTCAATACGTCCCCGGGTACCCTTGGGACTTAGAAAATTTCCAACTTTCGAAAAATTGAAAAATCCATCCTGGCACGCCCTTGGGAGCGCCAGCTTGCTGCCTCTGGGCTAAAAAATTTGGACCAGAGTGGACTGGCACGCCCTCTGGCACGCCTGTGCCTTAGTTTTTCCAAAAATTTCATTTTTCGACTTTTCTTCGTGGGTTTGGTTAGATACTTCAAGTCCTATTCTTTAACTTACTTCTTACCCTTAATATACTTTGTGTAGAGGCCCTCTTAGCCTCATTTTGAACCCCACAAGTGCTCCACGAAAATCACAAAACACCTCCTATGAAAGGCTAATCACATGTACGAGGCCAAATTTCAATTTTGCTCATCATTAACATTACCAAATACATACTTATAGGTCTCAACACCTAAGTAAACATTATTGAATGTCGTCAAGTAGGGTTGGTAAGGTACGGGGTGTTACATTCTTCCCCCCTTAGAAACATTCGTCCTCGAATGTTAGTAACATCGTTTCATGTACATCCCATATATCTCTATCTTAACATACATACGCATATACACATAATATTCATGGATACTTCCTTGTTATACCCCAACTCCATACCTTGAGCTTTCTGCCCCGCTTAAAATAGTCTCGGGTACTTTGACTTCTTTATTTCTTTGGCTCCCTATGTGATTCGATTTCTCCACTGTACCTTTACCAAAGCTATTATTATTTTCTTTTCATCTTCCACTTCTCCATATAGAATGGCAATATATATCCCTTCATAAGTGACATCCCTCATAGCTTGGACATTTAATAAAAATAATGGATCTCAGCATATGACTTGCTTTAGCTTGTAGCTACTATCGTACCATCTTACCCTTCTCTATAGCGTAGTGAATAAAATCTAGCCCCAAATAAGGCAGTCCCACTCGGTGTAAATCACCCAATAGATGCACTCATCAAATCCTGCTCAATAGTATTAACGGGCAATTCTGAAGATACTTCTCTTCTTCTCAGCTCTTTCGGAGCTGGGAAAGTGGAAGAAGCCCGTGATGCAAAGTCAGTATCAGCTACACCTTGACTAGCTTGGTCAGGTGGTGGTCTACTCAATCCCTCTCCGGTAAGCATAACAACCTGCTTACCCTTGCCTTTATCTCTTCTTGTCATCGACAGTTTCTATATCCAAGAAAACCAATCACCATGGTCAGATATGATTTAACTTACAACTCTGGCTCTATTGCACAGTCTAGGAATGAAGAAAATAAACAACATCCTAAATGTCCCGTAGCCTCCTACTTATAAATGTGGTGCACAAAACATAGATAAGTAAGACTCTAATCAGACACGGCTTTGTAGACACCCTTAGAACGACTGCTCTGATACCACTTTTGTCATGCCCCAAAATCCCATTCGGGCCGGACTGGCACCCGAAGCCGATATGGCCCGAGAGAACCAATCTTTGCTCATGTACATTTGTATGCATAGCCTCATATGAACATTATACTATCTCATGTAACTGATAACATATAAAATTCTTATGGCGGAAGTCATGGAAAACATGTACAATATGTGAAACTTGGTCGTTAGGGCCATCAAGTCGAGTGAACATACATCTCTTGCATCCATATACCCACATACGTCTACACAATCCTCTAACAGATGCATATACAAGACAAACTTAAATTCGGGACAAGTCCCCGCTTTATACAACATTTATAATATCAAAACAAATGTACAACTGTGACTTGGGAAGTCCCGAACCAACTGGGGCTCACTAAAAATCTGCAATTACTGTCAACCTATTGCGGAGGTCTACTAGTGCCTGCACCTGCAGCATTTAAAATAAGTTCCCCAAGAGGGGTCAGTATGAAGAATGTACTGAGCATGTAAGGCTCGAATGAAACTGTATGATATGTAAACATGTCAATGAACTCAAATTCGAATGCATAACCAATATGGATAAGTCACTATAATGAACTTTAGGAACCATGTATATTACTTTCATTACGTTCTTTGCTTCTATGATTATTCAGCTTTGCCTGTGACCTGTGATACCCGGGCCCCGACTGATCAGTGGGTCTTTACATAACATAACATTATGTTGGGAACGGTTCGAGTTAAGTCTATGCCTCTAGAGCTGCCACCCATGAATCAATATATTGGGATCGGATCGAGCTAGGTTTTTACCTCTAGAGCTGCCACCCATACAACATTTTAGGTTCGGCTCGAGCTAGGTTAGTACCTCTAGAGCTGCCCCCTGTCAGGATCGGTCCGAGCTAGGCTTATGCCTCTAGGACTTCCCCCTGATCCAACACCCTGGGGATCGGCTTGAGCTAGGCATCGTATCCCCAAAGCTACCTCCCATACTTGATCATTGACCACATATGCATTACTTTGTTCATCACTTTTGAGATTGATACCTTTACTTGTGAGAGATTAGTACATTCACTTGTGAGAGATTGATACATTCATTTGACATAGCATTTTTGGAAGCTTTAGAACCATAACCAAAATAGAAGACATGTGAATAACATTATTGGATACATAGCCTTATTGGAAACATAACACCATTGGAACCATTGGACAATCATCCATGAACAAGATACATGAGCACAATCACTTTTGGAACTTTGGAAAACAACCTTATTGAAATTTTTGAACAATAACCATGAATATGAGACATGAAATTCACAATCGATCAATGAGTAGGAAACATATGATAATGACCATTGATAATCCCATATAGGATACCTTAGCACATTTTGGGATGGGAGAAGCGTAATGTCAATATGAATACTACTTGCCGCAGAAAGATACGGACAGAGTAACCTTACATACCTTGTATTCTCAATACGAATATACAATCCTAGATGTGCATACAATAGTCCCTCTCCTTCTTTATGTGTCACTTTACAGCAAAAATATATAACAGAATTCACATTAACCACCAACTACCTTACAAATGCATATAATGTCAATGAGTTACATGTTTACCTTTAAACATGCCATTTCCCCTTGACAAAACCATTGATGAAATTATTATCCCAAAAATCCCACAATATTATCAACATTGACCAATACATGATAATCAATACATTTCACTACAACACTTCTCCTTTACACTTTCTTATCCACACCACATCACAAATAATCCATCAAATTACCTTAATACACCTCATAGCACATATCGGCCAAAATCCCACAATTTACACTTATGAAAAAATAACAAGTTTAATAACAAAATCACACCATACATGTTCATATTTTATCCATACCATGCTCTTTCATCGAAGTCACAATTCATAATTCAAGCATGAATCTCATGGATCACAAATCTTATATAAAAACACAAAGTACCATGTCCAACACTTCCAAGCATAACCAACATGATTTACATACTCTCCCATGCATATAACATATTAATCCATAACAATAATCACTTACCCAAGCTTGAAAAGTGATGATCTTGCTCCAAAGATGACTTAGGGTTTGAGAGCCCAAAGGAGCTTTCTTGAGAATTCTCTAGAAAAAGATAGAAAAAGCATGTGTATTTCTCTTGAATAAACTCAGATTTTTTCCGTTTATATAGGCCCTTAATTTTCATCCTTATCCACTCTTGGCATTTAATGCAATGTGTTGCATTAGTCAATGGAAGAATGGGTCATTTGACCCATTCTTGACCCATGATTTCTTCTCATTTTGGGCCCCTTTTTGAGCCCAATTCACTTAACCCAATAAAATCCATAATTTCTTATGTTTAAATCATTTCATACACGTTACGACAATATGCCCACTCATGGGATTCATACTCGTAGCCTCAATTCCAAAAACAAGCAATTCTAGCCACGTATGGCCTATTTTGACCAAAAGGGTAAAATCATCATTTTGATGCCAAATTCATTCCCGAGTAATTGTATCATACCAATATAATAATTCACTCATTTCATTTATATTCTCATGGTTGTAGAAGAAATGTGGCAAAAATTGGCTCAATACGTCCCCGGGCACCCTTGGGACTTAGAAAATTTTCAACTTTCAAAAAATTGAAAAATCCATCCTGGCACGCCATTGGGCGCGCCAGCTTGCTGCCTATGGGCTAAAAAATTTGGACCAGAGTGGCCTGGCACACCCTCTGGCGCGCCTGTGCCTTAGTTTTTCCAAAAATTTCATTTTTCGACTTTTCTTCGCGGGTTTGGTTAGATACTTCAAGTCCTATTCTTTAACTTACTTCTTACCCTAAATATACTTTGTGTAGAGGTCCTTTTAGCCTCATTTCGAATCCCACAAGTGCTCCACGAAAATCACAAAACACCTCCTATGAAAGGCTAATCACATGTACGAGGCCAAATTTCAATTTTGCTCATCATTAACATTACCAAATACATACTTATAGGTCTCAACACCTAAGTAAACATTATTGAATGTCGTCAAGTAGGGTTGGGAAGGTACTGGGTGTTACATTTATATTTTCCCTCATGGTTACTTTATATTTTCCTCATGGTTACTTTATATTTTCCTTATGGTTACTTTACATTTTCCTTATGGTTAACTTATATTTTCTTTATACTTATTGAGAACGGGTGATAGCTTGTGGGGGCGCAAGCCTAACTCAAGCCGATCCCGATATTGTTGGATCAGGGGGAAAGCTCAGTGAAGCATAAGCCAAACTTGATGCCAAACCTGCTTCACTGATTTTCAAGTGATGGCAGGGGGAAAGCTCAGTGGGGAAAAAGCCTAACTTGATGCAGAACCAGACAGGGGGTAGCCCTAAGGGCCGAACCTTATATATATATATATATATATTGACAGTTGCATTGCATATTGATATTTGCATTGCATGTTGACGGTTGCATACTAACGGTTCTACATTATTGACAATTATCTATTGACGGTCCTAACTGCTAATGGTAACGGGCATAAAGTCAAATGGAGTAATGAACATAAAGTACCTATTTCCACACATACTAAATGATGATGATTTATCCTCATTGATTATTCTCTTGGAATCAAGTTCATTGGTTTTTTTTTTCAGTTTCATGAAGTTTGTTATAGCCTTGCGTACTCAGTACATTCTTCGTACTGACCCCTTTGGGGGGGGGCTTACTTTATTTGCTGCAGGCACAGGGGTTAGTAGACCTCCATAATAGGCTACGAGTTATCTGCAGATCATTGGTGAGCTCCAGTTGTTTCGGGGCTTTCCTAGTCATATGTGTATATTGTTTTGGTACTGTAATTATTGTATAAGCGGGGACTTGTCCCAACTATAGGTTGTTGTGTTCATGTATCGGTTAGAGGCTTTGTAGACATATGTGGGAAGATGAATGTAAGAGATGTGTGTTCTATTTGATTTGACGGCCCTAACAGCCAAGTTTCATATATTGTATACGTTTTCCATGGCTTCCGCCTAGTTGCATGAAGTATAATAAGATTCATACTAAAATATGCTTGCGAGTGAATAGGAGCAAAGATTGGTTCTCTCGGGCCATATCGGCTTCGGGTGCTAGTCCGGCACGAATGGGATTTTGGGTCGTGACACAATATACCTGGGGCTTAGCTTGTTCCTCTTCTCGAACCTCACACTCCCTTAATGGGTGAAACTCAAAGGAACACTCGATTGCCAACTCTAAACCCTAACACTTAAAGTCTGTCGTTAGCATAAAGCTTCTACCTACTCTGAGCTGCCCGTAGTCTATCTTGAATCACCTAAACTCTATCCAATGAATTTCATAATAAATCAGTACACCACAGCCTAACCTCAAAGGTATCAAACCACCTGATAGGATATCTACACTTCTACCATACCACGCCTAGAATAGAGCCATCTGGATACTCAAATGGTAGTTGTTATTGTAAGCAAATTTTGCCAAAGCTAGAAACTAGTCCCACTGACCTCCAAAGTAGCTAGAAACTAGTCCCACTGACTTCCAAAGTCCATTACATATGCCCAGAGTACATTCATCAGAACTTGAATAGTCCATTCATACTGACCATTAGTTTGGGGATGAAAAATTATGCTAATATCGACCTGGGTAGCCAGCTTCTGATAAAATCTCTCTAAAAGTTAGAGGTAAATCGGGAACCTCTATAAAAAATCTTGGACACTGGCACCCCATGAAGATGAACCACCTCTCGAACATAGATTCGAGCCAATCTGTCTGTACTATAGAAAGACTAAACATGTAGGAATTGAGCAGACATGGTCAACCAATCCATAATGACCAAGATGCTATCAAAATCCTAAAAAGTATATGGGAACCCAATCATAAATTCCATAGTAATTTGCTCCTACTTCTACTCTTGAGTGGGTAGCGTCTAAAGCAATCCATCAGGTCTCAAGTGCTTGTACTTCACATACTGACAACACAAATAGCAAGATAAGAAGTTTGTTATATTCCACTTCATCCCACACCACCAATAATTCTGCCTTTGATCCCTACACATCTTAGTTTTATCAAGATGAATGGAATATCTAGGACAATGAGCCTCCTATAATATCAACTAAATAAAATCACAAACCATCAGAATGCAAGTACGACCCTCAAATATCAAAACACCCTCTGGATCAAAGGTTATCTTCCTGGCCTCACTCCTCAACACCTCATCTAAAATCCCTCATAAATGGCTATCCTCAAACTGTCGCCTCTGAATCTACTCAAATAAAGTAAACTAAGCCTTAAAATAGGGGGCAAGAATCCTCCTGGGGTTAGAAATATCATATTGAACCAACCAGTTGGCTAAAGAATGGATGTTTAAGGCTAACAGTCATTCCAAAACTTAAAGGAAATCCAAACACATCATACTCACCGCCTTCCAGCTCAAGGCATCTACTACTACGCTTGCCTTGCCCGAATGGTATAGAATGGAAATATAATAGTCCTATTGTAACTTTAGACGCCTGCACTGACTCGAGTTAAGATCCTTCTAGCTCATAATATACTAAAAACTATAATGATCTTGAATATCTCACAATGAACACCATAAAGGTAATGCCTCAAAATATGAAGCATGAAAACTAGCACCGCCAACTCAAAGTCGGGGATGGGGTAGTCACGCTCATACACTTTCAGCTACCAAGAAGAATATGTTATCACTCAACTCTGCTGCATCCGAACACAAACTAAACCATAACCTCAAGCATCAAAATAGACTGAAAAACCCTGGAGCTCAGTGGAAAGAGTTGAAAATTAAAGTAAAGTGAGTTAGCCCTTGAGCTCCAGAAAGCTCACTTCACACTCGGTGGACAAATATAATTGGAAATCCATCCTAGTCATTCTGGTCAGTCACACTGCTAAGGAAGAAAACCCATCTGCAAACCACCTAAAGTAGCCTGCCAACCCAATAAAACTGCAAACCTCGGTACAAGAAGTGGGCCTTGCCTAATCATGCACTCCCTTAATGTTCATTGGATCAATAATAAGCTCATCCTTAAACACACTTTTCCTAAATAATGGTACAGACTAAAGCCAAAGCTCGCACTTTTAGAACTTGGCATTAAGCCACTAATTCTCAAAGTCTAGAGCACAATCCTCAAATATTGCTCATGCTCCAACATACTCCTCGAGTAGATAAGGATATCATCGATGAATACCATCATGAAGTACTCCAACTAGGGCCTGACCACTTGGTTCATCAAGTCCATGAACAATGATGGGGCATAGGTCAACCCAAAAGACATCACCAGGAACTCATAATAGCCGTAAAGTATCCTGATGGATGTATTAGGGATGTTATCGCCTGAATCATTAACTGATGGTAGCCAGATCTCTGATAAATTGTTGAAAACATGGCAGCACCTTGAAGTTTTCAAATAAATCAACAATATGCAATATCAGATCCTTATTTGTTTATAGTCACCTTATTCAACTGTCGGTAATAAATACACATATGCATAGAACTATCATTCTTCTTTACAAATAGAAAAGTAGAAACACTCGATCAGAGAAAACACTTACCCAGAAGATCCTGAAGCTGAATATCAAGATATTTCTGCTGGGTAGGAGCAATACAACAAGGTGAAATAGAAATAGGCCTTATGCATGACTAAACATCAATAGCAAAATCAATATCACGCTCAGGCGGAAGGCCACTCAAGTTTGTAGGAAAATCAATAGCAAACTCATGGACCACATGAACAGAATCAATACCGACGCGTTGCTATTAGAACCCCACCACATAATCGAGAGAATACCAGGCGTGGCTAGGGTAATAGTCATAGTGAAGAAATCTTAGATCACGTGTTAAGGGGATAAGTAATCCATGCCTAAAAAATCATCAAAATCAACACTATCAATTATAATAAGATCAGGCCATGTGGAATACTCCATGATAGTCTTCACACAGGATTTCACACCCCAAACCACTACTAAAGAATCACATATGGGAGTAGCTATACGCATGGGTACAGATAGAAGCTCACTAACTAACCCAAACCTAGAGGCAAAATATACTAATACATAAGAATAAGTGGAACCCAGATCAAATAATGTAGAAGCTGGACATCGACATATTAAAATCATACCTGTGATCATTGAGTCTAATGCATCCACCTTTGGCCCACTAGGAAAGGCAAACAACTATTTATGCCTATGGAATGAGAAGCTAACTGACCACCTACCCTACATGACTGGTCACCTCTATAAGGACCCTGAGAGCCACCCTTACTACCCTGGGAAGCACCTTTGGGTAGTGGAACCCTTTATCTAAGAGGTTGAGCTACCTGTACTAAAGACTCGATCATCCCACACTAGGGACACTCTCTAGCAAAGTGACCAACTACCCCACAATCATAGCAAGCCCTAAGTGTCCCACCCAGACAAGATGATATTACTGACTCAGAATGGCCACCACAGCCCAAAGACCCAAAATGAAAACCTTGTGATAACTAATCAGGGTTCTAACCATTATAACAACTATAATCTATCTAACCCTATCAAAAATCTGAAGCAATTCTTGAACAGGTTGACTATACTAACTATGTTATTGATACTATTTTTGATGATGCTGACCCCTACTAAAGAAACCCCTACCTTAGAACTATGAACCATTCTGATTACCACATTAGCTACTCTAATAGCATGGCCTCTTATCGCTGGCCGTCATGGGCCTCGTGATGTATACCCTCTATAGTGCAAGCATGATCAACAACATCTAAGAATGACTGACCTAAAGATACCATGCTCTCAGTAGCTAGATAGAGCTGAAACCTCAAATATTAATGAAGCAATACACTCTCTCATGCTTGGTAGATAAAATCATGATGACATGTCTAGATAGCTCATGGAACCTAGCCTCATGCTCAGATATGGTCATGGAATCCTGCTCTAACCATAAAAATACATCATGTAATCACTCACACATGCTGAGAGGCATATACTTTCCCAAAAAAGCCTCAGTAAACTATGCTCAAGTCATAGGATGGGAACCAGCTTGTCAGCACTCAAATTATGCCCTCCACCAATGCCTTAGTGAATTGTCAAGATCAAATATGGTAATCCACACTATAAAAATCCACTAGGCTAAGATTATGCAACTTCTCCAGGTAGCTGGTAAGCAACTAGTATGCATCCTCCCCTGGAGCACATGTAAACTTAGGGGGAGCCAATCTAAGAAACTGACCCAACATCTTGTGCTCCTCAGAAATCATGGCTTATTAGGATGCAATTGGTTGGGCATCAATCTGCACTAGTAAAACCTCTACTCTGGTAGCTACAACTGCAGGTTGCACTCCTGTACCTAGTCCATCTTATGCTACACCCAGAGTAGATGTCTAGGCTGCATCTATCGACTGCCCTCTAATCATACCTAATAAATGGACTAGTTTATCCCAAATAACTAACGTGGATATAAATTTGGGTAGAGCCTAGATGGTCCCTGACCTACTAGCTTATATAGATGCACATCTGATAGTGCTTGCTATGGATCAATCACTGGCTCGGGTGTAATAGCTGGCTCTGGTTAAATAGCTGGCATCGGTGTTGGCACTCTACCCTTGCCCCATTTTCACAGTCACCCAGAACTTGGGCGCTAGCATATACCCTAGCTATAGGTACAGGGGCCTTGCCTTCATCCTAACCATATGCGAAAGAGTGAAACAAGTGAGCATCCAAAAACCAACATGAACATAATACACGATAAAGAATCAAAAGGTGAGATTACCTTAGAATGTCCTCTACCTTCCCAAAGATAGGATACGAATGTCATTATACTAATTTGTAGGACTTTACTAGATAGTTGCTCTTGTACCATCGATATTGGTGAACCAAAGACTCTGATACCAAACTGTCATGACCCAAGAACTCAGGTCATGATGGCACCTACCATAACCTACCGATAGAAAGCCAACCTAACCCATAATCCATAGGGTCAAGTGACGGGATAATAAAAAAGGAGGATGAAAATGGGAAACCATACAGAATTAAGAGACTAATAAAGAAAATAGGCAGAACATGCATACAAATAGAGAGGGAAAAAACAAAATATACCTAAAAGGATCCCCTTGAACCTGGTTTTAGTCAGTATAAGATCCAATTCAACATAAGGAGTACTAGATAGGGATAATAAATTTAGAATAATCTTTAAAATAACAAAATAAGACTAGTCAAAAATATAAGGAGATGAATTAGCTTCAGGCGTTAAAAGCTCGCCATATATCTTCGATCAGTAGTTCTACATGAGGATAGCATCCATAATAATAACTCATACCATGGTCCACATCAGGAAAAAGATGCAGAAGTGTACTATGTGTACCAAAACATGCGGTACCCAGTAGGCATCAGAGGCTAACTAAACTCAAATAAGATAAAAGTATAACAAAATGTGAATATAACTAAGCTAAAGTAAGGAAGGGTCAGAAATTGAGTAACAAGTCGAAGCTAGGCAATAAATTAAGATACAAGTAAATAACTTGGAAAATATAAGAATAATAATCTAACTACAACCTAACCGAACCCATATAAGCCCAGAAGGTACAAACAACAATCAATAAAACCCAACCGACCCTAATAAGCCTTGTGGATGCACACAATAAGTAATACTAACCACAAGCCAAGTCTGAAAATAAATAAGTATGGAAGAACACCACAAAATTCATTATGAAATGAAAGAAATGTCTAATAGTATCGTATACTCCTCCTCCAGCCTGTAGCTTGTAAAGGTTGGACCCATGGGGAACTCGTGATATCTATGTACCTTGCCAGACTCAAACTGGGCTTCCTAATATAACTTAGTCATAATACATTTCTATACACGAACTGATGCTAAATAGGTAAAAATCAAAAGTATCAAGTTCTCGAACTCAAACCGAGGCTAAAACAGTCTATTTTTTTTATAAGAAAGCCAAATCCATTTAAAGTATTCCCAAAATTCCATTTTTAGCCAATAAATGGTGTTTTACAGAAGTTATCATTATGCATGGAAATGTAGCAATAACACACATAATAAGGTGAATAAACAAGATGATGATCAATACCAAGTCAACCACACAATATTGAAGAAGTTCAAGGTCCTCGTACTATAAGAAGGATACCATCCAAGAGTGCAACATCTTAAAGAAATGATAAACTAGCTAACACGTCCTGGGGAACTCAACCTAAGGAAAGCAACTGCACAAACCTAAACTAAGGAATCCAGTTATAGACCCTAAGTAAACCAAGCATTCTAGACTAGCCCAAGCAGAGAAGTGACTACCTAAACTATGGATTCACAATATAATTATACTCTAAAACCCAAAAGTAAGTGATTTAATATTTTACATCCTTATTAAAGTTTAACCAAACAACAATGTCTAGCAAATCATCATAAAATACCTTAAATGAGCCTAGTCTAAGAGTAGGTAAGCCGTAACATAATTGGAGGTCAAACAACAAACTCACGAACACCTATATTAGAGCTTTTCTATTTTGAGAAGCCTCCAACTGCTGCAATGATACCAAAATAATAATCTACACATTAATATTATAAGAATTATACCCACATCGTAAATTTACACTTTGGGTCAAAATGGAATTAAAAATCACCCGTGGGACCCGCTTATACAATCTGGAAATTGGACCTGTAATTATATCACTCGTTGAACAAGGATTATGTGCTCAAAATTTGAGCATGACTAGCCCCTAAATTAGAGTCCAAATCATCCCCAAATTCATGGAAAAATCAAGAACCAAACTAGAGATTTAATCAAAAATTAAGCCAAAAACTTACAAATTAACGAAGGAAATATGATCAAGGAACAAGAACTCCGTATCCCCAAGCTTCAAATTATAATCCCACAACCATTTCTCACTCTCAAGGCTCAACAATAGAGGAAAATGCTAAAGAAAATGATTTAAAATTGGGATGATAAAGCTTTTATACTGCCAGAAGTCCCTTCTTCACGTATACGGGACCCCTGTCATGAATGTAGAGGTCAATCGGGTCAGACCTTTGTAAATCCAGTTGGTCAACCTCGAACATGATGATCATTCCTAGACCGGCCAACTCATCCTTTCTTCATGAATGCGACGACCTACTCGCGAATGCAAAGTTCAAGATTTCATGACCTTCATGAACATGGTTAATGGGTCACGAACGTGAAGAACAAAAGTGGCCTACACCAGCTGCTGAAAAACCAGCAAAAACCCAAGTAAAAAATAACTCTAAATAAGTCCTGGAAATTCATTTCAAACCCTGTGAATTTAAATGAACTATTCTATCCTATCAAAAAATGCATTCTAGACTTAATGAAATTAACAAATATTCTAATGGAGGTCGTTACAGTAAAAAGTGGGTCCCACACCTAATTTTTTATTTTAAATAAATACCAATCAATAGCAGAAAATGAGCCTGAAAGCCTCAGAACATGCAGCAATGGTCCTCCTAGCCCAAAATCCACATTCCACAACTAATAAAACTATCAGAATTCTCATCCGAGGCTGTTTGCTCAAAGTTTTGGCCAAAGACCGATTTTACAAATTCAAAAGCTCCAAAATGGGAAAGTTGGCATAAGAACCAAATGAACTGCTCAGGAACCAAACTACCGGCTTTAGAAAGTCATAAATGACTTGGGACAGTTATAGAGAGTCTCTAAATGTGGAAAATGGACAAAAAAAGAGAAAAAAGAGGAAAGATACAAACCTTTTCTACTTATTGCATATGAAAGGTAAAAATACTTTTTGCCTAATATTTATTATAAATAAAGTGATACTACTTTTCATGAACATAAAGCACTATTCAAATTCTTCAAATAGTGGGGGTTGATGATATAAGAAAATATCATCATGAAAAATAATATTTTTGTATTTTGAGAATACTTATGAAACAAAAAGAGTATTACAAGTGCATGTATCAGTCTTGTAATAAATCACATATTATTATTTGCATATGATTTGATGTCTTTAATTTGGTTCTAATATGTTATCAAAAAATGGATTAAAAAATAATGAGTAGCCATTTAACATGAAATATTTGGATGAGATAAATTCATTTTGGAATGAAAAATATCATAGAACATGTGATGCAATTTTACTTGACATATCACAAAATGGGAGAAAACTTGAGAAATATGGTTTTGGTGATTGTTTGAGCCTTGCAACTCCTGTTGATTCAAACATGTGAAAGTGGAGTAATAAAAATAAAAAGGAGTTTGCTAGCCTAAAAAATGAGATAATTGGCTAATTACACTTGGCCCAATATTGTGTAAACAATAGAAGTATTTGCAGATACAAGCAAATCTTATATATTTACTTTGTTTGAAATCTTGTCTCTTGTTTTATTCAAATAAAATCCTACTATACATAAAGTGTTTTTGATGCAAATGCAAAAATTTGGGGCTATTTGTTTAAAATGAGAAAAATAAATTATTATTTGCTAACTCTATACCATGGAGGTTGAACTAATTATTTTAGCTTCAAGTAGTAAAAATGAATTGATCTAGAGATTAATTATATCAATCACTTAGTTTTGAGAAATAAATTATTAATTGTGATAGCACCAATATTATTGGTAGAGTATAGCATGATTATTACAATAATAATTTCATACCCATGAGGAAAATAATATTTTGAGATCATATTTGACAAGTGGTACCATTGCATTGATTATGTCAAATTTTTGATGATACTGCAGATGAACCAATCAAGGCCTTGGAAAGATTAAGGGTCTGAAGAGCATCAAGGGGGATGAGATTGATGCCTATAAAAATATATAAAGATACCCTTAATCTTGTCCAACAAACTTTCTTTAGACCTTTAACATAATGGACATTTATTTGCACCTCTTAATAATTTTAAAGTAAATTAATATCACCTCTTCGCAACTTATACCAGTCGCACAAGAAAAAGTGAAAAACACACGTGCCATATTATTGACATATCAGTGCCGCGTCATTTCCACATTAGAGCCACATCGAAAACTATTTTTTTTAAAAAGATGACCCCACTACTTTGTATATTACATAATAAAATAAAATAAAAAAAGGAAATCATCCCTGCCCCATCCATTTCTTCTTCGACACCCACCACCACCATTTCTTGTTCTACAAAACCCCCCAGCCCACCCTTTACCCCGACTCTCTTTCTAGCCTTCTTCAAACTCATTAACCCATTTTTTCAATCTATAAACATTGGATACTCCTTATTTACAATTCAAAAATTTGGAAAATTTAGCTAACACAACTTACACTAATCACAAGAAGAGCAAATAAGAAATGGTATCGTATTTGAGGAAGCACAATTGCAATAATTTTAGCAAGAAATCTTTGAGTAGTCTTGGAAGAAAAAAAAGGTATAAAAAAATTAAGCCTTGTAGATTGTAAAATTGAGAAAATTGTTTGACTTGTGGAATACTGAATTGGGTATACATTTCTTTTTCTTCTCAATAATGGATTTTGGGAATAGTGTGTTAAAATTCACAATATTTTCATACACATCTCTTTTATTTCTTTGAGAAATTTATGAAGTGTAATAGAAGTGGAGGTTGGGGGTAGAAGAAGGAGAAAGGAGATTAGGGGGGGGGGGGAGGCAGTGTGAAGAAAGAACAGAAGAATAAAAAGGGTGAGGGGTGAGGGTTTGGGGCATAGAAGAAGAAAGGGGCTAGGGCTGCAGTTTTTTCTTTTTCTTTTAAATTATCTATATAAATTAGTGGGACCATCTTTGAAAAACAAATACGCGCTTTTATATTTGTTTTACACGTTAGCATTAGAGGTGATATTAATTCACTTTAAAGTTGTAAGGGGGGTGGGGTAAATAAATATCCATTAACTTAAAGATCTAAAGTAAGTTTGCCGAACAAGCTTAGGAGTGTTTTTATGTCTTTTCTCTATAAAAATCCATGAGTCATATATGACGAAACTCAAACTGGGGACTAGAGATCCTATAACCAGGTTCAATGAGAAGAACGAATTATATGATGACTTATTGTAAAATACATGTACTAATATTCATTTTTATCTCTTGCTATGATGTAAATATATTTATACTGTAATAATTTGTGGAGGTTGAGTCTAAGAACTCTCAAAGAAAGTTTTTATCTCGTATGAGTAGGGTGTCATAATTATAGGAGTACCAATGATAAATTTCACCTATGTGAGTGTGGAATTAGGCCGCTTCATATGAGAATTGGCTTATTTTAAAACACATACATGAAAACCTGGATAGGATAGGCCATAATGTGATGGTTATTAAAGTTTATGTCAACACCTTGACTATTATGTGTATGCAGTGACATTTTATTTCTCTTAAGCAGTAATAATTCATGTCAGAGACCACTATGACATTGGGGTAAAAATTACTGATCTACTAAATGGAGGTTCGTTGTAGAACACAAGTTCATTATGCATAATAATCTTCCTTCAACTAAATTGGTGAAGTACTCTCTTATTTAATATTAAAATGAGTGGGGGATTATAGATTCATTTGAGGATTTTAATATTTTATTAATATTACTCATATTGACTACCAAAGTCTAAGCTACTGACTATTGAACTTCTCCACTTATCCAATTTAATTTTTCATGTTGGAGGACTTTAGAGTATCATTATGTGGCTAACGTTAACTAGGTTGTTATAAGGCATTACTCCCTTACGTTAGTGGCTGAATATTGTGACTCTTATTGTCCTTAAAACATTCTAACCACTAACTTCATTATTCTTCTCATTATCTACCTCATTTACCTTGTAACTCATGTAACCTATAGGTCATTTATCTATCTAGTTTACTCCCCATATTCTTCCTATTCATTATAAGGAAGAAGTTCCCACCTATAAATAGTGTTGGTCTTGTATGATATTTAAATATACATGTAAGCAATATATTGTGTGTACATTTTATGGTTACTGCAGTAAAAGAGAGAGTTGAGACAAAGAAAAATATTCTTAGTCTGTAACTACATTCACCATATAAAAGAGAGTAATTATATTAGTGTAAGAAAAAGTTGAGACTAAGAAAATATTCTAAGTCTATAATTAATTTTACTATACAAAAGAGAGTAATTATATGTTGAAGGAAGGTATTTGTTTGGGCGCTTTTGACTCTTCGACTAATCAGGAGTTGCTTTAGTTATACATCATTGTTGGGCTATAGTATCATGGAGGGGATAACTCAAGAGTAATACTACTGGAGCGGTATTGATTATGCCACAACGGGCTTGAATCTCCCTAAAGAGTGCGAGATATCTGTGCCTCAGCCTGAATATATTTTTATTCAATTTATTTTCAAAATTAATTTATGTAATTTGTGGTATATTACACACCAATAAAGCCCTTTAGTGATGAAAATATTATCAACTACAATTTTTTATACTTTTTTGACGAATTAATTCTTAATAAACACTATGCTTTTGGTGACAAAAAATATAGTGGTTAATTGTAACGACCAAAAATATCGTTACATTGAAATGGGACATAGAAACTGCACCTACACTCCCCTTAGTGAAATTTTGAGGAATCTAGGGCTAGTCGAGTATTGGGTTATTTCCGAGGGTGTGATGGTCAAAAAAAATATGGTGTTAATGTGTTTCATAATATCCAAGTTCAACATGATAATTAGATAGCCAACGAGTACAGGAAGTTGTAGCAACTTTTGACACCTAAAATGGAGTTTAAGAACTCCAGTTATAGCATTTATCATGGAGGTGTAGTTTTGTCATACCAAAATTTGTGGTGTGTGTTGTAAAATGAGGAAAACTGAGGAGAGTTTCAAAGTTTCTGCCTCCAAACAATGCAGTTGAAAAAATTAACCACGGCAGCGGTACCACTACAGTGATCAAGGGAACCGCAATGGAGGCCTTCAGAAAAAGGGCACGAGTCGCTGCAACAGAAATTTAACCACTGTAGTGGTAATTTTCTGATGCAGTGGTAACGTGTAGTAAAATTACACTCTTAAAAACTAAATAAATGTTTTCATTCCATTCTTTTTTGGAAAACATAATTAGGCTATGGGGAAGGCAATTTTCAGAGGGTTTGTAGAGTTTTTTGTCTTTAGAGGTAAGCAATTACATTCTAAACTTCAATTTACTTTATTTAACTTGAGAAAATCACTAGAAAATTAATTAATGGTAGATTTTTGGATTTTAACTCTAGTTTGTGGAAATATATGAAAAGTGGTGGGAATGTGGATAATTTTTGTATATAATAATCTTAGGGTGTTAGAAAACACTAATGGGACTAGAATTATGATTGTTTATGCTAATTCAAGTTAAGCCCATGAGGTTTAAGAGATAGGAAACCATAAGATGATGAAATAGGGTGATTTTATGGCTAAAATCGGTGATTTTTTATTCCAAACAGTTAAAAAGTGAAGAATTATTGAAATGAATGTATATTCTTGTTGTTATAGATCAAGAATGAGATCAAAAGGGTAAAAGTATGGCTCAAAGGTGACTTTGAGAAAAGGAGTTGAGTTAGGCTATGATTTTATTGTAGCACTTTGACTCTCCTAGCTTTGTGCTTATTGGTGAACTTGATATCTATGATTACCTTCAAGTATGACTTGTGATTTAATGACTGTATTACATTTCATTTACATTGTGATGATATATTGAGATTATGGATTGGGTACTATGCTGATACGGATGTGATATTTTATGATAATAGGTCGGGTACCACGCTAGTACGAATATGACTTACTACGAAAATGGGTTGGGTTCCACGCCAGTATGATATGATATTAATAATGTGGTTGAGAAGGGTGAGAGATGATGCGCACATCTTGCTTACATGAACTCATACATATGCATTGGGTGCCTTACGATGACTATACATGTTGATGAGTTGTAATGATAATGACTAAATGTGAAAGTATGTGAATGTAAAATTATGGGTTGTAATTATGTGATGATATGTGATTTGTTTATTTGAATGATATCATTGATTATGAGTTTTTTTATGATCGCTTTTATACTTGTTTGGTTTGCTTACTTGTATATTTCTGAGTTAGTTGGCCTATGATGCTTACCAGTACTTGTTGATGTATTGATGCTACTTGTACTCTTTATTTTGTTGAGTACAGAACATCTTCAAGCGGTTGACACACGACCTTGGCTCTAGTTAACTATTTAGAGCAGATTTTTAGAGTAAGCACCATGTCCGAGGAACTTTCAGATCTTTTTATGATGTTGATGTCCCTTGTTTTGGAACTAAGACGATTCTTTTTTGTTATGTTTTTGGGATATTCTAGTTATTTAAAAACTTAGTTGTTTTTAAATATTCTTGTACGGTGACTTCAGGTCTTGATAATGTAATAAGTAGAGGTTTCCTCACTCTATTGGTTTGAATATTGATCTTGGTTGGACGGGTGGGTTAAATTATTGAATAAACTTCCTTTTAGAACTTTTTTAATACATGGGGATTTATATAACATGAATGTGAGAGTAACACTTATGTGAGTAAGGGTGAGACTAGTATGGTTCTCCTGCCATTGGTTAGGATAGGTGCCAAATGGTTCTCCTGCCATTGGTTAGGATAGATGCCAATCATGGCCGGTTGGGTCGTGATAGCGATAGCATCAGAGCACTAGGTTCGTAGATCTCATAGTATAAGAATAGGTCTAGTAGAGTCCTGTAGAACGGTACACAAACATCTGTACTTTTCTTCTAGAGGCAATGGGACTTTAGGAATGAATTCCTTTCTTTCTTTCTTTCGTGTTATGAGTTCATTCCAATTGGTATCTGGTGATCCAAATTCGAATCTAATCCTTTCACTTTTGTTCGTAGATGGTGAATACGTATTCCACTAGAGCAGCAACAAACCCATAACAACACCTGCAGTACCACCCCCACCAGCTGCTGGGACTGCAGTTTGGGGCAGGCCTCAAGCTAAAGGCAAAGCAAGAAGGAGAGGATGGAGAGCAGCGCCCGTTAGGAGTGGAGCACAGGCAGCTAGGAGATCAAAAAGATAGAGACCGCCATCCACTCCCCCTCCAAAGGATGCTCCAGGCCATGCTTAAGATGATAATAAAGTAGTTGAGTAAGAAGATATTATATCTTTAGAGAATGTGGTGTCAGCACCAAATGGTGCAGCTCTGGTGCCCTCATTTGTAGAGGTGATTCAACAAGTGTTGGGGTTCTTGGGTAGCTTGGCTTGCACTAGATACACTTCGGTGGTTCCGACTGATCTACCCATAGCCTTACAACATGATGCCGTTATAGCACCAAGGATGGATACAAGCTCTGAAATAGGGGTGTATCCTCAATAGGTACTTGGACCAGTGATGACGGATGATGAACATGGTTTTTTTTGCAAGTTCATGAAAATGAAACCTTTGGTATTCCAAGGTACAGAGTCTGAGGATGCATTTAAATTTTTGATAGATTGTCATGAATGTCTGCACAAGATGTGTATTGTTGAGAAGTATGGTATGGAATTTATTTCTTTTCCACAGCAGGCCAACGCCAAGCAATGGTGGAAGTCCTTTGTAGAGTGTAGAGCTGCTTTACCTCCACTTACCTGGGCTCAATTTCAGAATGTATTCCTTGAGGAATATGTTCCTCGCACTTATCGTAATTAAAAGAAGGAAGGGTTTTTGATATTGGAGTAGGGTAACATGTTTGTGGTAGCCTATAAAGCCAATTTTCATGCCTTATCTCATTATGCACTACAGTTGATCACCTCAAAAGAGGAGCGAATTAGGTACTTTATGAAGGATTTGAATTCTAGGATTCAGTTGGCTACTTTATTTATGGTTGTGCTTGGTAAGTCTTTTCAGGATATTATTGAATTTTCCAAGTAGGTTGAAGCACTTGAGATACAGAATAGGTAAAAGCAGAAGAGAAAAAGTCCCGGACCTCGGACTAATTCAGTGGTACCTTCTTAAAAGGGTGTGGTTCTTCTAAGCCCTATCATTCAGCTATGCCAGTATCTGTAGGGGGCCCATTTGAAGTCAGTAATCATCCATCCCGCGCTGACAGTTACACACCTTCATCCTCTTCAGTTAAAAGGCTTACATTGGGGACCAAATATTTTGAGTGTGGGGGTTTTGGACACATCAGATAGTATTGTCCTAACTTCTTTTCTGCAGGTTAGTTGACTCAGCAACCAGCTTCTACTGCTCTAGTTTTAGTAGGTCGTGGTAATGGAGGAAATGGTAAGAGTCAACCACAAGTTGGTCATGGTGGCTAAGCTAGGGGTGGAAACCAGGCCAACCGAGGTGGAGGGCAAGTTGGTAGAAATAGAGGTCAGAGTGGTAGAGGTGGAAGCCAAGGTAATCACAAGGAACATCTTTATGCAGTTCTGGCTCGTCTTGAGGCAGAAGCTTCTGTTATGGTGATCACAGGTACTATTCTTGTTTGTGATCATTTCGGTTCCACCTTCTCTTTTTTGTTTGTGAAATTTTATATGGGTTGGGACTTGGACTGTGAATATCTTGATACTCTTATGTATGTGTTTACTCTTGTTGGGGTGTCTGTGTGTGTTGATCATGTATATTAAGCGTGTTCTATCATGTTCATGGGGTTTAATACCCTGGCAGACTTAGTCATTCTAGACATGGAGGAATTTGATGTTATTTTAGGGATGAGTTCGTTGTCCCCTTATCATGCTATTCTTGATTTTTATACCAAAACTGTCAATGAGGAGATGCCTGGGAGATATAAGTTAGAGTGGAACGGTAATTTTAAGCCTACTCTTGTGAGGGTTGTGTTCGTAATTCATGCCCATAAATTAGTAAGAAAGGGGTGTACTGTGATTTAAGTCAATCTTTGAGAAGACAAATTTGTAGTCCCTCCTATAACATCAGTTCCAGTGGTATGTGAATTCCTCAAAGTATTTCTAGATGACCTTCTCGGTATACCTCCAGATCAAGAAGTTGACTTTTGTATAACTTTAGAGTTGGGGACTAGACCTATTTCTATTTCTCTATCCCTTATGGCACCTACAAAGTTGATAGAGTTGAAATCCCAATTGTAAAAGTTGTTAGAAAAGGGTTTTATTCACCCAAGTGTCTCTCCTTGGGGTGCACCAGTGTTGTTTGTGAAAAAGAAGGATGGTAGTATGAGGATTTGTATAGAATTCCACCAGTTGAATAAGGTGACCATTCATAAAAAATATCCCTTGCCTAGAATCGATGACCTGTTTGACAAGTTACAAGGAGCTGCAGTGTTCTCTAAGATTGATCTGAGGTTGGGCTATCATTAGCTAAAGATCAGGTTGGGCTATTTGACGACGTTGAACAATGTTTACTTAAGTGTCGAGACGCCATGAGTATGTGTTTTATAGTGTCATTGATGAAACAATCGATATTGGGCCTAATATGTGTGATTAGACCTTAGTCGGAGGTGTCTTATGACTTCGTGGAGCATTTGTGAGGTTAAAAACGAGGTTTGAAGGACCTCCAAACAAAAGATATTAAAGGTAAGAAGTAAGTTAAGGAATAGAACTTGAAGTATCTAACCGAACCCGCAAAGAAAAGTCGAAAATGAAATTTTTTTGAAATTTTTTTGGTGGTTTGGGATAAATGTTTTAGCCCACAGGCAGCAAGGTGGCGCGCCCAAGGGCGTGCCAGGCTGGTTTTGTCCACCTTTTAATGTTGGAAATTTTTCTTAAGTCCCAAGGGTGCCCGGAGACGTACCCGACCGATTTTTGCCATGTTTCTTCTACAACCACGAGTATATACATGGAATTATTGAATTATTATATTGGTTTGGTAAAATTACTCGTGAACGAATTTGGCATCAAAATGACGGTTTTACCCTTTTAGTCAAAATAAGCCATACGTGGCTAGAATCTCTTGCTTTTGGGATTGAGGCTACAAATATAAATCCCGTGAGTGGGAATATCATAGTAATGCATATGAAATGATTTAAACGTGAGAAATTATTGATTTTATTGGGTTAAGGGAATTGGGCTCAATAAAAGGCCCAAAATGAGAAAGAAAACATGGGCCAAGAATGGGTCAAATGACCCATTCTTCCATTGACCAAGCCAACCATAGCATTAAATGACAAGAGTGGCTAAGGATGAACCCAAGGCTTATATAAAGGGGCTAAAATCATATTTTTATCACATAACACTCTCATGCCAAATCTAGAATTTTCTACAAGTCTTTTCTCTCAACTTCAAACCCTAAGGCACTTCTTGGAGCAAGATCATCATTTTTCAAGCTTGGGTAAGTAATTATTCTTATGGATTAATATATTATATGCATGGGAGAGTATGTAAATCATGTTGGTTATGCTTGGAAGTGTTGAACATGGTACCTTGTGTTTTTGTAAAATGTGTGTTATCCATGGGATTTAAACCTGAAATATGACTTGTGGTTGATGAAAGAGCATGGTATGGATGAAATATCAACATGTATGGTGTGATTATGTTATTAAACTTGTTATTTTGTTATAAGTGTAAATATGGGATTTTGGCCGATTTGTTGTTGTGAGGTGTATTGAAGTGAATTGGTGGAATCATTGTGATGTTGTGGTGATGGAGAAGTGTAAAGTATGAATTTGGTGTGACATGCTAGTGGTTTATGATATTGGTCAATGTTGGGAATATTGTGGGATTATTGGTATGATAATTTCATAAATGGTATTGTTGGTGTGATAGTTTCACACATGGTATTGTCAAGAAGGAAATGACATGTTAAAGCCAAACATATAACTCATTGTCATTATATGCCATTGTAAGGTAATTGGTGGTTAATGTAAACTCCGTTATGTATTTGTGTTGTAGAGTGAAACATAAGGAAGGAGCGGGATTATTGTATGCGCATTTAAGATTGTATATTCGTATTGAGAATACAAGGTATGTAAGGTTACTCTTTCCGTATGCTTCTACAACATATTGTTCACATTGATATTGGGCTTGTTTCAATGCCGAGGGGCTTTGAAGTATAGCAAATCAGGTTGACGTATAATGTTATTCATATGTGTCTTATTCTTAGATGACTTATGATTCATTTATCTCTTATTCATTGATCGAAGTTCCAAAGATGTCATAACATGGAAAATTCTAAAAGAATTATCTCAAGAGAGTACTAATGTAAGAGAATCTAATTATTCTTGAATAGCATTTTTCAATCATGTCATGTTCCAAAGTCCTATAGTATGATGATTATCTTTGTACCAATCTTTCACAAGTAAAAGTACCAATCTCTTAAGAGTAATAAAAAAAGTAATGTGCAAGCTAATATATCTATTCCTCATAAGTAAAGATGTCAATATCATGAAGTAAAGGAGTGAAGTGAAATATGTATATGAGTGTGCCTCAACTAAGGTTATGATCCTCAATGTCTCAATCACTCTTAAGAATGGAAGTAAGAATAAAAAGAGAAAGAAGTAATGTATAATTAATGAGTAATCATGGGTGGTATCCCAGGGGTTAAAATGCCTAGCATGAGTCGATCCTAATAACATCGGTGGTATCCCAGGGGCGACATAAAAGCTTAGCATGGGTCTATCCCTATACATCCCAGGGGTGATAAAAAAGCCTAGCATAGGTTATCATGGTACATCTCAGGGGCGACACGAAAGCCTAGCATGGGTTACGATAACATCCTAGGGGTCACAGTACCTAGCATGGGTTAATGACATCCCAGGGGTGACACGCAAGCCTAGCATGGGTTCACATAACATCCCAGGGGTCAAAGTACCTAGCATGGGTTAATCTCATCCCAGGGGCAACAGAACAGCCTAACATGGGTAGAACAAGAAAGATGAGCGTATGTAAAGACAAGAGAAGTAAAGAACGTAATATACATGGTTCATCACATACAGAAAGAGAGTTTATTCACATTCACTATTTTTCTTGTATTGACTCTATTGTTGTTGTTATTATGTATGATGAATTTCTTATGAGCCTTACATACTCAGTACATTCTTCGTACTGACCCCCTCGGGGTACTTACCTTACATGTTGTAGGTGCAGGAATTAGTAGACCTCCTCTGTAGGCTGTGGACCATTTGCAGATCTTTGGTGAGCTCCAGTTGCTTCGGGGCTTTTCGAGTCACAGTTGTATATTTGTTTTGATATTGTAAATGTAGTTTAAAATGGGGGCTTGTCTCGACTATAAGTTGGTCTTGTAGATGCATCTGTTAGAGGCTTTTGTAGACATATGTGGGTATGTGAATGTAAGATGTACGTTCATTTCGACGTGATGGCCCCAACGTCCAATTTATATATATATATATGGCATATGTTTCCATATCCATGACTTTCGCATAGTTACATGAGGTATAATAAGGTTCATATGAGGATATGCCTACGAATGTTCATGAGCAAAGATTCGTTCTCTCGGGCCATATCGGCTTTGGGTGCCAGTCCGGCCCGAATGGGATTTTGGGTCGTGACATCCCAAAGGCTAGTTTCTGAACTTGTTACGGGCACTACAAGTTTCTGGTTATGTCTTTTGGCTTAACCAATACCCCAGATGCTTTCATGAGCTTGATAAATAGAGTGTTAAGTCCTTTTTGGATTTGTTCATTATTGTGTTAATTAATGATATACTTGTTTATTCAAAGAGTGAAAGAGAGCATGAAGTTTATTTGCGTTCTATGCTGAAGTGGTTGAAGTCGAAGCAATTGTATGCTAAGTACTCTAAGTGAGAATTCTATCTTTCTTTGATGTCATTCTTGGGGCACATGGTTTCCAAGGAAAGAGTTATGGTGGACCCGCAAAAGATTGAGGTTGTTAAGAATTAGGCCAGACCGACCAACATGACAGAAGTCTATACTTTGGTGGGGTTGGCCAGTTACTATCACTGGTTTGTTAAGGATTTTACCGCCATTGCTTCACACATGACCAGCTTGACTTCGAAGGAAGTTCCATTTAAGTGGGATAACAAATGTGAGGAGAGCTTCCAAAAGCTTAAAACTTTGTTAACTTTGGCTACAGTACTAACCCTGCCTGTTGAGGGTAAGGATTTTGTCATATATTTAGATGCTTCATGTTTTGGTTTAGGTGTTGTTTTGATGCAGGATCAGAATGTGATTGCATATACTAAGAGGCAACAAAATCCCTATGAGAAAAACTACCCCGTGCATGACTTGGAAGTGGCAGCCGTGGTATTTGCTCTAAAAATTTGGAGACACTATCTCTACGGGGTGATATGTGAGGTGTTCACTGACCACCGCAGCTTACAACACGTGTTCACCCAGAAGGATTTGAATCTGAGATAGAAGAGATAGATGGATTTGATTGAAAACTCTAACATCTCAATCCTGTATAACCCAGGTAAGGCCAATTTTGTGGCGGATACACTAAGCTAGAAACCAGTGAGCATGGGGAGTTTAGCATTGTTGGAGGTGTACAGGCACCCATTGGTGAGAGAGGTACAATCTTTAGCTAACGATTTTCTAAGATTACAAAAAACTAGCGAAGGAAAGGTGTTGGCACATGTGGAGGCTAGGTCCACATTTTATGATCAGATTAAAAGTATGCAGTTTGAGGATAAAAAATTGAGCAACCTCAAAGAAAAAGTGTTACTAGGGGAGGCAAGAGAGGCATTTCTTGATGACGAGGGAGCTTTGATTATCTGAGGTCGATTGTGTGTACCCCGGATAGGTAACTTAGTTCTAACCATTTCGTAGAGGCTCATAATTCAAAGTATTTCATACATTCGGGTGCCAACAAGATGTATAAAGAATTGAGGCAATAATATTGGTGGAGAAGGATGAAACGAGACATTGTAGATTTTGTGGTTAAGTGTCAAAACTGCCAACAGGTCAAATACGAACACCAAAAGCCTAATAGTACTTTTCAGAGAATGCCCATTCCAGAATGGAAGTGGGAATGGATAATGATGGATTTTATGGTTGGTATTCTCAAAACCTTGAGGAAATGCGACTCCATTTGGGTTATTATTGATCGATTGACTAAGTCGGCTCACTTCATTTAGGTAAGAGTTGATTATAATACGGCTAAGTTAGCCAAGATTTATGTAAAGAAAATTGTAAGGATACATGGGGTACCGATGTCAAATATGTCAAACAGGGGCACTCAGTTCACTTCCAATTTCTAGGAGAGATTTCAGTCCGAGTTAGGTTCTAGATTGGACCTGAGCACAACTTTCCACCCGCAATCGATGGTCAGTCTAAGCGTACTATCCAAGTGATTGAGGATATGCTCTGGGCTTATGTTATCGACTTCTAGGGTCAGTGGGATGAATATTTATTATTGCGTGAATTTTCTTACAACAATAGCTACCACTCTAGTATTAACATGGCTCCTTTTGAGGCCCTATATGGTAGAATGTGTAGGTCCCCAATTGGGTTGTTTGACGCATATAAGGGGAGTCCTTGGGGAACTGATATTCTCAAGGACTCTATGGAAAAACAGAGATTCATACAGGAGAAGCTCATAGAGGCTCAAAGCCGACAGAAGGAATATGCTGACAAAAAGGTGAGAGACAAGAAGTTTGAAAAGGGGAAGAAGGTACTTTTGAAGGTGTCACCCATGAAGGGTGTGATTTGATTTAGCAAGAAGGGCAAGTTGAGCCCAAGGTACATAGGACCCTTTGAGGTGTTGAAAAAAGTAGGGTCGGTAGCACACAGGTTGGCATTACCCCTTAGTATGTCTGGGCTTCACCCCGTATTCTATGTTTCAGTATTAAAGTAGTACCATGGAGATGGTGACTATATTATTCGTCGGGACCCAGAACTGTTTGATAAGGAGTTGTCCTATGAAGAGAAACCAATTGCTATTCTAGCTAAAGATGCGAGGAGGATGAGAACACATGTTATTCCTTATGTGAAGGTTAAGTGGAGGAACCGTACCATTGAGGAGGCTACATGGGATACATAAACGGACGTGCGTAAGCAGTATCCACACTTGTTCATTGACACATGTACCTTCTATTCCAGTTGTTATATTTTAGGCCAGTTGTCATTTGGGGACGACGAGTGGCACATTGGTATCTAATGGAATGACCCAAAATATTGTTACACTAAAATATGAGGTGGAAACTTCCCCTAGACTACCCTTAGTGAAATTTTGAAAAATCTAGGGCTAGTCTAGTATTAAGTTATTTTTGAGGGTGTAATGGTCAAATGAAATCTTGTGTTTATTTGGTTTGTAATAGCAGGGTTTTACATGATAATTAGATATCCAATGAGTATAAGAAGTCATAGCAACATTCGACACTTGAAACAGAGTTATAGAACTCCTGTTATAACATTTGTCATGGAAGGGTTGGTTCGCGATGTCTAAATTTGTGGTGTGTGTTGTAAAATGAGAAAAAATAAGGAGAGGTCCTGAGTTTCTACCTCAGACCACTGCAACGAAAAAATTGACCGCTATAGCGATCATAGGAACCGCAGCGGTGGCCTCCATGAAAAATGACTTGAACCGCTGCAACGGTAATGCGTAGTAAAGTTACAGTTTTAAAATCCAAAAAAACATTTTCGTTCGCAACTTTTTTGAAAAAAATAATAAGGCTTTGGGGAAGGTGATTTTCAGAGGGTTTGTGGAGTTTTTCATCTTTGGAGGAAAATAATTACATTCTAGACTTGAATTTACTTCATTTAACCTTAGACAACCACTAGAAATTAAATTAATGGCGGATTTTGGGTTTTAACTCTAGTTTGTGGAAATAAATGAAAAGTGGTGGAAATGTGGATAATTTTTGTATATAATAATCCTAGGGTGTTGTAAAACACTAATGGGACTAGAATTATGGTTGTTTACGTTAATTCAAATAAAATCCATGAGGTTTAAGAAATAGAAAACCCTAAGATGATGAAATAGGGTGATTTTAAGGCTAAAATCCGTGATTTTTGATTCCCAATAGTTAAAAAGGGAAGACTTATTTAAATGAATATATATTCTTGTTGTTGTAAATCACGAATGAGATTAAAAAGGCAAAAGTGTGGCTTAAAGGTGACTTTGAGCAAAGGAGTTGAGGTAGGCTATGATTTTATTGCAGAACTTAGACTCTCATAGCTTTATGCTTGTTGGTGAACTTGACATCTATGATTTCTTTCAAGCATGACTTGTGATTTAATGACTGCATTGTATTTCATTTGTATTATGATGATATATTGAGATGATGGATCGGGTATCATACTAGCATGGATGTGATATTTTGTGATAATGGGTCGGGTACCACATCGGTACGAATATGACATGTTGGGAAAATGGGTCGGGTACCACGCCTGTACGATATGATATTGATAATGAAGTTGAGAAGGGTGAAAGATGATGCGCTTATCTTGCATACATACACTTATACATATGCATTGGGTGCCTTATGATGACTATACATGTCGATGAGTTGAAATGAAAATAACTAAGTGTGAGAGTCTGTGAAAGTAAAATTATGGGTTGTAATTGTGTGATGATATCTGATGTGTTTATTTGAATGATATTATTGGTTATGAGTTCTGTTATGATCGTTTTTATACTTGTTTGGCTTGCTTACTTGTACATTATTGAGTTAGTCGGACTATGATGCTTACCAATACTTGTTTATGTACTGATGCTACCTGTACTCTTCCTTTTGTTGAGTCTAGAACATCTTTCAGCGGTTGACACTTGACCTCGGCTCTAGTTAGCAGTTTAGATTGGATTTTGAGGGTGAGCTTCATGTCCGGGAAACCATCAGATCTTCTTATGATGTTGATATCCCTTGTTTCGGGACTAAAATAATTCCTTTTTGTTATGTTTTTGAGATTTTCTAGTTGTTTCCTGACTTAGTTATTTTTAGATGTTCTTGTACGGTGACTTCAGGTCTCGGGAATGTAATAAGTAGATATATTCACACTCTATTGGTTTGAATATTGATGTTGGTTGGACGAGTGGGTTAAATTATTAAATAAACTTCCTTTTAGCACTTGTTTTAATACATGGGGATTTATATAACATGAATGTGAGAGTAACACTTATGTGAGTAAGGGTGAGACTAATATGGTTCTCCCGCCATAGGTTAGGGTGGGTACCAATCATAGCAGATTGGGTCGTGACATTAGTGCATCTTTACTTAGTGACGAAACACTAAATCGTCTCTGTATACATTTAGTGATACATGGTTTAGGGACGAAATATTAACGAATTGTTTTCAAGAAAGATTTTTTATGATGAAATGTGATTTTTAAGTGACAGCATAATTCGTAGTTGATAGTCGAATTTGTTGTAGTGCATATATAACTGAAACACACGTTAAGTTTGGCTAAAATATAAATCATATGTGTCTAAATACAAAAGCAAAAGAAGCGAGAAAAAGTGTATTCTTTCATCTAAAGTTGTTTAATACTAGTATTCGTACAAAAAAACAAGAAGCAATTATTATTTAAATGTGGCGACAAAAATAGGACATTAGGTAATTTTTATAGGCATGTGAACATAACAAATTTGTCAAGCATGGTTTGGAGGTTTGAAGTTTGAGTGAAGACTCCATCAACATGAAATAACAAACATTTTGCTATCTTCCCGGATCTATTCTCCTTCTGTTGTATGATTTGTTTTGCATATATGTGGTACTAGTATAAATTAATTATAAGTAATTGTTAAAAAATATTTTAAGTCCACAATAAAATAGTTAGAGCCAATAACCGCAATCTAAGCATAACCAAGTAAAGTGGCCCTCCTTTTCAAAAGAAGTCAACATTGTAGAGAAAAAGAGGATATGGTTCCGTTTTAGAAGTAGGATCAAACAGATTATAATTGTCATTAACTAAATACTACTAGTAATAATAATTAATGTTTAGAAAATGAAAGCATGTTGCTGATTGATAAGGAAAATTACAAGAATATTGATGGATGAGGATGATGGATTTGAGGATGCAGGGACAGGGACACCTTTATCTGCAATAGCTGAGGCATTTGAGGAGCTTTCGTCAAACTGCAGCCCCTACAATGATCTTATGCTCAAGCCTTTTTGTGATGCTTGTTCCCTTGTTTCTGTTCTCTTGGGATCCTTAGGGATTGCTTTTAAATTTGCGGAGCTTGAATACGTCTCCAAAGTTAGTTAAAAATAATTATTTACCTTTTTTATTCTTTTAAATTTTCTTCCATCGTTTGTCACATTTCCAGGAAAAAGGGTTTAGAGATCTCAAATAGATTGGATTTTCCATGAAAAGTTACATAATTCCATATGTGAGACTTAACACCCCACACAACCAAGACTGGATCATTGAGTAAACAATGAATAAAAATGTGCCTAACTTTAATACCATGATAAGAAAAATATAACAAAAACGGACCCTAAATATACCCATGAGATCAGAATTTCCTATGATCATATAAAGATTCACATAATAATCAATGTGGGACTCATAAAATAGGTTGGATAGAAGTATTATTGAGATGTGTTAGAAAATTGCAGCTATTACTTAGATACTATTATGGACATAATAGATCTTGGCTTATAATCTAGCAAAGCTTGGAATAAACTATTACCTCGTTAAGAAACCAATTTGAATGATTTGCCTATCTTCTATTTCCCAGGATGTTTATTTCATTTTTTTTAAAACATCATAAAGAACATAGAGGAGCATTAGCAGTTTGAAAACCAAATGGTATCCCCTTCATGATTGTTATTCAGTGGTGATGTATGCAAATGTTTTAATTACTCCTACGAAACAAAGGATTTACTTACCATGAATTGGTCCCTAATCAACACCATGAATGCTCAAGGCCTAGCATTACAATGAGAATTGGCCTCCTATATGTGTGGTCTGACCACAATACTTTTTAAATAAAATGTAGGTTATGCAATAACTTCCCGGAGATATTGCAAAAGAAGGCCAAACATATCATGATGGCTTTATTGCTTTTGCATGTATGTGTTTCTAGTACTCTTTCAAAACATTGAAACAGTTAAGAACTGGCATGAAGCACCGTAAATAATCCACTAGGTACATGTTATCTTCCTACCAACATAGATATCGGGTAACTCTGTTCATAGAGTTAAACAGATGGAAGAATTGACCTAGTTTTACCTTTGATTGGATTCAACCATTGTTTCTCAGGGTTATTACTCCACCTCTTCCACTGGAAAACATTGGAAAGAAAATTGAATGAAGATGTTGTTCTAACTAAATCGGTGGTCATGAGATGCAAATCACACTTGGATTGGATTTATTTATTTAACTCCTGAAAGTAAAGCTTTATTTGGTAAAGAGTATAGGTTATTTGCTCTCAGTTGCAAATCCAATGATAGAAATTGATAGGGTCTACTACAGGTCGTTGTGTTAAAACCCTTCAGCTAGCCTCTACCGTGGGGACTTTATTTTGCTTATAGATTTAAAAATCTTTCTGCTTTCTCATCTGGTATTGATGCCTTTTCACTAAAAGTATTTTCTTTGTCTTACGAATATCAATTTTCCTTGTTGTTCGAGGATGAATTGACTTTCAAACTCCTTCCTCCCCTTTCATCCACAACCTTCAATTTTGGCCTCATCTCAGATTACGTTGTTCTTTAACGTTTGGTTTGATAATTAACATGTTCGTTGCATAGTGCATGGAAATTATTTTCAATGTCTTAAAGCCATGAGCTCAAATCAATTGAATGCAGAAATACTTCTTGTTAAGGATAAATGTGACAATAAAGAACCTCAAGTTTTAAATATATCTAATTTACTTTAAGAGACTAGCTGCATTGGTAAGTGTTGGAATAATTTAACCTAAATATAGCATAATAGATACAAAGGAGGACTATATAGGTGGACTTCAAATAATGAGGCACAGTATATTGATTAATTTGTTGTGGGAAAGTTTCTAACAATTAGGAAATTACATTCCATTTATGCAGTATTAGATTCTGTTATCTTTTTGGTAGTTTCCCATTATTTAATAATATATGTAATTTTCTTCCAGTTTAAGCATGAATGTCACTTTCAGGTACGTGATCTTGCAGAAGCATCAGAAATATTTGGAACTTTGAATAATATCCTTGATTATGATGTTAATAATGATACAGTGAGAACACCGGGAAGCCTTTCACGCAATTTACGTAGGGTTCGGCAGGGTCTAGACCTGATCAGAGCCTTGTTTCAGAATTTTCTTTCAATCTAGTATGTTTTACTCTTTTCGTTTTATATAATGTTATTTCATCTGTCTTTTGTTTGACTGAAGTTGTGCATAATTTTTTGCATAACCCAATTTTGTGTTGTCTTATTTTTTCAATTCTTAGTATTGCCAGTTATTGTTTTCGTGTACTTTTAGACTACTTTATGCATAAGAAATTATTGTTACTAGAAATAAAAGAATGGATGTGGCCCTGACTTTGTTTCAAATTCAATAGTTTACTTTTGCATTAAAGCAAGCTGGATTCAGGTCACTTCTATCAAAGAGATTCATGCTGCATTAGCAAATTTTTTTCTTTATAGAAAATTTATAAAAAAGCTCCTTGTTTCTTTTTGGAATCAAACAAACTCAATGGTTGATTAGGATAACGCTCAAACTTATCTGGCTATTTAATTATTGAATGAACTTTCCAATTCTTTCCTTGTAGACTTGTTTTAATAGATGAATGAGATGATAAATTTAGAAGAAATTAAACAAAATAAAAAGAGAAGTCCAAACATGCTCCTCCTAATGTTTTCAAATGTTTAGGTTTTTACTACATAGTGGCTCTATAGAAGTACTACCCACTGGTCACTTACAATGAACTAAATGATGATCATCGCATAGTTATGAAGGATATTTTGTACATAGGACTAGACGTAAAATATGATATTTGTGAAATGAGAAGTAAATAATGTCCTTGTATAACTTTTGTTTATCAATTACCAGAGACGCGCAAAGAATTATGAAGGTTCCTTCCAATTTCTCTCTAAATGTTTTTCATTTCATCCTGACACTTGTATATTAGTTTTTATATTTTAACGCTCTCTAATCCTTTATAGTTTCTCTTTAGTGACGAATCCCTGAAAGAAGCAGCTTCAATGGCTTATGCAAAAGTTTGTGCACCTTATCATACATGGGCTGTCAGAACTGCTGTCTCAGCTGGTATGTGTGCTCTTCCAACAAGGGACCAACTTCTCATGAAACTAAATGAGTCTGGTAAGTTTACTTTCTCACATTATTACACAATTTGTGGTTCTGCCAACCAAATTGTTGCTTTATCCATGGAAATAAAGATTTTGTTTTTGAATTAGGATATGGTATAGTTGCTTTTCAACAGTACATAGAGTATAAGATTAAGAGAAGATACTTTGATGACAAACATAATTCGTATCCAAAGCATGAAAACGATAGACTAGTGAATGAAATATATAGGTCCTTAGATCACAAGAAATGTTGCATATATATGAGATGACGTCGTAAATAAATTACATTACTATTTGGGTTCTGCTAATTGTTTCGATTTTGAATCTTAATCCAAATGATCTAGATGATGGGTTTGTCTTATACCATTAGAATCCAGGAACTGCGTATTTCATAAAATAATTTCAGCCAATTACCAGGATAAATTCTCTCTTTGTCTAACATTCTTTTGAATGAATTGAATAACACTATGATTTTGGTTTTTATTGACATCCAACCATAAGAACTATTTCAATAATATTTTTTGATCAGATGGTCGTCTAGTTTGAGTATTGACTTATTAAATACAACCTTGACGTATCTGGCTCTAATTTTTAAGTTTAACTTAGGAATTATACCCTTGCTGAAATAGTCGCCGCAAATATATGAATTATGTTAATGAACTAGCAAAACGAACTATTCGACTTGTTTTTTCTTGGCATCAAAGGTTATGTTATGTGTATAGGAAGTAAAGCATCAATTCATATATGTCCTCCTAGTGATGTTTCAAGTTTCTATCATCAGAATTAAGATTAAATTACTTACTGTTGCTACTATATCAGATGATTCAGCGGAGAGAGAAATGAGAAGATACATTGATGCTTCGCTTCCAATCATCGAATACATTGACAAACTTTATATTTCAAGGAATATAAGCTTGGATTGGTGATTTTCCTGTAATAAATGCCCATCATGTCTTGAAAACTAGAGAGGATATTTAGAAGCAAAAAAAAAAGTCCAAAAGTTAATTCTGATTGCTATAGAACATGTACTCCATATTGATACTCTGTTCTGTCTCCACATACCATAACCGAGATCTTGGGCATGCGAATATACTTGATGGGAGTATCGGCTGTGTTGGTAAATTAAATTATGCTTCTAGAACAAAAAAGTTCTCTAGTTTTACACTGGAAATTTGTACCAAAATTAGTTTGAGTAAATATACTGAGTCCTTTTCCCAGGTTTGATTGATTCAGCGAACCTGCAGTATGTAAAATAAAGTACTACTCAGATTCTTACTTGTGGAACCCCTGGGAATAGGAACTTGCACCTTTTGTGTATGATTTCAAATGTTTTACCGCTAAATTTGATTATCTATACCTGTATTTTGGCATTTCATAATTATCCTACTACTTTCTTTTTGTAATCTACAGAGAAGGGTTCATAAACTGATCCGGGCTTTACCATTATACATAATACATGATTTCTTTCAATTAGAATATGAGCCATGTTCAAACTAAATGAAACTTAAAGCTAGTATTTACCATTGACTGATAAAAGTTGTGTTTATCATAAAAATTGTTATTTTGGGGAACTTGTTTTGTTGCGCTTAGACTGTATTTTTACGAATTGCTTTTTTGCCTGGGCCATCACAAACTTTTTATGTTGAGGTTATCATGAAATTATCTAGTACTTGTTGCCTCATTAAAAATCTTTTCTAAGAAAAAAGTCATCCGAAATTAAAAAACCCCAGCTAAGGAAAAAAGTGCAACATATACCTTTGTCCTCCTCAAGAATAATAACCGCCCTTATGGTCATTTTCTAATTTTTCCTACTTTTCTCCATTTTACCCTCCACTTAGCTTTGTATTAGTATTTATGACTTGTGGGGTTGGATAGTTTGATTGCCATGGTGATCAGATGAGTTTTTGAGTTTCGAAACTTTGGAATGTATGGAGTTTGATCAAAGTTAGCATTTGGTGTTGGCGAGGTCGGATCTAAGTTTTGACTGTTCCAATAGGTCTAAAGGGTGATTTTTTACCTAAGTATAGTGTTTTTTTAATTCCTGAGGCTTTTGGGGGTGTTTGGATCATTTTTTTGGTTTGAATTATAAGTTTCCTTATGTTTTTAGTTGACTTCAGTCAACAATAAGTCCAGAATGTGTTTAACAACTGGTTTTCACAATTGGTTTGTGTTCGGTAGATTTCGGGTGAGTTTTGATGCATGTCTAAATTTTGAAACTTGGCTGATGAACCAACTACTGATTTAGTTGGTTTCCTTCTTTGTGATCATGAGGTGGAACTGCGATCGCAAAACTTTGTCATGTTAATCACCGTATTTGTGAGATTGGGCCTCGAGTTTGTGAAGAGAAAGTTTGGGGCTGGATCAGTAGTGTTGTAGCCACCCAAATCGTCATTATGCTAAATATCTATCCAAAAATCTGTTTTGACTAAGAAAGTTTTATTCCAGACCTTAAAGGAATTATTTCATAGGAAAAAGTTGTGGCCCAAATTGATTTGGGCCAAAATTGAAAAAATTAAGCCAGGCCACTGACCCTTTGCTGCAACAACAGATATGCCACTATAATAACGTCGTTGCAGTGATGATGTGTCATCTTATGACGGCACATTTCACATCTTTATCTAAGAATAATCGCGAGTTTTCAAGCAACATTTGGTGTTTTTAATGTGTTTTATGTTTGCTTTCAGGTAATTAGCTAGACCTTGTGAAAGAAAGGAAATTATGCAGAAAAGAGAATGCGATGGTGCCACTGACGGGCCGTTAAGAGCATTGCGTACTGCCACTCTGTCCTTCACAACTTATTCAGAAACTAGTGCACAATCAAGGTCTCGGCGGACCTTCAAGTCCTACCCATAATAGGTTGAAAGTTAAAGCCCAACGACTGCATAGCCAACGAATAGTCAGGGTCGTGGAAGACAGTCACCCCATCCGTTAGTTCTTAAGCAGATTGTGAATTAAATTAGACTCTTCTGAAGGTCATAGTGGCTGACCGTCACCCATACGACGGTCCGTCAGGCTCACCCTTAGCAGTAACGCGGCATCCCAGATTCAAATTTTAAATCCTGCTTTATTTGGAACATATAAATACCCAGTTTAGGGTTTAGAATAGGTGTCTTGCATAATTGATAATTTTTATACGTTTCTTTCTCTGGAGAATCACCCGTAAAGGGCTAATAGCTTATTGTTCTTGGTTTTTGATTCAAAGATTGAAATTGGTGATTTCTCTATTGTAAGGATAATACTTTGCTCTATGAAAATGATCTTTTTCATCTTATTTCTTACCATGAGTGGATAAAACCCCCATCACTAAGGTTGTGGAATCCTTGGTGGAAAATCACTGCTAGGTTCAAGGGTGTTGAATTTGTATTGTTTTGTGATTATATTATGAATTCCTTTGGTTTAATATATTTATGATGGTTGCAAACATTGGGAACAAGTCTTAAGTTAATTTGCTTAAGTAAAGATTTTAAAAAATAAGATAATGGATTCATAACAAGAGTTTGGAATTTCTAACCTCCAAACTAAAGATTAATGCTTTAACAAGGTTAGTCTATTGAGGTTGAAATTGGGTTATATGCTTGTCACTTCAAGGTTGAGAGAATTGAGGTGCATACTCAACTATTTAGGTTGGAAAACATTTAGATGAATTATTAGGATTGATTACCATATAATCACGTATCCTGATATAAATTCATATTTACTCATGCCCCGAAAGTGATTGGAAACCAAGGTGAACACAGTCCAAGTTTGTCTTTCTTCATTGAATTAAGTGTTGCAAAATTTACCGTTGTTTACTGAAATTGATATTCATTAAAAATTATTAAATAACCCCCCCACCCCACTCCCCGTTATACAAAAATTGCTGGCTTATTATTATTGAAACTACATATTACTTGTTTTACACCTTATTCCCTGTGGGATTCGACCCCAACCACTATTGGGTTTCATATTTGACAATAACAGCTTACACTCTTCAAAAGGGAGTTGTTGTTTGGGAGTATCTAATTTTGGCGCCTTTGCCAGGGAATACAGTTGTTAAATAAGTTTTATGTATGTTATTTGACCGTTAGTCCAATTTCCTACTTTTACTTTTATTTGTTGCTTGTGTAATTGCAGGTTAATATTGGTGCATGCCAAGTACTCGTCGTTTAGCAAACCGTTGTTTCCCTACAATCCTAAGTTAAACAAAACGTTAAGAAGAAATATGGAAGGACATCAACGTAATCCAGAACATGGACCAGGGCATGTTCAACTACCCGGTCGTGTACTAAATGAAGATGATGACGATTTGGGTGATGAGGAGTTGAACGATGTTGTTGATAGGTCAACATGATGATAATGTTGCCCCAGTTAATAGAAATTAGAAACAAAGGGGTAGAAGACCCCAATAGACTGCAGTGATTTACTTTAGACGACGATGAGGACGACACTGATTTAGATGGAGTTGGGGCTACTGGAGACATTGTCCCACCTCCACCTGCTCCTGGGACTAAGTTAAATATCACCATCACCATGATCTAACTACTGAACCTGAATGTTTTATTTGTGGGTCTGCCTTGTGACGATCCGAATTTACACTTAATGAACTTCATCAACATTTACAGGTCATTTGATAATCCAGGAGTGTCACAGAATGTAATTTGGTTGAGATTGTTTTCATTGTCTCTGAGTGGGGAGGCAACCTTGTTGTTGAATGAACTGCCTCCCACTTCTATAACACAGTGGAGGCAATTGAAAGGAGCTTTCCTAGAAAGGTTCTTTCCGCCTTCCAAAATGTTACAATTGCAGGATGAGATCAGCAATTTCAGGCAACTACAACACAAGCCATTGCATGAGACATGGCTTAGGTTCAAGAAAAAGTTAACTCAATGCCCAAATCACCATCTCACTGATGAACATCTGATTCAAACATTCTATAGATCACTGAACTCTGTCACAAAATTGGTAGTGGATAATCTAGCTGGGGGGATGCTTTTATGGAACATACTTATGCAGAGGCCACTGAGATACTTGACCGATTAACAAAAAATAGTAGAACATGGCATACTAGAGAGTCTCAGGTAAGAATCAATACCTATGCAGTTGGTATGTCGGCAGAGCAACGCCGAAGAGAAGAAGAGCGTGATCAAGATATGGCACATATGAAGACTTAAATTGACTTGTTGACCAAAAATTTGTTATCTGGTGGAGTTAAGAAGGTGAAAGTTGTGGGATCGCAGAATAGAGCAGCTGATTCTGATTTTGAATAATAGGTGAATTACTTGAACAATCAGAGGGGTTTTCTGGCTAATGGCCAAGGAAATCAAGGTTGGAACTATCAAAGAGACAATTATTATGACAAGTATGGTTATAGAGATCGCGACCAAGGTAACTAGAAGAACAAGGATGATAGAAGTGGTTTGTATGTACCACCGGGTAATCATGATATTTTTACTAATGACTCAGGTAAGCTCTCTATGGAAGTTGCAATAGCAAATGTGTTAATAGGGGTTGAGTCAACTGAAGCGGGTATTAAAGAGGTGAAGACTGACTTGTCTTCAATGAGTCAACTAGTTGACTCCTATTCAATTTCAATCAAGCAGCTGGAGTTTCAGTTGGGCCAACTATCTGTAGCCTTTAATTAGTGTAAGGTTGGCACCCTACCAAGTGCTACTGTGAATAATTCGAGGAATGATGGTGCATGCTTGGATGTTACCACGAGGAGTGGTAAAGTATTACCTGAACCCTATCCAGTGGTTCAAACTCATTTGGAGGATGTTTTCTCTGATTATGAGTTGAGGTGTGATGATGGTAGCATGAATGACATTCATGTTGAGTCTGATAGACAGGAAAATGGTGATGAACAAGTTGTGGATGCTGAAAAATCCACAAAAATAAAGAGTGATGCTGTGGTGAATGAGGAAAAGAGTAAAATGGTCACAAAGCCTTTAGCTCAAATTCCTAGGTTGCCCCCTACATTCCCTCACCGAGCGAAAAAATAAGATAGAGGATGGAAAGTTTTCATAGTTCTTAGCTTTGTTAAAACAGCTATCGGTGAAAATTCCATTGATGGAAGCCCTTGAGCAGATGTCGGGTTACGCTAAGTTCATGAAAGATTTGGTCACCAAGAAGATAGCATCGAGGTTGTTGGTTCATAAGAATGCCAACCCATGAGCTTTCACCATCCTTTGCATAATTGGTGCTATTATGTTTGCTAAGGATCTATGCGATCTTTGTGCAAGCATTAATCTAATGCCCTTAGCTATTTACCTACAGTTGGTCTTAGGAGCTCCCAAACTGACATTCGTGCGGCTACTGATGGCTGACCGTTCGATCAAGAGGACTGAGGGGATCTTGTATGATGTTTTGGTAAAGGTAGAGGATTTCATATTTCTCGGTGATTTTGTTATTCTAGATTGTGAGGTAGACTTAGAAGTGCTCATAATCTTTGGTAGGCCATTCTAAAATACTGGGCGAGTGGTTGTTAATATGGAATGCAAAATTGAAATTCAGGTTGAATGATGAGGAAGTTAAGTTCAACATATGTCAATCAATAAAGCAGACAAGGGAAATGAATGTTGTCTCGGTAATAGATGTGATTGATGAGTCTGAGGAAGAGGTTCCTATTGAGGAATGGTTCACGGTTGAAACTTTAGTCGTCATGTTGATGAATTTTGATGGAGATGGCATTGAAGAATCTGAAGAGGCTATTTGTGCAATTACAGGAATAAGTTCATACTCTTATGAACCTAAGAAGTTGAACCAACTCTTCACTATCCTTGGAGATAACGAGTCTGAAACTTTTGATGAATCTTTCGCAGAAGACTATAGTGACTTAAGAAAATATTTGATGAATCCTCCAAAGAACACTATAGTGAAGAAGAAAATATCAATGTCGCTTATGAGCCAGATCAAACTCAATCTAGTGAAGAACATTCTTGCAAAGGTACTTATTGTACCTGCATAAAAAATGTCGTTAGTGTCATCTCTGTAGATTCCAAGGAGATCTTATTTGATGTCATAGAACACATTAATGATGGTGAGTCTAGCCTTCTCAAGCCAAGATATAACCTTTTTCATACTAAAAGTCCATTGGGAGAATCTAGAATCTCCGGACTTGGACTTGAAGAACAGACCAACTCCTCCGGCAAAACCATCTATCGAAGAGCCACCGGTATTAGAATTGAAGGAATTACCTAGGCACTTGAGATATGCATTTCAGGGTAAGAATACCACATTTCTAGTGATCATTACTGCAGATTTAGTTTAATGGCATGTGGTAGCTTTTGTATCAGTATTGCGGAGATAAATAAGAGCTATAGGGTAGACCATAACGAATATCATTGGCATTCCACCAGGCATCTGCACACACAAGATACAGTTGGAAGAAGAGTGTAATCAAACTATTGAGCATTAGCGCAGACTCAACCCACCAATGCAAGAGGTGGTCAAGAAAGAAATCATCAAGTGGCTTGATGTGGGTGTTGTAAATACTATTTCTAACAGTAAGTGGGTTAGCCCAGTGCAGTGTGCGCCGAAAAAAGGAGGAATGACTGTGGTAGCAAATGAAAATAATGAGTTGATTTCTCTTCGACTCTTCACGGTATGGAGAGTATGCATGAACTATAGGAAATTGAATTCTTAGACTCTGCGGGATCATTTTTTGATGCCCTTCATGGACTAAATGCTTAATCGATTGGCAAGAAGGGGTTGGTATTGCTTTTTAGATGGATATTCTGGCTACAACCAAATATCTATTGCTCATGAGGATCAAGAGAAGATGACCTTTACATGTCCCTATGGTACTTTTATATTGAAGCGGATGTCATTCGAATTTTGTAATGCACCGTCCACATTCCAAAGATGTATGATGTCCATATACTCGGACATGGTTAAAGATACTTTGGCAGTTTTTATAGATGATTTCTCTGTGGTTGGACATTTCTTTGATAAATTGCTTGAAAAATCTTAGCAATTCTTTGCAGAAGTGTGAAGAGGCTAATCTTGTGATTAATTGGGAGAAATGTCATTTTATGGTTAAGAAAGGAATTGTATTGGGGCACAAATTTTTTGTGAAAGAAATTGAAGTTGATCGAGCTAAAATTTAAGTGATTGAGAAATTACCACTACCAATCTCGATGAACGGAGTTTGATGTTTTCTCGGCCATGCAGGATTTTACTGGAGGTTTATCAAAGACTTCTCATAGATTGCCAACCCTTTATGCAAACATTTGGAGAAGGAAGTGAAGTTTGAGTTCAGTGAGCATTGTTTGAAGGCATTTCATTGCCTTAAGGAGAATTTAGTTGCCGCACCTATTATCATTGCTCCGGATTGGTACAAACCATTTGAAGTAACGTGTGATGCGAGTGGAGTTGCGCTTGGAGCTGTCTTTGGTCAAAAGAGGGACAAAATTTTTCACCCTATCTACTGTGCTAGTAAAGCATTGAACGGAGCGCAGAAAAACTACATAGTCACCGAGCAAGAGTTACTAGCTGTTGTTTATGCCTTTGAGAAATTTAAGGCATACTTGCTTGGTACCAAAGTAGTAGTACACACGGATCACTCGGCATTGAGATATATAATGGCCAAGAAGAATGCTAAACCACTATTGATTAGGTAGGTGTTATTACTACAAGAGTTTGACTTTGAAGTCAAAGATAGAAAGGGGTATGAGAATAAGGTAGCAGACCACCTCTCCCAGTTAGAGAACGAAGGTAGAGGATTGGATGAGATAGATATTGATGATTCCTTTCTGAATGAGCAGGTATTGGCAGCTACCCTTGATCTAGTCCCTTGGTTCGCTGACTATGTAAACTATGTGGTGAGTGGGGAAATCCCAAAAAACTTGAGTTTTCACCAAAGAAAGAAATTTCTTCATGATGTAACCAAGTACCTCTAGGATGAGCCTTACATATTAAGGTTGTGTGAGCATAACATCATCCGGATATATGTACCAGAAGTAGAAATGCTAATTATCCTTCAGGCTTGTCATTCGTCCCCTGTTGGAGGACATTATATCGGTGACCGCACAGCATGAAAGGTGCTGCAGAGTGGGTACTATTTTCCTGCTATCTACAAGGATACGTATGATTTTGTCAAGGCATGTGACCAATGCTAGCGTCAAGGGTCAATCTCAAAACATCATGAGATGCCAATGACCAAAATCATAGAAGTTGAGTTATTTGATGTTTGGGGCATCGACTTCATGAATCCCTTCGTAAGATCATATGGGTATAAGTACATCTTGGTTGGAGGTTGTGGCCTTGGCAGATATCAAAGGAAAAAGTGTGGTGGCGTTCTCAAAAAGAACATCTTTTCTCATTTTGGAACCCCTCGAACAATCATAACCGATGGGGGTTCTCACTTATGTAACAAAGTGTTCCGAGCTGTATTGGCAAAATATGGGATGAAACAACACAAGGTATAAACCCCATATCACCCCCAAATGAGTGGACATGTAGAGGTGTCGAATTGGGCATTCAAGATAATATTGGCCAAGTCTGTGAATGCTAATAGGAGTGATTGGTCGAGGAAACTTAATGATGCTTTGTGGGCCTACTGTACTATGTTCAAGACCCCAATCTCTATGTCCCCCTACCAACTAGTATTTGGTAAATCTTATCACTTACTGATAGAGTTTGAGCACAAAGCCTTATGGGTGCTCAAAAAGATTAATTTAAGTTGGAAGGAGGCTGCCGACCTGAGGTTGGACCAATTGAATGAGATTAACGAGTTCTGACTTTGTGCCTATGAGAGAGATGATCTTTCCATATGGGTGACTTGGTACTTCTATTAAATTAAAGGTTTAAGCTATTTCTGCATAAGTTGAAGTCAAAGTGGTCTAGATCTTTCAAGGTAACACAAATATTTCCATCCGGAGTATTGGAGTTGGAGAACAAAGACGGGAAGTTGTTCAAGGTAAATGGAAAATGAGTTAAGCAATATCTAGGTCCATAAGAAGAGGTAAAAGTGTTAACATTAGTGTATCTTGATGAAGTTTGAGTAGTCAAGATACCCGATTCCTGTTGCGACGTTAAATCAGGCCCCTACAATGTGTTGTATGTTATGATGTTGTAATTTTTTTGGTGAGAATGGTTAATGTGTGTGCTAAGTGTGTAGTAATTTAGGATACAAACAAGATGAGATAATGGTTGAGCTCGATGGCCCAAGTGGCAAACCGTTAGTGCAGGTCATCACCAAGAGACCGGAAATCATTCGTACTAGATAAGCACTGACGGTCAGGTTGATGGACCATCACATAGCTGACGTATCATCAACTGTACCATCAACAAAGAGGTAATGAGAAACCATTCTGGATTGGCTTTACGGACCAAGCGACGGACTGTCACTGGGACCGTCTCAGGTAAGTTTTAACTTCCTCCTATTTTTATTTTTTTTGTCAAATTCAACCCGACCCAACTATACCCAATCCTAAACAGACCTAATACCTACCCATTCCTTACCCTATTTATTTTTGTTATTTGAATTTAGACCCACGTCTTAATATCACCTCTTCCACTTCATCTTCCCAAATGCATCAAACCTCCATATTCACACTCCCAATAACTCACATTCATCACCCATAATTTCCATTAACCAAAATCCATCACCCTTTATCATCAAATTTACCTCATTCAAACCAATACTCATTCTCACGAATTCCCTCAACAAAAAATCATCAAAACACAAAAAAACAAAAATTTGTTCTTTCTCTAAGTTGTTGTGCACTTTGCTATTTCATTTTTACAGTTAGCTTTACAACTACTACTTAGGTATTTTCTTTCGCAAATTAATTTTTAGTTTAAATTTCTTCTTCTCATCTCATGAACAAACACAACCACCCCTTGTGTAAATATTCATTCGGGTCGTTGTGTTGTGGTTCTATTATTAGTATGGTGTGGGGACCCATAGGGTGAAGTTTGAGTAACCCAAGGATCATTGTGATTCTGTCATTGATAACGTGCGTAAAGTTGGGAAAAACCAATGACTAAGTGTTTATTGCCAAAAGTGGGTTGCCCACTGAGTGATAGAAAAATGACCAAAAAGAAAATTTACAAAAACAGGCAGGATCGACGGTCTGACTGACTGGCCTTCACAAATGTGAAGGACCATTAGAAAGACCGTCACAAGAAATTCTTCAAGAATCTTTTCTGTTTAAGGTCTGACAGCCCCACTGGAGGACCATCGCCTTTATGGCGGACCATCAGACCAATCATCACTTGGACATTACTGGGGAATTCTATTTAGGTTCTGGCAATTGAGTTTACGGATTGTTACCATATTGACGGATCCTCAGGATCATAGTCAAGACCAAACTTTTTCTGACGCATGACTTGTTTTTGGTTATATTTTAGTGTACCAAGTCTAACACTTCAACCCTCAGGTACCATGCCTCCAAAAATACAATCACGAGGTGGAGGAGCTACTGTAAGGCAAATAAGGGATACTACAGTGTCAAAGCTATGAGATGAGCCGAAACCAGAGGGTCAGTAAACTAGGGCTCGATATCAGAACACAAGGAGAAGTGAGAAAAGATGAAACTATCCCTTCCAGCCTAAAGAGGAGGATAATTCATCTAGCAGTAAGCCCAATGATGTAGAGGAAAGTGATACCAACTTTTACTAGACCACAAATTTTGAGGGTGGAAAAAAGAGCTCTTCCAGTTTGGACTCAGGAACAGAAAAAGAGCCGAAAGCAGAACTAGTTAAGGTGATTCGTATGAAGGTCCCCAGGGTTTGGGAAAATATAAGGTGGGTAGTTGAAGGAGATGAGACTATATATTATGAGGGGCTTCAACCGACTCAATCTTGAGATTTGAAGAGACCGACTGTTGAAGAATTCCAAATTATAACCACAGAATTATTAGATTATCCAGAACTTGAGAGGGGGTTCAACGAATACCAATTGCATTATTATAGCACCCCTTTAAGAGAGTACTATCAGATGATGGTGCAGGAATTCTTCACCAACTATTTGACGATTCTCAGGAATGATTGCCCAAAAGGGCAAACGATTTCAAACATGAGGAATTGGACCATAATCCAAGTTCGTGGAGTTCTAGTTGATATATTTGAGGATACCATTAAACAATTTTTTTTCGGTTCGACTTACACTCCTTCGGATGCGACCCTAAATTTTGAGCATAGGATAAGAACTGCAAGTTCCCAACGTCGATGGCTAGCACATGTCCTGACAAATTCTGGAGATCCATCCTGGGCTACCAATAAGGATCGAATCGCCAAATCATTATTAAGCCTTAAGGCTAAATTCTGGTGGGATGTGGTAAGATTGAGATTGATGACAAAGGGTGAAGATACAAATCTGGATTTGATAAGGGCAGTGGTGGTGGCTAGCCTAGTAGAGGGGCTGAAGATCAATTTTGGCAAGATAATAGATGATGAATTGTTCACTCGAGCTCATAAAATGTCTAGTGCTATACCTTTTCTTTGTCTCATCACGAAATTATGCAAGAAGGCTAATGTACATGTCATAAGTGGGATTGACAATGAAGTTTTGGCTACTCATAATCAAGACATTGAGCAGTCAAAAGATAAGTCAAATTTTGATTTGACGTTCCAAAAGCAATCATCACAAGGCACTCAATCTTATTCGATTCCAGAGGCATCACATGTTCCCACAGGTATGGATTTTCCCCTTGCTATCATTGATCCACAGGTTGCTTTAGGCATATCAGGGGCTGCTCTTATGCCCACCGTTACTGAGACTACAGATACTACCTCTATTCTACCACCTTATTCAGAGTACCAATTCACCTCGAAAAACTTTGTCAAAGTGGCGCAGACATAGAAGAAGTTTGATAGGTAATTAAAGTCATGGGTTGCATAGTTATCTATGCCTAACTTGACCAAATTTTATGCTAAATAGAAGCACTCCAAAAAGATATAGCTAATCTGAAGAAAAATCCATCTACTGCTAGCTAGAAACTGATATGCCATGGTTTCATGGCACTTTTGATGCTTAAAAAATAAGGAAAATATGCAATAAATTAGGTATGTTTAGCAGGTATGATATGTTTTTGTCCTATCTTAGAGGGAAATAGGTTATGGAGGCAAAATGGAGAGGAAGGGAAAAAGCATGCACTAGAATAGAGCATTTGAAGATGAAAGAGCCAAGTCAAAATCGGGGGAGTAACACGCGGAAAAAACTCACGTACCGTAGGTCAACCCATGTGACATGGGTTGGTTCTGTGGGTCTACTCCTAAATGTTGTTATCAAGGACTAATTCCATGAGATGGACCCACGGAACGTGGGTTGGTTCCATGATACCAAGTCACGGTTCTGTGGGTTGTTGCAGACTTTTTTTTCCTACTTTGCTTAAGATAGGATTCACTTTGAATCTATAAATACCCCTAGATTGTCCTATGTTTAGGAGTTAGTCACTACATTATTATTAGTTAGTTATTTCATTATTTTTATGGATCATAAACACATTATTGATTTTGTAATCTTGGAAAATCGATTCTAGGGTTTTCATTCATATTGAGATTTTAGAGTTTTCTTCTTACTGTGAGTTTACAATTACGTTTTCATCATTGAATAAATAATGAGTAACTAAACCCATCAACTTGGGATGTGTGAAACATGAGGAATTAATGGAATGGGTTAAGTGTGAAGCAATTCTAAACTGGTGTAACTGCATGTATTGTTAATACCTTTATTATAATTGATCTTCTAATGGTTGCAAATGTTAGAAACTCTCATGTATTCTAAACTTGCTAGAGAGAGAGGTAGAGATTGGGAAAAGGGAATAACAATAGAGATTTGAAAATATCAATCTTCATCTAATAACTTGAGCCGTAATAGGGATAGTTAATCTTAAATCAAGAACAAGAGTTAGAGTACGACATTCGAATACCAAGAGGAGAAGAGTGAAATTCATCTAACCAAGGTCGAGTGATGTTTATATGAACCTATTTTGTTAGGTTTTGCATGCAACGCAGCTGGACAATTTTGCCAGCACAAGTAACCAGTGGAGTTAAGGAAACTTCGGGATCACAGTCCTAGTTTCTTTCTCGTATTGATCACAAATCCAAAAATCAATAATTGTTAGTATTACTAGTTGTTTACAAAAATCCCCTTTTTACTTACTTGCCTATTGCTCAGACAAACACTCGACATAATTTTGTCCTATTCCCTATGGGATCGACCCCAACCTAGTTGGGTTCTATATTTGATTCAACGACCGTGTTATACTTTTCTAGATTTATAGATTAGGCGACATTAAATTTTAAAGAAGGGTATTGAAGTTGACAAAGCTAAGATTGAGGTGATTCAAAAGTTACCTCCACTTATTTCGGTGAAAGAAATTCAAAATTTCTTGGGACATGTAGGGTTCTATAGAAGATTCATCAAGGATTTGTCTAAGATTGACCATCCATTATGCAAGCTTTTAGAGAAGGATCTAAAGTTTGAGTTTTATGAGGCATGCCTAAAAGCATTCAAGTATCTGAAAGAGAAGTTGATTTCAGCCCCTATTATTGTTTTGCCTTATTCGACGATGCCATTTGAGGTTATGTATGATTCTAGCTATGTGGCCTTAGGTGCAGTCCTTGGCCAAAGGCATAAGAAGATTCTATATCCGATTTATTATGCTAGCAAAGCACTTAATCCAACTCAGAAAAATTATACTGTGACCGAGCAAGAATTATTGGCGGTGGTCTTTACTTTTGAGAAATTTTAATCTTACTTGATTGGTATGAAGGTGATTGTGCATATAGACCACGCAACACTTAGATACCTTATGTCAAAAAAGGACGCCAAGCCAAGACTAATTCGGTGGGTGCCTATAGTGTAAGAATTTGACTTTGAGGTTAAAGACTGAAAGGGGACTGAAAATCAGGTTGTAGACCATCTATCACGCTTTTCAGACCATCTATCACATTACCATTTCTGCTATTGTACTGTGTTCTTTTATTTATGTATTATACCTTCAAAGAATTCAAAATGATTAAAAAACTGTGTGGTTTATGTTGAATGAAATGAGGACCCCATTAAAAAATTTGTATGAGTATGTAATTAATTCCAGCTTGATAATAGACTGTTGAGGTTCTGTACATAGTATTATTATTTTATAAATAATTAAAGCAGGCTTAAGCTTTAGTGTGCATTTGAAAATTGGTAATGTCACAGTCAATCGGTGCTACAAGTGTGTGAGGCTTTTGCTCTAGTTTCTTACTGTGTGCATGCATCTAGAACTTGCCCAGTCCATTTTGTTAGGTGATAAGCGGGTTGTATAGGATAGGATCACAGGACTTATTTGAATTATAGTCCACTTTCCCTAATAGAAGCCTTCCAAATAATGTATGAACCCCTTGATTCTTATATTGATCCATAATGATTCTTTTATTCAGCACTTACTAACCTTTTCTTCTCTATCATTGCACCTCTATTTTGTCCTTGGTCCCTCTTTGGACATCGTACATCTCAACTCAAGCAAATTGCCTAAGTTGAGGGTGTCTTCTGTGGAAAGGAATGAATGAAAAAGGGTATGAAAATAGTAGGTGATGATTTAAGAAAGCTCTAAGAGTGTGCAAAAAGAAAGAGAAGATTAAGTGAAAAATAAAGGAATGCATTAAAAATGAGCCCATGAAAATAGTGCACTCAAAGAGGCAAAAGTGTTCATATTAATGGGAGAATAAGAATGGAATTGCTGAATGTGACTGTGAAATAATTATTGTTGTGGACTATTGTACGTCAAGGAGGGCTGAGTCACAGATACTAAATCTACCTTACCTACACTTAAGCCTACGTTACAAGCCGAATAAAGCCCTGTAGTAATCCTTGTCAACCAGCCAATGAACCTAGTAAAATAGTAAGGGCAAGCCTATCGTATTGCATGTGCATTGTTTGAATTTTGTTGTGAGAGTGAGTGTGATTTATAGTCCCTAATGGCTATACATATGTAAGGGAATTCTTTGTTGTTAGATCATGTGATTGATAAGTTAACCTGCTGGTTATTAGATTGTACATCTTGGGTGTATGTAGATCAATGATTTGTAGTTTAATGCCAAGCATGGATCCCTGCTAGTTTGTGATTAAACTGAGTTATTGAATTTGTCGCTAATCTTTGTGTAAGGCCCATGAGATGACACACCAGCTGTTTGTTCTATTGAGATCTTGATGTTGGCATAATTTTGTATTGTTTAAGTTGCTTGAGGACAAGCAATCGTTCTAATTTGAGGGTGTTGATGTGTTGGCTTATGACAAAATATTTCACATCTTTAACTAAGGATAGTCATGTGTTTTCAAGCAACATTTGGTGTTTCTAATGAGTTTTATGTTTGCTTTAAGGTAATAAGTCCAACCATGTAAAAGAAAGGAAAGTTTACTGAAAAGAGAATGTGACGGTGTTACTGATGGACCTTTAAAAGCATGGCGGAACGCTGCTCTGTCTGTCACAACATATCTAGAAACTAGTTCACAATAAAGACAAGTGATGGTTCTGTTGATAGACTATCAAGGTCTCAACGGACCGTCACTAAGACCGTTAAGGCCTTCCCAGAACAGGTTGAAAGTTGAAGTATAGCGACGGCCGAACCGATGGACCGTCCGGGTCATGGTGGACTGTCCCCCCATCCATCAATTCTTAAGCAGAATATGAGTTAAATTAGACTCCTACGACCGTCCCAGTAGTGGACTATCACCCATGCGATGGACCATCAGGCTCACCATCATTGGTAATGCAGCATCCTAGATTTAAAATTTAAATTCTATTTTTTTTAAGCCTATAAATACCCAGTTTAGGGTTTAGAAAAGGCATCTTGGATACTTGATAATTTTTATACTTTTCTTTCTCTGGAGAATTTCCCTTAGAGGGATTATAGCTGATTGTTATTGGTTTTTGATTCAAAGATTGAGATTGGTGATTTCTCTATTGTAAGGATAATACTTTGCTCTATGAAAATTATCTTTTTCATCTTATTTCTTTCCATGAGTGGCTAAGAACACCATAAATAGGGTTGTAGAATCCTTAGTGGAAAATCACTTCTAGGATTCAAGGGTGTTGAATTTGTATTGTTTTTGTAATTATATTAAGAATCCCTTTAGTTTAATATATTTTTGATGGTTGCAAACATTGGGAACACGTCTTATGTTAATTTGCTAGAGTAAAGATTTTAACAAAAAAAATAATGGATTCATAACAAGTGTTTGGAATTTCTAACCTCCAAACTAAAGATTAATGCTTTAACAAGGTTAGTCAATTGAGGTTGAAATCGGGTTATATGCTTGTCACTTCATGTTCGAGAGAATTGAGGTGCATACTCATATATTTAGGTTGGAAAACATTTAGATGAATTATTTGGATCGATTACCTTATAATCACATATCTTGATATAAATTCATATTTACTCATTCCCTAGAAGTGATTGGAAACCAAGGTGAACACAGTCCTAGTTTGTCTTTCTCCATTGAATTAAGTGTTGTAAAAATTATAGTTGTTTACTAAAATTGATATTGGTTCACAATTATTAAACCCCCCCCCCCCTCCTATCATACGAAAATTGCTAGCTAATTGTCATTGAAGCTACATATTACTATTTTTACACCTTATTTCCTATGGGATTCAACCCCAACCTTTGTTGGGTTCTATAGTTGACAACGATCGCTTACACTCTTTGAAAGGGAGTCATAGTTTAGGCATATCAAGTGACACTTCCATCACTACAATGGCAATCGAGCATTAAACAACTTGAGGGTTAATTGAAACCCTTATTCAGTTAAAAACTCTTATTTTATCTCCCTCCTTCAAAAACACCCCAAGTGAACTTTATACTAAAAAGGATGAGGATTTGGAGTCCAAGCTCCAAGATGGCGATTCTAAAGCATTTTTGGCAGAATTTTTGATGTTACTAAAGGGCAAAGAACGTGTGAGACCACTCATCGCTCTCCATAGCAGTGGAATTCATCTGCAAGGTAGGTTATGGTTAATTGTAGTAGACTTGGGATAGATGCACGTAATAATTATGGTTATGTCTGGAGATTTCATGTCTCAGGCCTTCGAGCAGTTTGGATGAATTGAATAATAATCAAAATTAGGAAAATGAATTGATGATATTGAATGATAATGTATTGAAATATATTGATCCTTTAATTGTTTAAAGGTATAAGGTTTGCATGAACTTGAGGTAGATAGATAAATGGGAGTGTTTTGGTAGTTAGATGGAGGGTTAAGGCAACTGAAGGTAATGAATGTGAGTTAGGGCTAGAGTATACATTCGGTGGCTTCAAAGTATGTCTAGTAGGGCTTAGATTGAGAGTGGAGGGAGTGGGTAGTAGGTTCCTAGATGCCATTATGAGTATAGACAAGTCCAAAAAGTTATGTGGGTGTGTATTGTGTCGTGGGTTATTTCTCATAGTAGAATGGATATGGATGTAGTACATGGGAAGAATAGTAAGAGGTAGAGATAGAATTTATGATTTGAGTAGTCAGTCGGTATAACCACAAGTGTTGGCTGGTAGGTATGGTAGTAGGTTGGGTAAGTACGAGTCATCCGGGTGTAATATGGGATCAATTTGCTCCGTGCTTGAATCTATTCATATAAAAATGAATGCTCTACTAGCCTTCGAGCACTACATGAGTTATCAGTAGTAGTAAATACTTGCTTGACTTTGTGCTTATATGTGAGTTTGATATTTGGAATTTGCTTTTGGGAATCAATTATGATTATTGACTGTATCATGCTTTAAACATTTGGTTTTGAGATGATATTGAGATGATATATGGATAGGATTTCATGCCGATACTATTATATGGACCGAATTTAAAACCTACACTATTATTGGATTGGGTACCATACTGGTAATGACAAATAGACTGAGCTCGTCCCCAATAGATCATCGCTAAGAGTCCTTGTTGACTCTATTATGTGTGTATACCTTGAATGCATGCACTCATTATTTCATTTGAACATACATATTGTGGTGACCATTGTTGAAAAAAGCTACCTAAGTGTAATTGATGTATTTGTATACCTGTATATCTATTGAGATGAAGGGTTATGATTGTGCTTATTTTATGTCGTATGTTTTGGTTGTTGTGTATGAGTAGTGGACTGGAATATATAGGTAAATGTAAAGTATGCCTTGATTTGGGTATTTTCCTTAACTTTAGTATGCATAGCCTATATTTGTTTATATATGTTCAGGGTATGAGATGATCTGATCTAGTTCTTATAGAATTCTAAAAAATGAGACTAGTGGTCTTGTCAGTATAATTCAGAGGTGGAGTGATGAGTCATAATCATTTTGGACTTAGAACAGTAGGTAGCTTAAATAAGGGCATTTGGGATGATTTATTCATTTTAGAATCTTAACTGGTGTCATGATTTCATCTGTATTATTTGTTGTTGTTATTTTCTTCTAACCTTGATCGACTGACGATGCCTATCAATACGTGTGTTTATGCTGATAGTACACTTATTATATCTCCACTTGGGGTATAGCCATGTTGCAGGTCAGTGGATGTTCCTATAGTTATGATGGTGGTTATTCTTCAAAAAATCCTGTTGTCTCACTCTTACATAGATGTTGTGTCACGGGTCTTCGATTTCATTGCTTAATACTTTTGTACCAATTTAAATTAGGCTCTAGGGAAATTGTTATTTTTATTCTATAATGTAATTAGTTAACAAATGTATTTGGATAAGAGTTTTAGTTTTATTTAGGGATTATTTCTTTTAAAAATAGCTTTGTCTAACTTTTGCACTTAATTAAATGTTTGAGTGGTAAGAGAACTCCAATCTAGGGTGGAGTTGGGAAGGTGCCTGCACGATCCACGAATTGGGTCGTGACAAGTTGGTATCAGAGCCCATGTTATGGGTCTTCCAGTACAAGAGCAAATGTTGAGTAGAATCATTCTGATTGGTGTGTTGACCATTTTCCTTCTTATTTTGCTAGTTAATTGTTGCCTTCCCAAGTTGAGTCCAATTGGTATCTGGCAGATTCCAATTGGTATCTCAAAAATCCCAATTGGGATTAGTTGTTCCCAATTGGTATCTCGTAATGTCTGGAAGGTCAAAATGTTGTTACTCTAACCGGTAGAGGTCAACAAGAGGTGTTGTACTTGTATGCTAATACGGTGAATTAAGTATGGAATGAGTGATATATGCATATTTTAAGTGGTTAGGTTGTATTGATGTAGAGGATGGTGAATTTTCCAGTGCTGCTCATGATCATAACTCTACCTTTAGCTGATTGGCCATGTTTTCCTAGAAGGTACTTGTATTTTGAATATGTGTGTGTTAGGATAGGATGATAGGTGTATTCCTTATATGGAAAGTTATCACATATACTATATCATTGCTTCACTAATTAATGGTTGAATTTCTTAAGTGAAAGTGAATTATTATAATGATATGAGATGAGCTATTACAAATGAAATCCGAGAATCCTAAGGGCTGGGTGTGATTTAAAGGTATATCTTTATACCCGTAAATTGAAACACGTATTAATTTCTCGTGATTTGAAGTACTCCTTAATTTACATCTGTGCACTGAAAAAGTACCCAGATACATGGCTATTTTTAGTCTAAGTTGCCATGGTAAGTAATCACTAAAGCCGAGTGGTGTTTTGGAACACTGTTTGTGAGTAATTGAGTAAAGGGATTTGAAAACTGCATGAACAATAGACTTAGACTAACGAGATTGAGTGTGCTTGATTAAAAGTTACTAAGATGTGGGGGATAGGGGTAATAAAGTATTTGTAGGAAAGCGCCGTGTGAGAAAGATGCTAGAAATGGGTGAAAATTTGAGTCCCTTTTGGGAATTGCTGCAGTGATCCTTACCGCTTCTACGGTACCACTAAAGCGACACTTTTGTCACTGCAGTAGTGTCACTATAGCTTTGTGTAACACCTCGTACCTTTTCGACCCTACTTGCTTGGTGATCTAGGGCGCATTTAAATTTCGTATTTGAGTCATGTTTACCTTAGTTCTGAGAGAAATAAGTGCATATTTTGTATTGGTTTTGATGGACTATTGATATTGTACTAATGTCCGCAAAGAAAAGTTGAAGAAAGGAAAAAAATCAATTTTTTTGGGTCAGGCGCGCCCAGGGGTGTGCCAGGCTGCTTTCTGCAAAAATTTGTATGGCATAGGCAGCAAAGGGGCGTGCCAGGCCGCTCAGGCTCCCCTTTTCCAGAGCTGAAATTCAGCTAAGTCTCAGGGGCGCCCAGGGGCGTGCCGGGGTGCTTTTTGCCAAATTTCTTCTCCGATTATTAGTCTATAAAGAGGAATCTTGGGTTATGGTATCATTATTCCATCGTAGTAGGACTACTCTTGAGCGCGTTTGTCATCCAAGTTGGGGTTAATTCGTTGTCATAATTATTTTATCAAATTATGTTAAATTAAGCCATTAGTAGCAGAAATTTCTTATTCTTGGGATTGAGGCTACGAACATGAATCTCGTGAGTTGAATATTGTCGTAACATTTATGGAATTATTTAAACATGAGATTTTTGGGGTATTACACATCGAATTTGGTGGGCTAAGTTAACATGTGTTAATGGGCTCAATTTAAGGCCCAAAATGGATTAAAAGACATGGCCCAAAAAGGGCAAATTACCTATTCTTCCATGTTGACCAAGTAAACATGGCATTTAATGCCAAGAATTGGCTAAGGATCACTTGAGGGCCTATATAAATGGGAAAAATCAGATTTTTATTCACATAAACACACATGCCAATCTACGCATTTCCACAAGATATTTCTTTAAGCTCTCAAAACCCTAAGTCATCTCTTTGGACAAGATCATCATTTTTCAAGCTTGGGTGAGTGTTTATTCTTGTGATTTAATATATTATGTGCATGAGAGATGGTGTAGATCATGATGGTTATGTCTAAAAGTGTGAGTAGTACACTTTTGCCTTTTTGCTAAAAGATATGTCTTCTATAGGATTTGAACTTGAAAGGAGACTTGAGGTTTTGATGGAAGTGAATGGTGTGGATGAAATATCAACATGTATGGTGTGGTTATGTCCTTAACTTGTTTTTTTTTCTACATGTGTAACTTGTGGGATTGTTGTGGGATTGTTGTTATGCAACATATTGAGATGACTTGATGGAGTAATTGTGATGTTGTGTTGATGGAGAAGTGTAAAGTATGAACTTGGTGTGACATGTTATTGGTTTATGATGTCTTGGTCAATGTATGTAATGTTGTGGTATTGTTGGTATGATACTTCCATGAATGGTATTGTAAAGAGTGAAATGACGGTATAGGGCAATCATGTAACTCATTGTCGTCTTATGTGCTTGTAAGGTAGTTGGTTGTTAACGTAAGCTCCGTTATGTACTTGTGTTGTAGAGTGAAACGTATGGAAGGAGCTGGATTGTTGTATTCACATATAGGATTGTGTATTCTTATTGGGAAGATAAGGTATGTAAGGTCACTCTTTTCGTATCCTTCTGCAGCACATAGTGTTCACATTGTCATTATACTTGTTCCATTTCGAAATGTTCTAAGGTATATCATTTCAGGTTGTCATCTTTTGTTATTCACATGTCTCTTATTCATTGACTATTGTTCCAAAGTTCCAACAATGTTACAACCCATAACGTATCACTCTTATAATAAAAGAATTGAAGTAATGCATACTTGTTAATTACGGGTGGCAACCCAAAGGGGCAAAAGCCTAGCTAAAGGCGATCCCGAATAAATGTTGAGTACGGGTGGAAACTCGATGGGGTGTAAGCCTAGCTAGAGGCGATCCCAAAGGAATATTGGGAACGGGTGGCAACTCGAAGGGGTGTAAGCCTAGCTAGAGGCGATCCCGAATGGGTGGCAACTCAAAGGGGCGGAAGCCTAGCTAGAGGCGATCCCGAAAGATTAAATAAATGATATTACATGAGTAGTATTTCATGAATGATTGCGACAATGTTATGAACGAAAATGAAAGAAATGAATGCAATGTATACGACTCCACACATATATATTATGGTGGCTAATCTATATTGCCCACCCACTGGTACTTGATTTCATTGAAGTCCTTATATCTTATGCAGTTACTTATAGCCTTACATACTCAGTACATTCTTTATACTGACGTCCCTTGGGGGACTTACCTTACTTGTTGTAGGCACAGGTGCTAGTAGACCTCCACAGTAAGTTGCGGATCATTTTCCAATCATTGGTGAGCTCCAGTTGGTTCGGGGCTTTTCGAGTCACTGTGTATATTTGTTTTGTTATTGTAATGTTGTATAAGGCGGGGACTTGTCCCGACTTTAGGTTGGTTATGTATATACATCTGTTAGAGGCTTTGTAGACGTATGTGGGAATATGAATGTAAGGGATGTATGTCCATTTTGACTTGATGGCCCTAACGGCCAAGGTTCGTAGATAGCATATGTTTCCATGACTTCCACTATTAGCATCTTGTATCGATGAGTGATGGTGATGTTTCTTGAATGATATGCATAGGAATGGATATGAATGAAGATTGGTTCTCTCGGGCCTTAACGACTTTGGGTTCCAGTCCGCCCCATTGGAATTCGGGGCGTGACAAAAGTTGTATCAGAGCAGGTCGTCCTAAGGGTGTCTACAAAGCCGTGTCTGAGTAGAGTATTGCTTATGGATGTGTTGTGCACCATATTTATAAGCAGGAGGCTACGGGACATTTAGGAGTTGTTTCTTTTCTTCATTTCTAGATCGTGCAATAGAGCCAATGTTGTATGTGGAATCGTATCTAACCATTGGGATTTGGTTTTCCTTGTTATAGTAAAATCCCAATGACAAGACAAGGTAGGGGCAAAGGTAAGCAGGTGGATATGCTTGTCGGAGAAGGAATAAGTAAATCACCACCTGGCCAAGCTAGTCAAGGTGGGGCTGACGCTGAATTTGTATCGCGTGCTTCTTCTACTTTTCCAGCTGTAGAAGAGCCGAGAAGGAGAAACAAACCTGCTGAACCACCTGTGAATGTCACTGACCAGGATTTGAGAAATGCAGTGCATATGTTTACTCAGATAGTTGCAGTACAAACTCAGGGACGAGCTGGTCCAAAGACAAGTGAGGATGACGCGGCTAGAGTAGCCAGCCGACGGACGCAGGATTTTCTGAAATTAGACCCTCCCACGTTCACCGGGTCAGATCCAAAGGCAGATCCACAGGATTTCATGGGCCAAATTAAAGGGCTCTTGATGTTATGCATGTGATTGGTGTAGAAATAGTTGAGCTTGCAGCCTATAGATTGAACGGAGAAGCTATATTGTGGTATGAAGATTGGAAGAGATCTCGTGGTATTGGTGCAATTCCAGCTATTTGGGATGAATTTAAAATGACATTCCTTGATCATTATCTTCCCTATGAGATCGGGGAGTCACGTGCTGGCCAGTTTCTAAATCTTCGCCAAGGGAATCTAAGTGCTAGAGAATACAGTCTGCAGTTTAATTCTTTGGTTCGATATGCTCTGAATGTAGTGGCCACAATGATAGACAGAGACCATCGATATGTGGACAGATTGGAGCCATATTTGATAAGGGACTGCACTATTGCTGCTTTGAACAGAGATATGGATATAGCTAAAATACAGGCTTTCGCACAGAAAATAGAGGACCAAAGACAAAGAAGAAGGGTACACGAATTTGAACGAGGTCCATCAAAGAGGGCTAGACCTATGGGACAGTCTATGGCGTCCCAAGGAGAATCTAGGCCTCGGATATTTCCTAGACCACCTCGACCATCATTTTCTTCCCCTACAGTAGGTACTTCATCCCAGTTTCGGGGATTTAGAGGCAACCATTTTGGGCAGAGCAGTGTGGCTCGAGGTTCACAAATGGCAAATTTTCTCGCCAATCGTGTCAGCACTGTGGGAAGTCTCATTTAAGTGAATGTTGGGTTGGAATGAATGTTTGCTATTTTTGCAGCGTGCAGAGGCACATGGTAAGAGAGTGCCCACAAAGGGGCATGGGTGGTATAGCATGACCTACGGGATCAACCATTGCATCATCATCATCGGTTCCTTCCCTAGGTATAGAAGTACAACCTATTGGGCGTGGTCGAGGTGCTAGAGGAGCGGCTAGTTCCAGTGGAGCCCAGAATCGCACCTATGCTCTAGTGGACAGGCAGAATTCGGAGGCCTCTCCTGATGTAGTCACAAGTACATTATCCATATTTTCATATAATGTATATGCATTGATTGACCCGGGTTCTACATTGTCATATGTTACTCAATTGATTGCTGCAAAATTTGAAAAAACACCAGAATTAGTAATTAAGTCGTTTGAAGTATCCACGCCTGTCAGTGAATCTATTATAGCTACAAGAGTTTATCGTGATTGCGTAATCACTATTTATGGTCATAATACACTGGCTGATCTTATTGAACTAGAAATGGTGGATTTCGATGTTATAATGGGTATGGATTGTTTGGCTTCTTATTATACCACGATGGATTGCTGAGCTAAGAAAGTACATTTTCATTTTCCACAAACGAATGTTCTTGAATGGAAGGGAAATATAGGGGCACCGAGAGGAAAATTTATTTCCTACCTTAAGGCAAGGAAAATGATAGCCAAGGGGTACCTATGTCACTTAGTGAGAGTGAAAGATACTGACGTGGAACCACTAACTCCTCAATCAGTTCCAGTGGTTAATGAATTCCTCGATGTATTTTTGGACAATCTTCCAGGTTTACCCCCAGAACGGGAAGTAGAGTTTGGTATTGATGTAATGCCAGACACTCGACCAATCTCTATTCCCCCGTATAAAATGGCTCCAACAGAATAGCATGAATTAAAGGAGCAATTAAAAGACTTGCTCTACAAGGGCTTCATCAGGCCTAGTATGTCCCCGTGGGGTGTACCGATATTATTTGTACAGAAGAAAGATGGCATATTGAGAATGTGCATTAACTATTGGCAATTGAATAAGGTAACGATCAAGAACAAATATCCTCTCCCCAGAATTGATGATTTGTCTAATTAGTTATAGGGCGCCAAATGTTTTTCAAAGATTGACTTGAGGTCGGGTTACCATCAAGTCAGAGTTAGATAAACAGATATACCCAAGACAGCTTTCCGAACACAGTATGGCCATTATGAATTTTTAGCTATATCGTTTGGACTAACAAATGCATCAGCTGTTTTCATGGATTTGATGAATAGGGTTTTTAAGCCATTTCTAGACGTGTTCATGATGGTGTTTATAGATGACATCCTGGTTTATTCACGATCCCAAGAGGACCACGCTAATCACTTACGGCAGGTGTTATAAATTCTTCGTGAGCGTAAATTGTATGCAAAGTTCTCTAAATGTGAATTTTGGTTGAAATCCGTAGCATTCTTGGGTAACATTGTGTCAGATGAAGGAATTTGGATGGATACGCAAAAGATTGAAGTGGTGAAAAATTGGCCAAGGCCTACGATGCCCACAGAAATTCGTAGCTTCCTTGAGTTGGCAGGTTATTATCGAAGGTTTGTTGAAGGGTTTTCTTCCATTGCTACACCTTTAACTAAGCTTACACACAAGGCAATCAAGTTTCAGTGGAATGATGCCTGTGAGAAAAGTTTCTAAGAGTTGAAAGATAAATTGACTTCTACACCGATATTGGTGCTTTTGGAAGGCACCGAAGGTTATGCAGTATATTGTGATGCGTTTGGAGTTAGCCTAGGGTGTGTATTGATGCAGTACGATAATTTCATAGCATATGCCTCATGACAGTTGCGGCCACATGAGAAAAACTATCCCACACATGATCTTGAGTTAGCAGTTGTGGTATTTGCTTTAAAGATATGGCGTCATTATTTGTATGGAGTTCATGTTGACATCTACACTGATCACAAAAGTTTACAATATATCTTTAAGTAGAAGGATTTAAATCTGAGGCAGCGGAGGTGGCTTGAGCTATTGAAAGACTATGATATTGATATCCTATATCATCCAGGGAAAGCGAATGTGGTGGCCGATGCATTAAGCCGCAAAGCAGTAGGAAGCACTAGTGGCCAGTTGACAAAAAAGCAAGACCTAGTCAAAGATTTATAGCAACTAGCCAGCTTGGGAGTTCATCTTCTTGAATCTCCAGATGAAGGTGTTATTGTGCAAAATGCAGCAGAATCTTCCTTAGTAGCTAAGGTGAAAGAGAAACAGGATGCGGATCCTATTTTATTGCAGCTGAAAGAAAATGTACAACAAGGTCTGACAAAGGCATTTGATCTTACGCAAGAAGGAGTACTTCAATGCCAAGGTAGATTATCTATACCGGATGTAAATGAGCTGAGGAGATGAATTATGACAGAGGCGCATCATTCACGATATTCTATTTATCCGGGAGCTACCAAAATGTACCACGATTTGAAGGAAATGTATTGGTAGGGAAACATGAAGAAGAACATTGCAAAATTTATAGCTCAATGCCCGAATTGTCAACAAGTAAAGGTAGAGCATCAGAAACCGGGAGGTTACTTTCTATCTATCAATCTTCTAGTCTGGAAATGGGACATGATTAATATGGATTTCATCACAGGTTTTCCTCGTACACTGTGAAAGTTGATTCTATATGGGTCATAATTTATAGGCTTACCAAATCAGCGCATTTCCTACCAGTCAAGACCACCTATACAGCTAAACATTATGCAAGGTTGTATGTTAAAGAGATAGTACGATTGCATGGTATTCCAATTTCCATTATATCAGACAGAGGAGCGCAATTTACCGCGCATTTTTGGAGATCTTTTCATAAGAGCTTGAGTACACAAGTGAATCTGAGTATGATTTTTCATCCTCAGACAGATGGACAAGTAGAACATACTATCCAAACACTTGAAGATATGCTACGAGCTTGCACGTTATATTTTCAAGGCAGTTGGGATGATCATTTGCCTCTTATTGAATTTGCTTACAACAATAGCTATGATTCAAGTATCAAAATGGCCCTTATGAAGCTTTATATGGAAGTAAGTGTAGATTGCCAATTGGATGGTTTGAAGCGGGTGAAACTGCTTTACTTGGGCCAGATCTTATTTATCAAGCTATGGAGAACGTTAAAATGATCCAACAGCGACTACAAATGGCCCAAAGTCGACACAAGTCCTATGCTGATGTTAGAAGATGAGGGCTCGAATTTGCCATAGGTGATTGGGTATTCTTGAAGGTGTCACCGATGAAAGGAGTAATACGATTTGGAAAGAAAGGGAAGTTGAGTCCCCGATATATAGGGCCATATGAAATTGTCCAAAGATTTGGGCAAGTTGCATATGAATTGGCACTACCCCAAGAACTCTCCACAGTTCATCCAGTATTTCATGTTTCGACGCTTTGAAAGTGCATAGGAGATCCATCGTATCGCTCCCATTTAAAATATACAAGTTACGAATGATCTCACCTATGAAGAGATACCTATTTCTATTCTGGATAGGCAAGTTAAGAGGTTAAGAAATAAAGACGTAGCTTCCGTAAAGGTACTTTGGAGAAATCAACAAGTAGAAGAAATCACATGGGAAGCCGAAGAAATGATGAAGTCAAAGTACCCGTATTTGTTTCACACGGAAAAAAAAGTTCAAAGTGCGGAAGAAGAGCAATAACAAGTAAGTATCTATAAGCATTATGTGTATATGTATATATTCTAACACAAAGAGGCATTTGTTGTACTTGAGAAGATGTTATTAACATTTGAGGACTAATGTTTCTAAGGGGGGAAGGATGTAACACCCCGTACCTTTTCGACCCTACTTGCTTGGTGATCTAGGGCGCATTTATATGTCGTATTTGAACCATGTTTACCTTAGTTCTGAGAGCAATAAGTGTATATTTTGTATTGGTTTTGATGGACTATTGATATTGTACTAACGTCTGCAAAGAAAAGTCAAAGAAAGGAAAAAAATCAAATTTTTGGGGTCAGGCGCGCCCAGGGGCTTGCCAGGCCGCTTTCTGCCAAAATTTTATGGCACAGGCAGAAAAGGGGTGCGCCCAGGGGAATTCAGGGCCGTTCAGGCTCCCCTTTTCCAGAGCTAAAATTCAGCTAAGTCTCAGGGGCGCCCAGGGGCGTGTTGTGGTGCTTTTTGCCAAATTTCTTCTCTGATTATTAGTCTATAAAGAGGACTCTTGGGTTATGGTATCATTATTCCATCGTAGTAGGACTACTCTTGAGCGCATTTGGCATCCAAGTTGGGGTTAATTCGTCTTCATAATTATTTTATCAAATTATGTTAAATTAAGCCATGAGTAGCAGAAATTTCTTATTCTTGGGATTGAGGCTACGAACATGAATCTCGTGAGTTGAATATTGTCGTAACATTTATGGAATTATTTAAACATGATATTGTTGGGGTATTACACATCGAATTTGGTGGGTTAAGTTAACATGTGTTAATGGGCTCAATTTAAGGCCCAAAATGGATTAAAAGACATGGCCCTAAAAGGGAAAATTACCCATTCTTCCATGTTGACCAAGTAAACATGGCATTTAATGCCAAGAATTGGCGAAGGATGACTTGAGGGCCTATATAAAGGGGAAAAAATCAGATTTTTATTTACATAAACACACATGCCAATCTACAGATTTCCATAAGATATTTCTTTAAGCTCTCAAAACCCTAAGTCATCTCTTTGGACAAGATCATCATTTTTCAAGCTTGAGTAAGTGTTTATTCTTGTGATTTAATATATTATGTGCATGAGAGATGGTGTAGATCATGATGGTTATGTCTAAAAGTGTAAGTAGTGCACTTTTGCCTTTTTGCTAAAAGATGTGTCATCTATGGGATTTGAACTTGAAAGGAGACTTGAGGTTTTGATGGATGTGAATGGTGTGGATGAAATATCAACATGTATGGTGTGGTTATGTCCTTAACTTGTTTTTTTTTCTACATGTGTAACTTGTGGGATTGTTGTGGGATTGGTTTTATGCAACATATTGAGATGACTTGATGGAGTAATTGTGATGTTGTGTTGATGGAGAAGTGTAAAGTATGAACTTGGTGTGACATGCTATTGGTTTATGATGTCTTGGTCAATGTATGGAATGTTGTGGTATTGTTGGTATGATACTTCCATGAATGGTATTGTAAAGGGTGAAATGACGGTATAGGGCAATCATGTAACTTATTGTCGTCTTATGTGCTTGTAAGGTAGTTGGTTGTTAACGTAAGCTCCATTATGTACTTGTGTTGTAGAGTGAAACATAAGAAAAGAGCTGGATTGTTGTATTCACATATAGGATTGTGTATTCATATTGGGAAGAAAAGGTATGTAAGGTCACTCTTTTCGTATCCTTCTGCAGCACATAGTGTTCACATTGTCAGTATACTTGTTCCATTCCGAAATGTTCTAAGGTATATCATTTCAGGTTGTCATCTTTTGTTATTCACATGTCTCTTATTCATTGACTATTTTTCCAAAGTTCCAACAATGTTACAACCAACAACGTATTACTCTTATAATAAAAGAATTGAAGTAATGCATACTTGTTAAGTACGGGTGGCAACCCAAAGGGGAAAAGCCTAGCTAGGGGCGATCCCGAATAAATGTTGAGTACTGGTGGCAACTCGAAGGGGAATAAGACTAGCTAGAGGCGATCCCAAAGGAATATTGGGAATGGGTGGCAACTCGAAGGGGCGTAATCCTAGCTAGAGGCGATCCCAAATGGATGGCAACTCAAAGGGTCGAAATCCTAGCTAGAGGCGATCCCAAAAGATTATATGGATGATATTACATGAGCAATATTTCATGAATGATTGGGACAATGATATGAACGAAAACGCAATAAATGAATGCAATGTATACGACTCCACACATGTATATTATGGTGGCTAATCTATATTGCCCACCCACTGGTATTTGATTTCATTGAAGTCCTTATATCTTATGCAGTTACTTATAGCCTTACATACTCAGTGCATTCTTTGTACTGACGTCCCTTGGGGGACTTACCTTACTTTCTGCTGGCACATATGCTAGTAGACATCGACAGTAGGTAGCGGATCCATTGCCGATCATTGGTGAGTTCTATTTGGTTCGGGGATTTTTGAGTCACCGTGTTTATTTATTTTGGTACGGTAATGTTGTATAAAGCGGGGACTTGTCCCGACTTTAGGTTGGTTATGTATATGCATCTGTTAGAGGCTTTGTAGACGTATGTGGGAATATGAATGTATGGGATGTATGTCCATTTTGACTTGATAGCCCTAACGGCCAAGTTTTGTATATAGCATATGTTTCCATGACTTCTGCTATTAGCATCTTGTATCTATGCGTGATGGTGTTTTTTCTTGAATGACATGCATAGGAATGGATATGGATAAAGATTGGTTCTCTCGGGCCTTAATGGCTTCAGATGCCAGTCCGCCTCATTGGAATTCAGGGCGTGACATGGTGAATCTGTCTCTGCAGTAATGCCTAGGCAGTAAGCTGCCAGGGTTTCCCCTATTTTGTGATTTTTTGTGCTTTGTAAAAATAACCCTATGTTTGCAATATTTAAGGATAGAAATAGTTATCTACATAAATAGGAAGCAAATATTTTATTAGTTGAGGTTCGATAAGGTTATATGTCCTAAAAAGTATGGAAAGGAAAGAAAAAGATTATTTGCTACATGCCCCAAATGGGGAAACCTAAATCAAAAAATGTATAAACTAAGGGGGGTCTAGCTGGAGGCCCCATTATCTCTGGGCTCGAGGCATCGGAGCCTTTCTCCTCCATCCATCTCAGGAAGGAGAACTCCTCTGATTCCTTCTTATTCAACTACAAAAGCTTCTCATTAGGGGAGGTACACTTGAACATGATAAGCACGACCATCCACATCCTAACCAACATATGATCCTGGGAGCGTCTATTCTTATTCTCCTCATCTAGCTCCTCTCGGAGCTATGCATAGGTTCAAGATGAGTTTGGTGGAGAAGTGGAGCTCAAAAGAGCCAAACCTGGTGGATCTAAATGGGACCGCTCCAAGTAAACTTGAACCGTAGTGAGGTCGGCCTCCAAGCTTCCAAAGGATGCAGGAGTATGTATGGGAGGGGTGCTAGTCTCCTCACCGTCTCTGGCCCTACTACTCTAAGCCTCCTTCCCTAGCTTCCTCTTCTTCTTGATTCCTTCTCGTGATCCCTTTACCTTCCTTGGGTTGAAGGCCACATCGCACTCCTCTAGTGTGTCATGGTCCTCCTTTGGTACCTCTTCCCTCTTGCTCAGATTTGTGATCAAGAAAGCCAAGAAACGATCCCTCGAAGACCCTTCCCTAGTGTATAAATATTGTATCTCATCAATAATATGCATTCCCACATTCATTTCTATCACCAAAAGAGTGCAGGCCACCACCATAGCTCGATGGAAGGTCACATAAGTAACATTCCCCTAATGATCGATCCTCCAGGATGCCAAGTGCATCCATATCTAAGTCTCCACTAAGAAAGGAATTCTTTTGGTCTCCTTGTTGCGGGTCTACTTTACTTTACCCTCCTGACCTTTTGGTACCAGGGTCCTTTCCACCAACTTTAGGTTTGAATCTGTGATTTTATCCTCAAAGGCAATATTGAAGGGGTTTTGAACTCGTAAGGTGTCATTATGGTGAAAATATCCATCGAAACATTCTTCCCTCAAATATAGATAGTGGGAAGAGGCACATACCAATTTAAGGTAGGAAGTATAACATAGAACTCCCAAACTATGTCCAAATTGTAAGTAGTGACAACCTTTATCAGCATATCCTAACTGGTTGTAGAATTCAGGTACCTCATCTGCCACATCCTTCATTATAAACCCTCTCTCATGAAAGAATCCCTTAGTGATTTTCCTTTTGTCATAATGCTTATGACAAGTGGTGTTAGGGAACCTTCGGTATGTGGGTTGGTTAGCCATAGTATTAAGCCTTTCAATATTGCAATTATAGTGTTAGAAACTACTTCAGGATGCTACTAGAGGGAAAAGAAACCAAAGAAACATTGGGGAGGCTACTTCCTGTAGTCACTGCAGCAGAAGAATCCTCCGCTGCAGCGGCAATTCCTTTGCTACAGTGGTGCCTTTGTCCCAACCAGACCCAACCACTTCCATGGTAAAATTTAAGGTTTTTCTTTAATTTTTTGATTTTTACATGTAAATCAGGCTTGGTAGAATATGTGTGAACTCTTTTACACTAAAATGGGGGTGATGAACTCCTAATTTCAAGCCTAAATCATTGAAGAGGATTACTCTTCATCTCCAACCCTTCTCAAGCCCAAAAACCACCATGAACATTATCAATCTTACATCTAGAACATTGTAGAAGCATTGGAGATGTAAGATAATCTAGCATGCTTGTCAAATCAAATTCAAAGTTGCACCAAAAAAACCAATCTGAAAATCCCTTTTCCATTCTAATTCTTATGATTCTACGATGTTAAACTCATAAATAAAGTAGTAGGGATGAGGAATTACCTTAGTAGTGTCACCGGGAAAAGGTTTACTTGAGAGAATTGAGAGATTAGGAATTGAGAAGTGGGGGAAATGAAACCATTTTCCCCCACTTGAAACTATTGATCCCCCTATGGCAACAATCCTATTGCAGCAGTGGAATCACTGAATTTACGGGTCTACCGCTACAACAATGGGCTCCATAGAGTTTCATTTTTGTCCCAAATATTTATGCGTTGTGATATTTTGTGATCTATTGGATAATTTAAATGACCCGTTACATAAGATATTATTGTTAATTATATTCATGGGGTTATAATAATTATGAATCGAGTTATGAAGTTTAAAGGCTCCTAATATGTAGACTGGTCGAGTAATTATGATTGTAATTTAGTTAACCGAGATTTAGTGGGATATTATCAGGTAATTAATAGGAGTAAAGGATCGCTCTTCCATTTTCAAAAACCATTGCGTACATTGGATTACAAGAATTGTGCTGAAAACCTTCTTCCGCTCTCTGTAACCTTTCCGAGACAAATAGTGGGAAAATTGGTATCTAATGTAACAACCCAATTTTTTGTTATATTAAAAACCATCCGAAAAATGTTTTGACTAAGAAATCCTTCTTCCAAACCTTATAGGAATTATTTCGTGGGAAAACATTGTGGCCCAAATCAAATTTGTGCTTAAATTTGAAAAATTAGGCTAGGCCATTGACCCCCCACTGCAACGATAGATCTACCGCTGCAGCTACACATTCATTGTTGCAACGGTATTCGAACAGTAAATAGCTCGAGGGTTAATTAAAACCCTCATTCAGTTAAGGCCTCTTATGTCATCTACCTCCTCAAAAAGTACACCAAGTGAATCCTATACTTAGAACAATGAGGATTTGGAGGTCAATTTTCATGAGGGCGATTCCATAGAATTTTTGATGGAGTTTTCAAAGTTAGTAAAGGGAAAGGCACATTTTAGACAACTCTTTACTCTCTGTAGCAAGGGAATTCATCAATGATGTAGGTTATGGTTTATTGTAGTAGATATGGGATAGATACACGTAATAATTTTAACTATATCGGGAGATTTTATTTCTTAGTCCTTTGGGCATGGAATTTTGATAGATTGAATAATAAATAAAAATAGGACAATGAATTGGTGACATTGAATGATAAGTTATTGATATGTACTACTTTTTTAATTGTCTTAAGGTATAAGTTTTGCATGATCTAGAGGCTGATAGATGAATAGGAGTGTGTTATGGGTTAGAAGAAGGGTTAGGGCAACTATGAAGGTAATAAATGTGAGATAGGTCCAGAGTGTGCATTTGGTGGGTTCATAGGATGTTTGATAGGGTTTAGATTGGGAGTGTAGGTAGTAGGTACTTGGTTCCTAGATTTCGTGTTGAGTCGAGAGGAGTTAGAAAAATTGTGTGGCTGTGTACTGTGTCATGGGTAGTTGCTTAAAGTAGAATGGGTATAGATGTAGTAGAGGGGATGCAAAGTGAGAGGTAGACATAGTATATAAGATTGGGGTTATCAGCCAATATAAGCACGAGTTATGGCTGGTGGGTATGGTAGTAAGTTGGTGAATATGAGTTGTCATGTTGTAACATGGAATCGATTTACTCCATGCTTGTGTATATTCATATAAAAGGGAATGCTCGGCTGGCCTTCGTCCACTACATTAGTTATTAATAGTAGAAAATATTTGCTTGACTCTTTGATTATATGTAAGTTAGATGTTTGTAATTTGCTTATAGGCATTACTAGTGATTATTGATTGTATCATGTATTGAACATTTGATTTTTGAGATAATATATGGATCAGGTGTTACACCGACACTATTATATGGATTGGTTTTCATATAGACACTGTTATGGATTGGGTACCATGCGAGTACTGGCACATGGACTGAGCTCATCCCCTACAGGTCATAGTTGAGAATCCATGTTGACTCTAGTATGTGTATACAACATGAATGCATGCAATCATCATTTCATTTGAACATATTCATTTTGGTGACCATCGTTGAAAGAAGATACCTAAGTGTAATTGATGTATTTGTATACTTGTATATCTGTTGAGATGAAGGGTTATGATTTAACTTATTTTGTATTGTGTGTTTGGTTTGTTGGGTATGAGTAGTGGACCGAAATATGTAGGTAAATGTAAGGTATGCCTTGATTTAGGTATTTATCTTAACTTTAGTATACATAGTTTATATTTGTTTATATATGTGTATAGTATGAGGTGATCTGGTTTAGTTCTTAAAGTATCCTAAAAAGTGTGACTAGTGGTCTTGTCAGTATAATTTAGGGGTGGAGTAGTGAGTCATAATCATGTTGGACTTAGAGTCGTAGGGAGCTTAAAGAAGGGTATTTGGGAGGATTTAGTCATTCTAGATTCTTAACTCGTGTCATGATTTCCTCCCTATTTTCTATTATTGTTATTTATTTCTAAATGTGGTCAGCCGATGGTACCTACTAGTACATTTTGTTTTACTAATATTACACTTACTATATCTCCAATTGGGTGTATAGCCATATTGTAGGTCAGTGGAGTTTCCTATAGGTATAAAGGTGGTTATTCTTCAGTAGCTCCTGTCATCTCATTCTTACATGGATGATGTGTCTCTAGTCGTCGGTTATATTTCTTATTGCTCTTGTACCAGTTTTGATTAGGTTATGGCAAAATTGTTATTTTATTACGCCATTTAGTTAGTTAACAAATGTATTCAAAGAAGAGTTTTCTTTTTTGATTGGGGGATTTTTTTCTTTTAAAAACTATTTGGTTTAACTTCCGCATTTAATTGAATGGTTGGGTGGTAAGGGTTCTCCTATCTAGTGTAGACTTGGGTAGGTGCCCGCACGATCCGTGAATTGGGTCGTGACAGATGTTCATCGTGATTATGATAATAGGTTTTTAATTGAAAGATTTCAAGTCGGGTCTTGGTCGCAATTTCGAAGAGTAAATTCGTACCTAGACAAAATTAATTTCCATTTCAAACTTAAGTTATTTTCCATTTTTGGGAGTTTTTGTTGGAGTAAGTTTTACCTTTATGTGGGTATAAGTCGCTAGTCATCATGAGCTCATATGGTGTTTGTTGGTTATATGAAACTCCCGTATGTATAAACATTATGAAATTTAATATCTATGCACTCATGAAATACTTTTATGCAGACTTTATCCATTATGATTTCCATCTATAGTTATCAGTTCTTTAAGCTACTCTCTACTTTTTTTCATGATCAGTTATTCAATTTATGATAATATATATATATATATATATATATATATATATATATATATATATTCTATTGTATTGACTGCATTTTACACTACATTTTAATATGATGTTGATTCAGGCACTTGAGCTTAAGGTTACTGCTAGACGTTCAGTTTCACTTGACATTCAACTGATTGGTGAGTGCTTCTATCATCCAGGATGCTTTGAGTTGCTTTTAGTTTTCTTCTTAGTTTGGTTTAGACTTTTGATTTAATTAAGGTTACGAGGCCTTATCCCGGTTGACTCATATGTTTAGTAGTAGAGTATTTACTAGACAAATAGTTATTTAGTAGTTAATAGTCTTTCACTTATTCCCGTCATGACTTAGTAAAGATTGTCTCATTTTAGATTTAGGCCATTATCACTGTTTATGTTTCCGCTTTAATTTCATTATTTATATCACTCCATAGATATGCTATGTCAAGGGTCCTACCAGACCACTAGTGAGAAACTAGTTATGGCTCACGGCTAGGGTGTAGATTCAGGTCATGACAAACTTTGTATCAGAATAATAGGTTCAAGTGTCCTAGGGTGTCTATGAAGTCGTGTTTATTAGAGTCCTACTTATGGTGTGAAACGACACATATATAATTGGGTTGCTAATGGGAATTTAGGAATATTTCCCAACTTTCATGATCTAGTTTGTGCGACTTTCATGGCCCAAACCCCATCGTGAGTGGATCCCATACTATCCCTCCTATTTGAGAATCATCGAACCCCAAATGTTCAGCTCCAATACTTAATAGTTTTTAAATAAGAAAGAGAAATTCCATTAACAACCAAATTAGTTCTAATTGTAAAACAAGGCGAAAACCAAATTTCTAAAATACCCCCATAAACTGAAAGTCATTATACCAAAACATCTAACCATAATAAACTATGGGTACAGCCTGGAAAACTAAAATAATGAAAATGAATGTGTGCAAAATGGACGAGAATAGTAAGTGTGAGGACTCATGGCTTCCTGGAAGATGTATCTCACCCTTGAGTCGGAATGGTTCACTTGCTAAAGCCGAGGTCTCGTCAAAGCAGCTGGAATATGCTCTGCACTCTATAAAAGGAAGAACACATGTAGTATCAGTACCAAACCACTACGTACATGTAGGTTCATCGTCTAACTCAACCTTATAAATATGAAGACATAACCAACAATTTGTTAGCAAGTACAACCATGTATCACTTAGCATTTATACCTTCACTTAATATTATCTCAACAACACCAAACAATTTAGACAAGTATAAGACAATACGTACAAACCACCAAGTCAATACCATGACAACAACAGTTAACTCAACCTTTCCATAATTACCTTTATATTATACTTCAACAAATATCTACACAGTTCAATTATGTTAATAGCTCAGACTACTCATGGATCCAAATAATAATAATATTAACAACTGGTTTACTCAATGCACCCAAAATATCAACAATAATAAACCCGGTCCACTCATGAAACAATCAAACAAACCAATACCATGTACACACATGCTATGGGTCTTATAAATGCCTAATAGCTATGACCTTCAGATGGTGAGCTCAGTCCATGTACCAAATAACCCAAACATCTAGTGTCTGCCACCCTTATGCCAAACAAATGTTATACTACCCTTTTTCCAATATCTCCACCTTTATACACCCTGAGATCCACCAATTCCATGAAAATGACCTTTACTTGTTCATCTCACACTATCAACTCATGTCACAACACTTACAATCACAATATGAGATAACACAACCACACTTACACATTTAAACAAGCCTTTACACAATCTCATTTTAGGTGATTAAACACTTGTAGTAATTTGCACTTGCTCTAATAAACTTGAGCTTTGCCCTTTCTTGCTATCTCAGCTTGGTTGTGATTTAAAAAAAAATAACCAACATTCAAACAATGAACTAACAATTACAAGGATTATAACCTAATCCCAAAACCCCAAGGCCAAAATCATGATTGTTCCCCCATTGTAGGGTTTTACTACCTTCATTCCTCCTTAATTCAACCAAATTAATGTTTGTAAAGATGAATTCTAAGTATGCAACCATAAATTATCCACCCTTAACTAAAACCTAAGAATTTCACATTGTTTTCACTATATTACACCAGAAAATCAGCCAAGGTCAAGTCAAATCCTCCCCCATACTCAAAACCTAGTGATTCTAAGGATTAATCTTTGAAACACTAGCTAAAAAGGGGGGGGGGTTAACTTAACTCAATAAAGGATTTTGGTTGGAAACAAGTGGAATTCACCCTAAATCCCTCTCCTAGATTTAGAACAGATGTGGAATGAAAATAACATTTTTCTATTTTCTACATTTATCAACATGTATCCCACTATAGTGGCCTGCTGCTATGATGAGATTGACCAAAGTTGACTCCCGCAGTAGCGGGAATATTCCTGCTATAGCAGAATTGTAGTAGCGGGCTAACTCCCGGTATAGTAGGCAAGACATAGAAAAAAGTACAAAAATCCCTGAATTTTGCCCATTTTACAACACATTTCCAGATATTGACATCCCAAACTAACCCCTTTACGTGAATCGCAATATCTAGAGTTCTACTAACCCAAATTCATTTCTGAAAGTTTCAACAAACTTCTTAACGTTTTAGCTATCATAATATGGTCTCAAATCATATAAATACCAACCCATCCATTATGTAATTAATCTAGATCATACAACACTTGGATTTTGTCCAAGACTAGCCTAGCTTAAAATATCTAACACTTTATTCAGGAAAAATGTTAACCCAAATTTTGGTACACTATACTATACCATAAAAACAAAAATGGTCATTACAACAGATACAAAGTCTCCCATTGTTCATCCCCGAACAATAAATTAAGAAAAATAAGAAAAATAAAGCAAGGATAGTACTTGAATCCTCAAACAAGTAAAGGTACCTGTCGTATATATCCTTCTCAGTTTCCCAAGTGGCCTCTTCAATGGGATGATGCTTCAGTTGGACTTTCACTAATATAATCTCCTTAGTTCTCAACTTTCGAACATCCCAATCCAGAATTGATGCTAGGTCCTCCTTATAAGAAAGATTTTTATCAAGCAAAACTAAGTCCTACTTAATTATTTAGTCATTATCTCTATGGTATTTCGTAAGCATAGAGATATGAAACACTGGATAAACTCTTGACAGTCTTGGAGGTAATGCAATCCTGTAAGCTATCGAACCCACATTATTAAGAACCTTAAACAAATTGATATACCTAGGGCTAAGCTTGCCCTTCTTACAAAATCACATCACTCCCTTTATGGTAGACGCCTTTAACAACATATGGTCACCCAGTTTGAAAGATATAACTCTTACCTTATGGTCGTCGTATTCCTTCTGTCTACTTTGGGCTGCCATCAACTTGTCCTGAATGAACCTGACTTCCTCTTGAGCTTCCTTCACTAGATCTATACCCAAAGGATTCACATAACCCACCTCAAACCAACCTATAGGTGATCTACACCTTATCTCATAAAGAGCTTCAACTAGGGCCATTTTAATATTAGAATGATAATTGTTATTGTATGAGAACTAACACAACGATAGGAATTTATCTCAATGATCCCCAAAATCAGCCACACCCGCATGTAGCATATCATCAAGTACCTTGATGGTCCTGTTATACTGTCCATCGATCTGAGTATGAAATGCAGTACTAAGATCAAGCTTTGTGATCAACTCCTCATGCTACTTTTGCCAAAATTTTGAGGTAAAATATGTACCTCTGTTAGATATGATCGATACTAGCACCCCATGCAATCTTAAAACTTCTGTCACATAAATCTTTGATAACTGCTCTGAGTTGTAACTCACCATAATCGAAATAAAATGAGTGGAATTTATAAGCCTATCCATTATGATCCAAATCAAGTCATGCTACCCAGAGGTCTTAGGAAGACCCACTCTGAAATCCATTACAATCTTTTCCCACTTCCACTCAGAAATGGGCATCCTCTTAAGCAAATCTACAGGACTTTGCTGTTCATACTTCACCTACTGGCAATTATAAAAATTCACCACATACTCTACTATATCACTCATCATTAGGGTCCACCAATAGAGCTGTCTCAAATCATGATACATCTTGGTTACACCAAGATGTATTACAACACCAACAATTTTTAAACTAAGATCAAAATTATTTTTCAAATATGTATAGAATCGATCCTTACTATTTTTAGTTGGAAATAAATGTTAAGATCAAGTTCTTAGTGTGAGAAGAGCTTTCAATATGAAGTAGGAACTTGTAAATCAAAGTTATGTTGAAAGATTCTTTATCGATTAAGGGTAAACTTCAAATGAGCATAACTCCTTGAATCTGAAGATTTTTGCCCAACAAGACCAACTAAATTAAAGGTCTTTGAGTCTTCTTTCCAATGCCACCAATTTTTTGTCAACCTACTACCAATGTAAAATGTTATGATTATTTTACCAGAGTGTTTCCATCTACCAACGACCGAATGAAGAAATTGACAACAAAGTTGATGGCTAGTCAAATGGATGATGACACATCAAGTTGTCCATCAAGCCTAACTAGTGATATGAAAAAGTGGCCAAAAGTTTCCTATTTGGATGATGGTCCGTCGGGGGATTGACGGTCTGTCACCAAGACTGTTCAACTTTCTACACTTTTAAAGCATTTTTTGAGGGACAATTTGGTCCTTTCCTTACCCAAAACCTCTCCCCATGTCTTAAAATACCAAATAAGGGTTACATTCTCAGAATAAACATCACTAATCTTTCTAAATTCCTTTCTCCTCCAAAGAAACACAATAATGGATATAAAAGGGTGTTTCAATGTCCAAAGCTTCAAAAGTTTCAGATTTCAAGATTTTCTCTCCATAAATCTATCAATCTCACATATGAAGGACTTCAATGGGGTTTTTTGTTAATCCCCATGTCCCAAAATTTAGATTTGGTTTATGAATTTCAAACCATCATTAGGGTTATAAATCCATGTCTAATCCTTATATTATTTGAATTAAGTTCTTAATTTTTAAAGTGTTAATTGATGGTTTTAGTCTTTATGAATATCGACATGATTTCTATGAATAGAAATGTTTTTATTATCATATTTTTCAATTATTTTATGAACTTTCATATAATTCTTGAGATTTATGTTTAAAGTATTAAACTAGAACTATAGTGTTATTACAGATATGCAAAAAAAATAGATTTAAAACCAATAAAAGGGTAAAGTTTGATAGTTTTCAAGATATGAATTTAGTAAAGCTTTAATAGTTACAATATATAGATAGTTATTTAATTCATTTATTGAGAATATGATTATAAGAATTGTTTTGGGAGTAGTATTTAGCACCGGGCGGATATAGGTCTAAAAAACCCAAGTCTTAGAACCACATGCCACTATAGGATTATGTTTCCCCGCAATTATTGGTTGATAATTGTCCTAAAAGGCTCATTTAGTGGATTCACATATAGATAGATAGGTACTATACCTTGGTAAAGTAAGGGACAACCCTCCCAACTGGGTTAGACATTGGACATCATTAGCTCAAATGATATATGTCGGTTCTAAGAAACTCCCTCTTAAATATTTTTACATTACTTTGAGAGCCTTTTGATATGATTATCTTATGTATTCATATAATATTATTTCAGCTATGTATTTCTCATAATGTTGTAGTGTAATTTTGTTAAACTTTTTTTTCTGTCATTTATTATTATTCCTACATACTTAGCACATTCAGACATACTGATTGCATACTCTCTGCTTACATTTTTCATGTGATGTAGATACTAGTGAGCAAGCTCATACTCGTGGCTAGTTGATCTGTTCAGCTTCTAGTAGTGATAAGTTTGTATCAATTCAGGGACCCAATCAATTGCTTATTTCCATTTTACCTTCAGGCATTATTTTATGGTTAACCGGGGGACTTGTACCGAAAAATTATGATATTCAGTTATTAGAGGTTTGCAGACATTAGATTATGGTTTATATCTGTCCTTCCAGCGCGCTTGGTACTAGTTCATTCAAATTGTTCATTAAAACATTTTAGAACATATCTTATGATCATATTACACCTTCCACTCAAATTTCATATAATGTGCTTAGTTATGTTATGTCAAGGGTTTGCTTGAGATTGCTTGTGGTTCTAAGCAGTGTGTCTCAGCTAGGATGTAGACTTTGGTCATGTCAAACTTAGTATCAGAGTACTAGGTTCAACATTCCTAAGTTGTCTGCAAAACCATGTTTAGTAAAGTCCTTTTTATGGGTGTGAAGTGGCACACTTATAACAAGAAGGCTATGGAGAGTTTAGGAAACAATCTCTTTTCTTTCATACTTTAAGTTCATTCGATAGAGTGTAACTCTACAAGTTTTTCCTAATTGATTTTGCACATGATTTAGATTATGCCTCCAAGCAGAGCCGTCATACTCCCATGAAAAGTTAGGAATGAAAACCCTCAGTTACCGCCTGTGCCACCTCATGCTAGGTAATTAATGTTGAGTTTCACAATGTGATCCAAATGCTTGATTAGGATATGATACCCAAGTTAATCATCAGGGAACAACGCCTGTAGTTTCTTAGTGTTTTCTAGAAACTATAAGGATTTTTGAGTTTCTCAGGATGTATCCACCTAAGTTCTTTGGGTCTAAGGTAGACGAGGATCCACAGAATTCTACTGAGGAGGTCTAGAGGATTATTCACTTGATGCATGTGAATGAGGTATAGAGTGTTGATTTTGCTACTTCCAACTTAAAAAGGTGGTTCAAACTTAGTTTGATCAGTGGATGAAATATTTGGGTAAGGGTGTTGCACCTCTAGATTTGACCATGTTTGAGGAAGCTTTCTTGGGGAGGTTCTTTCCCTGAGAGCTGAGATAGGCAAAGACTTGGGATTTTTTTTTTGGAGCAAGGTTCTATAAGTGTAAGGGAGTATGGACTTAAGTTCACCCAACTTTCTCGCTATTCCCCAGAGATGGTTGCTAATATGAGGAACATGATGAGTTTGTTTGTTCATAGACTTGGCCTCCTTTCAACTAAGGAGGGAAAGACATCTATATTGATTTGTGATATGGATATTTCTAGCCTTATCACCCATGTCTAGTAGGTAGAGGAGGAAAAGTTGAAGGATTAGGAGAAGTTTCATAACAAGAAAGCCAGGACCTTAAGTAATGAGTTTAGTCAATTTAAGATCAGTAATGGCTATTAGTCTTTCTTTCAGAAAAATCTATCTGGGCCAACTCCGTCTTCAACTAGTAAACCTACACCATGGCACAGGTATGATTAATAGGTTAAGATGTAGGGATCTTTGTCTCAAGTGAGTGTTGCAAAGGGGTTCACAACTTACCCCACTTGTAAGACTTGTGGAAAGAATCATCTTTGTGATTGTTTGTATGGGAGAGATAGTTGTTTCAGGTATGGTTAGGTAGGCCACAAACTTAGGGATTGTCCCTCTAGTAGATAGGGATATAGGGGTAACAGCCCCCAGGCTACTTCATCCTTAGCTACAGTAAGTCAAAACATTCAGAAAGGCACCACTTTAGGTTCAAGTAGTAGTTAGAACTGGTTTTATGCCTTTTCTGGAAGTCAGGATTAGGAGCACTCCCCTGCAATCATCACTGGTATGTTAAAACTTTTCTCTCTTGACATGTATTCTATATTAGATCCTGGAGCTAAATTGTCTTTTGTCACTCCTTATGTTGTTGTAAAACTTAGTGTCATCCCCGAAAAACTCCTAAATATACTTACTATTTCCGCTCGAGTCAGAGAATCTATAGTACCTAGAAGAATCTACCAAAGTTGTTGCTTTCCTTGGTTATATTATTTCTTGTGATGGAATACGGGTTGAATCTCACTCCATCAGACATTAGAAGTTTCTTGGCACGAGATTCGTAGAGGTTTTTGAATCTATTTAAACCCTGCTGACCAGGCTGATGCTAAAGGAGAAGAAATTTCAGTGGTTCAAAAATTATGTGAAGAACTTTTAAGAGTTGAAGGCTTGGCTTACTTTTACTATAGTTTTGACTTCACCAAAGGGTTAAAATGGGTTTGTTATTTACTGTGATACCTACAGAGTTGATCTCTATTATCTGTTGTTACAGCATGTTAAGGTAAGAGATTATGCCTCTAGACAACTCAAACCTCATAAGAAGAATTATCCAAATTATGATCTTGAGTTAGTGGATATCATTTTTGCTTTGAAGATTTAGCATAATTATATCTATGGTGTGTATGTTTATGTATTTACAAATCATAATATATTGCAATACGTCCTCACTTAGAAGGGGTTAAAGCTTTGATAGAGAAGATGGCTTGAGCTCCTCCAAGATTATAACATGAGTGTACTATACCATCCAGGTAAGCCTAATGTAGTTGTTAATTCTCTTAGTAGGTTGTTTATGGAGAGTGTTGCCTATGTAGAGAAAAATAAGAAGAAGCTTGCAAAGGAAGTGTATAGACTTGCACGATTGGGAGTCTGTCTAATGGATTCTGATGAAAGTGGTAGATAAAGGTGGTATTGTGCTGCAAAATGGTTTTAAGTCCTTGATGGTGATTAATGTGAAACAAAAGCAAGATAGTAACCCCATATTACTCTAGTTAAAATATGCAGTCCATAAATAGAAAGTTGAAGTCTTCTCTTGTGTTTAAGGTACTATTCTTTGGTACCAAGGTAAGTTCTGTGTACCCAATGTAGATGGGTTGAGGGCATGAATTTTGTCTAAGGCTCATAGTTCTAGATAATCAATTTATCTAGGCTCCACAAAAATGTATCGGGACTTGAGGGATATCATTTAGTGGAGTGGTATGAAGAAGGACATTATAGACTTTGTAGCAAAGTGTCCAAATTGTCAACAGGTGAAGGTCGAACATTAAAGACCTGGTCGTAAGGCTCAAGACATTAGCATTCCTATGTGGAAGTGGGAAATGATAAATATGGATTTAACTATGGGTTTACCTCATATGTATTATTAGCACATTCTATTTGGGTGATAGTAGACAAGATGACCAAATCTGCTCGATTCTTTCCTAGCAAAACCACAGATTCAGTAAAGGATTCTGCTAAGTTATATATTTGTGAATCAGTCCATATTCAAGGAATCCCCTTGTCTATCATATCAGATAGGGGAACTCCATTTACATCTCAGTTTCGAAAGTTATTTCAGAAAAGTTTAGGCTCCAGGGTAGACCTTAGTATAACTTACCACCTACAACGGATAGACAGGCAGAGCACACCATACAGACTTTTGATGATATGCTGAGGGCGTGTGTTATCGAATTCAAAGGTAATTGGGATGATCACTTTACTTTTATTGAATTCACTTACAATAATAACATAATTGTAGAATTCATATGGCCCCATTTGAGGCACTCTATAGGCAAAGATGTAGGTCTTCATTTGGTTGGTTCGAGGTAGGTGAAGCTTCCTTGATAGGTCCAGGCTTAGTTCATCAAGCCATAGAGAAGTTCGTAGTGATTAGAGAATGGTTGAAGACATCTTATAGTATTTAGAAATCATATTCTAATGTGAGGTGTAGAGATTTAGAGTTTCAGGTTGTTGATGATTGGGTCTTCTTAAAGGTTTCACCCATGAAGGGGATGATGCAATCTGGCAAAAAAGGGAAGCCCAGTCCTCATTACAGAGGTCCCTACATAATTATGGGTAAGTTGTGGAAGGTAGCCTTAGAGTTGGAGTTTCCTAACAAATTAGTAGCAGTGCACTATTGATTCACATGTCTATGCCAAAGAAATGTATTGGGGATCCATCACTAGTAATCCCTTTAGTGAAGGTTGAGATTAAGGATAGCATTTCGTATGAAGAGGTTCCGATTGAAATTTTGGATCATCAGATTTGCAAATTGAAAATGAAAGAGGTTGCTTTAATCAATGTGTTGGGGAGAAACCAAGAAGTTGAGGAAGCTACATGGGAGGATGAAGAGGCTATGATGTCTAGATATCTGCACCTATTCTCTTATTCCAATTATAACATTTTAATTTGATGACCTTTTTCCTTTAGAAATTCAAAGCAACTCTTATGTCTAAGGTTCTTGTCTTGTAGTTAAATGCTTTTGTTCATGCTTCGTATATTTCACTCTAGACCCATCTTGGTGAAAATAAGTACAATTTATGTTAGTTAGGAAAAGATTTGATAGTGAAAAAGAGAATAGTTTCATTCATCTTTTCACTCTATGCTCTAGTCTTCATTCGAGGTCGAACGATCTCAAGGGGAAGATATTGTATCACCTCAAATTTTTGAACTAAGATCTGAACCATTTTTCAAATGTGTATAGAACCAAACTCGATGATATGTAGTTGCATATAAATGATACGATCAATTTCTTAATGTGAGAAGAGCTTTGGATATGAAATAATGTAAAAAGGAAATTCTATCTCAAAGTTAAGTTGAAAACTTCTTTACTGATTGAGTTTTCATATAACATTTTTTACTAGGGTAAAATTAAAATGAGCATAACATCTTAATAAGAAGATTTTGGCTGCTCCAAAACCACCAAATTAAAGTTCTTTGAGTCCTCTTTCCAGCAACGCCAACCGTTTGTCAATCTAATACCGAAGTAAAAAGTTTTGATCATTTTACCAGAGAATGTCCATCTACCGGCGACCGATAGACGAAGTTGACCGAAAGCTTGAAGGTGCGTCAACTAGATGATTGCCTATTAATTTGTCCATCTATCCTAAGTAGTGATTTCAAAAGGTTGCCAATAGCTTATGATTTGGATGACGGTCTGTCATCAGGGCCATCCAACGGGATTTTTCTGCACTTTTAAAGCATTTTCTGATGGATAGTTTGGTCCTTTTCTTACTCCGAAACCTCTCCCCATGTATTAAAACACCCAATAAGGTTTAAATTCTTATAATAAACATCGGTAATATTTCCCAAATTCCCTTCTCCTCCAAAGAAAAGCAAGATCAGATAGACAAGTTGGTTTCCAAGTCCAAAGTTTAAAATTTTAAGATTTTCTCTCCACAAATCCGTCTAATCTCAGGTATGTTGGATTTTAATGGAGTTTTACATTCATCCCCATGTAAAAAACTTTAGAGTTTGTTTTTGAATTTTAAACCATAGTTAGGATCACAAGCCCATGTCTAATACTTATGTTATTTGAATCAAATTCTTGATTTTTAAAGTGTTTATTGATGGTTTTAGCCTTTATGAACATCGAAATGATTTTTATGAATAGAAAAGCTCTAATTATCATATTTTTCAATTAATATGAACTTGCATATAATTCTTGATATTTATGTTGAAGGCACGAAACTAGAACTATAGTGTTATTACAGATGTTTAAGAAAAATAGATTCAAAACCCATAAAAGGGTAAAATTTGATAGTTTTCAAGATATGAATTTAGTAAAGTTTCAATCTTTACAATAGATAGATAGCGATTTAAATCATTTATTAAGCATATAATTATAAGAATTGTTTTGTGAGTTGTATTTAGTACTAAACTGATACATGTCCAGAAAATCCAAGTCCTAGAACTACGTGCCATTGTAAGATTATTGTTCACTCAAGTATTGGTTGATCATTAGCCTAAAAGTCTCATTTAGTAGATCAACATATAGATAGATAGATCCTATACCTTGGGAAAGTGATGGGCAGCCATCCTAACTAGGTTAGACATTGGACCTTATTAACTCAAATGATGTATATTGATTATAAGAAACTCCCGCTTAAAAGGTTTTACTTTACTTTGATAGTCTTTCGATGTGATTATCTTATGTACTCAGATAGTATGATTTCAGGTATGTATTTCTCAGAAATTTTAGTGTGATTTTGGTAAACTTGTTTCTGTCTTTTAATATTCTTCCTAAATACTCAGTACATTCAGACGTAGTGATTTCATACTCTTTGTCTACATTTTTCATGTGATGTAGGTACTGCAGACCAAGCTCAAACTCGTGGCTAGTTGATCATGTTTAGCTTTTAGTAGTGGTGCTTTGAGAACCTAGTTAGTTATTTCTTTCCATTTTACTTTTAGGCATTGTTTTAGGGTTTGTCGGGGGACTTGTACCGACAAATTATGATATTTAGTATTTAAAGGTTTGAAGACATTAGATTATGATTTATGGTTTATGTTAGGCCTTCGGGCTGGTTACTTATTCAGTCAAATTATTCATTAAAACATTTTTGAACTTATCTTATGATCTCACTATAAATTTCACTCTAATTTCATATAATGTGCTTAGTTATGTTATGCTAAGGGTTAGCTTGGGACCACTTTTGGTTCTAAGAACCCTGACTTGGCAAGGGTGTAGACTCGAGTCGTGACATGCATAGAGTATCAGGAACCATGAGCTTCTGCAAGCAAACTCGGAATAACATCCCCAAAATGAGGTACACTCATGTTCCCTCTCTTCCTCAACACACCACACGAATCAAGTGTGGTGTTTTGAACTTCCCCACACACCACCTTATTCAGATCTTTTATAACTTTGCATTCTCAAATTGTTTATCCTTGATTCTATCAAGGAATATTGACCTTACCTTCATACAATCAAACACTCCACCCCTTTTAGACACTCCAGATTGCATAAATCACATTGCTAGAGTTTTGACCTATCTTACTAAAAGTCGCCTTTCCACCCTCAAACAAGACAAACTGCCCATACTTATGGATTTTTGGCTCAATGCTTTTGCCACCACATTGGCCTTTCCCAAATGCTATTGGATGGTAACATAATAATCTTTCAACAACTCTATCTACTTCCTTTGACTCAAATTCAAGTCCTTTGGAGCGAAAACATGTTATAGGTTATAATGATATGTGAACACCACACACTTAACACCGTAAAGGAAGTGTCTCTATATCTTAAGTACAAAAACCGCCGCTGCCAACTCCAAGTCATGAGTTGGATAATTTCTCTCATAAGGTTTCAATTGCTTTAAATTATAAGAATTCACATTCCTGTCCTGCATCAACACAACTCCCAGACTAGAGTGTGAAGTTTCACAAAACACAATAAAAACCTTTTCTTTAACTGGCAAAACAAGGATGGGACTATGACCAAAAGAGGTTTTAGCTTTTGAAAGCTCTCTTTGGACTTGTCAGACCAGAAAATAGGTACCTCCTTCTGTGTCAGTCTTTTTAAATGAGTAGCAATGGAGGCAATGTTCTTGACAAATCTTCAATAGTAGATAGCAAGACACACAAAACATTGAACCTTACTCACAGAACTAGGTCGAACCCAAATCCTAATAGCTTCAATCTTTTGGGGATCTACCATCACCCTTTTCTCAGAAACCACAAGCCTTGAAAAGGCCTCAGAAGACATCCAAAACTCATATTTAGAGAATTTAGCATAAAGCTGCTTCTCTTTCAAAATACCCAAGACTATGCGAAGATGACATACATTTTCCTTCTTACTCTTGGAGTAAAGAAACATTTCATCAATACATACAATCATAAATGAATCTAACAAAGACTAGAAAATACCATTCATCAAACTCATAAATATTATCGGTGCATTAGGCAACCAAAAGGACATTGCTAAGGATTCGTAATGCCCATAACGAGTCCTGAAAGTTGTTTTGGGTATATCCCAGGCCAAATCATTAACTGGTGATTCCCTAACCTCAAATTTATCTTTGATAAAATTGAAGCACCCTACAACTGGTCAAATAAATCATCTATTCGGGGCAAAGGGTACTTATTCCTAATGGTTACCTTATCAAACTGTCAGTAGTCTTTACACATTCTCATGTTACTACCCTTCTTTTTAACAAATAACACTGGAGTGCACCAAGGCAAAGCAATGAATGAATCCCTTATCAAGTAACTCCTACAACTGAGTCTTAAGCTCTCTCAAATCAGCTGGAGCCATTCGATATGGGGGGATAGAAATTAAGCGAGTGCCCAACTCTAAATTAATGAAAAAATCAATGTACCAATCTAGAGGTATACCCTGCAAGTCAATGGGAAATACCTCCTAAAATTTAGACACTATGGGAACTAAATTAACAGAAAGGACCTCTACACTAACATCCTAAAGATGTACCAAAAAGGCCAAACACCCTTTTTCAATTAGCTTCTTAGCTTAAACAACTAAAATTATTTTCATTGGTCCAGAATTATAAACACCTTTACATTCTAACGTATCAATCCCTAGCATGTCTAAGGTCATAATTTTTTCTTTACAGTTCAGAATAATATGATACAGTGATAACCAAGTCATACTTAGGATGATATCTAAATCTAGCATATCCAGAATCACCATATCTACCCAAGTCTAAAAACCTATGAACATTGTAGAGCAAACATGATACACTTGAGTCTCTACCACAGAGTCTCCAGTCGGAGTAGACACATACAAAAGTGAGTCAAGCATATCACATACTATGTCTAAAAACAAGGAAAATTTAATAGATGCATAAGAATAAGTGGAACCCTGATTAAATAAGATCATAGCCATCCAGTCATAGATGAGGATAATATCTGTAATGACTGCATCTAAAGCCTCTACCTCAGATTTTCCTGGAAAGGTAATAATGAGCTCTATCATCGATCTAAGCAACCTCTCTAGCAGGCTGAGCACCACCTCTCCCTGCATTACCACCACCTTAATTTCTACCATGAGAACCCTGATAATTACCTCACCCACCTTGTGGATGACCTCTACCATTACCATTGGTACCTCTACCAGCTGGAACCACAACTCTAAATTACTGCTGACCCTTTAAAATAGCGTGGTAACTATTTAGACTATCCATCTTGAAGTGACCAAAACCACCATAAGTAAAACAACCTCGAGCCAATGAAGGTCGAGTAGCAGAAGAATACAAAGCCTCTATGTTTCTCACTATTAAAAACTACTGGGTAGTCCTTGGTAGGCCCCTTATTGATACTAGTATAGGTAAGTGTATATGGAGAGCTAGATAGGCCTGATGACCATAGCCCCTAGAGTAAGAACTGCTGATGTTACCCACATTTCTGGCTTTCTTTTCTACGATGTTGTCCTGGCCAATCAGTTTGACTCTTTTTACATTCTTTATATAATCAAAAGCATCATTAAAAGTCTTTCCAATAGAAGTCATCTGCAAAGCCATAGCCTACAAAAAAACCAAAGTCAATTCATTCAACAATGCCCCCTCGGGACATTCTGTATTAGATTTTGCCAATACCTTTTCACCTTCCTTACTTTAATCCAAAAATATGGGCATATTTAAGTCCGACATGAGTGTTCCATTCCCCAATGCCAGGGGAAAATCCATAAACAAATTTACTATAGTATCTACAAGTATGGCGCTAGCTATGCTGGTAATTACTGTAGCTCCCCAAAAGCTTAGTCTTTAAACCATTTATAATGAGGAAAATCCTCTCCTCTTTAGTACAAATCAACTAAGTAGAATATCTGCACAAGGCATATATTTTAGCATCACACGTTATATCTGACATACTTCCCTGCTCAAGAAAACTCATCCTTCTTGTTATCATGCAGAGTGCATGGCGCAAATTTCTCTAAAAATATAGAATGGAACAACGTTTATGTTAATTGAGGTAAAGATGGATACTGGCATTCCATATAAGCCCTCTACCACTGCTTCCCATCACCCTGCAGTTGGAAGTTTACAAACTCTACACCATACTACTCCGTAATGCCCATTTTATGCAACCTCTCATAACAATCAACAATGAACATGAAAGAATCCACTATCTCAAAACCCACAAAAGTAGGAGGTTTCATATTTAGAAACTTAGTCAACATATCATGCTCAGTCTCGTACATGACAAGATTCAACACTAGATGAAGGAAAACATACATTCCTGAAACTTCATTCATCTTAGGATCAAAAGTAGTAGCAGGCTGCACTCTTTGAAATTGGTAAATAGGTGTTGTAGGCATGGTTCCTTTACCTTTTAGCCTACTAAGAAAAGTAAGTACATGGTAAATCACCTTAAACAATATCAATGGAGGAGCTGCACTAACCAAAACTGGTACTACCTTATCATGTTCTAAAACCTCCTTATTCATAATCATATTATGATGGTCCTGGGGTGAGGGAGGTGACTCAGATCTCTCTCTGGCTAGATCAGCTACTACCCAAGCTCTACCTGTGGTGGGTGTCACTTTACCTCTCTCTCTTTCCCTACCCCATCCTCTGCCTTTGACGGTGGGTTTTATAATTGGAATAGCTGGTGCAAAAGTTGTTGCTCTAGACCTATTGGTTCTTGTATTCACCATATATAAACAATATATTTAATAGTTTAGATAGTAATTTAGATCACTAGATACCAATTGGAATCAAGTTAATTCACGAAAGAAGAAAGAAAATGATAATTTCCTAAAGTCCTATAGACTCTCAACGAAAAGTACAGACTTCTCTACCCTATTCCATAAGATTCTACTAGACTTGTTTTGGTACAATGAGATCAACTAACCTAGGGATCTTATAACTTTGTCACAGCTCAGACCCCATCGCGAGTGGCAACAATACTATCCCTTTGGTGGAAGATCCTATAACACCCCAAAAATTAAAGTTAAGATCAAAACCATTCTTCAAGTGCATATAGAACCAAACCCAATGATTTGGTAGTATGAGAAGTGGTTTAGGTATGAATTAAGGCCATAAGTAAATCCTAGCTTATAGTTATGTTGAAAGCTTCCTTACCGATCGAATTCTCGTATAGGATCTTGCTATGGGCAACTTAAAATGAGCATAACTCCTAGAATATGAAGAGTTTTAAAGCTAAAGACCAGCCAAATTAAATTTCTTTGAGTCTTGTTTCCAACGCATCCAATCGCTTATTAATCCTATTCTAGAGCTAGAGGTTATAGCCATTTTAGGGAATCACTATCAAGCTGTTGATACAGCGACCCTTCCCACGAACCATTAGTTCTTAGGAAAACCAATTCCATGTGATCATCCGTAGATCATTCCCAAAATTCCTAAAGGTTAACAAAGTACTTCCATGTCAATGAGAGGGACCAACGACAGTTGGAAGAACCAATAGCCATTGGTTGTGACCGTGGTCACAAGTTAGCCCGACTTAAGGATCCAACGACCAACCAAGGGATGATTGGTTGGAGAAATCAATGAGCCATCACTTGGCTCACCTAAATAAGTACTGATAGCCACCATGAAACTAGAACAAATGAGCAAAACCAATGAATTATTGATAGAACCAACGATCAATTGATTTATTGGTCCGTTACGATGGTCCGATTTTTAGTTATGATTTTAAAGAGGTACTTCAATATTTTCCCATTATTTAACCTCCTACACTATTTCATTTTGGCTATTCAAAAGGTGAATATTAATACTAAAGTACTCCAAATCCCTAATTACCTCATAAAACATCGATACTTTGCAAAAATCAAAGAAACAAGCGACTATTCCTCTTCAAATCAAGAAACTAGGGTTCATCACCTTTAAGGTTTATTGCAAGGTTTTCACTTCCAGGTATGTCAGATTTTATCAATATGTTTACTTTCACCCACTGAGTCCCTAAATAAACTCAGTTTCTCGGAAAAACCATCGTTTAGAAATTGTTTTTTTCCATAAAAGCATGATTCTATTATATTTCAATTCCCCATGATTAGAAGACTACAAATACATTTTTCTTATGAAATTTAGTACTCTTTTAGACTTGTGTTATATGAACCCTCAGTATATTGATGCTCAATATTTTGGACTTGTACTTTATGAATTCATACTCCATTTAGAACATAGAAATTATCATGAATAATTGTATTCTTCAACAATGGTAGATTATGAACACCCGATGACTTAGAATTTCATAAATGGTTAATTAAATATTCAGTACTTTAGTTCCATAGAGTTTAGAATGCTTTTAGATATAGCATTTATTATTTAATCTAAGAACATAAATACTATTGAGCTATCTAGTACATCAGTTTATTTTAGTTAGGAGTAGTACTTAGCACCGAGCCGATGAAGGGATGAAGGCTCACCTATCAGTTAGGCTAAGACCTTTAGGAGAAGTCCTTAAGTACCAGAACTATACTGCTATAGTAAGTTCTAAAAGGTCACCGGCCAGATTAGGTTGACACCTTAGTCCTTTTTGGATATTAGTTTAGTGGATCCACATCAGTCAGTGTTCATACCCTTGGTAAGGTATAGAGCACCGTTCTAGCTGGGGTTATAGGTTGTGCCCTATTTAGCTAAGATAGGGTATGTCGGTTAATATAAACTCCCATAATTTAGACTCAAGTATTGCACGACCACGTGTTCAATTTATTTAGTAATATTGATCAATTGCATGCTTATTTACTTGGTTATTACATCATTTTACATTACTTAATTCCATGTTTAGTTTAACCTCTTATGTTCAGCATGTTCAGTTTTATATAGTGTAGTTCCTATCTCACATGCTCAATATATTTAAAGTACTTACCGCATACTTTGTTTTCTGCTATATTATGTTACAATATAGGTTCTGATGCTTAGCATCCAGATTGGGGTTAGCACAATCCTATACCTATCTTATTAGCAGAGTTTGGTGAGTCCTCATCATCCAAGGATGATACTTATGATTATTTTCTTATTTCGGTCATCTTAGTTTTTAGACAATTAGAGTTTACTGGGGGTTTTCCCCAACAACTCATCTTTGTTAGAGGCTTTCAAACAGACTGTAGAGCTTCAGCTTTATGGTTATATTAGATGATTTCTGTTTTGACTTCAATATTGAGTTGTGTTTTGGATATTATTATATCACTCAGATTATTAGCTTCTTTGCTCAATATTCATCAGTTACGTACAGTATTCTTAGTGTCATTCCAGTTCATGTGTTAGGTAAAGGTCAATTCTGACTCTAAGCATCATGTTATGACTGGCAGGTAGTCTGTAGGTTTAAATTATCATAGGGTATCTGAAATCCGTGTTAAGTAAAGCCTTATTCATAGGTGTGAAACACACCACACATATGAATGAAAGGCAATGAAATGTTTTAGGAAAGTTTCACTTCTTTCATTTTCATATCATGAGATAAAGTGTGGAGTCTATTTAATCTCATTCTAACTTGTGCTCTATTCGTTTACAGAAAAATGCCTCCCAAAAGAGCTAACGAAAGGAGAAATAGAAACAAAAATAAAAATGGAAACCAACAAGCACCCCTAACTTCAGCAGACCCTCTGAATGAACAAGTCTCTCATACTGAGTTTGGGGCTGCTTTAGGTTTAGCACTACTTTTCGGGTGTTAGCTCAAGCAATGACTACCTAGGTTAACTTGCAAGTTGTTGCCTAAGTCAACCCAAATAAGATTATGACAACGATGAGAATCTGAGATTTCACTCGGATGAATCCTCTAGTTTCATGGGTCTAAGGTGGACGAATATCCACTAGAGTTTATTGATGACATTTCAAAGGTCACATAGATTAAGGACGACTTTCCAGTCAAGAGTACAGACTTAGCCGCTTACCAATTAAAAGGAGTGGCTTGGACTTATTATAAGCAATGGAAGGAAGATAAATGTGTAGATGCAGGTCCAGTGGACTTTTATGAGTTTGTAGATGTATTTTTGGATAGGTTCTTCCCATATGAGTTACAAGAACCCAAGGTTTAGGAGTTTATAAATAAGAAACAAGGTAACATAACTGTGAATGAGTATTCTCTTATGTTTACTCAGCTCTCTAAGTATGCTCCAGAGATGGTGGTAGATTGTAGGACCCGTATGAGTAAGTTCTTATCAAGTGTTTTCAAGACTATGGTCAAAGAGTGTAGGACTGCCATATTGGTTAAGGATATGGATATCTCTATGTTGATGATTCATGCTTACAGATTGAGGAGAAAAGATTAAGAAAAGTGAAAGTGAGAATAAAAGGGCCAGAACAGGCAGTTTTGACTTTTCTCAGTTCTGTAAGAGGTCCTCAGCTCCAGCTTCATCCTCATCTATAGTTGGTTCTCACTTATGCCATATAGGTGGTCATGCGGGTGCTCAGTCTAGAGGCAGACACGATTAGCTATGTCTTTTTTGGTTAGGCCAGAGGCTGTAATTTCAAATGCAGTGATCACAAGTATGAATTCAATTCATCATCATCCAGCTTCTATATTATTTGATATAGGGTCTCCATATTCCTATGTGTCTACCTACTTTTCTACTTAGTTGGATTTTTCTTAGGAGCTTTTTCATGTGCCGATTCGTGTAGATACTCCATAGGTGATCTTTAGAAGAGGATTGAGTGTATCAGTCCTATATGGTGACTATATTAGAGTATGACACTTGGGTACATCTCATTATCCTAGACATGATTGATTTTGACGTGATTCTAGACATAGATTAGTTGTCTCCTATTATGCAGTCTTGGATTGCTTTGCCAAGACTGCTACTTTGGTTATGCCAGGTATCCCTTAGATTTTGTGGAATGGTACCGGTAGCCATATACTGAGAGGGGTTAAATCATTTATTTAGGTGGGGCGGTTACTAGCGAAAAGGTGTTTGTCTATGTAGTGTATGCTTGTGATATTAGTGCCAACATTCCTTCACATAAGTCAGTTCCTAGGGTTAGTGTTTTTACTGAGGTATTTTGTACAGATTTACCTAGTCTTCTGCATGATTACGATATTGACTTTGTCATTGATGTTGAGCTGAGAACTCAGCCCATTGCTATTCTTCCGTCTTAATAGCACCGATTGAGTTGAGTTAGTCAATGGAGAATATTTAGGATTTTCTTAGTAAGGGGTTGATTAGACCTAGTGTATCTCCAGGGGGTGCTCCTATTATATTTATGTAAAAGAAATATGGTAATTTACATATGTGTATTGAGTACTAGCTATTGAATAAGGCAACTATCAAAAATAAGTATCTGATGTCGCGTATTGATGACTTTTTTGACCTACTCCAGCGAGCAACCATGTTTTTTAAGATAGATTAGTGGTCAGGCTATTACAACTTAAGGATCAAGGTCGTAGACATTTCCAAGATTGCCATTAGGACTCTTTATGTCTACTAAAATCTCTTAGTTATATCTTTTGTTTTGACCAATTCCCCAACAACATTTATGTATTTGATGAACTGAGTGTTCAGTACTTATTTGGACTCTTTTGTAATTGTATTAATTAATGACATCATAGTCTTCTCGAGGAGTAGGGTAGAACACGAGCAAAATTTAAGGATTGTGCTCCAGACGTTAAGAGATTAGTGGTTCTATGTAATTTTCTCCAAGTGTGAGTTTTGTCTTGAGTTTATGGAATTCATTGGAATTATGGTGTCCAAGGATGGGTTTATAGTGGATGAAGTGAAGATTGAGGCAGTTGGTGATTGGGCTACGTCCACTTCTCCAATTGAGGTTTGCAATTTAGTCGGGTGTGCAGGTTACAACAAATAGTCTATGGAGGAGTTTTCTTCAATTGAAGCACCACTGACTAAATTGACTTAGAAGAATGTCCATTTCTAGTGTTTCAATGCGTTCGAGGTGAGATTTTTGAAGCTCGAGCCTTATTGACTTAAGCTCTAATTCTGATACTTTCTATTGAGAGCCAGATGTTTACAATCTATTGTAATGCTTCAAGAGTTGTTTTGGGTTGTTTCTTGAAGTAGTAGCCCTTAGCAAACCGGTTGGTTCAACTTGATATTCCTGAACTCGGTGGGTTCTTGCTTGTATGGAGGCTAATGTATTTGTTAGAGTATATTTGGGCACTATAGTTCAAGGATGAGAGGTTAAGGGTTATTCAAAATAATTTGACAAGGGGCAAGACTAGAAAGGCAACCTTAGATCTAGAGGGTTTAGGATCGAGGGCCGTAACTATGTCCCTAGAGTTTGAAATTCCATTTGACTTATTATGGAGGAGGCCTATTATTCTAGATATTCTATTTATCTATTGGTAGCAAAGACATATTGAGACTTGAGACAACATTACTGGTGGTGCAGGATGAAGAGAGCTATTGTGGACTTTTTATTTTTGTGCTTGAAGTGTTAGCAAATGAAGTTCAAGCTCTTGAGGCGTGGTGGTTTGGCTTAGAGGCTACCCTTCCAAGGTGGAAATAGGAGCATATTGTAACATCCCATTCCTTTAATCATGTATATGAATAAGTGAACTCGACAAGAATTTTGGAACTTGATAGCATAAAAGGTGTTGTTTGATATTAAAGTTTAAAGTAGCCAAGTGTATATTAGTTTTAAGTTGAAGTAAGGTGATTCAGATTTGAAATATGGAATAAAATAAGTTAGCTGCTTGCTTGACCTAATTAAGATAGTAGGTGCATCACCTACTTTGACTCATTGACCAGCCTAAGGAACTAAGTAGGTGTATCACCTACTATGACTATTTTGACCAGCTTATAAGGCCAAGCAAACCCATTATCTACTTGATAAATTCAGGCCCAACTAAGTGAAAGAAAATATGAAAAATGGTAGCCCAAGGCCAAATTTTCCAAGTCCACAAGAAGTAATTAAAATGGCCAAGTAGGTGCATCACCTACTTAGCATTTGTTTCACCAATTAAGCCAAATGGATGCTAGAAATAAAGAGGAGAAAGAATAAACAAAGCTGCCCTTTATAGGCCAAAAATACGATGCAAATATTTCCTTCTTGTCTCATAAAAATCCTAAGTCTCTCTATCTCTATCCTCCCATATGTGTTTGCAACTAAGGTGCTATCACTCTCTTCCTAATATTAAGGGAAAAAGTTTATGTTACGACCCTAGATTATTTCCCCCATTTCACATAATGCTTATACTAGTTATTCCTCCCTTATTTTGTGGTTTAGAGATGAATACCAAAACAGTAATTAAAGGAAAATAATTGATTAAAACAGCCAAGATTAGTTGCTACTCTAACCTCTAATTATTAGCTCATTTGAGAATTCTAGATGTACTTGTTTATTAGAACTCACAAAATGGTGATTGGAAGCCATAAGTTCAATATTTTTGTATTATGTTGAATGATTTTGGGCTTTATATTTGTATTGTTGTTGAAAGGCAGTGGGTGACCTTATAAAATAGTTGAGGGTAGTTATATTGAAGTATAGAAGGAGGGTGTGGCAATACACCAAGTATTTCGGGGCTAGACGGTCTTACCGCCCGTCAAGTGTTTAGTTACTATTTTTCAAGGCCTACATCGTGATTAGCTTCTAATATTAGCTTTATTATGTACTTATATTATAGATTAATGCCTTAAAGGAAAGAAGGATAATTCATTATAATATTCGAGTTGCGCAGCAAAATATGTAAGGCTATTCTATTTCACATAATTTGGCATGAAGTTTTATACTTGTGTACCAACATAGTGAGTGTCCTAGATGATTTTCATGGTAAAAGATACAGTGTGATGGTGTATAATTCTCACTGTAGTTAATGTTCCTTTCCCCTACTACCTGTGGTCTCAAAAATATGTCAAAGTTTTACATTTTTCTCTAATATGAGTCAATAAGATCATCGATTACACATGTTAAGAGTGTTCTTATGTTGGATATACAATCTGTCCATACACTGCGAAATTGTTCCAATTGTGTATTTGGTCATATACTTCATTAGCTCACATACTCATATGTTCCTTTTATTGGATATCACTTTCATTGTGTTAGGCTATAATGTTACCTCATAGATCTCTTAGTTGTTCAATAATACATTTTATATGTCACTACATGAAAGGTGTATTTGTCCTAGAGTTGAATTTGCCGCATGTTTCACATATATCCTTTCATTTGGCATGGTCTACGAAGTAGTTTTTATACAATCTTTACCTCTTCATTTGAGGAGTTACATGTCTCCACTTGATATGCCCATATTCCCCCATTTGAAATATCTAAATTTCTACAATTGAATCTGCCACAATTGCCATTTGATATGTAAGATCACTTGCTCACTAGTTGTACACCTCAATGGCTCGTTTGTTACATGTCCTCATCTCCTCACTTGTAACATATCTTCATGGCTTATTTTTGAATACGTTTTATGCCCAGTAATATAGTTCATTATGCCATATAAGTTCCTAAGTATTACAACATCAATGCTGCACTTGTTTCCAATATCATTGTTGTTGCGTCAATCATATTGTTCACATGTCTTCTTCTACGAGTCCATAGCTCCAAAGCTCAATATTGTTATGAGCACCAAAAGAACAATATCGAAGATTAAAGTGTCACGACCCAATTTATCAAGTCATGATGGCACCTACCTTAACCCACCAGTAGGTAAGCCAAGACATATTCCTGAATTGCAAGTAATAGGCTAATGGGTAGAAAACAAGAAAGATAGGAAGAAACGGCAATAACAGTAATAATATAAGGAAGCAGAAAGAAAACATACATAGAAAAACCAACTGGGAGAAGGGAAAAGACAAAATATATAAAGTAATCCCTCCCAAGACCTAGTAAGGTCAGTACTAGAGCCATTACTAAAAGATAACAAGATGACTAGACAGAATCCAAAAGATGCATGATATAAAAACAAAGTAGTATCGAAAGCAAAAGACTTTACTGTAACAGATGGAGGAGAATCAGCCTCGGACACTAGCAAGTTCACCCTGCTCCGGATCATTACTGGGAAAAAGGAATCACATCAATGCATATGGCTATTACTCAGATCTGCATCAAGAAAAAGATGAAGAAGTGCAGTATGAGTACCAAAGCATTGGGTACTCAGTAGGTATCATCTATCGACTGAGCTCAAATACAATGAAAGAACAACTAAAATCCGAGAGTAATAGCTAAGTCAACAACAAATAGGGGTAGGAAAGTAAATAGATTCCAAGCTGTGCAACTCTGATAAGGAATAAGTAAAAGCGATACAGGAAAAATAAATACGCAATATGTAAGGAGGCAAGCCTAAACATAACCTAACTGCGCCTTCATAAGCCCTAAAGGATCACGAAAGAAGACAATTAACCCAACCGTTCCCCCAAAAGCCGTTGGGACACACAAGAAATAAGAAAAAAAGGAAAGCATAAATAATCCATAACAGAACCAGTCCTAAGTGACCATAGGAACCATCCAACTGTGCACTGGGCTTTAACAGGCACCAATGGGTAGTAAAGAGAGGCCAGACGCCGGGCTCAAACCAAAAATAGTGGATAATAACAAGAGGCCATACGTAGGATTTGAACCAAAAATAGTTGTTTAGTAATGAGAGGTCACATAAATGATGTACAGTAAATACCCATACCAAAACCAAGTCTCCCAGTGCAACCATAATCAACCTCTAGAACAACCCGATCTTATCATAATCAGATGTCAAACTAGAATCAAAACTCATAGTAACCAGAAGCCAATGATCTCATAAGTACCCAACACAACTTTAATCTTATAGCAAACCATACCACAACCATTGCCAAAACTGTGCCAAAATGTATAACTAATAGAAGAAATAAGAAAAGTGCCAGTCTCGGACCAGAACAAAAATACATTTATACCGATATAAGCGTAACCTGCAAAAAGGATGAATTTTGGGGGTTTTGAGCATAAATCCAGGACCTAAGGTCATAAACATCAAGTCTCGGGTGGATAATCCTACTAAGGCAAGGTGAGCCACTAATTACTATGCTAAGGAAGGGTGGTCTAGGCCAAATACTACCCTACCCAGGGCAAAGGACTAAAAGTTAAGCAAGAAGCCCACTCTAGGTCGACCCATCCAAAAGTGATATCCTATCAAGAGTAGTAAAGATCATAAGCAAGCCTAAATATATCTAACGCCAAGCACACAATCTCTAAAGGGTAGCGGGGCCTACTACGAGGTCCCAAAAACTAATCCTGGGTTGAAACTTATCTTAGTCTATTCTAAGGCTTCCGATTCCCAACTCAAGGTAATAAAAGAATTAACCTAGCCCTATAAGGTGGTACTATGCCATTCTAAGGGATAACGCACCTGAAATCTATCAAAATGGGACCCTAACCGGGTAAATAGGCATAAAAAGTTAAAACAATGCTTGGACTATAACTACCAACCCAAAACTAGCATAACAGTACACTAATACCATATAAAAGCACAATCTAAAGTGAGGGTAAGTCTATCCTACCTGGAAGCCACCGAACGCCTGCAAAATCTGCTAAATCGAGGCTTTCCCTTTGGAGAAGCCTCCAACAGCTTCCACACTATCAAGATAAGTATCTACACATTAAGATGAGGAAAAAAACACCCATATTAAGTATAAATGCTTCGTGTCAGAAATTGGGCTACAAATCCCATACCAGGCCCACTTGAAAAATTACAAAATTAAACCAACAACAGCATCCCGCACAACTAAAGGTCATGTGCCACCAATTGGTAGCTGAATCTGAGCTTAAACAACTTCCCAAATAGACCAACAGAGAAAATAAGAACCAAATATGCAAATTAAGCTAAAATTAAGGAGGAAATAATGGGGTTAACAACGATCATATGCTCACATTGCACCTTCACATGATTTTGATCCTCTACACATAGTTCCCACGCCTAAATCGAGCTCAGGAGGTCCAATAATGGGGCTTTTGGTTTTTGAATAATGGCTGAAAAATGGAGAAGGCAAATATATAAAACATAATACGATGGACACTTTAACGATAACTTGACCGCTAAAGTAGTCATTCTAAAGCGCCCAAAAGGGCAGCTTAAGCAGTTAATGCCCAGTCGGCCAGGCCCGCGAAAGTTCCATATGGGCTGCTAAAGCAAAAGTTGCTAAAGTGCACATGGCCAAGGCCGGACCCTCCACTAAAGTGGGATAAGACTACTAAAGCAGTCCCCATGCCGCTTAAGCGGCTGCACCAACAACTAACCTGGTTAGTGCCAAGTTAGCCAAATTTAACAAGGCTCCGACCGGGTGCTCGGGATTGGTTCACAATCCCGTGGGTGCAAACTAACTATACTACCCTACTAAATTCAATATTTAGGACTCAACGACAACATCAAAATTCCCATCTGAGGTTATTTTGATCAAAAGTAGGGCGCACATTCCAAGGAGCCTGTTTTGCCAAATTCTACCCCATCTCCCAAAATAAAGCTGAAAACCTCGGGATCCAAACCAAGGGTCCCTCAGACTAAAATCAATGTTCTAAAGATGTTGAGACTGTCAAAAGTAGCATTTGAGATAGTTTACTTGAGGTCTAGGCCCGAGACCCATTTCTTATCTTTAAAAGCTCCTAAATAGGGAAATGGCTCTAAAAACCAAATGAACTGCTCGATAACCAAACTGTCAGTCCCATCAAGTCATAAATGAGTTAGGGTAGATGTAAGTAAGCTCTAAACATATAAAATGCACGAAAATGACCAGGAGGGTCATTACATAAAGAAATAAGGTAAAGTGAATTTATGTAATTATAGGTGGCAGCCCAAGGCATAAGAGCCTAGCATGAGCCGATCCCAAAAGTAAATCGATGTAATTATGAGTGGTAGATCAGAGGAAAAAGCCTAGCATGGGCCGATCACAATTGATGTATTTATTGGTGGTAGCTCAGGGGTTATAATACCTAGCATAGGCCAATCCCAATTGATATATTTATGGGTGGAAGCTCATGGATTATAATACCTAGCATGAGTCGATCCCAATCTATGTATTTTGGGTGGTATCACAGGGGTTATAGTACCTAGCATGGGTCATTCGTTATTTGTTTATTTATGAGGAGCATATCCCAGGGATTAAAATGCCTAGTATAGGTCATCCTCTTCTATCACTGATCAGTTGATCATTTGTTGATACATGCCTTAAAAAGTTAACAATGCAAACAAGAGTAAAGTAAAGCAAAGAATGTAATGTACATGATTCTACAAGTATAAGCAAAGGTGGTCTTCAATTATTATCTGTACATTTGTACCTAGTTTAATTTAAGCTCTTGTTTCACATATTGTTACTTTACACCTTACATATTTAGTACATTCTTTCATACTGACGTCCCTCATGGGGGACACTATGTTTTATGTCGTAGGTTTAGATACTCTAGCTAGTATATCTCTCAATAGAAGCACATGATACGCAGTAGATTTTGGTGAGCTGCAGGTTAATTCATGGTTTTACTGAGTCTTCAGTATATAATTTGCTATTGTATTAAAGTTAAGGGTATGGCGTGGTCCTATCCCGACCTAAGCTAGGTTGTCTATCTTTTAGAGGCTTTGGAGACTAATGTTAAACTAAAGCACAGTGGTGTCTTAATTTTTAGAAATTGAGGCTTCAAAGGCCAAGTCATTATCGGATTTTGGGCCTATCTATATTGGTCTTTTATTTGAGCATCTCTCCTATTCAAAGATGTTGAATTATCATAGTTATATGTACTTTAAGCATGAATCTAAGTTGGTTTTCTCAGGCCTTTAAGGCATCGGATGCCTATCCGTCTCAATGGAATTTGAGGCATGATAGAAGTGGTATCAGAGCAGGTCATCCTAAGGAGTATACAAAGCCATGTATAGTAGAGCCTTACTTATAAATTTGTTGTGCACCAAATTAATAATTAGGGGGCTGCTTGGAAATTTTTGAAATGTGAGCTTCTTACATAATCTAAATCGTGCTATAGAGCTAAGCCAAGAAATCTATTCTTACTCATACTATGATCTATTTCATATAGATTATGCCTATTATGGCTCCTCAAAGGTGGAGAAAGGCTTCGACTAGTATTTACCAAGAGGCAACCTTCAGAGGAAGGTTTCATGTTATCAAAATTCAAAGAAAGGCTTGTAGAAGTTTATTTGTTACTTGCATCTATAAATGCATTTGTACAATTTGTATCATCTTTGTTTATTTGAATAAGATATAGCAGGGCCATTCATATGCTACACAGTAAATGGTTACATACAGACAGGCTACAATATTTCCTAATACAGCTTCTTAAGAATATGTGTCCAGTTTGTTAGTCTGAGATTTCCTCTATATGACTCCTCTAATAGTTATAAGACTTAATCCCAATAGAGGACGTTCAGTACGTTGTTAGAATCTATAGGGTTATGCATGTATTAGAAATAGAAGTTGTTGATTTAGCCTTGTATTAGGTAAAAGGTGTGGCAGTTGGTTAGTCCAATAAGTGAATATACCACAATGGTATTGAGTAGAGATACTTTGAGTTGGCCAATAGAGACCTGATGCTCACTCATTATCCCGGGTATTGTAGTAGCTAAAATTATAAGATATGTGTATATGCCCACCCCAAAAAGGTTAAATGTGTGATCCTTTTTGTGGTTAGTAAACTCAGAGGATAAGTGTTTCAATTGTTTCATATAAAGAGAATATGTATAATAACACCTTATTGTGATCTATATCTTAGTTGTAGACTAGAATGTGACTAAAGATTAAGGTTGAAAATATTGAGTGGTTACAAATAAGTTGTGATCTATTATAATACTATGTTTAGAGAAAGGCATAGTGTTAACTAATCACTAGTATGAGGTATTATGTTATATGTGAAATAAATGTGAATGACATTAAATATCATAGAATGTAGAGATGATTTGAGTAAAGTTCCTTGATAGTATAAAAATGCGACGTATATAAGTATTAGGAGAAAAATGTAACATAAGTTGTGCCCTTATTATAGAGAATGCTTATTAAGCATGTGAAAGTAAGAAAAAAATATCAACTCTTCAATTCTAACTAGTTGTAGAGGTACATCAGAAGCACTCCCTAAACAACTTTTTGAAATTTTGTTAGACCGTTAAATCATTTTAGTATCAATGTAAATTCTGGTACCTAATATTAATAGCTACAATAACGGATAGCGCAATCTAAAGATCACCTTGACAGAAGATACATTGACTAGTGTGGCACACTAGAATGCACCCACATCATTTATATAAAATAGAGATGGTTCATTATGCATATGAGTGGAGTCAACTAAATAAAGTTCCAATCATAGCTCAACTAAGATGATGATAGTAGATTATCTACTAGTTGTTCTTATTAGTTACTTTGTATGAAAAGGGGCTGAATCACTTTCACTTATTATATCGTTATGGTAAATTTGTTATAATGGATAAACCTAACTTGTTGAGCCAAAGTGTCTACTCCTCATGTGCTATAAAATCAAAAGATGGGTTTGCATGTACTTTACATTATGAGTGATTAGCAGTGTGTAAAAGATCATGTGCTATGGTGTCCTCAAGATTCATTTATTTATTTGCTTATTTAAACCTTAATAAGGTATCAAATATCCAGTGTAATTATGTATCATAAACCAGGAATAAGGACATAGTTATACTAGATCCCTTATTACTACAAAAGATTTATATGGCTCTCATACCCTTGTTCCAATGTTTGGATATACTCAGAAAGCTGCCCAATTCTAATGGTCGGAACACTTGTGAGGAAAATTCTCAGGAGCTAAAAGATAACTTGGGAAATCTATTGCATATGTTTCAAGGTAAATAATAGATGCGAGCAGAACTACAACACTCATGAGTTACACCTAGAGGTAGAATGCTTCCACTTAAGATATGATGGAGAGGTTTTATAGGATGTCTCTAGTTTCTAAAGGTTCTCGTTACTTATACATTTATACATGCTATATGTCCTATAGCTCATCTATTTGTGGGTTATGTTCCCTTTGTTGATATTATCACACATGTTATATATGTCATAAAGAACTTGCATATAGTTGTTATCTGCTTCATAAAATTCCCACTTATTGTTATGCATTTTATAGGATGTTGCCCTATTTAACCAATCACTTTCCATGAATCACTCGTCGATATTTCATATGAATTATAGATTAATGGCTCATATACTATAGGTATTATAAATTACTAGCTCATGGGTAATATGTACCACAAGTCACTTGTCTACCAATTATATGCTTCATAGACCATCTGCCTATGTGTCACATGCCTCATAGCCTACTTTATTAAGCATTATAGGCCCCATAATTTACTTGTCAATGTAAAATATTCTCATTTTTTAATATTTCATAAAGTATACTTATTTGTGTGTAAGTTAACTTATGCATGTGACATAGTCCAACTGACCACGTGATTCGTACTACATATATCTTTTTGTTTTGTGAATACAGATCAGTCCACTTGCTTATATGTTTTACACCTTCTTAGACTTAGTTATCATATGTTATGTGCTCATCTATTCTATTCGCTCTACGTGTTTTACAGTCCATTTTCCCATATACTAATATTTTGTAATTTATCTTCCCATATGTTACATGTCTTATAGTTCATTTCTCATATGATACCTAGTTCATGTGCTTATATATTATAGATTGTTACAACTTACTTGCATATTGATCATATGTCCTAATAGCTCAAGTGTCTATGTGTAGTATGCCTCTTATGTACACATGTTCATATACTAAATGCATTTCCTTATGGTTCATTATTCATATATTAGGTGGTCTCTATGCACGCTTTCTGATTTATCATAGACTTTATGTGACTTATTTGTTCATGTCATATGTGCCCATCCATGCTTATTTACTTAAGTATTAAACATGCTGGGATAAAGTTACAACATATCATGATGAAATGATGATTTTGACAGAAAAGGTTGGGCACCTAGTAAATTTTACTATGACCTTTACCCATAGAAGTATGGCTATGTAAAGTGACCGATTTCGATGTAGCCTCCACCAGAGTATAGTGAAGGAGTTAGGGTATTGAAAAATACACTTGGAAATATGAGGACCCTACTAAGTCTAAGTATCCATTTGTTCCAGGAACATGTAAGATGTTCCTATATTATGTGTCTTTCTTAAATGATTATAAGTCCCTTATGCATCTATTAACTTGTACATAGGTTTGTAGCACATTAGTTAACTTGTTATCTTACTCATGTGTCATATGTTTATATATATAGTTCATACTTATGATTCCCAAATTCCAAGTGTTTTACCTCAGCCCGGTATAAAAAGAGGTAAAGAAAGGTAAGTTATGCCATAAAGAATTATTTCACTTGATTATATGTGAACAAATGGAGCCTTACTGATCATTTTGTTAATTCATGTGCTATTCTCAATGAAATTCCCTATGAGGCTTGTTTATACACGCTTCTGATCAATTGACACATTTGGATAGTCCTATTTACAAAGAAAACTCAGGCAAAGTTTTCGGAGAGTATTCAAAGTTATACTTATTTTAGGTAAAACCTCTAATTCGAGGACGAATGATCCAAAAGGGGGGATGATGTAACACCGTGTACCTTCTATCATGTATATGACTTAGTAAACTCTATAAGAATATTAGAACTCGAGAGTATAAAAGGTGGTATTTGATATTAAAGTTTAAAGTAGCCAAGTGTATATTAGTGTTAAGTTGAAGTAAAGAGATTAAGATTTGAAATATGGAATAAAATAAGTAAGGTACTTGCTTGACCTAATTAAGCTAGTAGGTGCATCACCTACTTTGACTCATCGGCCAACCTTAGGAACTAAGTAGGTGTATCACCTACTATGACTCTTTGACCAGCTTTTAGGGCCAAGCAAACCCATTATCTACTTGATAAACTCTTGCCCAACTAAGTGAAAGAAAATATGAAGAATGGCATGGCATACCAAGGCCCAATTTTCCAAGTCCACAAGAAGTAATTAAAATGAACAAGTAGGTGCATCACCTACTTAGCATTTATGGCTCCAATTAAACCAAATGGTGGCTAGAAATAAAGAGGAGAAAGAATTATCAAAGCTAGCCTTTAAAGGCCAAAAATATGATGCAAATAATTAATTATTGACTCATAAAAATCCTAAGTCTTTCAAGTCTTTCAATATCTCTCCTCCCTTCTCCAAAAAGTTGCCCTAATTTCCCACTAGGGTTTTTTTCCTCTCTTATTTTGTTATCTAGAGCTGGTTACCAAAATAGTAATTGAAGGAAAATAATAGATTAAGAAATCCAAGGTAAGGTGCTTACCCAACCTTTAATTATTAGCTCATTTGAGAATTCTATATGTACTTGTTTATTGGAACTCAGGGGATGGTGATTGGAAACCATGAGATTAATAATTTCGCATTGTGTTGAATGATTTTTGGTTGTGTATATGTATTGTTTTTGATAGGCAGTTGGTGACCTTATAAAATAGTCGAGGGGAGTTATATTGAAGTATAGAAGGAGGGTATGGTGATAGACCAAGTATTTGGGGGCTAGACGGTCTTACTAACTGTCAAGCGTTTAACTACTATTTTACAAGGCCAACATTGTGATTAGCTGATAATATTAGCTTTATTTTGTACTTATATTGTATATTAATGCCTTAAATGAAAAAAAGGCTAATTCATTATAATATTCGAGTTGCGCAGCAAGGTATGTAAGGCTATTCTATTTCACATTCTTTGGCATGAAGTCTTATACTTGTGTACCAACAATGTGAGCATACTAGATGATTTTCATGGTAAAAGATAGTTTGTAATGGTGTACAATTCTTACTGTAGTTAATGACCCTTTCCCCTAGTGCCCGTGGTCTCAAAAATGGGTCAAAATGTTACATGTTTCTTTAATATGAGTCATTAAGCTCCTAGATTACACATGTTAAGAGTGTTCTTATGTTGTATATACAATCTATCCATACACTGTGAAACTCTTCCAATTGTGTATTTGGTCATATACTTCATTGGCTCATATACTCATATGTCCCTTTCATTGGATATCACTTCCATCGTGTTAGCCTATAATGATACCTCATAGATCTATTAGTTATTCGATTATATAGTTTATATGTCCCTATTTTTAATGTGTATTTGTCCTAGAGTTGAATCTGCCACGTGTTTCACATATATCATTTGTCATGGACTACGAAGTAGTTATTATACAGTCTTTACCTCTTCATTTGAGAAGTTACATGTCTCCATTTGGTATGCACATATTATGTCTAAATTTCTACACTTAAATCTACCACAATTGCTATGTGCTATATAAAATCACTTGCTCACTAGTTGTACACCTTAATGGCTTATTTGTTACATGTCCTCATCTCCTCATATGTCACATAACTTCATGGCTTATTTATGAGTACGTTTGATGCCCAGTAATGTGGTTCATTGTGTCATATAAGTTCCTAAGTATTACTATATCGATGTTGCACTTGTTTCCTAAATAATTGTTGTTGCCTCAATCATATTCTTCACATGTCTTCTTCTACCAGTCTATAGCTCCAAAGCTTAATATTATTATGACCACCAAAAGAAAAAACTCAAAGATTAAAGAAACAAGGTAAAGTGATTTTATGTAATTATGGGTGGCAGCCCAAGGGCTAATAGCCTTGCATGGGCCGATCACAAAAGCAAATTGACGTAATTATGGGTAGCAGCTCAGGGGAAAAAGTCTAGCATAGGTCGATCCCAATTGATGTATTTATGGGTGGCATCTCAGTGGTTATAATGCCTATCATGGGATTTATTTAAAACAATAAAAGTAAGTAGGGTCTTATTTAAAACACTTCGGAATATTGTTATCAATTTAGAGAAATGAATTGCACAAGAAAATTCTCAAAATTGTAATAAATGCTAAGGATGACTTAGGTGTGTGCTATCATGGATTGGTAAATAAAATTTACTTAGATTTAATTAGAGTTGTGGGTAGGCTAGATTATGGATATTAATGTAAATTTCTCAATCAAACATCAAATTTCACATTGGGTTTTCTCAAACCCCAACTTGTATGCTATTATGAAAAATCCATTTCCTCAAATAGGTAACCTTGTATCTAAGCATCACCATTAAATAACATCAATCAAGTCTTAGTTAACTAATATTTCTCTCCTTTATCCCTTTTTTCAAGCAAGATAAGAGATTTAAGGTAAATTAAAGTTTGGAACCTCTAACTATTAACAAAAATATGAAATATTAGCTAAACCCACAACACCTGATTAATTTTGATGGCAAATAATTATTACCCATTCATTTAATACAAAACAATCATCACACACCCCTAAGTTGGGGAATTTAGCCAAGCATAATTGAAGATAAAGAAATTATGCCAAAATGCTCATTTAAATCTACCATTGGACTGAATAATCCACTAATAATCCTTCAATCCAATGTAGAAAAGCTAATCTCAAACCTAAGGATTTGATTACAACTTTTTATATCTCAAAATATGCAAATGATAGGGTTTGAAGTCAAAATATCCTATTTATAGATTAAGTAAAATGCGGACAAAACATTTTCAAAAATACCACCATGTTAGTTTGCATTCTTGAATTGTGTCACTGAACTCACCGGCTATGCGCCAAATATGTACAGTGTCACCGAACTGACTTTAATTCTGAGCTTCAGTGTTTGGGTTTGTTGAATTTTGTGAGGGAACCTTATCATAAAAACTCATTTGTCTTTTATTATTTGTGACAAAACCTTCACTTTGGCAATACGTCGTGTTGTTTGGCGATGCGCCAAACTAACTTGGTGATACCACTTTTCTTTTTAGCTTTTTTTCTCTCTATTTTTGCTTCCTTTTCCTTCTTCAAGCTCCTTTAGTGATCTTTTGGATTCAATCCTAAAGATGTAAAATAACATTAATACTAGCTCAAGATGGTATTGAGCTTTGATTTCTTATACTTTATAGTCTAAATGAGTTGTAAAATGCTGGCTCATTAATTTCTCAAGCACGTTGTATCCACTGAGGTTATTCAGGTAAACTCTTTGAAAATTGAGGCAGTAAAAAATTGGACTAGGCCCACTACACCATCAAATATTGGGAGCTTTTTGCACTTAGCCGATTACAACATGAGGTTTGTTGAGGAATTTTCAACCATTAATACACCTTTGACCCTACTGAAATAGAAGAAGGTCAACTTCTAGTGGTTTGAGGTTTATGGGAAGAGTTTTCAGGATTTGAAGACTCAATTGACTACGCCTCCAGTTCTCACCTTTCTAGAGGGTATAAACAGTTTTGTGGTCTAATATGATGCTTCCTAAGTAGGCCTCGATTGTGTCTTGTAAATAATAGTAAAATCATTGATAATGCTTCTACACAACTTAAGGTTCATGAAGAACTACCTAAATCATTATCTTGAGTTAGAAGTTGTAGTGATCATTGATAACGCTCAAATACAGCCTAGAAATAAGTGTACGCGGTCGTTAGCAATATAATTATCCAACTTAGAGTCGGGGTCGAATCCAAGAGAAATGAATGTGATAGATTTCACCTCTAAGTGTCAAAAGCAACTAGAGCTAACACGTGATGCTATAAAAATAATGCATAAAAGTAAATGGGGGATATAGCTTATCAAGTTGTAATTGTTGAAACACTTGTAGTTTGAAACACACAATTCAAATATTAGAGAAATAGAGTTGAAATCGAGTGTAATACGGGACTTAGGGTTATGCCATTGTAATAGTGAAAGAATGTATAGGTAATTGAATATTTGTCTAGATTTAGCTAAAAGTTATGGGTAGGCTAAATTATAAGTACTTAGTGTTGATTTGTCAATCAAACACCAAGATAACACGGGTGGGTTCTTTCGAACACCTCACAAGTACATCTATATAGCCAATCTAATACCTCAATTAGCATTATTATGTCTAAGAGACACTATTAAATGATAAATATCAAGTTATTGTTCACTCCCTATTCCTCACCCTCATCCCCTTTGTCAAGGATGATGAGAGATCTAGGGTTAATTGGAGTTTGCAACCTCTAATTTTAAATCAGAAACATTGAATGGGGACAAAACCAACAACAGTTATCTAATTAGGAAGATAAATAAACAACCTCCATACAATTATAATATCTTACTCTAGCATAACCCCAAGCAAAGAAATTAGCTACTCATTGAAAGGGAAAGAGGAAAATCACCCAAGTTCTCCTCCCATTGTTCCATTGAATCCAAGATTATCTCAAGATTTAAGATCTTAATTTAATACAGATCCAAAAGAAAGTAACCAATTCACTCCTAGGGTTTCACTCTATTTTCTTAAGCTTCCAAAAATGCAAAAACTGGTTTCTAGAGCTGAAAAATCCCTTTTAAAACCCCAAAGTTACGTTCTCAAAAAATTACGAAATTGCCATCGTACTGGTCACCTACTAGCGCAGGTTCCAGCGCAGATTGGTGGCCTGCACCTGCAAGCTCTTCAGTGCAGACTCAACTGGTTCACCCAGACCTTCCACCTGCATGTGCAGCTCAAGCTCATGCCTGCGCAGGTGGCCTCGCAGCTCCCTAAATGTCGGTTTTAAGCTTTTTTTCTACACTTCTCACATCCTAATTGACTCGTGTGGATAGCTCGACCTCCTATTCACTTATTACCTGTATAAAATATTTATATAACATGAGAATTGCATCAAATCAATGCAAAATAAGAGATGATTTAAGCTTAAACATGTTAAGAAGTTGGTAAAACATCAACTTATCAATCATTTAAGGATTTAGTGGCATTATCTTTATGGGGTTGATGAGTGGGTAAATTGGGACTCATTTTTCCTAAAAATGGTAAGAAATCAAGTCCTCAATGCTAAATTGAATGATTCTTAATGTTAATTTGGTTTAATTTCAGGGTGGAGGTCAAAAAGTTATTGAAAGAGCAAAAAGAAACAAAAAGATAGAAGATTGGAGCTAAAATTTCAAAGGAGTATTGCCAAAGAAAATCGGCGCATAGCGAAAGAGTTAGGAGTATATCCAACTGGGTCTTTTTGTTACCAATTGTAGCAGTTTGGGCCAGGTCTAAATTTGACCAAACGACAATGAGCAAAGAATTTTGGTGTATCACCAAACTAATTGGTGAAGCATACCACCAAAAGTAACGGATACCATCCCCTGGAACTCAAGTTCAATGCCAATTCAGATATTCTTGGACACTTTGGCATATCGTTGAAGTATTCAGTGATGACATATTCCTCAGCCGATTTGGACACAACAGCAATTCAGTAAATTTGAAGCCCATTTTTGCTAAAGCTATTTAAGCCTTTTTGGCAGCATGAAACCCTATCTTTTGTCATATCTTAAAGCTAAAGCTTAGAATTGAACCCTATTTGTAATATTAGTTACTTATTGCTAATTGCTTGCTTGGAATTTGGATTTTCCTTGGAAATATTTGGATTCTATGGAATATTTGAATGAGAATATAGGTATATCTCCTTGTTCTCTTGTTATGAGTAGATAATTTCCTAAGCTCGGGGTTATGAATTATTGAGTGTTGATTATTATGTGGGAAAGGATTATTTACCTTTTTTTGTTAAGTGTTATGATTTTAGCTAAATCTCTATGTTTCTACTAAAGGATTGAGGTTGCAAACTCTATTCATGGTTATATCTCTTGTCTTGGTTGCAAGAGAAGACAAGGGTGGAGTAATTTAATTGACAAGGACTTGATAACTTCTCCCTTAAAAGCTAGTGCTAGAAATAGGCTAATTAATTTAAGGTCATTGGTTGCTTGGAATTATATACATACGGGTGTTTGAAAAAATCTCATATGAAAATTGGTGGTAGATTGAAGGATTACCTCCAATACCTTAGACCTAGACAAGTCATTACTATCAACTAAATTTTAGGTGCATTTTCACTTACCCACGCTTATAATCACTCTAAAAAGAGCGTAACCACAAGTGCTATTACCTATCGATTACATTCTCTAGCATTGATTTTGACAACCCAAAGTCGAAATTGATAATTTGAACACTAATTATTTTTTAATTAATCCCCCATTTACTTTATCGTATTATTTTTAGCATTTTATGAAAACACCTAGTCACTTATAACCATCGAAGGTGAACCTATCACTTCATTCCCCCCGAAATCAACCCTGACTATAAGTTGGGTACAAATTATATTACTAGTGACCACATACAACTTGATATGTATCTTGAGAATTATCAAAATAGCGCCATTGCTGGGGAATTAAACGTAGCATTTATTTATTGTAGCATTGTAAGTTACTTTTGTTAGACATAGTGTAAATTTTACGTTATTTGTTGTTTTTTTCTTGTCTAGGTAATAATCTAAGTCTATACCCTACGATGAGTCAACATGGTAGTGATATTGCTACCTTTGATGGATAACTTGAAGATGAAGATCACCTACGGGATGCCGTAAGGGCCAGTGCAATTTGCATTCCACCTTTTGAGGGTAATGGAGTATTCCATGTGACAAGTGTGATGCTCCACTTACTCTTAATGAAGGGGTTATCCGGAGGTCAAGCTTATGAAGATGCGAACATCCACTTGAAGAACTTTAGAGATGTTTACAACCCATTCGACATTACTTATATTTCATAAGAGTCTATTTTATTGAGGCTCTTTCCATTCTTGTTGATGGGTGATGCGGTGTTGTGGTTACGAGAATTTCTTGAGGGATTAATAACCTCTTGGGTATAGTTGACGGAAGCCTTTCTAGATTGATTCTTTCCACCATCTGTCATACTTCAATGAGAGATGTGATGACAAACTTCCAACAAGTAAGTAGTGAACTATTGAATAAGGCGTGGTTTAGATTCAAAAAGAAATTGTTACAATTTCTGAACCATGAAGTACCGGATAAAATGCTTCTACGAATCTTCTATAGAGAATTGGACCAATTGAACAAAATGGAAGCATAAAATAGGGTCGGGGGGTCTTTGATAAACCAATATTTTTGAGTTGCTTTGGGGTTATTGGACCAAGTGACAAAGCAAAGTAGAGCATGACACATACGATATACTGAGGTGGTTGTGGGGTCTCTCTCTGTGTCTTATGTGATCCAAGAAAAAAGGAAAAAGGATGAGTAAAGAGATGAAAACATGACCAAAGTAATGACACAATTAGATATCCCTACACAGCATGTAATGGTTGCCCCGCTAAAAGCGGTCAATGTTGTGGCATCAAAGGGGGATAGAGCATATCAAGATGATGATACAGAGTAACTTTATGAAGAAATTTGATACTTCTCAAACCAAATGGGGGGTTCCCGACATTCCTATCAAAGGCAAGACGAGAATCAAGGTTGGAAGGAAAAAGATCGTGATTGGAGTGACCGCGTTCATGATTGAGATTAGAGGAATAAAGAGAGAGTTCGGTAACATCATTGGAAAGAAAAAGAGCATGGCCATGATAGATACATCCTTTCATATGATAGGCGAAAAGGTAAACAAACCACCTCCATTTATCTAGAAAGTTATAAGAAAGAGGATGTGCTTGCTCATTTTCTTATGGGGGTTGAGGGAAGTTACAATATGCTAATGGAGATGAAGACAAATATTTAGCAACTCAATCAAATGGTCAGTTCATATTCGGCCTCAATCAAGCAACTTGAATCACAATTGGGCCAAATCTCAGCTCATCTTAACACAAGGCCAAAGGATGGTTCAACTAGTGACACCATGGAAAATCTAAAAAATGATGCCTACATCATGGCAATTGTAACTAGGAGTGGAAAAACACTCAATAATGATGTTGTGAATCTTTATGATGAACCCAATAAGAGGGGGGTTTGAAGAATAAATGTGCGAAAAGAGAAAATGACTTGATAATTGAAAGGTGAAGTCCCTATTCCAAATAACCAAAATATAGAAAAGTTGGAAGAAGTAGAAGAAAGGGTTGATAGGGAAGATATACCATAGGTGGTTGATGATAATGTTTTAAAGCAGGTGGAAAGTCTGGTTTTCTCAAAGCCGAGAATCAAAATACCTCTACCAATCATACAAAGGCTCAATTAGAAGGAGGATGATACAAAGTTCAAGAAGTTCCTCTCAAAATTTAGCAACTTATAAATGAACATTCCATTGTTGGAATCCTTGCAAGAGATTCTCGGGTATGCCAAGTTCATGAAGGACTTGGTGACAAAGAAAAGAACTATAGACTTTGAAACGGTGGAGATCTCACATAGTTGTAGTGTTATTATGTCGAGCAACATGGTGGTCAAGAAAGAAAACCCTGGTGCATTCACCATCCCTTACATCATTGGGGTGAATCAATTTGGCAAGGCTTTGTGCGACTTAGAGGTAAGTATTAACTTGATGCCTCTAGCTATATTCAAGAAGTTAGGATTACAAGCTCCGAAGTTCAAAACTATGAGACTCTCAATGGTGGATTGGTCTATTAAATGACCGGTGGAAATTCTATATGATGTTCTTATTTTTGTCGACAAACTCATATTTCCCACCGACTTTGTGATCGTAGATTATGAGATAGACTATGAAGTTCCCAGTAACCTTGGTAGGACTTTCCTTGCTATTGGAAGGGCATTAGTTGACATAGAATATGGAGAGATAAAATTTAGAGTAAATAATGAAGAGGTAAACTTTAATGTGTGAAAGTCCATGGAGCAACCAAAGGACTTGCAAGTGATCTCCGTGATTAACATGATTGATGATGAGGTGGCCGATGCTATGGAGGAAGATTTCATTATTGAGACACTAGCGGGAGTGTTGTGGAATTATGGAAGTGAAGAGGTTAAAGAGTATGATGAAGTTTTGGCTTCATTAACGGGTCTTGGTTCCTACACCAAGAACCCATGCAAATTAGATCTTGACTTAAAGAATCAGGAGACTCCTCCCGCAAAGCCTTCAATTGTGAACCCTCACAACATGAGCTCAATCCATTACCACCGCACCTTTGTTATGTCTTTTTGGGGGAAGGTAGTACCTTACTTATTATTATTGTGCAAGACTTGTTGCAATGGCAAGTTGAAGCATTGAAGTCGATTGTTAAAACATTCATTTGGGCAATCGAGTGGACTACCGTAGATATTATTGGGATTACACTCGACATTTATACTCAAAATATAAATTTAAAGACCAATTGTATTTCGAGTGTTAAGCATAAAAAGAGGCTTAACCCTCTAATACAAGAAGTGGTAAAAAAAGAGATAATCAAGTGGTTGGACGAGGGCATCGTACATTCGATCTCGGATAGCACATGGGTAAGCCCGATTCAATGCATTCAAAGAAAGGTGGAATCACGGTGGTTCCTAATGAAAACATTGAGCTTATGCCCATGAGACCAGTGACAGATTAGAGAGTTTGCATGGATTATCGAAAGTTGAATTCATAGATGGAAAAGGACCACTTTCTATGCCATTTATGGCTCAAATACTTTATCATTTGGCTGGGCAGGGTTGGTATTATTTATTATATGGGTACTATGGTTATAACTAAATTAGCAACAATCCTAAAGGCCAAAAAAAGACCACTTTCATATATCTATATGGGACATTTACTTTCAAGCGCATGCCTTTTAGGGCTATGCAACGCACCCGCCACTTTCCAAAGGTGCATGTTATCAATCTTTTAGGATATGGTGGAAGACACTATAGAGGAATCTATAGAGGATTTTTCCATTATGGGTGATACCTTTGAATAATGTCGTGAACACTTGGGCAAGGTGCTAGAACGATGTGTTGAAACTAATCGAACGATGTGTTGAAACTAATCTTGTGTTGAATTGGGAAATATGTCATTTCATGGTAAAAAAGGGCATTGTACTTGGGCATAAGATTTCGGGTTAAGGGATTCAAGTTAACCAAGCTAAAGTTGAAGTTATTGCCAAGTTACCCCCTCCAATTTTTGTAAAAAGTGTTCAAAGACTTCTTAGACATGCCGATTTCTATTGAATTTTCATCAAGGAATTCTCAAATATAGCTCATTCGATGTGTCTACTTCTTAAGAAGGAAGCAAAATTTGAGTTTGATGGTGATTGTGTTAGGTCATTCAATTGCCACAAGGAAAGTCTTGTGTCAGCTCCTATCATTATAGCCTCAAATTGGCTGTAACCTTTTGAATTAATGTTTGATGCAAGTGGATTAGCCTTGGGCGGGGTATTAGGACCAAGGATGGAAAGATCTTTCTTCCTATCTACTATACTAGCAAGTCCTTGAGCGATGCACAATGTAACTATACGGTCACAGAGCAAGAGTTTCTTATCATAGTCTACGCTTTTGAGACATTTTATGCCTACTTATTGGGCACAAAATGCATTGTGTACACCGATCATGTAGCCCTTAGGTACTTGATGGCTAAAAAGTATGCCAAACCTTGGTTGATTAGGTGGATCTTGCTACTTCAAGAGTTTGATTTTGAAGTTAAGGATCGAAAAGGATGTGAAAACCAAGTGGCGGGCCACCTATCCAGCCTCGAATCTGACAAAGAAAAGTGGGGTAAAGTTGAGATTGATGAAACATTTTCCGCTGAGCTTGTCATAGCTTTCAAAGGGAGTATGCTACCATGGTATGCAAATTTTGTGAATTATGTGGTGAGTAGGTTGCTCCTCGATGACTTGAACCATTACCAAAGAAAATGTTTCCTCCATGATATGAAAAGGTATTATTGGGATGAACTCTATCTCTTTAGAGAGTATGTGGATGGATTGATACATCATTATTTTATTGAAGATCAAATGAGCCACATTCTCGAGGCAAGCTATTCATTACCGGTTGGTTATCACCATGGTAATGTACATACAACTGCAAAGGTCCTCCAAAGTGGATTTTATTTGCCAACATTGTATTGTGATGCCTATGAATTAATGTGACCAGTGCCAAAGGCAAGGTGGAATCTCAAGAAGGCATAAAATGCCCTTTCAACTGAGTATGGATATAGAGTTATTTGATATATGGGGGTTGGACTTCATGGGACCCTTCGTGAGCACTTATGGGAATCGCTACATCTTGGTAGCTGTTGATTATATTTCCAAATATGTTAAGGTCATTGCATTGAAAAATAATGAAGCTAAGAGTGTTACTCAATTCTTGAGAGGTATATTTTCACTCGGTTTGGGACACCCCATGCTATCATAAGCGATGGGGGTTCTCATTTTTGTAACCAGTTGTTTGGTTCTTTGCTTGCTAAATATGGAGTGAAGCATAAGGTCGATTCTCTATACCATACTCAAGCCAATGGGCTAGCAGGAGTGTCCAACCGGGAGATAAAAAGCATTTTGGCAAAAAATGTGAATTCTAGGAAAAGAGATTCGGCCCAAAAACTTAATGATGCTCTGTGGGCCTATAGAACCGCATTCAAAGTCCCATTGTTATGTCACCAAATTAATTGGTGTTTTGAAAGGTTTGTCCCCTCCCCATTGAATTAGAACACAAGGCATTATGGGCATTGCAGAAGTTGAATATGAATTGGGAGAATGCTTCCAAATCAAAGTTGGAACAACTTCAAGAGATCGATGAATTCCACTGGAGAGCTTATGAGAGTTACACTCTCTACTAGTAGCGTATGAATAGATGGCATGATGCCAAAATTCTAAAAAGGGAGTTTAAGAGTGCTGATGATGTCCTAGTGTTCAACTCAAGGTACAAGTTGTTTTCGAGTAAGCTCAAAACTAGATGGACAGGTCCCTTCAAAGTGGTTTAATATTTTCCTAGTGGAGCTATATTATTTGGAGAATGCCACGGGATCTTGATTTATGATAAATGGCCAATGAGTTAAACATTATCATTGGATGTCACTAGAAGCAGATTTCTTGGAGTTGCTTTACCACAATGATGCATGATTGATGAAGAGCAATGCCGTGCAATGAGGATAACTAAGGCACTTTTTAGGAGGAAACCCAAGTTTATTTTCTGGTTTTGAATAATGTATGTTAAATTGTGCAGGTATGTGATGGAGTTGGAATGAGGGAAACATGTTATAACCATAGTCAAAGAAAACAAAAGTTGGGAGATCATGCACAGAGCTCCAGGGAAGAGTCTTTGGCGAAGCACCCATCCAATTTGAAAATTGCTGAAGTCCTTCACAAAAGAGATCTCCCTACCCAAATTAACTATCAATATCAGTGATGGTAATCTGTAATTCGGCTTATCGTCGATCACTTTGGTGAAGGTCCAACCATCACTGAATTGAATAGCTATTTAAGAGATCCCGAGGGTTGAAATCCATTAAGTTTGACGATAGCATTATAAATCAGCATATCACTGATGAGTTCAACAACAAATTGTATCACTAAAATGGATTGCATTTTAAAGAAGTGGTGGTGTGATTTTCTATGACCCTTGACTTTACATTTTCTTTTAACTCTTAGTATTATTCAAACGTATCCAAATCACCCATTTCCCTCTTCAATTTCACTCTCTTAAATCAACACATAAGCACACACATACTAACCATCTCTGTCACACCACAATTACATGTAGCATCACCACCATCGAGTTGTACACCACTCCTCTCTCTTTCTTGCTGATTTCATTTCAAGTTCATAAGGTTAGAATCCAATTCATACTTTGATTTAATGTTTGGTTACTCGTACATATGCGTAATTATGATTGAGTTTATTGTTCATATTACTTGTTAATGGTGGATGGTTTTTGTTAAATTCTTTATTATTTCAAAATTGGATTTTGTTAAACCGAAGTTAAATTGTTGAGAGTACGGGTCTTACTACTTAAAACATGCATTGACGACTAGTTGTTGTTGAAATAGGTGTCAAAAAATTGTTGAATTTTATTTGGTTCAATTTGAAATCGACTGATTATGCCCAATGATAGATTGGGTGATGACGTTCTTAAAGGAAAAATCATTGTACTGTGATTTTACTATTGAAACATAGGGAAGTCTGAGTATCCATGGTCATTGGAATCGAAAATCACCATTAAAGTGGCTTGAAAATCATGATAGTCATCTTGGGTAATATGACTATCACTGATGGGTTGAGCACTTTGACGATGCACCGAACTGTGTTGCGTATCACCAAAGCACTCCTATATCGTCGAAATTCACAGTAGGATGGGTTATTCAAGGTCTAATTTGGTACCTTAGTGATTTGGTAATGCTCAGGGAGTATCGCCGAACCCTTCAATATATCATTGAACCCCCAATATTACTTTGTCAATCACTCTCATTTGTTCTGTTCTAATTGGCGATAGCCATTTGCATAGCCAAACTATTTGGTGATGCGCCAATTGGCTAGAGTTGCTATTATGGGAATATTTTTATGTGTTGTTTTGGTAACTTTGGCCGAGCCCATTGCTACTCTTATGTGCAAATATGGTCCGCCCCAAGCTCGTAACTAAAAATAACTCTTATTCTCCTCTCTTACTTCAAAGAATATAAATGGTGTGAAATTCAATGAAAACGTTCAAGCAAAAAGGGTTTACAATAAAAGGGGGTTGATCATAATGCAACCAAGGACCCAATAGTTGAGGAGGAAAGCTTGGAACATAGTTCCAACTCCAAAAGGTACAACCTTGATTCCTTAGAGGATGGGAACACTGCCCCTATTCATGATCTATTCCCTAATCCCAAGGCTACACCACTAAAGAAGAAGAGGGTAGAATAACCCTCCACTTCTGCAACAAGCCCTTCACCTCATCCTTAGGGTGGTGACAGGTTCCTCAATCAGCTTAAGGGATGATTATTGAAGAGAATTGATTGAGCATTGATTGGTTAGAAGGAAAACACCTTCAGGTGTTACATGTCATCCGGTATCATAATTTCAAACAGTTCAATCAACCTGTGAAGCCATATGTAGAAACTTGGGTATGGGAGTTTTATGCATCCTATGAGAAATTATTGCCTGAGAAGAGAAGGAAAGGTATACCTCAAAAAACTCATAATGTAGTGAAGGTTTAGGGTGTGAATGTTAAGTGTGATGGGTTCATGATTAATGTAGTCTATGGAGATACTATTGATTCACATCATTACTTTACTACTCGTGCTTTTGAGAAATGTTGATAATCTTTGGGGCTGGATAGCCCCTCTACTTAGTGATGAGATTCATACATGGATCACTCCGAGAACCCCTAATGCAAGAAGTGATATAACCTTAGAGGCACGGCATTGGCTATTTCGTATGCAGCAATATCTTGCCTTTCTAAAATGAATCAATTCTTGTCCACCCACGGGAAGTGCTTATAGGCATGATTATGGTGAAAGAGAGGCTCAATCTGGCAATGCTCATTTCCCAGGATATTATTCACCAGGCCAAACAAAAACAAACCTCCCTTGCCTTTCCGTGTTTGATCATAGAACTTTGCCACTGTGCTAGGGTTCCCTTTGATGAGAAGAAAGATTGTGAGTATTTCCCTACCTTAACTATTGATATTACTTGCCTTGAGACTGTGCAGGAAATAAAGAAGAAGAAAGACCGGGTGGATGATTCCCCGGTAATTGACCTTGGTTCTCTTGATAGTGATGCCAATCAACCCACTACTACTGCTACAGCTCCTCCTCCACTTATTTCATATACCGCTCCTCTTCTACTTTCCTCTATTTTTGGACCTCGCCTATCTACTACTCCGGGCATAATGAGGGCCCCATTGACATAGGACGACATTATTCAGATAGGGCAGTTAGCATATTCTAGGGATGCGAAGTCATCTAGATTGGAGAGGGAGATGCCTCAGAAGACCGTTGATATGGTGAAAGCTACAATTTTACCGATTCATGATGAGTTGTGGGCTTCGAGAGACCTTACATATTTATGGTACCGAGTTGGACGAGTTGAGTGCTACAAGAGCTGTAGTTCCTTATGGTGTGTTGTAAAAGATAAAGGACGACGTAGATTCCCTATAAAATCATGTGGATGAGGTCCAGTTCCTTTATTTGAAACATTTATAGGGAGCTTCATCTTATACACCAGCTCTAGCACCTGTAAGTAAGGATCTCCCGATAGCTGAGGAGGAGAAAGAGGACAAGGAGGACCGCCCTTCAGATAACAGGGAGATTGATGAGGCCCATATTGAGGGCTACTTTGAGGAGTAGGACCCAATTTGTATACATGTCGATACATAGGTAGACGTACAGGCTACTGATCAAGCTATTTTTGAGGCTACCTTGGTGTTGTCCATAAGAGACACTACTATGATTGGGACTAGTGGGTCCACACCTACTGCTCAGACTGCTAGTGTAGCTGAGGTCGTGGAGACAACTGTAATGGAGATTGAGGACCTTGCTCCAGATCCACCCCCACAGGATACACTTGGGGATGTCACACCCCTTTTTCGTTCGTCTGGGTCGAAAGGGTTTTTCCAATTAAAGTGACGGTATTGAATAGGGATTATTTTATTTACAGAGTCGCCACTTGGAATTGAGTTATGGTGTTCCAAGTCACATTTTTGAATCCCTAATCAAAAGGAAATGACTCTTTATTGGTCTGCGAACTAGAAATTCGGATAAGGAATTCTGTTGACCGAGGGGAAGGTGTGAGGCACCCCTTGAGTCCCGTGGTTCTAGCACAGTCACTTTATCAACTTATATTCGGCTTAAGTTATTTTGGATAAATTGTGTTTATTAGCCTAGAAAGTTACTTACATATATATCACACTAATAATATCTATCTGCGCATTCTAAGTTTGAATTAGTTTTTTTTATTTATTATTATTTATTTTTTATTTTTTTTGAAAGACTATCTTTGTCAAGGTGCGTAACTGCATTCTTGACTTTATTTATCTTTATTATTAAGCATTTCGAAAAAGATGCGTAACCATATTCTTAATCCATACAATAATTTAACTACATTCTTAATCCATACAAGAATTTAAGTGTGTTTATATTGATCTATGGTTTAACAGATCCTTATATCTGCTTACCCGAATGTTAACGAGCCTAATACATATTTTCCGCTAATCCAGACTTCATCAAAACATAAATATTAATCAATAAGTAAAAAGGTCATACTTAAACCAAAACCCAATAAAATAGAAAATACAAATTAATTACTACTAACTTCCCACTCCTACTGCCCAAATATAAACTCATGATAAACCTTGATTATATTTTCAACGTTACCTCACAATTTCCTAAATCTTGCATCTCTAAGTTTTAATTATTAAAAATAACAATAATTTTATCATAACAAAATGACAAGCCGAATTATTAAAAGAGAGAACAAGTAAATAATTTAACCCATAACAATAATACACATACGTACATAACAAATTGAGAATTAATGATAAACTTATCAAGGTCACATAAACCACACATTCACAACTGGCAGTAGGCAAAAAAATGATTAATATGTAGAAAATTTCAACATTTGTACATCAAATAAAATCATCAAGAAAATCATAGTAAAGAAAGGTCAAGAATGAATTTGTAAGCATGCAAGAAATAATTCTACGCCATATCAATTTTACTCAAAATCTAACGATACAAAAATTTAAACATATTGCATATCATCGTGTCAAAGAATATTAGCAGGTTAAAAAATATACAAAATTTGAGCAGCTTCCTTATATTGGAATCTACTTTCGCACAATCGCGACATTAAACAATACCAAAAGAAAAATTGAGTGTTACCTTTACGAGAATAATTCACGATGAATAAACACCTACAATCTACTGATTTCCAAATTAACAGTAGCTAACTTTCAGGAACCACGAACTCAAAATCGTGAACAAAACCTCAAAGCGGGACAAGAGAGAATTTGGTCATTTTGTTTTTTGGTGTTTTATTTTTCTTTTTTTTTCTAAATCTTTTTTCTATCTTAGTCTTTCTGTTTCTCTTTCTCTATGTTTTTCTGTTTTTCCTCCTTTTTCTTTCTTTTTTTGGAGTTCCTCCGTGTCTTTTTCTTTTTTTTTTCTTTCTGTTTGTGTGTGTGTATATATAGTAATGTGTAGTAGTGTGTGAGTTTAGTGCATGGGGGGGGGGGGGGGACGTGTGTGTGTGTGCAGATTGTGTTTGTAGTGGGGGAAAAGGGAGAGGACGTGGTGTGTGTGCAGATGGGGGAAGGGTAGTTTAGGATTTTATTTATTTATTTTTGTTAAAGAAATAAATAAAAATATAGTAGTAGAAAGTAGTATTAGCTAACTATTTAAAACTAATAAAAATATAGAAAAAGTTAAATAGCTAGTCCTAAAAATATATGGCTAAGAAAAGGAAAAATATAATAAAACTACTAGCTTATTTATATAAAAAACTAAAAGAAAACATATTTTTTGAAAGATTTTTTTTTTCTTTTAAAATGTAAGAACACAACTTATCCTAAAATGTGACTCATTTATTGAAACTTTTGTACAAATAAAACCTATGAAAATGCGATAAAAGCTAAAATAATAATTAGACGCAAATTAAATATTTAATGCAAAAATAGGTTAAAGCTCGGGGAGGGTCAAAAATTACGTGTCTACATTTGCCCCTCTTTGTCTGTGAACACGAAAGAGTTTTCAGACAAAGAAGTAGACAACGAGATGAGTTTTGACCCAACTGTTATTTGAAATGGAAAAGGAAAGAAGGAAAAGATGCGACCGAGTCCTGGTTTCGGACAGCCTACATATCCCGGGTTATAAGGGAATCAAGTCCCGTGTAGTTCAATGAGATGGAAGGGTGAGATGATGAGTTAGAGGTCGAGTGAGGTCCCATCGAGTCTCCGGTTCACGGCTCTTGTTTTTACATCAAAAAAAAAGACAAGAATAAAAATGATGTTTTAAGTACAAAATCCTATCTATTCCACTTCTGTTGAATCTTCACTTGGATCTTCATGTTTCCTCAAGTGATGATATGTCTGCTCTCCTCTTGAGTTGAACTCGACAATGAACTTTTCTTCATGTCGATTTCGGTTATTGGAGATGAAGTTGAAAATTGGTCCTATTCCTCAAGCGGACACTTGCTCCTTCTGACTTTGAATTCAAAAATCGCCATGTTCTCCAGATTGGCTCCTAAGCTTGAATTGAAAATTGACCCTGTTCTCCAGGCGGGCTCCTGAGCTTCAAAACTAAAAGTAATCCCTGTTCTCCGAAAGTGTTCCTGAACTCAAAATAAATAGTGAACTAAAAAAAGTGAATCCCATTTTTCAGGAGGGTCCTGAGAAGAAAATTAAAGTCCCATTATTCAGGAGGGTCCTGAGCTGAAAAGTAAAGTCCCATTTTCCAGGAGGGTCCTGAACAGAAAATAAAGTCCCATTTTTCAGGAGGGTCCTGAGCAGAAAATTAAAGTCTCATTTTTCAGGAGGGTCCTGAGCAGAAAATTAAAGTGCCATTATTCAGGAGGGTCCTGAGCTGTAAAGTAAAATCCCATTTTTCAGGAGGGTCCTGAGCAGAAAGGTAAGTCCCATTATCCAAGAGGGTCCTGAGCAAAAAGGTAAAGTCCCATTTTTCAGGAGGGTCCTGTTGATCCTATTTTCCAGGAGGGTCCTGAGCTAAAAATAAAGTCCCATTTTCCAGGAGGGTCCTGAGCTAAAAATAAAGTCCCATTTTCCAGGAGGGTCCTGTTGATCCCATTTTCCAGGAGGGTCCTGAGTTGAAAATTAAAGTCCCATTATCCAGGAGGGTCCTGAGCTGAAAATAAAAATCCCATTTTTCAGGAGGGTCCTGAGCAGAAAATAAAGTCCCATTTTTCAGGAGGGTCCTGTTGATCCCATTTTCCAGGAGGGTCCTGAGCAGAAAGGTAAAGTCCCATTTTCCAGGAGGGTCCTGAGCAAAAAGGTAAGTCCCATTATCCAGGAGGGTCCCGTAGCATATACTAAATCAATTCAGGATATGTACGACGGTGCGAAGACACGTGTGAGGACGGTAGGAGGGGATTCAGAGCACTTTCCTGTTTTGACAGGATTGCACCAAGGATCGACTCTTAGTCCATTTTTATTTGCTTTGGTGATGGATGTTTTGACGCGGCGTATCCAAGGGGAGGTGCCTTAGTGTATGCTATTTGTTGATGATGTGGTACTAATTGACGAGACCCGGGGAGGAGTTAATGATAAGTTGGAGGTTTGGAGACAGACCCTTGAGTCTGAAGGGTTTAGGTTGAGCAGGACTAAAATGGAGTACTTGGAATGTAAGTTTAGCTATTCGACGCACGAGGCAGAGGGGGTAGTGAAGCTGGATTCTCAGGCCATTCAGAAGAGGGGGAGTTTCAAGTATCTAGGGTCTATGATTCAGGGGAATGGCGACATTGACGAGGATGTCTCGCTCCGTATTGGTTTTGGGTGGTTGAAATGGAGGCTCGCATCGGGAGTTCTGTGTGATAAGAAGGTGCCTCTGAAGCTCAAAGGTAAGTTCTATAGAAGGGTCGTCCGTCTGGCCATGTTATATAGGGCGGAGTGTTGGCCAGTTAAAAACTCCCACATCCAAAAGTTGAAGGTAGCGGAGATGAGGATGTTGCGATGGATGTGTGGACTTACCAGGAAGGATAGGGTTAGAAACGAGATTATTCAAGAAAAGTTGGGAGTGGCTTCGATGGAGGATAAGATGCGGGAGGTGAGGTTGCGTTGGTTCGGGCATATGATGAGGAGGTGCACGGATGCTCCAGTACGGAGGTGTGAAAGGTTGGCTGTGGATGGTTTGAGGCAGGGTAGAGGTAGGCCAAAGAAATATTAGATGGAGGTAATTAGGCACGACATAGCTCAGTTACAACTTACAGAGGACATGACCCTTGATAGGAAGATGTGGAGGTCGCGTATTAGGGTAGAGGATTAGGGGATAGGAAGGAGTCCTTATTGTGTAGGAAGGAATGTTTATGTGTATCAGTGCCTGTTGTTTCTTGGGCATATTCTTGTTAGTGTTGTTTTGGAGATGTTTGTAACCCTGAATAAATAGTCTATAGTGTTACTTTGTGGGTGCCTTGCCTATTCCCGTATATAGTATTGTGTTATCTCTTCTTCTTGTTTGTTTCTATGACTTTTGTTTGATTGTTATCTGTTATAAGTCGGGGGTCTATCGAAAACAGCCTCTCTACTTCATCTGAGGTAGTGGTATGGACTGCGTACACTTTACCCTCCCCAGACCCCACCTGGTGGGAATACACTGGGTATGTTGTTTTTGTTGTTGTTATTTCCAGGAGGGTCCTGTTGATCCCATTTTCCAGGAGGGCCTTGAGCAGAAAAGTGAAGTCCCATTATTCAGGAAGGTCTTGTTGCTCCCATTTTCCAGGAGGGTCCTGAGAAGAAAATAAAAATCCCATTTTTCAGAAGGGTCCTGAGCAGAAAATAAAGTCCCATTATCCAGGAGGGTCCTGTTGATCCCATTTTTCAGGAGGGTCCTGAACTGAAAAGTAAAGTCCCATTATCCAGGAGGGTCCTGTTGATCCCATTTTTCAGGAGGGTCCTGAACTGAAAAGTAAAATCTCAAATAACACGAACAAAAATTTTGCCCCAGTTTGTACCAAAAAATTTTTTTTGAGTTTTTGAAAAATCATAACTATTTGAAAAATGAAGAGGGTGAATCCAAGACCTGTACCATTCCCGAAAGTGCATCTAGCAAAGGTAAAAGATAATAATTTTTTACTATGACTGTAATCTAGCAATTTTGTGTCGCAACATAGCTTCTTGCATTCGTAGGAGTAAAGAATTGCCCCTTTCTGATATCCAGGCTTCGAAGCCTTTGATTTGCAGGCAACACCTATCTCTGTTTCAGACAAAGAAAAATTGTGAGTTTAACAACATGGTGGTTGGTTCATGGCATTTGACTTTTGATGCAATTGCTCCTGCACTTGTCATGTTCAGCTCTGTTTCGAGCCGTTGATAAGTATCATTAACTTGTTGTACTATCGACCCAAAAATTCTGGTTACCCAATGACTGTAACTCAAACCATATTTTCACTTCATAGTGCCTCTGAATTTTAACTTCTGTCACAACTTCGTATTCTTACGAATTCGGAAACTGTCAGATGATGACCATTCTTAGGTGTTTTGTTTCACTTTGAATCATGTTTCTTTTATGTGTTGGCCCTTTTCCCTGCTTTGCACCATTGAAGGAGTTGGTAGTAAGTTTTGAAGTCCTTTCTTACTTGTTTTGCCATGGACTTGACTCAAAGACGACAGAACAATGAGGACGGTTATTTTTCATTTTGATAAAAAAGACAAGAAATAAAAATAGAAATATTGAACGGTAAGAAAGGCAACAAGCGTCCTTGTTTCCGAAAGAATGAAGGAAAGAAAACTTATCTGAATGTTATAGCCGACTCTAGTGATTATGACATGCATTTGAGATCAAGCAACCCGACCTTCCAATCTCAACCATTTATCAACTTTTGCCAACCTATTGAATTGAAAACTGGGTTTTTCTTTGAGCCTGTCGCCTTTAAATCACAAGCCTCATCCGGCTAGCGAAGCCCCAAAGAGTTTTCACCAGCCAATCTCTCTCATTTTTATTTTCTCTCATCTCACCATCTCCTTATGGTGCCCGTGAGGGTTTTCACCAATAGGACTCTCTCATTTTTGTTTCTCTCATCTCACCATCGCCTTATGGTGCCCGTGAGGGTTTTCACCAATAAGGCTCTCTCATTTTTCATTTCTGTCATATTTCCTTTATGCTGATAAAGACAAGTGCATCCCGAAATATAGAACATCATGTCACCATACCATGCTTAGCCTTGACATTTTCAAATATTGATCTGAAGGTCTTTCTTTGGTTGTAACGTGGCTTTTGGATAGGGTTAGAAAGAAAGGGTGGCATGAGGCTCAAAAGACACTTAACATAGGGTGAGACTTACAACTTTTGGAATCGACTCACAAAGAAAATAACTTTTGCCCCAGTTTCTTTTAAACTGGGTAACTTGAACTTTTTATTTGGTTGGACCGAACCCAGAGTAGGGCTGCCTGCGTATCTTGTCGAAGCAAGAATCAAGTCAAACATAGTTCAGGCAACATCTTTTGGCTTGATTTTATTTTATTTGTTTTCATTTTTCTGACTTCTTCTTCTTCTTCTTCTTCTTTTTTTTTTTTTTTTTTTTTTTTTTTTTTTTGACTCAATTTCCTTTTCTTGACACTTCTCTCTTTTGTATTTTTTTCCTGATTCCATTTTTCTTTTTCGACACTTTTATCATTTTCCTTTTTCTGATACTATTTTGATTCCAAAAGAGGGGTACGAAAGAAAGTAAAACTTAAGCTCAAATGGGATAGACAAATGATGACACAATATTTGGATAGTGTAATAAAATGTCTTCGTCATATCAATCTTTCAAATATTCCAAAACCAAACATGTAAATAGCAATAATGATAAATAAAGATCATACATAATATCTTTTAACTGCATCGGCATTGATAGCCACTTCTACCATTTTGCCTTCTACATCGGTCAAATATAATACACCATTGGGCAACACTTTCTTCACCATGAAAGGACCTTGCCAGTTCGGGGAAAACTTGCCTTTAGCTTCAACCTGATGGGGGAGGATGCGCCTCAATACTAACTGACCGACTTCAAAATGTCTAGGGCGCACTTTTCTATTATATGCACGTGCCATTCTCTTCTGGTATAGTTGGCCATGACATACTGATGTTAATATTTTTTCATCAATCAAGCTCAGTTGCTCCAATCGGTTCTTGACCCACTAATCATTGTCAATCTCAGCTTCTACAATGACTCTAAGAGATGGAATCTCAATTTCTGCAGGTATAACTGCTTCAGTTACATATACTAGCGAGTAGGGAGTCGCACCTATTGAAGTACAAACTTTAGTAAGATAACCCAATAGAGCGAAAGGTAACTTTTCATGCCATTGTTGGGAACCTTGCACCATCTTTCGGAGTATCTTCTTTAGGTTCTTATTGACAGCTTCTACAGCACCATTTGCCTTAGGGCGATATGGAGTTGAATTCCGATGTGTAATCTTAAATTGTTGGCATACCTCTTGCATCAGATGACTATTGAGATTCGCAGCATTGTCTGTAATAATTACCTTTGGGATACCCAATCGGCAAATAATGTTGAAGTGAACAAAATTCACCACAACTTTTTTGGTCACCGACTTAAAAGTTGCTGCTTCCACCCACTTTGTAAAATAATCAATTGCTACCAAGATGAACCTGTGCCCATTTGATGCTTTTGGTTCAATAGGTCCAATCACATCCATTCCCCAAGCCACGAAGGGCTATGGAGCAGACATTGTATGCAACTCAGAAGGAGGGGAATGTATCAAGTCCCCGTGCATTTGGCATTCATGACATTTATGGACGAATCGAATGGAATATCGCTCCATGGTGAGCCAATAATAACCTGCCCGAAGTATTTTCTTTGCCAACACATACCCATTCATATGCGGCCCACAAACTCCAGAATGTATTTCACTCATGATAATGGAAGCTTCTTTGGCATCTACATACCTTAGAAGTCCTAAATTTGGAGTCCTTTTGTTCAACGTCCCCCCGCTTAAGAAAAATCCGCTAGCCAGTCGTTGAATAGTTCTCTTTTGGTTACCATCAGCATGTCTTGGATATTCTCCAGATTTAATGTATTTTTTGATATCATGGAACCAAGGTTCACCATCGTGTTCTTCTTCGACTACATTGCAATAAGCATGCTGATCATGAATTTGTATATGCAAGGGGTCAATATGAGTCTTGTCGGGATGCTGGAGCATTGAAGATAAGGTTGCCAAGGCATCAGCAATCTCGTTATGAACTCAGGGAATGTGTCAAAACTTTACCAATACGAATCGTCGACAAAGGTCTTGCAAACAATCTAGATAAGGTATAAGCTTCAAGTCGCGAGTTTTCCAATCTCCTTGGATCTGGTGGACTAACAAGTCTGAGTTACCTAGCACCAACAGTTCTTGGATTCCCATATCGATAGCCAGTCGCAAACCCAAGATGCAAGCTTCATACTCTGCCATATTATTGGTACAATAGAATCGAAGTTGGGATGTTATGCGATAATATTATTCTGATTCAGAAACAAGAACTGCTCCTATTCCAACTCCTTTTGCATTAGCAGCTCCATCAAAAAACAACCTCCAACCTAGATGGATATCATCAGAGACAGCTTCGTCGACACATGCTATCTCTTCGTCAGGAAAATAGGTCTTCAACGACTTATATTTTTCATCAACGGGGTTTTCGGCCAAATGATCCGCTAGAGCTTGGGTTTTCATTGCAGTCCACGTCACATAGACAATATCAAATTTTGTGAGAAATATCTGCCATTTTACGAGTCTGCCTGTGGGCGTGGGCTTCTGAAAAATATACTTTAAGGGATCCATGCGGGAGATGAGGTAAGTGGTGTAGGATGAAAGATAATGCTTCAACTTTTGTGCCGCCCAAGTCAGGGCACAACATGTTCTTTCGAGAAGTGTGTACTTAGCCTCATAAGTGGTAAACTTCTTGCTGAGGTAGTAGATGGCTTGCTCTTTTTTTCCTGTTACATCATGTTGACCCAATACACAGCCAAAAGAGTTGTCCAAAACAGACATATACAATATCAAGGGCCTGCCTGGCTCAGGTAGAACCAACACAGGTGGATTCGATAAGTACCTTTTGATTCTATCGAATGCCTCTTGACATTCTTCAGTCCATTCAACTACAGCGTTCTTCTTCAATAATTTAAAAATGGGTTCGCACGTCGTCGTGAGTTGGGCAATGAATCTACTGATATAATTCAACCTTCCCAGTAAGCTCATCACCTCAGTTTTGTTCTTCGGTGGAGGCAATTCTTGAATGGCTTTTATTTTTGAAGGATCTAGTTCGATACCACGCCGACTGACTATAAACCCCAAAATCTTTCCAGACGGGACTCCAAATACGCATTTTGCTGGGTTAAGTTTGAGATTATACCTGCGAAGCTTGTCAAAGAATTTCCTAATATCTTTGACATGGTCCGACTACTCTCTTGACTTAATTATCACATCATCCACATAAACTTCGATCTCTTTATGCATCATATCGTGAACACATAGTGGTCATCGCTCTCATGTAAGTTGCTCCTGCATTCTTTAGCCCAAATGGCATGACTCGATAACAGTATGTCCCCCATGAGGTGATAAATGATGTCTTTTCTGCATCTTCATGGTCCATGATGATCTGATGGTACCCCGCGTAACAATCTACAAAAGATGCAAGTTCATGCTTGGCACAATTGTCCAGCAAAATATGGATGTTGGGCAGCGGAAAGTCATCTTTTGGACTCGCTTTATTTAGATCCCGATAATCGACACACATTCGAACTTTGCCATCTTTCTTTGGGACGAGGACGATATTAGCTAACCAAGTAGGATATTGTGCCACTCGAATGACTTTAGCCTCAAGTTTCTTTGTGATTTCCTCTTTAACTATTACACTCATGTCAGTTTTAAGTTTCCTCAACTTTTGTTTGACTTGAGGAAAGGCGGGATATGTTGGCAACTTATGAACTACTAGATCAGTGCTCAAACCAGGCATATCATCATAAGACCAAGCAAATATGTCCTTATAATCAAGCAAGGCCTCGATTATTTCTTTCTTTTGTTGTGATTGCGCATGTACACTTATCTTAGTCTCCCTAATATTTTCATGATCTCCTAGATTTATTGACTCCGTTTCATTCATATTGGGGTTGGACTTATTCTCAAACTGTTCGAAATCCTTGCTTATTCCCTCAAACGCTTCATCTAGATCATATTCAACTTCTTCATTCATTATTTCATGAGTAGTTTGAGTTTTAAGATCTGGTTGAAAATTCCGCATGCATGTCATATCACTAGAATCACCATAAAAGGAACTGTCAAATAGGAAATAAATAAGTAAATATTAGACTCAAAATAAGAAAGAGGGAAACTGCATTTCATTGAAAATAAAGATAGGAGGGTTTGAACATAAAAACAAACAGGATAGAGATCTGAATTACAACCCTGGAATAATTCAAATTACAGAATGGAAAACAAAACAGACTACCAAGACTCCTTCTTAGTGGGGAGAGGAGTGGCCTCCCAATTGTTGAGTTGGACATCAGGACCAATAAACTGCACATCTGCATTGCTGGTGCCTTCCCCAATTTCAACCATATCAGCCTCGAAGAACATGTTTTGGAAAAGGCCAATCAACTCTGTATCATCGTCAAACATTGGCTCTGAGACTGGTAACATGAGGGACCCAATAACACTAGTTCTGATGAAAGACTGGTTGAGTGGCGGTATCGGCTTGGCAAGTGACCATAACTCTTTTTTCCGCTTCTTGGCCTTCTTTCTATCGTCAAAAGTGGGTTCGTACCCTAAACCAAAGGTACCCAGGTTCTCACGGAGGCATATTGGATGAGCTCGACCCTGTAAAGACATCCCTAAACCTTTTCCTGGTTCAAAACCATGTTTTAACATTTCACTTACCACCATGATAGATGCAGATGGCAACTGTGGTCTCGGAATGAGATTCCCCTCGAGGATATGCTCAACAACCACTATCTCAAAATCTTGATAAATCAGCGCTCCATGTGTATTGCCTGTCTCAATGAAGGAAATGGAAGAGTCTTTGTACATGGGCAAGTCTCCTTCACCGTGAACGACTATTTCTTTTCTGTCATGTTCGAACTTGATCATTTGATGCAGTGTAGATGGGACTGCCCCAGCCTTATAAACCCATGGCCTTCCCAATAGCAGATTGTAGTAAGCTTCAATGTTCAAGACTTGGAAATCTATGGCAAAGTCAATAGGCCCTATTGTCAGTACCAGCTCAATTTCACCAATGGCATTCGTTTTTGCTCCATTAAAATCTCTGACACATACATTATTGGGTCGAATCCTTTCTGAATCAACATTTAATTTTTACAAAGTTGATAGAGGACAAATATTAGCACCAGATCCCCCATCGATCAAGACTCGAGTGACATAGGAATGCTCACACTTTCCAGTAATGTAGAGGCCACGATTATGTCTAGTACCTTCCATGGGTAGTTCATCATCCGAGAACGTGACCCTATTTACCTCAAAGATTTTTCCAATAATTTTCTCCAATTGATTCACCGTAATCTCACTGGGTACGTGTGCTTCATTCAAAATCTTTATTATAGCTTTGCGATGCTCTTCTGAGTGGATCAATAACGATAACAAAGAGATTTGGGCTGGCGTTTTCCTCAACTGTTCCACAACAGAATATTCTGGCAACTTCATCTTTTTCAAGAATTCCTCAACCTCCTCCTCAGTAACCGGCTTCTTGACTGGCCTCTGGCCGTCTCTGTCTTTTCTTAATTCTTCTGGGGTAAAGCATCTCCCTAAACAAGTTAATCCCCCTACACCATCTACTTCTGTAATGACTTCCTTTCCCTTATATGTCACTGTCGTGCGATTATAGTTCCAAGGGACTGTCTTGGTGTTAACCATTGGAAGTTGTGACACTGGCTTAATAATAATTGGAGTTGTGAGAGCTCCTTTCACAATTAAGAGGGGCTTGGCAGGCATTCTTGGAACAATCAACTTTGGGCTAATCTGGCTTGCCCCAGTGCCTTCTGCAGCTTTTTTCACAATAACCATGGGAGTATTCAACTGTTTGGGTTTTACGGGCACCTCGTTCACTCCTGAAGATACTATTTTTGTCAAATCCACCACATTTGTTGTGTTTTCCTCATCACTTTTGATCTTAATGATAGGCTTGTAGGAAATTGTTGATTCTTCACCGCCATGTATCAACTCAAGCATATTTGTTTCAGTATGAATTGGCAGTGGTTTTTGATTAATGTTTGGAGCGTCCGAGTTTTGCACCATAATTTGTTGTGTATCAATCAGCTCTTGGATGGCTTTTTTCAAGAACCAACATTTCTCTGTATCGTGCCCTGGGGCATCGAAACAATATGCATATCTTTGAGAATAATCCACATTTTTGGGAGGAGGGTTTGATACTTTCCTCTCAATTGGGCTTAAAACGTTCAAGGCCCTTAGCCTCTGAAATAAGCTAGAATATGATTCTCCAATAGGAGTGAAATTATCTTTGGCTACGTTACCCCTTTTATACTCTGCCCTAGGTCGAAAATTAGGTTTAGGAGGGCCTTGGTAAACTTGTGGGAGTGGAGGATGATTTTGAGGGGCTGGTGCACGCCATTACGGATAAGAAGAGGGTTGGGCATATGGTTGTGCATTATAAATGGGATATGGGATACTGAGGAGATGGTATGGAATATAGTGGGTAGTGTTGTGGGTGGTTATATGGGTCTTGGGTATATATCTGGGGTTGATATTATGCGTAGTGGTGAGGCGGACCTCTTGGAGTTTGTCGTGGCCCTGACACAATGGTAGCCACATCCTCCTTTCTTTTCTTTCCCCCAATACCTCCCGAGCCATTTTGAATCGCCTGCGTCGTAGCTTTTAAAGCAGCTTAGCTTATAATCTTTCAGGACTTTATTCCATTTTCCACTATTTCGCCAACCTTAATAACCTCAGCCAATGTTTTTCCAACAGCAAAAAGCAAATGATGGAAGTAGTCAGGTTCTTGTGCCTGGAGAAAAATATCAATCATCTCTGACTCCTTGATTGAGGGCTTAACTCCAGCAGCTTGCTCTCTCCACTTAATAGCATATTCACGAAAACCCTCAGTAGTCTTTTTCCTTAGGTTGGCAAGTGTGGTGCGGTCTGGAATTATGTCAATATTGTATTGAAATTGCTGGACAAAATCCCAAGCCAAGTCATCCCAAACATGCCAACTAGATATATCCTGATCGATAAACCATTCTGAAGCTATCCCCGTCAAACTCTCTCCAAAATAAGCCAGAAGTAGCTCTTCTTTTCCCCTGCTCCCCTTAGTTGATTACAAAACCTTTTCAAATGAGCTAAAGGATCACCATGGTCGTCGTACTTGTCAAACTTTGGGGGTTTGAAGCCTAGAGGCAAGTGGACATCGGGGAACATGCACAAATCTTTGTAAGAAACACTCTTGTTCCCTCCTAGTCCTTGCATGTTCCTCATGCTCTGCTCTAAACTTCTCATTTTTTTAGCCATCTCCTCTTGCTCCTCATTCTTCGTCGCCCTTTCGATCACAATAGGGGAGTTGTGCAGATAAGTAGTATTGGAGGATTCTGGGACCTTAAAAGTTACTCCAGTGGAATAGAATTGATCACTAGGCAGCTCACCCTCAGACTTCGGTATCAGCTTTGGTTGAGAATCTATAGTAGTTGGTACTGCGGGAATGAAGAGCGGGTTATTTGTGAGAGATGGATTTGGGGGGCGCATAATGGAGGTCCCAACTGCGCTAGGCACATTAGTATATGGGTCGAATCCTAGTGGGTAAAACGAATCATCAGTTTAAGCCTGAGTGGAAATTGGGGCAGTCGTGTTCAAAAGTCCAGGAATTGAGGAAGGTGGTGCTTGCCCATTTATCCAGGCTTGATACATTTCTGCCATCTGCTGTTTCAATAACTTATTCTTTTCTATCGATGCAACTTCTTGTTGAATCAACTGATTTTGGTCTTCTTCGCTGTCAGACTCTATCCCCTCTTTGTGTGCCATTTTGCCCTTTCCTTTGGATCTGGTATTGTACGGATGAGATGCCAGTGTAACTACAAACCAACCACCTTACAAAATTTTAACCTTCTCTGTATGAAGTGGCAAATGGCTGAGTGTTGCATATTTAAAATTATATAACACATCGCATGTTATGCCTCTACATGCATTTTCCATCTTAACATGGGAGGCCTTATGTTTCATCCCGGCTTATCTAGGTGCATTTTCTTTTCTATATATATATATATTCTTATTATTATTATTATATTTTTTTATTTTTTTTTTAAATTTATTTTTGTTTATTTCCTTTTTTATCATTATTTATTTTTGTTTATTTTTTTTTTATTTTTTTTTTACTTTTTTTGAAATTGAAAGCTTTGATCGAACCGTTGTAGGGTTGCCTACGTATCATGCCGGGACATGAATCAGATCGCTGCGTAGTTCAAAAAAAATAAAATCAGATTCTTTTTATTTTATTTATTTATTTATTTATTATTATTTTTTTATTTATTTATTTATTTATTATTTTATTTTTTATAACAAAAAAAAATAAAAGAAAATCTTTTTCATTCATTTTCAAATATGCACTCTACAATACTCAAATGAAGGAAATGATAAAAGTACTAAAACTGCTATAGACTCAAAATAACAAAAAACTACAAAAAAAAAAACAAATAACTTAAAAAGAAACAGACTCTAAAAAAAAAGACCATAAAAAAAATGTCTTCTTCCAGGTGTTCTTTGTGGCCTCTACTGCCCTCCTAGACTAGAGTATATGCTGGATAATGCCTCTGACAAATGTGGGGCAAGAACACTGTAACACCTCGTACCTTCCCAACCCTACTTGACGACATTGAACAATGATTATTTAGGTGTCGAGATCCATACGTGTGTATTTTGTAATGCTAAGGATGAGAAAAATTGAATTTGGCCTCGTATATGGGATTAAACCTTTGTGGAAGTGTTTTGTGATTTTCATAGGACAGTTGTGGGGTTCAAAATGAGGTTAAGAGGACCTCTAAACAAAGGATATTAAGGTTAAGAAGTGAGTTAAAGAATAGGACTTGAAGTATCTAACCGAACCCGCGAAGAAAAGTCAAAAAATGCAATTTTCGACAAAATTTAAGGAGGGGCGCATTTGGGACCGTGCCACGCCGCTCTGGGCTAAAAATTTTATCCCAGAGGCAGTGGGTTGGCGCGCCCAAGAGCGTGCCACCTTGGGATTTCCACTTTTTCGAAAGTTGGAAATTTCTAAGTCCCAAGGGTATCCGGGGACGTACCGAGCCGATTTTTGCCACGTATCTTCTACAACATATATGAAATGAGTAAAATATTATATTGTCATGATAAAATTACTCGAGAACAAATTTGGGGTCAAAATGATGATTTTACCCTTTTGGGCAAAATAGGTCATACGTGGCTAGAATCGCTTGTTTTTGGGATTGAGGCTACAAATATTAATAGAATGAGTAGGAATATTGTCGTAACGCATATGAAATGAATTAAGCATGCGGAATTATGGATATGGGTTATTGGGCCCAACATTAGGCCCAAAATGAGATGAAAACCCATGGCCCAAAATGGGTCCAAATGACCCATTCTTGCAAAAAGCTTCTAGAACACACATTAAATGTTAAGAGTGGATAAGGGTGGACTTAGAGGCCTATATAAAGGGCAATAAAGCTGATTTTTATTGCCTTCCAAGTTCCATGCCTTTTTAAGATATTTCTCAACATATTTTCTCCAAACCCTAAAGATTCAAAGACAACTTTTGGAGCAAGATCATCCTTTCTCAAGCTTAGGTAAGTGATTCTTCTTATAAATTAACATATTATAAGCATGAGATAATATGTATATCATGTTGGTTGTGCTTGGAAATGTTGGATATGGTACTTTGTGTTTTTGTATAAGATTTGTGATCCATGGGATTTAAACTTGAATTAGGACTTGTGCCTTTGATGAAAGATCATGGTATGGATAAAATATAAACGTCTATGGTGTTATTTTTGTTGTTCAACTTGTTCTTGTCTATAAGTGTGAATTGTGGGACTTTGGCCGATATGTGCTATGAAGTGTATTAAGGTGAATTGATGGCATAAGTATGATGTGGTGATAATGGAGAGTGGAAAGTGTGAACTTGGCATGACATGCTATTGGTTATCATGTGTTGGTCAATGTTGGGAATATTGTGGGATTTTTGGAATAATACTTTCATGAATGGTTGTGTCAAGTGGGACATGGCATATTTAAAGGCAAACATGAGAATGTTACTTATTATATGCATTAAGTAGTTGGTGGTTAATGTTGGATCCGTTGTGTATTTTTGTTGTAGAGTGGAACATAAGGAAGGAACGGAACGATTGTATACGCATTTAAGATTGTGTGTTGGTATTGAGAATACAAGGTATGTAAGGTTACTTTGTTCGTATCTTTTTGCGGTACGTCGTATTCACATTGGCATTATGCTAGTCCTATCCCGAAATGTGCTAAGGTATTCTATATCCGTTTAGAAATGGTTATTATTACATATTCCCTACTCCTTGATCACGTGGGAATTGTATGTCTCATATTCGTTAGTCAATGTTCCAAAAGCCCAAAAAGGTTATGTTCCAAAGTGCCAATAGTGGCTATACACATACCTCTTGTTCATTGACTTGTGTTGCATGATTCCAATAATGTTATCTATTGTTGAGTCCTATACTCCTCATTCATGAGTTATTGTGGTTCATGGGTTACATAATTATGGACATGTTCCAAAAGTCTCAATCATGTTGTGTTCTTGAGTTTCCAAGAATGTTGTGGCTATGTACATACGTTAATCTCTCATCACTAATTATATCACTCTCTCATAAGAGGATGAATCAATTCCTCACAAGTATCAATCAATCAAAAGTAAGAATTAAGTAATGCTTAATTGGTTGTTGTTGAGCACAGGGGGCAATCCAGAGGGGTGAACACCCTGGTCGGAACGAACCTGTTTTGTTGGAATGGATCGCAATCTAAGGGGCATAAGCCTGGCTGGAACGATCCTAAAACTATGCTATGATGGATCGCAATCTAAGGGGCATAAGCCTGTCTGGAACGATCCCAATAGTATGTTATTTACCCACTGATCATTCGGGGCCCGGGTAAGTTATGATGTGAGCAATGAGGAAGAAATCATAAAGAGAAGAACTTAATTTATGTAAGCTACACTGTTCCACATATGCAAATCGATGAGTTGTTCATGTTGCCTATCCTATTACATTTTGATTCTATTGATGTCTTTATAACAAGTTTCTTATGGCCTTACATACTCAGTACATTCTCCGTACTGACCCCTCTCGGGGGATTTACCTTACTTGCTGCAGGCGCAGGTACTAGTAGGCCTCCACTGTAGGTTGCGGATCTTTTGCCGACTTTTGGTGAGCTCCAGTTGGTTCGGGGCTTCCTTAGTTGCTATGTACATTCATTTTGGTATTGTATACGAGTATAGAGCGGGGTGTTGTCCCGACTCTAGGGTTGTCATAGCAATGTATCTGTAGAGGCTTTTGTAGACTTATGTGGGAACAGAATGTAAGATATGTATGCTCATTTTGGTTTGTTGTCCCCAACGGCCAAGTTGATATATATATATATATATATATATATATATATATATATATATATATATATATACGGCATATGTTTCCATATCCATGACTTTTGCATAGTTGCATGGGGTTTCATTAGGTCCATATGAGAAGATGCATGCGAGTGTTCATAAGCAAAGATTGGTTCTCTCGGGCCATGTCGGCTTCGGGTGCCAGTCCGGCCCGAATGGGATTTCGGGTTGTGACAAAAGTGGTATCAAAGCAGTTCAATCTAAGGGTGTCTACAAAGCCGTGTCTGAGTAGAGTCTTACTTATCAATGTGTTGTGCACCACATTTATAAGTAGGAGGCTATGGGACATTTAGGATGTTGTTCCTTTTCTTCATTCCTAGATCGTGCAGTAGAGCCATTGTTGTAAGTTAGATTAATCTGACCATGGCGATTGGTTTTCTGTGATATAGAAACTGCCGATGACAAGAAGAGATAAAGGCAAGGGTAAGCAGGTTGACATGCTTGCCAAGAAAGGAGCGAGTAGATCACCACCTGACTCTGCTAGTCAAGGTGGTGCTGATACCGAATTTGCATCAGGGGTTCCTCCTACTTTTCCAGCTCCAGAAGAGCGGGGAAAGAGAGTAGTATCGTCGGGACTGCCCGACAATACCATTGAGCAGGACTTGATGAGTGCGGTGCAAATATTGACCCGTGTAGTTGCTGCACAAGCTCAAAGACAAGCTCTTATGCAGCAGAAGGGGGGACAGAGGCAGAGAGAGAGGATGAAAGAGGTGGAAGAAAGATCTCCAAAAAAGGCTAAACCCATGGGACAAAACATGACGTCCCAAGGAGGATTTGGGCATAGGACTTTTTACAAACCACTTAGGCCATCGTTTTCCCATACCACCACAATTACTCCTCCTCTATTCCAAGGGTTTCGAAGTAACCAGTTTGGGCAAGGAGGTGAGCTTCAGGGTTTACATACAGTGGGGTACCAAGCACAAGTCAGTATGAACCGCCCGAGGTTTCATCGTCGGTTGTGTCAGCGCTGCGGGAGGTTTCATGCCGGTGAATGTCGATTTGGACAGAATGTTTGCTATTATTGCGGCATGCCAGGGCATGTGGCAAGGGGGTGCCCACGAAGGAACACAGGTTGCATGGCACGACCCACGGGACCAACCTTCACATCGACATCATATGTGCCTCCTCTAAGTAGAGGTGCACAAGCTGCTGGTCATGCCAAGGGTGCTAGAGGAGATGCTAGTTCTAGTAACATCCAGGGCAGTACCTACGCCATGGTGGATCGGCAGAAATTTGAGGCTTCTCCTGATGATGCAACAGGTATATGCTCTGTTTTTATTTATTAACGTATTTACATTGATCCTATGTTATTCCATTGATTGTTGAAAAAAAAAAGAGAAGAAGAAACTTTGTGAAAGGATAGTAGAAGGTTTAGTTCATTCATTTGAAACAACTCTACACCAAAAGGGGAAATTATTGTGGCTAAAAGAAATGCGTCATGCTTATGGGGTAATGACGTGGGGTTATACTAGCCACTACATTGGCTAATCGTATGAATTGCAAACGGTGGATGTTCATGTGATCATGGGAATGGATTAGTTGGTTTCTTGTTATACCACGGTGACTTTCCAAGGTATATTTTCACTATCCATATGAACATGTTCCTGAGTGGAAGAGTAATGTGGGAGCACCAAGGAAACATTTTACTGTCTATTGTAAAGTGACGAAATTGATAGCCAAGGGGTATGTATGCCAGCTAATCCGAGAGTGAGCGATTGATGCGAAACCACCGAGTCCTCAATAGGTTTCGGTGGTCAAATGACTCTCTTGATCTCATGACTGATGAATGTCCAGGCTTACCCCCGAAACAGGAAGTAGAGCTTCATATTATTGTGATTTCGAACCCGTCTATATATACCATGGCCCCAGTAATGCTATCGGAATGAAATAGAGTAATTAAAAGAGCGCATCTATGTGAATGTGGAAAAAAAAAGATATTGAAATGGGACTTGAGAACGTGCATTGACTATAAGTAGTTGTGTAAAGTACCGAGTAAGAACAAATATCCCCTCCTAAGAATTGACGATTGGTTGATCAGTTACAGGATGCCAAGTGTGTTGTTCCTTTTTATCAAAAGGATTGTATTCACTCGTTCTTGCACCAAATGTCTCAGAAACAAAAGTAACTTGGGCTCAGGTTATCACCAAGTCAGAGTTAGAAACAAAGATATACCCAGGACAGACTTGCGACCACGTTTTGACTATAACGGTTCTTAAGTTGTGTCATTGGGACTACCAAATGTACCAGCTGCTGTTCTGGAGCGGATGAGTAGGGTGTACAAACTATTGTTTGATGTATTTGTAACCGTGTTAGAGGACCATGTCAATTATGTACGGGAGGTGTTACAAGATGGGATCGTCAGTGGAATGCAAAGTTCTCCAAGTATGAATTTTGGATAAAATCCATAGCGTTTTAGGGTCACAGTGTATAGGATGACAGAATGAAGGTCGATACGCTAAAGATAGAAACAGGGAAAGAAAAAAAAAATTGGCTAAGGTCTGTGATGCTTACAAAGATTCTTCGTTTCCTTGGGTTGGTTGGTGACCTAGGAGAATTACTAAAGGATTTTCTTCTATCCCTCTGCCCTTAACAGAGTAACTCAGTCTCAGCGGAGTAATGCATGTGAGACAAGTTTCGAAGAGGCTTCTACACAAGTTTTATATTTCTCTAAGGCACAAAGGTTATGCAATAAATGGTGATGCTTTCGGGGTTGACCTCGGATGTGTGTTGATGCAGCATGATAAGATAACAGCGTATGCCTCATAGCAGTTGTGGCCATGTGAGAGAAACTATATCACACATGATCTTGAGGTAACAGGTGTGGTAGTTATTTGACAGATATGAGATATGAAATATACACTACTACTTAGGGTTCATATTGAGATATGACTATTGATCATAGGAGCTTGCATATACTTGAAACAGAGGGACTCAAATTTGAGGTAGGGAAGACGACTCAAAGTATTAAGAGATTAAGATAAAATACTGAGATCGCATTCGGGAAAAGCAAATGCAGTGGTCGATGCAGTAGGCCGCAAAGCACTAGGAAGTATTGATGGTCGGTCCATGGGGACACAAGGTATAGGAAGAATCTATATATTAGACTGCAGTTACTAGAAACTCCAGATCAAAAGTTTATAGCGCAAAATGCGGTAAAGTCCTTATTCGTAGAGGTGAAGGAAAAGCAACATGCGAATCCTATGTTTGATTCGGCAAAAAGAACGTACCACAAGGGTCGATGAGATTTGACCTTACGCACGAGGGAAATGAAGTAGAACCGAAGCACATCATTCACAGAATTCTATTGTCATTGGGAGAGAAACAAAAACGTACCATGGTTTGGTAAGAAGACATTGGCGAGGCAATATAAAGAAAAAGAATAAGCAAGTGTAGCTCCTTGACCAAATTATCAATGGGTAATAGCAGAGCATCAGCAAACCTGGAGGTTATATGCCATGTATATGTTGTCCAGGTTAAAATAAGACATGGCTAACATGGGTTTCATTGCAAGTTTGCCTCCTATATATAAGGGTTTCCTTATATATAGTTTGGGCATTTTGATTCCGCATGAGAGCAAGTTGACAGGTTTACCTACATAACACACATGTTGCCTTTCAAGACCACTTACATGGTTGACGCATATGCGAGGTTAGTATTAAAGAGGAAGTACAACTATACGGAGTTCTGAAATGTGAAATTTACTACATAGGGTTGGAAATTGGTACATACGTGAATTTGAGTGCAACGTTTCACCCTCATATGAACGGAAAAATCGAGTAGAATATCCAAACATTTGACAGTATACTACGAGTCTGTGCGAGAGACTCAAACGGTAGTTGGGATGATCATTTACCCTTTATTGAATGTGCTTATCATGATAGCTATTGTGCAAGTATCATCATGGTATCTGCGAGGGTTTTGGGGCGAGTTAAACCGAGTGGAATTGCCTTATTTGGGGCTAGATTTTGGTTCACTATGCTACGAAGAAGATTAAGATGGTAAAACAGTAACTTCAGGCTAACACAAGTCATATGCTGAGATTCATTAGTTTATTACATGGACAAGCTATGCGGGATGTCCCTTATAAAGGGATACGGTGGAGAAATCGAATCACATAGGGAGCCAAAGAAATCATGAAGTCAAAGTACCCGTGGGAGAAAGTTCAAGGTATGGAGTTAGAACAAGAACAAGAAAGTATGCATGAGTATAGTGAGTATATGCATAGATATGCTAAGAGAGAGATGCATGGGATGTACATGAGACGATGTTACTAACATTCGAGGACAAATGTTCCTAAGGGGGGAAGAATGTAACACCTCGTACCTTCCCAACCCTACTTGACGACATTGAACAATGATTATTTAGGTGTCGAGATCCATACGTGTGTATTTTGTAATGCTAAGGATGAGAAAAATTGAATTTGGCCTCGTATATGGGATTAAACCTTTGTGGAAGTGTTTTGTGATTTTCATGGGACAGTTGTGGGGTTCAAAATGAGGTTAATAGGACCTCTAAACAAAGGATATTAAGGTTAAGAAGTGAGTTAAAGAATAGGACTTGAAGTATCTAACCGAACCCGCGAAGAAAAGTCGAAAAATGCAATTTTCGACAAAATTTAAGGAGGGGCGCATTTGGGACCGTGCCACGCCGCTCTGGGCTAAAATTTTTAGCCCAGAGGCAGTGGGTTGGCGCGCCCAAGAGCGTGCCACCTTGGGATTTCCACTTTTTCGAAAGTTGGAAATTTCTAAGTCCCAAGGGTATCCGGGGACGTACCGAGCCGATTTTTGCCACGTATCTTCTACAACATATATGAAATGAGTAAAATATTATATTGTCATGATAAAATTACTCGAGAACAAATTTGGGGTCAAAATGACGATTTTACCTTTTGGGCAAAATAGGTCATACGTGGCTAGAATCGCTTGTTTTTGGGATTGAGGCTACAAATATTAATAGAATGAGTAGGAATATTGTCGTAACGCATATGAAATGAATTAAGCATGCGGAATTATGGATATGGGTTATTGGGCCCAACATTAGGCCCAAAATGAGATGAAAACCCATGGCCCAAAATGGGTCGAAATGACCCATTCTTGCAAAAAGCTTCTAGAACACACATTAAATGTTAAGAGTGGCTAAGGGTGGACTTAGAGGCCTATATAAAGGGCAATAAAGCTGATTTTAAGTTCCATGCCTTTTTAAGAGATTTCTCAACATATTTTCTCCAAACCCTAAAGATTCAAAGACAACTTTTGGAGCAAGATCATCCTTTCTCAAGCTTAGGTAAGTGATTCTTCTTATAAATTAACATATTATAAGCATGAGATAATATGTATATCATGTTGGTTGTGCTTGGAAATGTTGGATATGGTACTTTGTGCTTTTGTATAAGATTTGTGATCCATGGGATTTAAACTTGAATTAGGACTTGTGCCTTTGATGAAAGATCATGGTATGGATAAAATATAAACGTCTATGGTGTTATTTTTGTTGTTCAACTTGTTCTTGTCTATAAGTGTGAATTGTGGGACTTTGGCCGATATGTGCTATGAAGTGTATTAAGGTGAATTGATGGCATAAGTATGATGTGGTGATAATGGAGAGTGGAAAGTGTGAACTTGGCATGACATGCTATTGGTTATCATGTGTTGGTCAATGTTGGGAATATTGTGGGATTTTTGGAATAATACTTTCATGAATGGTTGTGTCAAGTGGGACATGGCATATTTAAAGGCAAACATGAGAATGTTACTTATTATATGCATTAAGTAGTTGGTGGTTAATGTTGGATCCGTTGTGTATTTTTGTTGTAGAGTGGAACATAAGGAAGGAACGGAACGATTGTATACGCATTTAAGATTGTGTGTTGGTATTGAGAATACAAGGTATGTAAGGTTACTTTGTTCGTATCTTTTTGCGGTACGTCGTATTCACATTGGCATTATGCTAGTCCTATCCCGAAATGTGCTAAGGTATTCTATATCCGTTTAGAAATGGTTATTATTACATATTCCCTACTCCTTGATCACGTGGGAATTGTATGTCTCATATTCGTTAGTCAATGTTCCAAAAGCCCAAAAAGGTTATGTTCCAAAGTGCCAATAGTGGCTATACACATACCTCTTGTTCATTGACTTGTGTTGCATGATTCCAATAATGTTATCTATTGTTGAGTCCTATACTCCTCATTCATGAGTTATTGTGGTTCATGGGTTACATAATTATGGACATGTTCCAAAAGTCTCAATCATGTTGTGTTCTTGAGTTTCCAAGAATGTTGTGGCTATGTACATACGTTAATCTCTCATCACTAATTATATCACTCTCTCATAAGAGGATGAATCAATTCCTCACAAGTATCAATCAATCAAAAGTAAGAATTAAGTAATGCTTAATTGGTTGTTGTTGAGCACAGGGGGCAATCCAGAGGGGTGAACACCCTGGTCGGAACGAACCTGTTTTGTTGGAATGGATCGCAATCTAAGGGGCATAAGCCTGGCTGGAACGATCCTAAAACTATGCTATGATGGATCGCAATCTAAGGGGCATAAGCCTGTCTGGAACGATCCCAATAGTATGTTATTTACCCACTGATCATTCGGGGCCCGGGTAAGTTATGATGTGAGCAATGAGGAAGAAATCATAAAGAGAAGAACTTAATTTATGTAAGCTACACTGTTCCACATATGCAAATCGATGAGTTGTTCATGTTGCCTATCCTATTACATTTTGATTCTATTGATGTCTTTATAACAAGTTTCTTATGGCCTTACATACTCAGTACATTCTCCGTACTGACCCCTCTCGGGGGATTTACCTTACTTGCTGCAGGCGCAGGTACTAGTAGGCCTCCACTGTAGGTTACGGATCTTTTGCCGACTTTTGGTGAGCTCCAGTTGGTTCGGGGCTTCCTTAGTTGCTATGTACATTTATTTTGGTATTGTATACGAGTATAGAGCGGGGTGTTGTCCCGACTCTAGGGTTGTCATAGCAATGTATGTGTAGAGGCTTTTGTAGACTTATGTGGGAACAGAATGTAAGATATGTATGCTCATTTTGGTTTGTTGGCCCCAACGGCCAAGTTGATATATATATATATATATATATATATATACGGCATATGTTTCCATATCCATGACTTTTGCATAGTTGCATGGGGTTTCATTAGGTCCATATGAGAAGATGCATGCGAGTGTTCATAAGCAAAGATTGGTTCTCTCGGGGCCATGTCGGCTTCGGGTGCCAGTCCGGCCCGAATGGGATTTCGGGTCGTGACAAACACGTGCCTGTTCTCCCAAACTTTCATCATCACGGTGGAGATAACCAGCATACACATCAACGAGAATGTCCTTAAGCCGAAGCATTTGCTCTTAGCTTCATTCATATTTTCGTGGCAGTTCTGCAACCAATCTTGAAGAGTGTAGACTGCCCGACTCAAACCATCCTCTCGTTCCTGAAGCTCCTCCACTTGGTGGTGAAGTGCACCACGCTCAATCTCCCACTGTTTTTTCTCACTTTTAAATTCTTCCTGATAAGCTGTGAAGCGCTTGGCAACTTCCTTCTCTCGTTCCATGGAGGCTTTCACTTGAGCCTGAAGCCTATCTTGGGTGTACATCAATTTGGCCTTTTCATTCTCGAACTCATCCTGTTGTTGCCCCATTGCCACCTCAATGATACCCAAATCTTCTTGTAAAACTCGAATCAAGTGTTTGTCTACCTCGGATTTTCTCTTTGCTGACTCAACTTTGTTCCCCAACTCTTTCACCAATTGACCGTATTTTCGTTTGACGCACCTTAGGTCTTCTTTCACAACTTGGAGAGCTAACTGTTGGTCTCTTTCCATTTCTTCCCGAGTCTGTGTGATTTTTTCTTCATATTCAGCTTGCTACTTGTTTAATTTCTTTTGAAATTCATGTTCCACCTCAAGACGGGCTTGTCTGACTCTCGCTCGAACCTCTGATTCTTTATCCCATTTTCTTTTGTCAGAATTTTTGGGCCGCTCTTCAAGTGGGGAAGGGCTATACAACCATGAAAGGTACCCAGGAACTACTTTCCCCTTATCACGATCTTCCACCATTTCACTCTTCTCAGATATTATACTCCCATACCAAAACTTTAGTATCTCATAACTATCAAACAAAAAACCTGGAGGAGTGTCGTACATGAATTCACCCATGTTCTTTCCGCGAGGAATCTCCTAAAGTTGACCCAATTGGCGCATTACTCGAAGCGACACATAAGGCTGGACCCCTCTAAACCCAATCAACACCAAAAAGGAATGCTATGAGGACATACAAATGACATCTTGGGCTGGGAACCAGTAGTAGTTCCAGATAATCTGATTGTCAGTCAACTTAGAAACCTTTTCCTTCCATGCGTTTATCCCGATTGGGAGTTTACTTTTATTGGCCCTCTCTTCATGACTAGTCACACGATTTAACCAATCGTTTGCTTCCGGAGCATAAGGATAATAATAGAAGTGTTCCAGAAACCATATCTGCAGAAAAATATTGCACCCTTCAAAGTATGTGGCACCCTTTTTGCACTTGGTTAGTGCGCGAAAGACATCTCCAAGAACCATAGGTACAAGAGTGGGGTTATACATCGTGGTTAGTGCTTGCACTACTCCAGCTAGACGAATATCAATATTTCCATCACGCTCCGGAAAAACCATCCTCCCCAAGAATGCAACCATGAAAGCAAAGTGGTTGTGTTTCTTCCATTCTTGCAAGTTCCCTTTGTTGTACAATTGACCCTGATACTCCTCGAATCCTTCCTCTTGACCAAATCTCTGGAATAAAAATTCCAAAGAAATCCAACCTTCCTTCAAACTTGCTATATTCATCTGATTGATATTTAGTAATTTCAAGAACTTGATCCCATCCACATTCTTAGGAACTATAGGTCTCTTGTTTCAAAGATCTGAACCTCGGCGAATGGTGCCTACCCCCATGAAGGTTGCATATTCCTCTAGAGTTGGGGTCATCTCAAAGTTTGAGAACCGAAACACATTGTTGTTGTGATCCCAAGCTTCAATCAATGCTTCAAACACGTCTCTTCTGGGATTAATTTCCATCATATGCACAAGATGTCCCAAATAGTCTTTCACTATCCTCTTGTCCTGCTCCTCCATTCCATTCCACCATTGCCACAAAAGTAGAGAAGTCTGATCGACGATCATAAATTTTGGTATTCCTTCAACCCTGGGCCTTTTCTCACACTTCCCTCTAGTTCGCGGATTCATGTTATACCTTTTGAGAAAAATAAAAAATGTTAACGTCTACCTAGATACAAATTTGTTTTAGTAAGAAAAGATTCATAAAAGCAAAGTTTTTTTTTTCTTATTTTATTATTTTTGTTTTATTTTTAGGGACTGACTTTTGTCTATACTAACCCTATATGGACATTCTTCAAAGATAGACTTCTATATAATCTCAAACAAGAGCTTGGGTTAACAAGATGCAACCAAGTATAAATATATATATATATATATATATATATATATATATATATATATATAACAATAATAATAATAATAGTAACTTAGAAGAAAAATACAATTGTTTTATATATTTTTTACAAAACTCAAATTCATGACTCCTAAAGGTTCAGGACTATTAAGATACATGCATATGAAAATTTTCTTTAAAACTCAACCTCATGACCTCTAAAGGTTTCGGGCTATTAGGGTATATGTATATATATTTTGTAAATTTTTTAGCCTCACGACCCCTAAAGGTTCAGGGCCATTAAGATATATGTATAAATTTTGTAAAAATTCAGCCTCACGACCCCTAAAGGTTTAGGGCTATTAGGATATATGCATAACTAATAAATTTGAGGATAAGAAAATAATAATGAAGGTAGTCATATTTTCAAAATGACCCTCAATCAATGGGTGATTTTTCCCATTTTATTCCTCAAAAATATATATATTTTAAGAGAACGATTATAAAAGTTAGCGAATTTTATTTATTATTTTTATTTTATTTATTATTTTATTTTTTTTTACCTTTTTCTATTTCATTAAGTTGCCTAAAGCCGGTCAACAATTGAACGGGCCTTCCAAATAAATGTCAAAGAGCACATAAAATGCACATGTTGGTCATATAAAGAGGGACAACTGTCCTAGACGGACCCAACCCCTGTGTCGAGTCCCGCTAAGTCAAATGCACATGATGCAGATAAAGCGGAGCCTAATAGGGATGACCGCGTCTGAGTTTCAGTTCTACTAAGTTTAACCTGATGGAGATGGTGTCTAGACTGGCTTATCCAAGTAGACAACTCGGATCGGGAAGAGTCAGTTTACCGGTAGCAGAGCTATTCCGTTTCTACTGGTGATCCAACCCTGCCTAACATGTGTGACTAATATTCCTTAAACCAGGAGCGTAACCGAACACTGGTTCATCTCAGATAGAAGGTTTTCGTGGAGCGTAGCCGCACACACAATAAATAGTGATAGGTATATTCAGAGACTCAGATGGGTGCGCGAAAGAAGACAATTTATATTGCAATTCAGATAATATTAAAGCGATAAACAAACAAGCAAAGAGCACATTAGGCCAACAAACACAATATATCCAAGAATTAAAGAAAGTAAAAAATAAGGCAATATTCAAAGCTCGAATTCTAGTTATGTCCCCAGCGGAGTCGCCAGAGATGTCACACCCCTTTTTCGTTCGTCTGGGTCGAAAGGGTTTTTCCAATTAAAGAAACGGTATTGAATAGGAATTATTTTTATTTACAGAGTCGCCACTTGGAATTGAGTTATGGTGTTCCAAGTCACCTTTTTGAATCCCTAATCAAAAGGAAATGACTCTTTATTGGTCTGCGAACTAGAAATTCGGATAAGGAATTCTGTTGACCGAGGGGAAGGTTTGAGGCACCCCTCGAGTCCCGTGGTTCTAGCACAGTCACTTTATCAACTTATATTCGGCTTAAGTTATTTTGGATAAATTGTGTTTATTAGCCTAGAAAGTTACTTACATATATATATCACACTAATAATATCTATCTGCGCATTCTAAGTTTGAATTAGTTTTTTTTATTTATTATTTTTTATTTTTTTATTTTGAAAGACTATCTTTGTCAAGGTGCGTAACTGCATCCTTGACTTTATTTATCTTTATTATTAAGCATTTCGAGAAAGATGCGTAACCATATTTTTAATCCATACAAGAATTTAACTACATTCTTAATCCATACAAGAATTTAAGTGTGTTTACATTGATCTATGGTTTAACAGATCCTTATATCTGCTTACCCAAATGTTAACAAGCCTAATACATATTCTCCGCTAATCCAGACTTCATCAAAACATAAATATTAATCAATAAGTAAAAAGGTCATACTTAAGCCAAAACCCAATAAAATAGAAAATACAAATTGATTACTACTAACTTCCCACTCCTACTGCCCAAATATAAACTAATGTAAACCTTGATTATATTTTCAACGTTACCTCACAATTTCCTAAATCTTGCATCTCTAAGTTTTAATTATTAAAAATAACAATAATTTTATCATAACAAAATGACAAGCCGAATTATTAAAAGAGAGAACAAGTAAATAATTTAACCCATAACAATAATACACATACGTACATAATAAACTGAGAATTAATGATAAACTTATCAAGGTCACATAAACCACACATTCACAACTGGCAGTAGGCAAAAAAATGATTAATGTGTAGAAAATTTCAACATTTGTACATCAAATAAAATCATCACGAAAATCATAGTAAAGAAAGGTCAAGAATGAATTTGTAAGCATGCAAGAAATAATTATACGCCATATCAATTTTACTCAAAATCTAACGATACAAAAATTTAAACATATTGCATATCATCGTGTCAAAGAATATTAGCAGGTTAAAAATATACAAAATTTGAGCAGCTTCCTTATATTGGAATCTATTTTCGCACAATCGCGACATTAAACATTACCAAAAGAAAAATTGAGTGTTACCTTTACGAGAATAATTCACGATGAATAAACACCTACAATCTACTAATTTCCAAAGTTAACAGTAGCTAACTTTCAGGAACCACGAACTCGAAATCGTGAACAAAACCTCAAAGCGGGACAAGAGAGAATTTGGTCATTTTGTTTTTTGGTGTTTTATTTTTCTTTTTTTTTCTAAATCTTTTTTCTATCTTAGTCTTTCTGTTTCTGTTTCTCTATCTTTTTCTGTTTTTCCTCCTTTTTCTTTCTTTTTTTGGAGTTCCTCCGTGTCTTTTTCTTTTTTTTTTCTTTCTGTTTGTGTGTGTATATATATAGTAATGTGTAGTAGTGTGTGAGTTTAGTGCATGGGGGGGGGGGGGGGGGACGACGTGTGTTTGTGTGTGCAGATTGTGTTTGTAGTGGGGGAAAAGGGAGAGGACGTGGGGGTTGTGCAGATGGGGGAAGGCTAGTTTAGGTTTTTTTTCATTTTTTTTTTAATTTATTTATTTATTTATTTATTTATTTTTAAAGAAATAAATAAAAATATAGTAGTAGAAAGTAGTATTAGCTAACTATTTAAAACTAATAAAAATATAGAAAAAGTTAAATAGCTAGTCCTAAAAATATATGGCTAAGAAAAGGAAAAATATAATAAAACTACTAGCTTATTTATATAAAAAACTAAAAGAAAACATATTTTTTGAAAGATTTTTTTTTTCTTTTAAAATGTAAGAACACAACTTATCCTAAAATGTGACTCATTTATTGAAACTTTTGTACAAATAAAACTTATGAAAATGTGATAAAAGCTAAAATAATAATTAGACGTAAATTAAATATTTAATGCAAAAATAGGTTAAAGCTCGGGGAGGGTCGAAAATCACGTGTCACGACCCGAATTCCCATCGGGACGTGATTGGCACCCGAAGCCGATAAGGCCCGAGAGAACCAATCTTTGCTCTTGCTCATGTACTCTCATATGTATGTTCGCGTATGAATATCATCTTCTTTCATGTAATTAAATATCAATAGCGGAAGGCATGACCACATATGTAATATATATGCAATTTAGCCGTTAGGGCCATTTCGTCAAAATGCACGTACATCTTTTACCTCATGATACCCCACATATGTCTATAAAGCCTCTAATAGATACATGACCATGTCTATACAATGTTTACAAATGCCAACATCTACTATACACATCTCTGCTACACCATGGTGTATTTTTGGTTGTTTTCGAACAAACAACTACCATGAACGATGTTCTTTTATCGTAATTCATTTCCTTAACTCATCTATACCCAGTACACACAATCTACGTTGGCGTTAAAGTACTCCCCCTTGTGTTTGCTCAAATACTCTTGCCGACTTTGCTGTACATATTTTTTTTTTCACTTGAACTAAAAATGGCATTTACATATTGCTTTTCCCTTTATCTCCAATATCAATGAAAATCCTACCACATTTGACACTATAATTCTTTCCTCTGGAGTTTCAAGAAACAAAACCCCATATTGCCTCATTAATATAGATTTCCTGACTATATCTTTCTTTTCTGTGAGCTGTCCATTCATACTTCCTACTACCTTGCAGCTTAATGTATCAACGACCCCATTTGCTTTTCCCAAATGATATAGGATACCAATGTCCTCACCTTTTAAAATTTCAAGCCACCTTCGCTACCTCAGAGTAAGTCTTTTGGCTTAACAATCTATTACATTGTCTCACATCCAGAATATATATATTAGCATGAATCCCTTACAAATAGTTACACCATAACGTTAAAGCAAATATCACTGCTGCTACTTCAGGGTCATGTGTTTCGTAATAATTTATATTCTCATGTGGCCGTAACTGTTGTGACGCATATGCTATTACCTTATCATGCTACATCAATATACATTCGAGGCCAACCCCGGAAGCATTACCATACATTGCATAACATTCTTATGCCTTCAGCAGGCACTTACAACGGATGTGGAAGTTACTTTATCTTTCAAATCTTGAAAGCTTTTCTCACGTGCATCATTTTACTGGAACTTGATTGCCTTGTGTATAGGCTTTGTTAAGGGTGTAGGTATAGAAGGAGATCCTTCCACAATTCTCATATAATGATCAATCAACCCAAGAAATCGATGGATCTCTGTAAGCATAGTAGGCCTTAGCCAATTGTTCACCATTTCTATCTTTTGTGTGACAACTTTCATCTCTTCATCCAATACAATGCATAGTCCTCTTGTGATGTTTTTTTTTGAATACCATCACCGAATATGGTCACACACACATTTACAAGTGTCCTGAACGCCCTGTTCATTAATCTATAAAACTACAGGTGCATTCTCTAGCCCAATTGACATACTAAGACTTATAAGCATACCATGTTTGTAATGCTGCCTTGGGTATATCATCATCGTTCATATATATTTTCCTTTTTATTTCATCAACATTCATTATCATTTATCCCGTAACTGATCAAACAAATCGTCAACTCTGGGGGGGAAACTATTCTTATCCAGTTGCCAATAGTAAACACATATTCTCAATAGGCCATTTATCTTTTTTTCTACTAGTGACACTGATGCACCCCAAGGGGTAGTACTAGGCCTTATGAATCCCTTATTCAACACGTCTTTTACTTTCTCCTGTCATTCTCGTAACTCGACCAGGCCATGCTATATGAAGAGGCCATACTATATGATGAAAATAAAAATAGTTCGAGTACCTGACGTCACATTCATACCAACTCATACATCTGGGAATTCATTTACCACCCGGACTGATTAAAGAGGTGGGGGCTTCGCATTAATATCGTTCACTCTTACTAAGTGGCATATGTATCCCTTAGAGTATCCTTTTCTTTGCCGTGAGATGGGGAATACATTTTCCTGTCCATTCAAAATATTCCTTTGGGGATAATGACAATAGAACTTCTTAGTTCGGCCATCTACTATGCCATAACCCCTTTATAACTCAATAAGATCAACCAGTATCTCATGACCACAATTAATGACTATGTTAATTGCTAAAAAGTGAAAAGAACACCAAAATGACCAGTTGGTGAACCTATTGTAAGTAAAAGAGTATATCAACAAAATACCATATGCTCTATGGGTCAATCACTACGTGTACGGTACATGTAGCTTCACCAGGAGAAGTCTCCTTTTGTGACCCGACATATCACACCAATAACAACATTTGGCCCCAACCGACATTTGGTCTCTACCTTCTTCGTTCTTATGCTTGATACCCCATTGTCCATGAATCATGAATCTCACTTCTTTGCCAAACCGACTGTCTCTAAACCCTTGGGATCGAGGTAGAACATTTACTATAGATTAACTATAGATTAAAGAAATAATGATTTAGGCGGTCTGCCAATCATCCAAGACCTCAATTCTCCTTGGGACGCCATGAACTATCCCCATAGATCTAGCCATCTTTAACGAACCTTTGTCAAATAGTTGTGTCCTTTTCTGGTGCCTCTGGTCTTTCATTATTATGTGCAAAATGCCTATATCCATTGTACAATCCATCTGTCTCTATACTGATGCACTCTATCGGTCATAACAGTTATCACGTTTGGAGCATATCTAGTCAAATTATGACACTAAAAACTGTACTTCCTGACACTTATAGCCCTTTGGCAAATTTTTTTTTCTTTTTCTTAACAATTGGTCCACATAAGCTTTTCTGACCTCACATGGGAGGTACTAGTCATAGAATGCCATTTTACATTCCTCCCAACTATCTGAAAATACATCGGTAGATCAGTCATATGCATAACATCTAGAACCCTTTTTAACTTAGTTCATAATGTCCTATGGGTCTTCATTCAAATCCGACCCGGTGAACGTGGGAGGGTATGATTTCTAAAAATACTATGTTTGACGACTAGCTACCCTAGCCGCACCATCATTACTCGTCATTAGGCCATCTCGCCCGTGACATTGTACAACAACTATCTGAGGCAACATATGCACTACATTTTGTAAATCCTGTTCTGTGACATTTATAGATGGCTCTGCAGGTACTCCTCTATCTTTTGGCTACGAGAGACCCGTATAACGATTTCCATATCAGCTTCACCTTGACTAACTTGGTTAAGTGGTGATTTACTCATTTCTACTTCGGCAGGCATATCATCCTGCTCACCTTTGCCCTTATCTTGTCTGATACTCAACATTTGACTATATAAAAGAAAACCAATGTCAATACGTACATATGTGTTCACCTACAACTTTGACTCTATTGCACGATCTAGAAGTGAAGAAAAGAAACAACTCCTAAATGTCCCGTAGCCTCCTTCTTATAAATGTGGCGCGCAACACATCCATAAGCAAGACTCTACTCAGACACGGCTTTGTAGACACCCTTAGAACGAACTGCTCTGATACCACTTTTGTCATGACCCGAATTCCCATCGGGACGTGATTGGCACCCGAAGCCGATAAGGCCCGAGAGAACCAATCTTTGCTCTTGCTCATGTACTCTCATATGTATGTTCGCGTATAAATATCATCTTCTTTCATGTAATTAAATATCAATAGCGGAAGGCATGACCACATATGTAATATATATACAATTTAGCCGTTAGGGCCATTTCGTCAAAATGCACGTACATCTTTTACCTCATGATACCCCACATATGTCTATAAAGCCTCTAATAGATACATGACCATGTCTATACAATGTTTACAAATGCCAACATCTACTATACACATGTGACTTGGGAAGCCCCGAAGCAACTGGAGCTCACCAATAATCTGCGAAAATCTCGCCACTTACTGAGGAGATCTACTAACTCCTGTGCCTGCAGCATGTAAGGTAAGTTCCCCAAAAGGGGTCAGTACGAAGAATGTACTGAGTATGTAAGGCTCAAATGAAACTATACAACACATGAATAGTTCAATGAACTCAATGAAACTCAAATGCATATGCATAATCATATGAATAAGTAACCATTTTGCACTTTGGAACCCGTGTGTATTACTTTCATTGATTTCATCGCTTTCATGCTTCTTTACTTCAATGTCATTACATATGTCACAATGTACCCGGGCCCCTACTGATCAGTAGGTCTTTACATGACTTATCGTCATGTTGGGATCGGGTCGAGCTAGGCTTATGCCCCTAGACCTGCCACCCAGGGATCGGGTCGAGCTAGGCTTATGCCCCTAGACCTGCCACCCATAAATCATACATCGGGATCGAGTCGAGCTAGGCTTATGCCCCTAGACTTGCCACCCATAAATCAACACATCGGGATTGAGTCGAGCTAGGCTTATGCCCCTAGACTTGCCACCCATACTTGATCATTGACCACATTTGCATTACTTTGTTCTTTACTTTTAGATTGGTATTTTGATAGTCATAACATCACTTGAAACTTTGGATCATTAGCCAATGAGTGAGAGACATATGAGATTGGTACTTTCACTTGTGAGAGATTGACATATTCATGTGACATAGCATGTTTGGAAACTTGGAACCATAATCAAAATAGAAGACATGTGAATAAACATTATTGGAAACATGACACCATTGGAACCATTGGACAATCATTCATAACAAGATACGTGAGCATAACCACTATTGGAACATTGGACCATAACCTTGTTTGAGCTTTTGGAACATTAACCATGATAATGAGACATAAGACTCACAAATGATCCATGAGTAAGAAAGATATGTCAATGACTATTGATAAACGGATATAGGATACCTTGGCACAATTCAGGATAGAACTAGTGAATTAGCAATGTGGATACTATTTGCCGCAAAAAGATACGGACAGAGTAACCTTACATACCTTGTACTCTCAATACGGATATACAGTCCTAGATGTGCATACAATAGTCCCGCTCCTTCTTTATGTGTCACTCTACAACACAAATACATAACGTAATTCACATTAACCACAACTACTTCACAAATGCATATAACATCAATGGGGTACATGTTTGCTTTGAAACATGTCATTTCCCCTTGACAAAACCATTGATAGCATCATTATTTCAAAAATCCTCCAATATTCCCAACATTGACCAATACATAATAATCATTGCATTTCACCATAACAATTCTCTTTTACACCTCCTTATCCATACCACATCACAAATAATCCATCAATTCACCTTAATACACTTCATAGAACATATCGGCCAAAATCCCATAATTTACACTTATTGACAAGAACAAGGTTAACAACAAAAATAACACCATAGACGTTCATATTTTATCCATACCATGATCTTTCATCAAAGTCACAAGTTCTAATTCAAGTTCAAATCTCATGGATGGCACATCTTGTACAAAAACCCAAAGTACTATATTCAACTCTTTCAAGCATAACCAACAAGATTCACATACTCTCCCATGCATATAATATATTAATCCATGACAATAATCACTTACCTAGGCTTGGAAGATGTTGATCTTGCTCCAAAGGTTAGCTTTGACCTCTTAGGGTTTGAGAGAAAAAGAAAGGGTTGAAAAAAATATCTACAAAGGCATGTGTTTTCCAAATGAATAAAATCAGCATTTTTGCCCTTTATATAGGCTCTCAAGTCCATGCTTAGCCACTCTATAGCATGCCATGTGGTGTTCTAGAAGTTTTTGCAAGAATGGGTCAAATTTCCCCCTATGGCCCATGTCTTCTTTCCATTTTTGGGCCCTTTTTGGGCCCAATTCACTTAACCCGATAAAATCAATAATTTCACGTGTTTAAGTTGTCTCATACGTATTACAATAATATTCCCACTCATGCTATTCATATCCGTAGCCGCCATCCAAAAACCAAGTGATTCTAGCCACGTATGACCCATTTTGACCAAAAGGGTAAAATCGTCATTTTGACGCCAAATTCGTTCTCGAGTAATTTTATCATACCAATATAATATTTCACTCATTTCATGTATATTCTCATAGTTGTAGACGAATCGTGGCAAAAATCGGCTCAATACGTCCCCGGGAACCCTTGAGACTTAAACAAAATTTTCAACTTTTGAAAGGTGCGCAGGGGCGGCGTGGCACGCTGCCTGGCGCGCCCCTCTACTGCCTCTGGACTGAAAATTTCAGCCCAGAGCGGCGTGTCACGCTACCCAACGCGCCCTTCCCTTAAATTTTTTGAAAATTTCATTTTTCGACTTTTCTTCGCGGGTTTGGTTAGATACTTCAAATCCTATTCTTTCACTTACTTCTTAACCTTAACATACTTTGTTTAGAGGTCCTCTTAGCCTCGTTTTGAACCCGACAAATGCTCCATGAAGATCGGAAAACACCTTCTACGCAAGGTTAAACATATGTACAAGGCCAAATTTCAATTTTCTTGTCAATATCATTACGAAATACATTCGTGTGGCTCTCGACACTCAAGTATACATTGTTCATCGTCATCACATTGGGTTAGGAAGGTACGGGGTGTTACATCACGTGTCTACAGGGGATGAGCTGGGCTTTGATGCCCAAGTAGAGACTGCTTCCGCGCGCCACTTACCACTGCAGGCTTAGTCATGCATAGAGGGACTCTTACTCTCCTTCTCCTTTATTTCTATTAGTCCTATTACATTGAGGACAATGCATAGTTTTAAGTTAGGGGTGCGGTGTTTATTTTATTTGGATCTGTAATATTTGTCTCTTTATATTTAGTTTCGATACTCTATTTATTTTTGTGTGTGGTTGTGACTGTGATACGGATATCATTTTGGATATTTCATTCGGGTTGTAATATTTGAAATTTTTTTCTTAGATTTCGTTGAGTGTGTGATGTGTGATGTTTCATTTTTATTTCTTTACTTTTTATTTTCAGCTTTGTCATTCGCAGTGTTGCAAATAAATTTTTTTGTTGGCATGCGTACTTACGAGAAAATAGTTCTAGCAATAGAACAATTTGACTCAAATAGTACACTTGGGGAGATGTTTCACTTGCTCAACTTTTAAAAGATGATGAATCATTGTGCATTGCTCTATTTTTGAAAATGTGCCCCTTTTCAAAAAAAAATTTTGGTTTAGTTTAACTTGTTAGATGCTTATAATTTGTGAACTCCCACATCTTATTGTGACTACTTGAGTACCTTCTTCGATAGGTGCTATGAATGTGGTACATTAATTGAGGAAGGGTGATTCGAGTATGCGATTGAGTGCCATGTGTGGATGAGAACTCAACATCATGATAGACGAACAAAGTTTTATGTCGGAATGACCCATACTTAGTTTGTGAGCATGGATGCAACTATCCCAGATGGGTACATCATACTTCCCCTTTCACTAATATTAAACATACCTAGTGGTATTCCTCTTCAATAATAATATCAAATCTATATCTAATAACAGAGGCAAAAAACTGTCACGTGTCAGCACCACAAAAAATAGTATTAAAAATTAAAAATTAAAAATTAAAAATTAAAATAATTTTTTGAAAACAATTAACTGCCACACACTCTTAAACTGCCCACGTTCTATGTATTCCTATATACACTATAAAATTGGTTGATTACGACAGTTATGGGATAAAAGACTTTTTCAAGTGGTTATCTACAGAAAATTTTCTATCTTCTCCTGCATGCATGCCTTTCTGTTTCTCCTTCTCGATTTCTCTTAGTCGATTCGCCTTCTGTCAATATTAATACTTTGGGTGAGGCTTTCTCTATTACTGTGTATTTCTTTTGATTCGATATTGTGTTTTGGTTAAATTTGGATTACATGAGCATAATTTTCCTTTATATTTGTATCAATTTACAGATTGTATTATGAACAACTATTCTTCTTTACTTTGTTTGATGGAATATATAGAAGATACTTACTTGGACGTGCAATACTATCTGTAGTAAACAAAATATATACGGAAATTTCTTTAATTTATATAATTGTGTTATAAAATTTGAACATAACAGAAGAGGAGGATAGGTTGCATGTCAATCTGATGGGATTTTTGTGGACTGAAGTAATGGCGACAGATAAGAGTTATGCACCATGGAATTTTGAGAAATTATTTTTCAGGAAGAACGTGTCTGCAAGGTACATGCAAGTATTCAGACACTTACTGTATTCCTTTTCTTAATATAGATAGATTTTTTCTTCTTATCCAGGTGCTCCGTTAATGTTGAAAAACTATTCTACATTAAAAATTTAACACACAACTGCCATTTTAAATCTTTTAATTACGGCTATTCGTTTCCCTCTCTTTTATGTTTGATGTGCATCACTTCAATTTGTAGGGCCTTTATCCTTTCAAAGTAAAACTGTATTTCTAAAAGAAAATTATCTAGGAGATAATTGCACATAAAATTTTTGAGAAAATCACTTTTTTTAATAATTTATGAAGAATCTTTTTTACACATCTCATTACTTTTGTGTGATAATTGTATTGGTATATATTGTTGACTCGCGGAAAAGATAAAAAAAAATGAAAAAGATAGAAGTGCTGATAACTGCAAAAGAAGGAAGTAGGATCAAGCATATCCGCAATAACAGATCCATAAATTCATCTGTTGAAGATATGCTTACTGGACCAAGTGCGGAATGCACTGCAGAAAATTCAATTTTATTAAAGAAGTTGAGCATTATTTTTTAACCTCTTTTCCCTATTTAGAGTCATTTTGGATTAGATTTTATAACCTAAAAGTCATAAGTTAGAATTTTAAACTTATACCTTTTTGGCTTATTTTTATCATTTGGCTTAAATTATGTGTTTATAATCACTTTTTTATTTTATCCAAACACTACAAAAGTACATTAAAAAAAATTGACTTAAAAACACTTAAAATAAGTCTATTCAAACAACCTCTTAGTTTTATATTCATAGACAAATATGCATACAAAAATCTGAAATTTCCTCATGAGTAAGGAAGAACGTGATTATAGATTGTAAATTTAATATAATTAAAAAAAGATGACGAAAATAAAACATAAAAGAGTTAGGACAGAGGAACTTCGAAAGTAGTTCTGTTAGATACTACCAAATGATCAAGTTGAAAAGGGATCTGAATTTGTGTTTCGTTTTATTTGGCCCTCTAACTTCTAAAATCAAGAGATTTTTGTTACGTATATGTTTTTTCTTATTTTTGTTATATGTTTTTTCTTTCTATCCTTAGTATTAAATAATAACACAAAGTAACAATATCAAATTTAGTGTTTCAAAGCATCATTAATAATATTAATTTAGTAAGTGTGTAAAATCAACAAAAGTCAAGTAAAATGAAACGGAGGGAGTAAATACTTATTTCAGCGAGTTAGCCAATTTAGGAGTGGGTAATGGTGAATCTACCATTGCATTAAATTTTGAATTCGAAAAAGCTTATCATGAATTTGAATTATGAATTGAGAGATTAAAAAATTGAGTTAATTTAAATAGTAAAATATATTATTCACCTTTCTCATATTTAATTCCCTAGAACGTTGTCAATCCACACAAATTTTGAAATGTAATTTATCGACTTGTGTTTTGACTTATTTTGTGTAGGTAGCTTTTGGCAAGATTACTATGTTTCTTCATTAGAATCCCCTTATTTCCAAGGTTTTACTTTTTGTATATGTTTATTCAGATCAAAAACTATAGCAGAGATTGAAATTTAATCAAAGTGGCACATTATAGAAAAACCAAATGGTAGTATTTGGACAAAGATTGAATTCAAAATGGAGATTGAAAAAATTAAAGTTGAATTGAAAGATGATTTTATTTGAATTTGAGATAACAATCTTTTGGATTATTACAAGAAAAGCCATATTACAAATAAGATCATTTGCCATATTAATTTCATTTAATATTAACCATGCATCACGCGGGAATGAATACTAGTATCTATTACAAATAGCTACCCTATACTTAAATAAAACTTACTTGTGAGGCATAAGCCACATAAACACTATTATTCCCCCAAGACAATCATCATCCATCTATCGTTGGGAATAATATACCCTTGACTATACCTTAAGGAATTTCAACAAACAAGGTTTGTGAAATGGGTGAAAGGGTAAGTGATAACTCATCATACACTTGCAGTAACACCAACAAAATGTCAACAACTAGTGTTGGGGTTATAAGGAGATTATACTCATCATATGTAATTTAAAATTTCAGAAGAAAGCGTCAACAATCTATGATCATCTAGAAACATTAAATTCATATACTCACTAACACTATTTTTTCACAACAATGAGAATAGAGGGGTTAAGAATTTTCATTCTGGCTTTCTAGATTAGTGAAAAATATTTACAAAACTTTTAATGAATTGAGAGACTTGGGGGAAGAGAGATGATAGTTTAGTGGAGTGGAGACATTAGAAGAGGGGAGTTAGGTAGTTTGTGCATGCATATGTGCGTTATGGGATAAAAATAAAAATAGGTAGACGAAACTTATTCTTCTTACCACCACATCACGATGAGCCATAAATTCCAGAATTGGAAAAATTTCAACTCTACTTCCTAAGCACTATGACATACTACCCATCACAGTGAAATTCACTATGGTGGAAACCTCATCATGGTGTACTTCCATTTCACAATTAGAAAATTTAATCATCACCATACCTTAGCACCGCAGTGCGCTGCACAATGTAATTAATTTCATTATTTTGGGCACTACATAATGGTGACCTCTGGATTTTTCCAGACTTGATTTGATTGTGATATTTCACTTTTTTCCATTTTTAGCTCTATCTGAGCTCTTATTAGCACATAACATGCATATTATACCTACAACACGACCTGCTAACTTAAACAAAAAAAATAAGTACAAAAGCAAGTGAAAGGATAGATTGTCTATCTAGCACTTGATTTAATATTGCGACACAACTCAGTCTTTCTTTACCTCCAATGTAGTGCCTTAGTTCACACCATTGAATGATTTTGCATCAATTCAAACATCTTGCAGCTCCCTGAAGGTTGTGAGTTTATCTTCATCATAGTCCAAATATTTCTTTATGATTTACCCATTCACCAGAAACATAACCTCAGATCCCTGCTTTCTAAACTCAACTACCCTATGTAATGTTATTTTCAAGACTTTAAATGGTCCAGACTACATAGATTTTAGGTTTCAGGGACGACCTTTAGTCTAGACCTATAGTACAAATTTGTTCGATTCAATCTCATGATATTGCATCCACTTGAAATGCCATATCTTTGTTTTCTCTTTAAAATCATGGCTTGCAAATGAAACTCATCTAACTCATGAAACTATATCATTCTTTTTGAACCAGTGCAACCCAAATCTAGATTCAATATCTTGACAGCCTAGTATGCAATGGGCTCTAACTCCATAGGTATGTGACATGTTTTTCTATAGATCAACTTGTAGGGATAAGTCCTAATAGACGTCTTATATACTAAGATGTATGTCCACAGTACATCATATTGCTTCACAACCCAGTATTTTCTCTACACACTCACCATCTTCTAAAGTATCTGCTTCACCTCCCTATTTTAGACTTCAATATTCCCATTAGTATGTGGATAATAAGTAGTGAAAACTGTGTCAGATGTCATATCATGTAAGGAGGTTCCTCATCAAATTGTTAAAAAAATGTGCTCCTCTATCACTAATCTTAGCACAAGATCAACTAAATAGCGTAAAAATATTATTCTTTAAAAAAATGGCCACCATCTTTGCATCATTGGTAGAGAGAGGAACTGCCTCCACCCACATAGACATGTAATACAGGGCCAACACTATATATTGCTCCAATAGGATGGTGCTCATGAAGTCAATACCCTACGTATCAAAAATATCTACCTCTAGAATATTGGTCAAAGATTTTTTATGCCTGTTAGAAATGTTTCATTTACTCTATAATATATCTATAATAGTTCCTTACAAAATTATAGGCATCCTTGAATAGTGTAGGTTAATAAAAAACAAGATTGTAGCACTTTTGCTATTATATGGTCCGCACTATAAAAAACCCTATATGGTCATACATGGAAGCTGTCAAAAACTCTATTTACCTCATTTTGTGGGGTACATCTCCTCATAATATAGTCTGGGCCCTACATAAATAATTATGGCTTGTTTACCCATAGAAAGGAGAATCATAATACAACTTCTTCCTTTAATGCAATTTTGAGTAGGGCGGGTAGGCTCTGCTCGCTATGATATTAGCAATATATGCATACCAATGTACACTTGCGGTCTACAGAGAAAAAAATTGCTAATATGGGAACACTTCTTTAATCTGCCTATCTTCAGTTACATGCTCTCTATTCTCAAGTGAGACAAATAATCTGCTACTTGATTTTTAGTTCCCCTTCTATCTTTTCTTTCAACATTAAAGTATTACATTAATAAAAATCTACCACATTAATCTGGACTTTGCATCCGTCTTGTTAAAGAAGTACTGAATTACAACATGATCTGTGTTGGCAATCACTTGAGTACCAACCAGATGAGAACAAAAATTTTCAAATGTGTATACCACAGCTACAAGCTATTTGTTGACATAGTTTAATTCATTAGAGCATGATCCAGAGTCTTGCTTCCATAGTATATGGAATGAAAAACATTTTTCCATTTTTGGCCAAGATTAGCCCATAGACCAAATGAGCTCATAATGTGCATAAAGAGTTTATCATGGCCCCAGCCCAACAGGGGTAGACAAGGATCCATACTAGAACTTTCTATACATATACTCTCCAACTCATGGAAAAGTTGTTGAATCATAAGTAACAAAACAGAAGAAAAGGTCTGCATACATATACTATAGGGATCTCAAAGACACAAACTATACAACTAAAAACAACAACTTGTCAATGACACCTCTAAGGTGCGTGTAACTGTACGATTGAAATCGGTCAAGACAGGGCCCCAACATACCCAACTATAAGATATACATAGCAAAAATTTAGGCTCTAGATATCTAATTTGTCCATATATAGATTAGCTCATCAAAAGATCAATTAAGAATGGAAACAAGCCCTATTTTGAATGTGTTTTGTCCAATAAACCTGACTCTGCTTTTATAAAAAATTAGATCTCCTAAAAATAGGAACAGGTATGTAAAGTAGAAAGAATAATGATTCGATATATGATGATGCTCAATGAATTTAATAATAATATGAGCAGCTATAAATAACTGAATGTCAAAACCCTTTGTCTGAAACTGTATCATATGGATAGCCTTATAAACTTATGTTCAATGTATGTTAATTGTTTCTTATCATGTGACAAGTGGTAGATTAGATATGTTATGTTTGTTAATCCATTAGGTTATCAAATAATGTTAAGACTTTTATTATTGTAGGTGATCAAATAATAGGCCTTTAAAGGCCAGTTGTAACAAATGAATGGATGAGCTTCTTGAGCTAATCTTTAGCACATAAGTGATTTGAATATTAAAATTACAATATGAAGGTGTAACCTATAATTAATCTCAGCGGTTCTAAAATAATATCCTATAAGTAATCCATTCAGATAAATGACACCTCTTAATTTGCCTAAATGATATTTTTCTTTTACTTGTAACTTTAGTACACAATAATCACACATACTTTCAAAATGACCACCATAGGTGGTCGCCATGAAAACATATAAGACATATGTTGTGAAATCCCATAAAACTGTATATCTCAAAGAACTATATATCGCAGTACATTGTAGGGTACACTCTCTTTTGCCTCACTATAAAGGTCTGCATGTTGTCTTATATGTAATATCTTGGATTTTTTTATAAGAATGGGTGAATGAAATTCAAGTTGTCTATCACATACATGCCATAAAGGACTATACGTGCATAGAGTTAGTGGACCTATCAATATCCACCACACGCTGTAGATTAGGTTTAAATTACACATTGCCAATTAAGTCCTGTATCACATAAATTTCTACTTCAAATAACAAATAAGGATATATTTTGATATCATGAGACATATACTTATATGTTTTGCCTATAACTTATTCTTTTTAGCTTAACAATCTTATCACTATGTAATCTATGTAAGTGCTGCCATATGTGTCCCCTAATTTGCCTTTTATTCTTTAAGAATAAACATATGGTCATGTAATCTTTAAGAATATTTGATTCAATTACGAGTACTATTAATAAATGTAAACTTTTGCACCTAAGTGTATATGTAATGATCCTCCTAGTAATTTTATTTTGCTTTTATGCATTTTTCCTATTTTTACCCTTCTCATAGCTTTCTTATAGTATTTTGTGATCATCTGGGATGGGTGGTTTGGTTCATGAGGAGTTCAATTGGATTTTAGGTGTGATTCCTATTTTTGAAGCTTTTAAAGTTGAGAAATTAAATTTTTGTAAACATTCTTAGTAAACAGACTCTGAAGGGAATTTTGATATTTATGTTAGTTTTGGAGGGTAGATTTCTTGCTAGTAGGACTTTGTTTTTTGTCGCGAGCCTTTCAGACTCATTTTGAGTGCTTAGGTGAATTTTTAGTTAAACTAGAAAAGTGTTGACTTTCGTCAACATTTCATCAAGATAACCTTCATTGGTCATTTTGATGATTTTGTTGAGTCCAGAATGACATTTCTAGTTCTGTAGCTTATTTGGTTTGTGTGCATAGGATTCTAGATAAATCTCAAGGGTCCATGCTAGACTTATTTAAAACATAGCATTTGTTGGCTTTCTGTTTCTGGTGCACAGTCAAATTACCCTTTGTGTTCATAAGGGGTATGTCGTGTTCGTGAAGAATGGCCCTATGGGGTCAAACCAACGTGTTCTTCATGTTCATGAAAAATCACATTGCTATCGCGATGGGTTAAGTCTGGCCAGTCTCACATTTGTGATGGGGTCCCTGCGTTCCCGAAAAAGGGTCCCTTAGAAGTATATATTTTCTAGACTTTATTTTTCTATCATTTTCATTCGAACATGGTTCATCTTGGGAGCTTAGGAGTAAATTCTTGAGCTATTTTTTGCTCAAATTGTGTTTGAGTAAGATCCTCATGCTTCCCTCATAAATTTTCGTTGGTTATATGTGTAACTATGTCTCTCATTCCATCAAATTTGAGCTCAAAATTCCTCTTTGAATATTTGCAATTTTGGGGCTATTTTAAGTTTCGAATTTAACTCTATCTTCGCCCAATTTTTCTGTGTGATTTCTTTACCCTATGAGGAAGGTAATTGTTAAATAAAATTTTGTTTTCATTGATGGGCTCTGAGGGTCTATTTTTGATCCACTTTTTTGCTTGGATTTCATAATTTAGATATGGGTATCATTGTTCTCATCTTAACTAGTAGATTACTTATGTGATAGTGTGGCAGCTATATAAAGCCAAATGAAAAGGAAAGCTGAGACTTTGTGATGGTCTGAGTGCGTTGTTCAGCATTGATGTAGGTTACAACTTCCTCTCTTTAGGGTAGGCTTAGGTTGATTTTAATATTTCTGATTTTATTGGCGTATTTTGGGGACATTAGACTAGAACAATTGGTTGAGCCTTAGATTAAAATTCTTATTATAGTATTAAGAATAGATTAGGGATCCTTAATACAAGTTTTGGATAGGATTTTGCGGTAGAGAGGGTGTTTATCGATCAATTTTACTTTTATATTGTATTTATTTGTGTGCTTTCATATTCTATGAGATTGTGGTCCTGAGGCCGTAGACTTATGCATGGGATGGACTCCAAGATAGTGTGATTTTGTTATAAAGGGTGGTTTTACTATATTTTTTGTTAATATATATATATATAGAGAGAGAGAGACAACATGAGGTGCACATATACATTCATTCATATAGACACATGGATCGACGTATGATTCGTAGGAAAGTACTTGTTTTTCTGCTTTAAAAAGGGAATCATACCACCTTTACTATTGATTGTTAATTGTACCACCTATACTATGGATTTGGGTCATAGATTGATTTGTATCATCTTATCACTGATTTATGGCTTTAAAAGAATGTACCACCTTTCAATGTCAGGATAGGGATATTTTTGGTCTGTTTCTTAGTTTACATTTCTGTAGTTTAGCCTAATGCACGAGGGGTCTTATGTTTCTCTAATGGCTACATTTTGGATTACATCATCTCGTACTACATTTAACCATTCATTTGTTTCTATATTCTACATGTTATATTATTACAATTTACACTTTACCCCTATTATATTTTGGATTACTAGGTTAGCTTTTAGTGTGTGGATTTCTTTTTTTGTTATCTATATCATATATTGTCTTCTTAACTCAGTCGGCCTATGATGTCTAATAGGATCCATCATAGCCTGATTTCGGGTTGTAACAACATGATATCAAAGCAGAGGTTATTAGGTGGTCAATAGGTGAGGGCGAGGATCCTACTCCTGTAGTTAGGGCCCCAATTATTGGTCATGGTAGAACTCGATTTGGGGGTCAAGTCTAGGAATGAGACACGACAATAACTCAAAATTAGGCTAAAGTACCATCGCTAGAGTCAGAGATAGAAATTTAGGATATCTGTATTAACCAAAGGGTTTGGGGCCAACTTAGGCTCTAGTAGGATTTGTGGCCATAGTATCTCTTCAGGACACCATGGTTAGGGTTACGAGCCTCTTGGAAGTTATGTCTCAAGTAGGGCCAATGCCTGGTACTTAGAGTGGTTCTCAAGTCAGGGATAAGTTCGTACATCTTCGGCAGGGTTCGATATTTATTTTAGAGTATGACATGAGGTTTCATGAGTTATCTAGACTTTATATTATGATTAGGCTGACAAAGAGTGAGAGAGCATTGAAGTTTGTTAGAGGGTTTATTTTATTTCTCCATTAGGAGATAGAGAATTTAGTGGTAGGTGGGTCTACATTCCATCAGGTTGTTGATCACACAAGGACTATAAAGGGGATATGTCGTGAAGCCTGTGGAGGCTGCAATAAGAGGCCTCATTGTTAGAGAAGTTTTAGTGGTTCTATATTCAGAGGTAGGGACTTTCCTAGTAGATATTTCATCAAAACTTTAAGCCTAGCATCCCCATTTAAGCAACACTATAATTTTCCAATGGTGGTTATTTGAGTTATGATGGTTAGAACAACCAAGGCTCATCTTGGACTTCTTGAGGTTTGCATTCTGGATATTTTGGCCATAGTGGCTATTGATTCTATAGGGTTTTTGCACCAAACTGTGTCCGATAATTATGGATTTGAGTGAGGTGAGTTGGGGCATTTTTCTAGGGAGTGTACCAGACTCACACATTGTAATCGATGAAGTCGGCATGTATGGGCCTTTAGGGCTCCATTTCCACTAGTTAAAGTTGGTGTATAAGGTTTTAGTGGTAGTACCTAGGGTACTAGAGATGGTTCTCAGACATGTCGTATAGGTGGTCATGCGGTTGCTCAGTCTAGGGGCAGATGCGATCAGCTATGTGTTTTTTGGGGTAGGCTAGAGGCTGTGGTTTCAATACAATCATCACAAGTATGAGTTCAATTCATCATCCTCTAGCTTCTATATTATTTGATGTAGGGTATCTATATTCATATGAATTTACCTACCTTGCTACTTAGTTTGATTTTTCTTGTTAGTTTTTTCATATGCTTATGCATGTAGCTTTCCCATAGGTGATTCTTTAGAAGTGGATAGGGTGTATCGGTCCTATATGGTGACTATCTTGGTGTATGACACATTGGTAGATCTCATTATCCTATACATGATTGATTTTGACGTGATTCTGAGCATGTATTGGTTGTCTCCTATTATGCCGTCTTGGGGTGCTTTGCCAAGACTGCTACTCTGGTTATGCAAGGTATCCCTCAAAGTTTTTGAAAGGGTATCTATAGCCATATTATGAGAGGGGTTATATCATTTATTCAGGTGGGGAGGTTACTGGAGAAGGGGTGTTTGTCTTATCGAGCTTATGTGTGTGATACTAGTACCAACATTCCTTCACTTAAGTCTGTTCCTATGGTTAGTGTATTTGCTGATGTATTTTCTATGGACTTACCTAGTCTTCTAATTGATCATGATATTGACTTTGGCATTGATGTGGAGTCGAGCACTCAGCCCATTGCTATTATGTTATCTTGGGTGGCACCAGCTGAGTTAAGGGAGTCAATGGAGAAGCTTTAGGATTTTCTTAGTAAATGGTTGATCAGGCCTAGCGTATCTCCATGAGGTGTTCCTATTCTATTTGTGTAAAAGAAAGACTGTAATTTGCATACGTGTATTGAGTACTAGCTACAGAATAAGGTGACTATCAAGAATAAGTTATTGATATCGTGTATTGATGACTTTTTTACCAGCTTTAGGGTGCAGTCGTATTTTCTAAGATAGATTAGAGGTCAGGCTATTCCAAGTTAAGGATCAGGATAATAGATATTTCTAAGACTGCCTTTAGGACTCTTTATGTCTACTACAGTTTATCGGTTATATTTTTTGATTTGACCAATTCCCTAGCAACATTTATGGATTTGATGAACTGAGTGTTCAGTCCTTATTTGACTCTTTTTTAATAGTACTAATTAATGAAATCTTAGTCTATTGGAGGAGTAGGGAGGATCACGAGAAAAATTTAAGAATTGTGCTCCAGACGTTGAGAGATTAATGGTTGTATGCAAAGTTCTTCAAGTGTGAGCTTTGTCTTGAGTCTATCGAATTCATTGTACTTGTGGTGTCCAAAGATGGGTTTATAGTCGATTAAGTGAAGGTTGAGGTAGTTTGTGATTGGGCTATGCCCATTTCTCCAATTGAGGTTTGCAATTTAGTCGGGTGGGTAGGTTACAATGAATAGTCTTTGGAGGGGTTTTCTCTAAATAACCATTGATTAAATTGACTCAGAAGAAGGTCCCTTCCTAGTGGTCCGATGAGTTCGAGATGTGCATTTTGAAGCACAAGGCCTTATTAACATAAGCTATGATTTTTGAAGCTCAAGGCCGTTAATTAAAAAATAAAAAATAACAACTGGAGCCAACAAGTCTTTGCTAATGTCAAATAGCCAAACCAATCTCACCTTCAGAGACTAAGTATATACCCAATGGCTCTCATAAGGGCTGGAACTGAAATGTTATCGCAGAACAAAACCAAAATAAGAGTAAAACTGAAGGCTAAAATTGAGAGCGATCAAATTCACATCTGCTGAGGGGCACAACACACCACAAAGCTAAAGTATTCCATAAAGTCACACTAGGCTGAAAATTTTTCGAAAAGAGAAATTACTGAATTCACTCATTGAAACCTCCGTCAACACAACTAAACCACAAACGACATCGCAGATGAACTGAGTATCCAACTCAACACCAATACCAAAATAAAGACTATTACTGGGTGATGAACCAGCCCAAACAGAAAGAACTAACCTCAAATATACCAACCTCAGGAACAGGCTATAGAAAAGGATTGCCAACTCTAAAATCACAACAAAACCATGGAAGGCCAAAACTTCTTTCACTCTTACAACCACTCAAAAATCGACCTTATATTGCTAATAGAAAGGGAAACCAACCAACCAAGATAGCCATCAAAGCCAAATGGACCCAAATTGCAAGAAAGGGATACTAACTAGATAATGCTAGTCTATCTGTATATATCAAGTAAGGATAGATCAAAGCTAAAATGATATCAATAGTAACATCAGTATAAAGTGCAAATAGTACGAAATGAATAACAACGAGTACTACCCTAGGATCACATCAAGGTTAATATGCCAAAGGAAATGGGATTTACCCAAGCACTACACCCTAAGTCAAACACAATAATGATCCACTCAATCCACTACTAAAAGAAAATATCTATGAGGGTAGTCACATATTGATAAGTCTACACAAAGGATTACCACAACCAATATACCAATAACGAGGCATATGAAAACCGATGGGTATGAAAACCCTACCTCAATTTAAATAGAATCTAAAAGATAGCAAATCAAAATCGCACTTATAATGGAATCTGAAGTAATGGTCCCTTGCCTACCTGAAAACCAAGATTTATGTATTGATTATGTATAAAATATGATATATCTAACTAGATGAATTCAATAACCAAATCATCTTTCAAAACCAAATAATATGCTAAAAACCCAAGAGAATTACAAGAACAAAGAGTATTTTTTTCTATGTAACGTAAGATGCTAAAAAAACTTTAATAATATCTATTTATAGTATAGGGAAATTTGGAATTCAAATAAAACTTAGAGTTGCCTGCCTCGCGTGTGATGTCAAGGTTGACTTCTAATCACCTGGGCCATCACTTGCCTCCAATTTAAGTTGAGTTCTGTTTAGAACTGAAGCCATAGTTGACGGTTCATCAACTAGTTGGCGGCTCATCACTCTGGCCATGAACTCAGTTTCTATTACATGCCAATTTGTTAAGGCCAGATGAGATGGTTGGCGGGCAGTCACAAGTTTGATGTCTCATCAACTTGGCCGTCACTTATCCATTTTAGCTTAATTTCTCCTATTAGCTACCTTGTCACCTTTTTATACACACTAGAAGTAAAAATGATTAAATATAACAAGAGTTGCTCGAGAACATACAATTATTCATAGTTGAAAGTCTTAAATGTGTCGTCAAAATGTCGGCACATCAACAACCTAAACTTAGAATGTTTGCTTGTCCTCAAGCAACTAAACAACCTCACAATATATAAGCAACAAGAGCTTAAGGAATACTATGGCAGTCATACTCACACCCATAACTTTTAAATAGAACTAACATGCATGGACTATTCATCAAACTAACCAATAAGGATCTATGAGTGACATTATGATATGAACACATAACATCGCATACACATATAGTAGAAAGCCAAATAATCAATAGTTAGCAATGCGATCCACATGGCTTCACAATAAAGAAGTCCCACACATAAAAGATCAAATTAATTTGGGACTGAAATCAAATCTCTCACTCTCACAATGAAGTTCAAGCAATTTACAAACAATATCATAGGCTTTCCCTTATTTTGTATGCTTCGACTTCTAGATAGTTTGACAAGGATCACTCTAGGAATTTTTTGGCTTGTAACGTAGGACTGTGGGTAGGTATGGTACATTAGGGATTAGTGAGTAAATCCTCCTTGGAACTACACTATTTCTTCTCCATATAAGACCAACCCTATTGTCATTCTTTTTTATTTACTCACTCCTAGATTCCACTACGGGTGGGCTTCTTTTTAAAACTTTCTCTTATTTTTTGTTTTTGTTTTTTAAGACTTCTCTTTTATTTATCACACAAACCATACCCGCATATCTCTTTTATTACCAGTCTCTTCTTTTCATACTCCATTCATTCTTTTCACTATTTAAACAAGGCCACCCTTAAGTTAGGTGGTTTGCCTGAGTTGAGGTCCACAATGTCCTAAATTAAATCAGGGCTAAACAAAGGTTTCAAGGATCCTCTATAGTAGCCACCCTCAACTTAGGTTGTTTGCCAGATTTGAGGTGCACAATGTCCATGGAGGGACCAGGCCAAGATAGGGGTTTCAAGAAAAATGGAGAAGGTGAATCGGCTAATGAATAAAAGGGTCAAATAGGTGCAAATATTGGGAACAAGGGATACGTCTTTACTATTTGGATTGTCATTTGGATTGGGTGGACTAACTTCAAATAAGGCCTACAATTATTTCCTAATCTTCAATCCAAAAACCTATGCAAGACCAACGGGCAAGTTCTGAATTGTATTCACAGAACAAGAACTAAACAAACATAACTCACACACAACTAGAATGGAATAGAAAAATAAACCACTAACTATCAGACTCATACTCAAGCTTAAGCAATATTTACCACATTCATATACATCTAATGTCATGCACAAATCCACAGTAGTTAATGTATCAAAACAGAAACACACATATTACACACAATATTTAGGGGTCCTTATTTTTTCAATTTCTTCACAAACGACTACCATAAGTTCCCTAAACTTCTTTTTGATTATACAAAACAACATATAAAAATTGAAAATAACCTAAACATGCTGTTTCTACTAGATAGCATATAAGAAAAAAGAAACACGACAACAAAAACCATCATGTGTTCATAGGTATCCCCACCCCCATCAAAAAGGTATACATTGTCCCTAATACAATAATAATGAAATAATAAAGCTCTAGAGGGAGAATGTACCTGTGGTTCCCTAAGAGCTTATGTAATGTGACATAGAATGGGATGAAACATCATCAGTAGTGGTGCCAGGGATGACTTGTACACTCAATGTAGTAGGTGGTGGTGTAGAAGACTACATAGTCAATTTATGTAACACCCTAAAAATCCAAGCTAAGATTAAAACTATGCTTCAAGTGCATGTAGAATAAAATTTAATGTTTTGATAGTATGAGAAGTGATTTATGCATGTATTAAGTCCTCAAGTATCTCCTAGCTTATAGCCAAGTTGAAATCTCCCTTACCGATTGATTTCTTGAGAAGATTCTTGCTATAGTTAACTTAAAACAAGCATGACACATAGATTGCAAAGTATTTTTGAACTCAAAAAATACAAAATGATACATATTTGAATTATCTTTTCAACTCATCTAGATTCACCTTAATTCGATGCCGGAGTAAAAAGTTATGACCATTTAACTGAAGCACTATCAAGTTGTCAGATTTGACGATCCAGAATCCACGATCGTGGGAAGTGCTCATTTATTGAAGTCCAGAGGCCTGAAAAGGCCCCTAAGAACCCATGATTCCATACCACGATCGTGGGAGTGGTCAATCCGAAGCCCGTAATTAGTTTTTCAGCAACATTTTCTTAAGGGCAATCCGGGCTTTTCCTTAGCTTTTAACCCACTCCCATGATTTTTAGGTCACCAAAACTTATATATATCAGATCCTAAAGCTTATTATTCTCCTAATATCTCAATAACAAGTCCCTAACAAGTCCATAATAATATCAAGAAGCTAGGGTTTCAAATCAAGTAAATTTCTTAAGTTCTCCTTATCAATAATTTGTCTTCTCTCTGGCACACAAGATTCAGTGATGGATTTTTGCATCTTCACGCCCAAGTATCTTAAATATATAATGAATTATGTTTAAAGGTAGGGTTTTTACCTAATTCTCTTCAAGTTTTTGTTTTTATGCAAAGATATGATTTTTGTGAAAGATTTCTTATACACCCACCAATGAATTACTATGAACAACATGTTTTATTAAATGATTGTAATTCTCCAAGCATGTTTAAAGATTATTTTAGAAATTATGAAAGTTATTTTAGAGATTTACAAGTTATGTAAGATTTCAAGCAAGTTTTTTCATGTTTTAAGCTATATGGATAGAAGTAAAAATATGTTTATGAAAGAGAGATATGCATGGTTTTTCCCAACAAGTAATTTCATTATTAGTATGGTATTTAAGTATGCCATCAATTCTTATGAATTGTTTTCCGAAAAAGTAAGTTCTTGATTAGTATGGTATTTAAGTATGCCATCAATGCTTATGAATGGCTTTCCCAAAAAGTAAGTTCATGATTAGTATGGTATCTAGATATGCCATCAATGATAGTGAACATTCTTCTTAATGAAGCAAAGATTATTAGTAGAATGACATCCAAATATGATTTAAGAAAAGTTTTCACATCTATATATGTCACATGATATGATATAAGCTATACAGATTTGTTTTGAGAGAATTATTTAGCACCGAGCAGGCTTGTGTTCTAGATAACACTTTTCCAAAACTACATGCCACCGTAGGTTTATGTTAGCCCAAAAGGCTTGGATGGATCCATAGATAGATAGGTTCTATACCTTGGCATGTATAGGTCAACTCCAACTAGTATTATAAGTTGGTGCATCATGATCTCACATGATATATGTATGTTAGAAGAAACTCCCACTAAGTTATTGTATTTATGATTTTATTATATATATGTATACACATGAAAAATGCCCTTTTAGTAAAGTTTTCCCATCATTATCTCATCAGACTTTAGCATGTTTATAATTCTTTAAAGGTCTTTCTCTATGGTTTATTTATGCTTATTGCTATATATGAATATGTATAACTTGCATACCAATATATTTCATGTATTGACTGTGTCTTGCACTACATTTTTCATGTGATGTACATTCACGTTTTCAAGTATGTGAGCATACTCTAGGTAGAATTCAAGTCTTTAGAAGTTGATGAGTTTTATGGTTTTCTGGTAGGCACAGGCTAGTAGTTATGTTGGTAGTCAGTTTGCTTACATAAATGTATTCTGGGTTCTTGTCCCCATGAAAAGTGTCTAAATTGTTAGTAGAGGCTTCTTAGACAAGATAGATAGTCAGTTGAGTAAATTATAATCAGTTGTCATGAGATTATATATTTCTAGAAATTAAAGTTTATTCTATATATTTTATCTTTTCTCTTCACAGTTTAGCCCATATGTCAACTTCGACTTTGTGTTCCAGCATTTGTATGTTCTATTTAGTTGCTTATTACTGGTGCATCATGATCTAACATGATGTATGTCGGTTAGAAGAAACTCCCACTAAATTATTGTATTTATGATTTTATTATATATATATATATATATATATATATATAATATGTATACATATGAAAAGATCCCTTTTAGCAAAGTTTAGCCATCATGTTCTCATTAGACTTTAGCATGTTCAAAGATGTTTTAAAAGAAGTTTTATGCAAACTATATAACTTATGATTCTCTATGGTTTTAACATGTTTATGATGCTTTAAAGGATTTCCTCAAAACTTATGTTTTTGTATCCATTTATGATTTTAAGCTACTTTTATGCTCTCATGTTCATTTTTCAGCTTATTGCGATATATGAACATGAATAACTTGCGTACCAATACATTCTATGTACTGACTGTGTCTTGCACTACATTTTTCATGTGATATAGATTCAGATTTTAAAGTACGTGAATATACCCTATGGTAGGATTCAAGTCTTTAGTTGTTGATGAGTTTTCTGTCTTTCTGGAAGGCACAGTCTAGTAGTCATGTTGGCAGTCAGTATGCTTACATAAATGTATTTTGGGTTCTTATCCCCATGAACAGTGTCCAAATTGTTAGCAGAGGCTTCTTAGACAAGATAGATAATAAGTTGAGTAAATTATTATCAGTTGTCTTGAGATTGTTTATTTCTAGAAATTAAAGTTTATTCTACGATATTTTATCTTTACTCTTCACAGTTTAGCCTATATGTCAGCTTCTGTATTGTGTTCCAATAATTATATGTTCTATTTAGTTGCTCAGTACTTATGTTAGTATTAAGGGTTAGCTTGGGGCCACTTGTAGTTCTAAGCACTGTGTTACGACTAGGGGGTAGTCTCGGGTCATGACAAACTTGGTATCAGAGCCCAGAGTTCAAGTGTTCTACGGAGTCTATGAAGCCATGTCAGTAGGATCTTGTTTATGGTTCTTATGGACCCACTTTTAAAAATAAGGGACCACATATAGTTAAGAAAAGTTTCCCATTCTTTCATTTTCTAGATCGTGCAATAGAGTTGTCCAGTATGAAATTTATCTAGATTTATGCGTTGCACCTAATTCCTCTGACTATGCCTCATCTTTGGAGTGTTAGAAATGGTAAAGTTCAAATACTTATCAATGTAATTTTATCAAATAGAGCTATAGGAATTCAATAATTTGCTCTCAGACCTATTTCCAAACCTTAGTATATGTGAGACCTATGAAGGAAAAATATGTCTTTGTATGCTGAGGTAGTATTGCCTTTCAGAAGATAGTGTGAGGGTGATATTATGAGCTCTAAGTTATAGAATGACCCATTCAAAATTTGATGTGTGAATGTAGAAGTGTAGTAGCTATAGAGAAGGGATAGTATTCAACTGAAGAAAGTTGCTAGCTAGAGTTATGTATTAATTAAGTGAGTGGCGATGTGGTGAGGAAGAATGTCCCTCTAGGTTAAACTCGGTAGGAAGTGTGGTTTATGTTGATTAGTATATTGTCATAAATGTTTGATGGATTGGTGTGCATTGAACATCACTTAGATTTGTAACCCTATGAAGTTGATAAGAGGTTGTATTTCCATATGTGTTAAGTATTTGTCAATAAGCTTGAATTGCGGATGGTTATTAAGGTGGAAAGAATGATAGTTTACAAATGTTGATACTAGTTTTATAGAGTTTACCTTGTAAGCTAATCACAACGTGTGAAGGGATTTAAGTAGATAGGATTGAAATGATGTGGTGGAAGTACATATATCGCCATTTAAAGAATAGGTCCACAAACTTAAAACATTGACCATCAATCTCAAGGGGGAGATGGTAGTGAGTTCAAAAAAGGAGTCATGAAGAGGCATTAATCTAGTGTTATTTCATCTTATCTCTTGCATTCAATCAGTCATTATGAAACTTTACTTATGTCTTGCGAGTTAGCATCATGCCCATGACCCAGATACATACAATTCCTATCAATTCATGTTCAAACTTCTGTACATGTTCTCTCAGTTTTTAGCTTATTGCAGTTAGTAGAGGCTTCTTAGAAAAGATAGATAGTCACTTGAGTAAATTATAATCAGTTTTCATGAGATTGTATGTTTCTATAAATTAAAGTTTATTCTATGATATTTTATCTTTACTCTTAACAATTTAGCACATATGTCAGCTTCTGCATTGTGTTCCAATATTTATATGTTCTATTTAGTTGCTCATTACTTATGCTAGTATCAAGTGTTAGCTTGGGGCCACTTGTGGTTCTAAGAACTGTGTTACGACTAGGGTGTAGTCTCGGATCGTGACAATTCAGCATCACCAGTTGATGAGACACTAGAAGAGGTTCCCACAGCTCGAGCCCACAAAATTTCTTCTTGCTTTTATCAGTACTCTAATTCTCTCTTGCTAGCATCCTAGATATCTCTTTTCTCTTGCTTCTTCCTTCTTTTCTTGGACTTTTCTGGATCATCTTTGTCTTTTGTTTTTCTCTTACCCATGTCCTTGGCTTTTTGAGGTTTTCTCACCAAATCTTATAAGGTTTCCTCTTCCTCCTCCTCAAAATCTACATTTTTCGTAGTTGGGAACACCAAGGCGGGTCTATATTGCAACTTTGTGATTTTAGCTCAGGCATTTGGATAAGTTGACAATTTACCAACTTTTTAGTCGCTTAATATTGAACTATTATCTAGTTTTCTTTGATTCGAGATTATCTCATGTTAAATTGATCTTTTGTGCAGGTGAGCAAGGGAATGTCACAATAGCAAGTTGTAAGTCCACCTGCGCCCATGACCTGCACATGCATGTGGCCACCTGCACTAGCAGGTGCGCTAGTAAATGAATAGTGCGGTGCCATTTTCATAATAATCAAGAACGCGGATTTTGAGATCTAAAAGTGATTTTTCAGATATGAAACTCCATCTTTGTAACCTTTGAGCTTTAGAAACATTGAATTGAAACCCTAAGAGTGAAATTGGTTACTTTCTTATGCTTCCCATTGAATTTGGATTTCATTTCTTGTGATTATCTTGGATTTGATGGAAGACTGTAATGAGCTTTTTGGTATATTTCCTCTTTCTATCTCTATGAGTAGCTAATTTCTTAACTTGGGGTTATGCTTGAATGGGTACTGATAATTTTTGGGTATTGTTCATTTGTCTTCCTTGTTAGTTAATTGTCATGGGTTTAACTTCTACTACATGTTCTTAACCTATAATTAGACGTAGCAAACTCTAGTTACACTAGAACCCTTATCATCCTCTTATTAGCGGATAAAGTTGAGGAGTAGTAGTTAATTATAACTTGATATTTATCATTTAATAGTGTAGATTAGACGTAAGGACGCTAATTTAGGTATGATATTTGTTATATAGCCATGCTTTTGAGGTGTTCGAAAGAACCCACTTGTCATAGCTATTAATTGAATCTAGGCAAATACTCAACTACCCATGCATGTACTCACTCTCAAGATACCCCAAGCCCTTCTCACATTTGATTACAATTGTCTATAACTCAAATTTTTCATCTCAAGTTACAATTAATATTGTTGATTATGATTTGTTTAAAACAAACCCGTCATTTACTTTTTCGTAATTTTTTCATAGAATTATGAACAAGCATTAGTTGCTTTTGACACTTAGAGGTGAACCTATCGCATTCATTCCTCATGGATTCGACCCTGACTCTAAGTTGGGTAATTATGTTGACAAAGTCCGCTTATAATTTAAAGGTATAATTTGAGCGTTATAGAAAATGGCGATGTTGGTGGGTGATAATGGACAAAATATGAAAAGATGAAATAACACAAAAAATAAAGGAAATGATAGAATCAAAATTGCGGAAAGTAAAGGATACATAGATAGATAGATAGACACAAGAAGATATGAGAAAGGACAATCGAAGAATGTTTAAAATCCTAAGACCTCCCTTTCAAATACCTACAAACACCTACCTCGTACAAAGACCGAGAGGGAATCATATCAACCAATCAACCAACGTTTCTAACAACTGTTCAACAAAAGCCTAACTAAGCTCTCATACTCTCAAGTGTATATTTCATCAAATATCATATAAAAACTAACGAAATGAAGGAGCGAACTAATATTTATTCCTTGGTCCTTTTATTACATTTATGGGCCCAAAAGCAACTCATTTAATTAAAAAGAGGCCATCTTCCGCGTGGACTCATCTGCCCATATAGATGGTGACTTGCTGGCACAGATGACCACTATTCCTCCATCTTCCCATACATATGCGGACCTGCAGGTGTAGGTGAGATTGTAGGTGGTTCCAGATTGTTATTTAGCTCCTTTTTGCCACCCAACGACCCCTCCAATGGCTTCCTTGATTCCAAGCTTTCCTCCACATGTGGTATTGCTCTATTTGAAGCTCAAAATGGACAGTCCACACATGTCTTTGTGGCCTTAATGTCTTTGTGGTTGGTATCCCTTATTGTTGCTCTTGAAATACAAGCCAAGAAAGGTTGATGCTGGTTTGGCTTGTATAATCCTCCCCATCTTGAAAAGTATTTGACCTTGAATCCAAACCTTGCAAAACCATAGGAAAAACAAGAAACCATAATATCCTCATGACATAAGGGTTAGTGTTTGCAAAATCAATCCTGTCACCATGCCAAAATTGCACACACTTAACATATAACCAAGGATCCTTTGTTTTTGACATGAAAAGTCCGTTGAAAAGGATACTACCTCTAAATTAAACAATTTCAAAACTAGCATGGAAATCATCATAAGCAAAGAGGTAGTAGAGAAAGGAATCAAGCATAAAATTCCTATCAAAGGTGTTGGTATATAAGAATGCCATTAGGCTCAAGAGATTTATCAGACAATTCACTAAAGGATGGATTCAAAGCATTTAAGGACACAACTCTTCCCTTCAAAGTAATTCATGCTCACATAAGGTGTTGATTCAACATGAGCAGGAATGTCATATGCAAAAAGGTAATAAAGAAAGGTATCACATAATTGGAATTCATACAAGGTGTTTTCAAGTCAAGACTTATTCTTCGACCTACAAGTAATAAAACCTTGGTCAAGAATGGAAACATACAATGATAAGTTCTCTAGGGTTTTTTATTGCTCCCCTTCTTTAAAGAACATTCATCTTTGTTGGAGATCATTCCCTTACAAAACATTAGTCCCTCAAGTTGATTAGAAATCCTAAAGAAAGATTGTCCGTCACAGGGAATAGTACTAATAATTCCAACTAAACCTTGCTTGTTGTCTTGAGCAAGCACCAAGTGGGGTGTATGAAAACCACCACAGTCCAAATGGTCACTGGGGTCAAAAGGACGAAGTATCCATGAACATGGGTTAATGCAACCCATTTTCCTTAAGGGTGCAAATATCACAAGAATATATACTCTCCGCACAACCAAAGGCAATATCATAAGCAAATAGAGGGTAAAGAAAGGTGGCATGCAAATTAATTTCATCTAAGGTGTCATCAAGGGCAAGCTCTCTACCATTCTAAAGAACATTATCAAGAGTATGCTTAAGAATTGGAACACTCAAAGAATAAGAAATAATTGGAAAACAAAGACCACCTTCAATTTCTTCACAATCCTTCCCCATAAGAGTACTCTCATCTTTCAAGAAGAGATTTACATCTTTAGGAGGAATGTTATCACAACATAGTGGGTTGTTATATAGAGTATATCCCTCAAGAATAGCAACATAATTAATATGATCTACACCACTAGATAGTTTACAAGGAGTGATTTCATTATCTTCAAACAAGATATTGTACTTAAAAGGAGAAATATCAAACCAAGAAAGAGAATTAGAACATGTAAGTTCACTCTCAAAAAGACAATTATCAAGTTTTGAAGAAGTTTCAGACACATAATAATCCCAATGAGCCAAGCAAGTTATAGGATTTTCATTTAAAGGCAAGTTCAAAGGGACACTCCTATTGAAATCATCAACATAATCAACATTATCACTAGCTTAAGGTTCACTTATCACATCACAAACACCCTCAAGTAGTGGACTAAATTCACTCACAAGTTGATCAACACCATTTTACAAGATGATGTACTATCATTCAAAATAAAGGCTTCAACACTAGGTAGACTTAAATCAATTTTACAAGAAGAGTCAGTTCGGTCATCAATAGGATCAACTAGTGCATCCACACATTCAACATGTACATTATTATCACGACCCAAAATCCCATTCGAGCCAGACTGGCACCTGCCGATAAGGCCCGAGAGAACCAATCTTTACTCATGCCCAATCGTATGCATACCGTAAGAATCATCACCAACTCGCAAAGACATAAGTTTCTTAGTGAAGAAATCATGGGACATTATATATATAAGAGACTTGGCCGTTAGGACCATCAAACAAAAATGAGCATACATAACTTACATTCTGTTCCCACATAAGTCTACAAAGCCTCTACAGATACATAGCTATGATAAACCTAGAGTCGGGACAACACCCCTCTCTAAACTTATATACAATACCAAAATACATGTACACAGCAACTCAGAAAGCCCCGAACCAACTGGAAAGTCGGCAAAAGGCCTGCAACCTACCAAACTTATATTATTGGAAGCTTAAGAACACAACATTATTGGGACCTTTGGAGCATGTCCATAATTATGCAACTCATGCACAACCATGACTAATGAATGAAAAATATGTCACTTAACAATAGACAACATTATTGGAACCATTAGACGCAAGTCAATGAACAAGAGGTATGTGTATAACCACTATTGGCACTTTGGAACATAACCTTTTTGGGCTTTTTGGAACATTGACCAACGAATATGAGACATACAATTCCCAATTGATCAATGGGTAGGAAATATGTGATAATAACCATTGCTAACCGGATATAGAATACCTTAGCACATTTCGGGATGGTACAAACGTAATGTCAATGTGAATACTATTTGCCGCAGAAAGATACGGACAGAGTAACCTTACATACCTTGTATTCTCAATACGAATATACAACCTTAGATGCGTATACAATAGTCCCTCTACTTCTTTATGTGTCACTCTACAACACAAATATATAACGGAATTCACATTAACCATCAACTACTTTACAAATGCATATAACGTCAATGGGTTACATGTTTGCCTTTAAACATGTCACTTCCCCTTGACAAAACCATTGATGAAATTATTATTCCAAAAATCCCATAATAGTCCCAACATTGAACAATACATGATAATAAATACATTTCACCACAACACTTCTCCTTTACACTTTCTTATCCATATGACATCACAAATAATCCATCAAATTACCTTAATACACCTCATAGCACATATCGGCCAAAATCCCCCAATTTACACTTATAGAAAAATAACAAATTTAATAACAAAATAACACCATAAATGTTCATATTTTATCCATACCATGCTCTTTCATCAAGACATCAAGTCTCTTTTCAAGTTCAAATCACAAAGATGGCACATCTTTCACCAAAAGCAAAAATATACTATTCACCACCTTGCCAACACAACTATCATAATATACATAATCTACCATGCATGTAATATGTTAATCCATGAGAATAAATACTTACCAAGGATTGGAATAGGATTATCTTTACCAAAGAGTCCCACAGGAAATATTTGCTTTAGGGTTTGGAACTAGAGAAATGTTTGAAAAAATATCTAAAAAGGCATGAGATTTTCAAATGAACCAAAGATCAGACCTTTTGCCATTTATATAGGCCCTTAATTTTCATCCTTATCCACTCTTGGCATTTAATGTGGTAATCTAGAATGCCAATGCAAGAATGGGTCTTTTGACCCATTTTTGGGCCATGCTTTCTTTTCATTTTTGGGTCCTTTTTGGGGCCAATTCACTTAACCCAATAAAATAAATAATTTATCGTGTTTAAATCATCTCATACATGTTACAACAATATTACAACTCACGCTATTCATATACGTAGCCTCAACCCCAAAAACAAGTGATTCTAGCCACGTATGACCTTTTTGACCAAAAGGGTAAAATCTTCATTTTGACGGTAAATTCATTCTCGAGTAATTTTATCATATCAATATAATACTTTACTCATTTCATGTATATGCTCATGATTGTATAAGAAACGTGGCAAAAATCGGCTCCATACGTCCTCGGATACCCTTGGGACTTAGAAATTTCCAACTTTCGAAAAAGTGGAAAAACCAGCGTGGCACGCCCTTGGACGCGCCAACTTGCTTCCTATGGACTAAAAATTGTAGCCCAGATCAGCGTGGAACGCCCTCTGGCGTGCCCCACACTTAGATTTTTTGAAAATTTTGTTTTTCGACTTATCTTCGCGGGTTTGGTTAGGCACTTCAAGTCCCATTCTTTAACTTACTTCTTAACCTTAATATAGTTTGTTTAGAGGTCCTCTTAGCCTCGTTTTGAACCCCACAACTGCTCCACAAAACTCACAAAACACCTCGTACGAAGGGCTAATTACATGTACGAGGCCAAATTTCAATTTTCTCCTCATTAACCTTACCAAATACGTACTTATAGCTCTCGACACCTAAGTAAACATTATTTAATGTCGTCAAGTAGGGTAGGGAAGGTACGGGGTGTTACATTCTCCCCCCCTTAGAAATATTCGTCCTCGAATGTTAGTAACATCGTCTCATGTACATCCCATGCATCTCTATTTTAACATATATACACATAATACTTATGGATACTTTCTTGCTATTGTCCCAACTCCATACCTTGAACTTTCTTCCCCATTTAAAATAGTCACGGGTACTTTGACTTTTTTATTCCTTTGGCTCCCTATGTGATTCGGTTTCTCCACTATAACTTTACCAAAGCTATTATTGTTTTCTTTTCATCTTCCCATTTATCCATAAGTGAAATTGGTTTAAATCACCCAATAGATGATTTAAACTTTCCTTTATATAAACCTTCATAAAGTACCATCTTGATACTTGAACAATAACTATCAGGATAAGCACATTCAATAAGGGTAGATGATCATCCCAACTACCTTTTAAGTCTCTCGTACAGGTTCGTTGTACACCTTCAAGTGTTTGGATGGTATATTCTGGTTGTTCCGTTCGTTCTGAGGGTGAAAAGCTATACTCAACTCACTTATGTGCCCAACCTTTTCTGAAGAGAAAGAGCTCCCTTGCCTAATGTACTAGAGTTCAGAACTCCGTATAGTTGTACTTACTCTGTAATAGACAACTTTGCATATTCTTCAACCTTGTAAGTGGTCTTGAAAGGCAACATGTGTGATATGTAGGTAAACCTATCAGCAATCTCTCATTTGGAATCAAGTTCCTAAAATGTATAAGACAACCCTTATGTGTATGAGGCAAACTTGCGATAATTGCTCAAACAAATCGTCAATTCGTAGGAGGGAATATATTTTTTTTTTATCATTACTTTGTGCAGTTGCCAATAGTCAGTATACGTTCTCAAGTACCATTTCACTTTTGTTTTCCATATTCACACGGATGCGCCCCAAAGGACATATTTGGTCTTATGTACCCTATGCCTGGAATCACATCAATGCTAAACTCTACTTCCCGTTTTGGGGGTAAGCCTGGAAATGCATCAGGAAATATATTAAGAAATTCATTGACCACCAAAACCTATTGAGGACTTGGTGGTTTCACATCAATCTCTCGCTCTCAGACTAGCACTGGCATACATACCCCCTTGGCTATCAATTAAGATAGCAAAATAAAAGTTTCCTTGGTGCCCTCACATTACCCTTCCACTAAGGATCATGTTCTTATGGACAGTGAAAATATACCTTCTTAACCCGGCAATCTACCGTGGCATAACAAGAAACCAACCAATCCTTCTCATTAGAATATCAACATCTACCATTTTCAATTCAATAAGATCAACCAATGTATCATGACTACACACGGTTACCATACAATCATGATGCACTCTTCTAGCTACAATAAATTTACCTTTGGTGTAGATTCCCCACATAGGTTAACGAAAAATTCTAGTGTCCTTTTTACAAAATTTGTCGCTTCAACCATCAATGAAGTAACATATGATAGGGTAAAACCCAAATCAATCAATGTAAATACGTTATGTGAAAATAAATAGGTCATATACCTATTGCGTTATCAGGAGAAGCCTCAAATTTCTGTCTATCCGCCATGGCATAGGTACTGCCCTGAATGTCACTAGAACTAGATGCTCCTCTATCACCTCTGCCATGACCAATAGCTTGTGCACCTCTACCTAGAGGAGGAACAGATGATGTCGATGCGACGGTTGGTCCCGTGGGTCGTGCCATGCCACCTGTGTTCCTTTGTGGACACCCTTTGAATGACCTGATCTGATACCACTTTTGTCACGACCCAAAATCCCATTCGGGCTGGACTGGAACCCGAAGCCGATAAGGCCCGAGAGAACCAATCTTTACTCATGCCCAATTGTATGCATACCGTAAGAATCATCACCAACTCGCAAAGACATAAGTTTCTTAGTGCGAAAATCATGGGACATTATATATATAAGAGACTTGGCCGTTAGGACCATCAAACCAAAATGAGCATACATAACTTACATTCTGTTCCCACATAAGTCTACAAAGCCTCTACAGATACATAGCTATGATAAACCTAGAGTCGGGACAATACCCCGCTCTAAACTTATATACAATACCAAAATACATGTACATAGTAACTCATAAAGCCCCGAACCAACTGGAGCTCACCAAAAGTCGGCAAAAGGCCTGCAACCTACTGTGGAGGTCTACTAGTACCTGCGCCTGCAGCAAGTAAGGTAAATCCCCCAAGAGGGGTCAGTATGGAGAATGTACTGAGTATGTAAGGCCATATGAAACTGTCATAAATACATCAATAGAATCAAAATGTAATAGGATAATCAATATGAATAACCCATCGATTTGCATATGTGGAACCATGTACCTTACATACTTTATTTCTTCAATTTGTTGTTTATTCTTCATCGCTTATATCATATTGTACTCGGGTCCCAACTGATCAGTGGGTCTTAACATAACATAATGTTATGTAGGGATCGGATCGAGCTAGGCTTATGCCTCTAGAGCTGCCACCCTAAGAATCAAAGCATTGGGTTCGGCTCGAGCTAGGTTATTACCTCTAGAGCTGCCACCCATAAACCAACATATCAGGTTCGGATCGAGCTAGGTTTATACCTCTAGAGCTACCCCCTGTCAGGATCTGTCTGAGCTAGGCTTATGCCTCTAGGACTGCCCCCTGATCCAATCATTTCGGGATCGGCTTGAGCTAGGCATTTTGCCCCCAAAGCTACCACCCATACTCAACCATTAACCACCAACAAATATGAATTACTTTATTTCTCACTTTTGAGAGATGTACTTGCGAGGGATTTATTCATCCTGTTATGAGAGATTGATACAATCAAATATGAGAGATTAATGTATATACATATAGCCACAACATTATTGGAAGCTTAAGAACACAACATTATTGGGACCTTTGGAGCATGTCCATAATTATACAACTCATGCACAACCATGACTAATGAATGAAGAATATGTGACTTAACAACAGACAACATTATTGGAACAATTTGACGCAAGTCAATGAACAAGAGGTATGTGTATAACCACTATTGGCACTTTGAAACATAACCTTTTTGGGCTTTTTGGAACATTGACCAATGAATATGAGACATACAATTCCCAATTGATCAATGGGTAGGAAATATGTGATAATAACCATTTCTAACCGGATATAGAATACCTTAGCATATTTTGGGATGGTAAAAACGTAATGTCAATGTGAATACTATTTGCCGCAGAAAGATACGGACAGAGTAAACTTACATACCTTGTATTCTCAATACGAATATACAACCTTAGATGCGTATACAATAGTCCTGCTCATTCTTTATGTGTCACTCTACAACACAAATATATAACGGAATTCACATTAACCATCAACTACTTTACAAATGCATATAACATCAATGGGTTACATGTTTGCCTATAAACATGTCACTTCCCCTTGACAAAACCATTGATGAAATTATTATTCCAAAAATCCCATAATAGTCCCAACATTGAACAATACATGATAATCAATACATTTCACACAACACTTCTCCTTTACACTTTCTTATCCATATGACATCACAAATAATCCATCAAATTACCTTAATACACCTCATAGCACATATCGGCCAAAATCCCCCAATTTACACTTATAGAAAAATAACAAATTTAATAACAAAATAACACCATACATGTGCATATTTTATCCATACCATGCTCTTTCATCAAGACATCAAGTCTCTTTTCAAGTTCAACCTTATAAGTGGTCTTGAAAGGCAACATGTGTGATATGTAGGTAAACCTATCAGCTATCTCTCATGTGGAATCAAGTTCCTAAAATGTATAAGACAACCCTTATGTGTATGAGGCAAACTTGCGATAAAATCCATGTTAACCATGTCTTATTTGAAACTGGTAAATGTATACACGGCTTATACCCTCCAGGTTTCTGGTGCTCGACTATTACCTATTGACAATTTGGTCAAGGAGCTACAAATTCTATAATGTTCATCTTCTTAATATTCCTCACCAATGCCTTCTTACCAAACCATGGTACCTTTTGGTCTCTCCCGAATGAAATAGAATACCGTGAATGATGTGCTTCGGTTAGAATTCATTTCCTTGGTCCATCTATATTTGGTATACCTGATCTACCTTGATATTGAAATAATCTCTCATCCATAAGGTCACATCTCATCGAGCCTTGTGATATGTTCTTTTTGCCAAACTAAAAAAAATTAGGATTCGCATGTTGCTTTTCCTTCACCTCTACGAATGCAGACTTTATTGCATTTTGCGCTATACCCCTTTGATCTGGAGTTTCAAGTAAATACACTACCAACCTATCTAATCAGTATGTAGATCCTCAACCATACCTTGTGTCCCCATGAACCGACCATTAGTACTTCCTAGTGCTTTGCGGCTTAATGCATCGACCACTGTATTTGCTTTTCCTGAATGCGATTGCAGTATATTATCTTAATCTCTTAATAATTAGGATATATGCAAAATCTCATGATCAATATTTATATGTCAATATGAACCCTAAATAGTGGTGTCATATCTTCAAATAAGTACCACAACTGTTACCTCAAAGTCATGTGTGATAGAGTTTCTCTCATATGGCCGCAACTGTCGTGAGGCATACACTGTTATCTTATCATGCTGCATTAACACACATCCGAGGTCAATCCCGGAAGCATCACAATACATTACATAACCTTTGTGCCTTTGAGAAATACTAAAACTAATGTAGAAGTAAATTTTATCTTTCAGCTCTTGGAAACTTTACTCGCATGCATCGTTCCATTGAAACTTAATTGTCTTGCGTGTAAACTCTCTCCCCTTTGTTTTTTTTTTCACCATTTTTTTTCTTTTGCTTACCAACCTATACTCCTTCATCCTATACCATGTAACCCAAGAACGCTATGGATATAACCAAAATTCACATTAGAAACCTTCTATAACACTTACTGCACATGATTAGCGTGGTCCTCTTGTGGTCTCGAATAAACCAGAATATTATTCCTGAACACAGTCACAAATACATCCAAGAATAGTCTAAACACCATATTCCTCCAATACATAACAACAGTTGGTACATTTGTTAGTCCTAATACCACAGCTAAGAATCATAATAGTCATACCGTGTTCGGAAGGCTGCCTTGGGTATATCTTTGTTTCCAACCCTAACTTGGTGATAGCCTGATTTCAAGTCACTCTGGTTTCAGCGAAATTGGTGTAAGAAAGAGTGAATACAATTTTTTTGATAAAAAAGGGACAACACACTTGGCACCCTGTAACTGCTCAAACAAATCGTCAATTCGTAGGAGGGAATATTTTTTTTTTTGATCATTACTTTGTGCAGTTGCCAATAGTCAGTATACGTTCTCAAGTACCATTTCACTTTTGTTTTCCATATTCACACGGATGCGCCCCAAAGGACATATTTGGTCTTATGTACCCCTATGCCTGGAAACACATCAATGCTAAACTCTACTTCCCGTTCTGGGGGTAAGCCTAGAAATGCATCAGGAAATATATTAAGAAATTCATTGACCACCAAAGCCTATTGAGGACTTGGTGGTTTCACATCAATCTTTTGCTCTCAGACTAGCACTGGCATACATACCCCTTTGGCTATCAATTAAGATAGCAAAATAAAAGTTTCCTTGGTGCCCCCACATTACCCTTCCACTAAGGATCATGTTCTTATGGACAGTGAAAATATACCTTCTTAACCCGACAATGTACCGTGGAATAACAAGAAACCAACCAATCCTTCCCATTAGAATATCAACATCTACCATTTTCAATTCAATAAGATCAACCAATGTATCATGACTACACAGGGTTACCACACAATCATGATGCACTCTTCTAGCTACAATAAATTCACCTTTGGTGTAGATTCCCCACATAGGTTAACGAAAAATTCTAGTGTCCTTTTTACAAAATTTGTTGCTTCAACAATCAATGAAATAACATATGATACGGTAAAACCCAAATCAATCAATGTAAATACGTTACGTGAAAATAAACAGATCATATACCTGTTGCGTTATCAGGAGAAGCCTCAAATTTCTGTCGATCCGCCATGGCCTAGGTACTGCCCTGAATGCCACTAGAACTAGATGCTCCTCTATCACCTCTGCCATGACCAACAGCTTGTGCACCTCTACCTAGAGGAGGCACAGATGATGTCGATGCGACGGTTGGTCCCATGGGTCATGCCATGCCACCTGTGTTCCTTTGTGGACACCCTTTGAACGACCTGCTCTGATACCACTTTTGTCATGACCCGAAATCCTATTCGGGCTGGACTAGCACCCGAAGCCGGTAAGGCTCGAGAGAACCAATCTTTACTCATTCCCAATCGTATGCATACCGTAAGAATCATCACCAACTCGCAAAGACATAAGTTTCTTAGTGCGGAAATCATGGGACATTATATATATAAGAGACTTGGTTGTTAGGACCATCAAACCAAAATGAGCATACATAACTTACATTCTGTTCCCACATAAGTCTACAAAGCCTCTACAGATACATAGCTATGATAAACCTAGAGTCGGGACAACACTGATAACGATCAAATACACCCCAGAATAGAATGTAAGAGATCGTTAGCAATATAATTACCTAACTTGGAGTCGGGGTCGAATCCATGAGGAATGAATGCAATAGCTTTCACCTCTAAGTGTCAGAAGCAACTAGTGCTAACACGTGATGCTATAAAAATAATACATAAAAGTAAATGGGGGGTTTATTGTCTGTTTATTTGTAACTATTTAGACTTTTATAACTCAGGACACACCAGTTCAAGAGTTGAGTAGAGGAGTTAAAACCAAGAGTATAACAAGACTTGGGGTTATGCCATCGTAAGAGTGAATCTGTGTATGGGTGCATCGAATATTTGACTATAGCTAGCTAAGAGTTATGGGTAGGTTAGATTACAGGTGCTTAGTGTCGATTTGTCAATCACACACCAAGGTTTCACGATTGGGTTCTTTCGAACACCTCAAAAGTGCAGCTTATGCAACCAATCCATGACCTCAATTAACATCCTTACGTCTAAGAGATGCTATTAAATGACACACATCAAGTTATTGTTCAAACCCATTCCTCACTCGTATCCCCTTTGTCAAGGATGATAAGGGTTCTATAAGTAATTAGAGTTTGCAACCTCTAATTTGAATGAAAACATGGAATGAGATTAAAACCCATGGCAAATGTATAACAATACTCAATCAAACGAAACCCATACACTTATCACAACTTATTCAAGCATAACCCCAAGTAGAGAAATTAGCTACTCATAGAAGAAGATAGAAGATAATTACCAAAGTTCTCTTCCCAAACTTCCATGGAATTCAATTGCTTACAAGAATTTTTATCTGGAATTAATGCAAAAATCTAAGAATATAGCTTGTTTCTCTCTTTAGGGTTCACTCCTTTCTTTTCTCTCCCTCAGAATGTCTAAAAAAAACTCCCTTTCTCTCTCGAAAAATTATATGTTATATCTCCCAAAAAAAATCGCATCCGCCGAAATGACAATCGTGCCCCTGCCTAGCCATCTGCGCCAGTGCAGACGGGTGACCTGCGCGTGCAGGAGGCTGGCGCAGATGAAGCTGCCTTGCGCTGCCTAGTCCTTTCAATTGGCCATCTGCGTGCGCATCTCCTGGCCTGTGTGCGCAGGAGGCCAGCGCAGATGGCACTGCATTGTGCTGCTCCACTCCTAAGCCAGCTACCTGTGTGCGCATCTCCTGAGCTGCGTGCGCAGGTGGTTGTTAATCTCCCAGGGTGTTAAATCCAGCATCTTTTCTTCACTTTTCGAACTCCCATTGACTAGTATGGTTAGCTCGGTCTCGAGTTCATCCATTACTTGCATACAAGAGCCATATAACATGAAATTTATATCGAATCAATGCGAATTTCAAGATAATCCAAGCTCAAGTGTATTAAGAATCGGGTAAAATATCGACTTATCAACTTCCCCAAACTTAAACTATTGCTTGTCCTCAAGTAATCAAGAACACCTACAGGAAAAAGAAAAGGATGCTCTTAACAATGAATAACCACAAGGGACATCACTAAACCTTTAAACCTATAAAATTCAATCGATTCCTCCAATAAGTCATGACAAACAAGCAAAACATGCTTTCTTTTTCACAACTCAATCCTCATTAACCAGGAGGAAAATTCCTCAAACAAATCATTTTCAGGATGGGCTGCTTCTCAAGATGTGACACAAGATTCTTCAGAGCTTGTCTCATCTCCAAATTGCAAATTGTCTTGCTCATTTTCCCAAATTGAAGGTGGGAAATCACTTTCTCTTTCAAGATATCATTGCCTCTCACTTGAAAAAGTTCTCCCCACCCCCACATGGTAATGTGATTTAGTGGGGGGTAAGGATAGAATGAACTCTCTCTCTCACTCTCACAAAGAAATTCAAGTACCACACGTAGAACCATAGGCTTGCCCTTTGTGTTATTCGCCACTAATGGGGATCAACAAGGTTTTAAGTCACCAAGGACTTGCGGGCAATGACGAAGGTTCGGTTAAGGGTAGAGGTTTATGGATCAATTGACTAGAAGATTTCTCTAGACACCATCGCCTTATCATTTCTTAGGCCCACTTTGTTCAAGATCTCCACCTTATTCACCTTTTAGTTGCCTTGTCTTTGCTATTCTTCTCTCTTCTTTTCTCTTTTTGTATATATACCCTTCCAACCGAAATTCCCTATTCATTTGCTTTTGAGGCCCCTTCATTCATTTATTAGCAACTCATGCCTCTCCATTATATTTCTTTAATCAATTGCTTATGCAACAACCAAGCATACACCACACTTTTTTTTTTTTTTTTTTTTTTTTTTTTTTTAAACTTAACTTTTAACTTCCATCTCAACCATTTTCACAATCATGCTTCTCCGAGCTCAAGCCTTTACTTATATTGGTTCACATTAAGAATCATGCGATGTGTTTCCAGAGATTGAGTGATAGACAAGAAAAAGTGTTGTCAAAGACGAAGGTGGGGTGTCATAGTATGGTCATATCCAAGAAGAAAGTGGTGAAAGGCTCAATTGGGTTAACTAGGGATAACTGTCAAGGTGGAAATTTAGGTCTAGTGGTGGACAAAATGGCCTCGGGTCATCCTCTAAACCAACTTAGATCCCAAATTTTGCCTTGAATACACGCGGGGCAAGTTCTAGACTATCATGTGTGTACAAGAACTAATCAACAATCTCACCACACTAGGCACTTTTTCTTTAAAATAGAAAGCTAGTCTTTCTCCCCAACTTGGAGCAAATGAACTTGACAACCTACTCTAAGTCAAAGACTTAAGAAGCATGAGCCAAAAACCGAATTAACAGGTCACACACAAGAGGAGACTTGGACTTACTTTGCTCTTTTCTTTTCTAAAACAAAATCATTTTCTCAAATCAGTTTTTGTTTGCCATGACAATTTTGGAGGGACCTATGAATCTCTTCAATTTCCACAAACTTACATTAGGACTAGTATGCAAAAAGAACCCGGCAAGGGCACTATCCATATCACGACTTCACAAAGATTGGGCAATATTCGAATCAACACTCCTAACCAGATGGAATCCAAATAGAATCATGAATTAATATTACAAACCATAAAGTACCAATGAATGAATTTGCCTCCCCCCCCCCTTAAAAAGTTTTGCATTGTCCCCAATGCAATCAATATAAGACAAAAAGGAAAGGAGTGAAAGACAAAACTCCCTGAGGCGCACTAGGCGCTCGGACCGGTATCATGAGATGGCTGTGCTGATGCTGGGGCTGTAACAGAAGGAGCCTCGTCAGACTGGGATCCTGTATGAACCACTACAAAAGGCCGAGAGCTAGGGCCAACACCAACTGCCTGTGCCTGGAGCTCCTCAATGGACTTTCTTTTGGCCAATTCTATATGCTGATCCTCAGAGAGCCCCGTGCCAAACTCGATCTCTGTCGCTTCCCCCACAGGATAATACCCAAAAAAAGTCCGCAAATGGAAGGATGGGGCCAGTCTCTGCAGGTGGGATAGTGAACTGGGTATCATTGATAGAGATGGAGGGCTGCATCAACTGCATCTCATCACGCAGATTTACAAGATCAGTCCTGAGTGCAGTCATTGCCTCACTCTCCTCCCTGGCCTCAACCACGGATAATCTCCGCTCATAGTCTATCATCTGAGCACGTAAAGGCCCAAGGCTCCGCTCAATAGCCACCTGAATGAAGTGAGGAATATCGGCCACCAAACGGGAAATAGAACTGTCATTTGCCAAGGTCATGGCTGCAACCTTAGCAAATGTCAGCGTAGAAGACCGAGGAGGTTGTGCTGACTGTGTAGTGTGTGCTGAAGGCGGTGCTTGAGGGAGATCAAGATCTAAAGGTATGTCACCATGTGCTGACACATGAGAAGTCATAGGAGAGGTTCTAGCAGTGGGCTCCTCTCGCATGGAAGAACTGGAATCCTCTCCAAACTTCCTCTTTAAACCTACAGGATTATCATCATCCTGGCTGGTACTGATATCAATGACACCCATGCATTTGATTTTCGTGTCAATCTTTGGGAAGAAAGGACATGGTGGACTGCACATAAAGCCGATATAAGAGCAAGAAAAGGTAGTAGCGTGCCCACTTGCTTGGATTGAATCTTTATCACTTCAGTAATGATCTCTCCCAGGTTGACAGTCACCCCATCCATAATACAACCCACAAGAATAACCCTTTCAAGAGTGACATCTTGATCATTTCTGGAAGGAAGCAACCGATTTCCCACAAAGCCGAGCCAATGCTTGGCCTGAATAGAAAGATCTAATCTTTTGATTTGTCCAACCCCATTTGCCCATAGCGGAAGACCTTTAGCAATTATCTTGGAAAGCCATGGAAAATGAGCGCGCCCTTCAAGCATTCGCCTCTTGCACTCAACCCCCGGAGCACAATCACGACCAAAGTATAGTCTATTAATGTCAGAAGCGGAGCACGGAACTTCCACTCCTCTAACAAGTACACTCTGAAGGCAAGGTTGGTCTGCCACTGGTGGTTTGTACTTTTGTTGATTGTGCCGAATGACGTATGAGGCATAAAATTCCTTTACAAGCTCAGGAAAATAAAAGGACGGGGGCGAGTCCGGATCAATGTCTGTGAATATTTCCCAAGCAAACTTGGTGACTTGGCTGATAATATCAGGGAAATGTTCACGAACATCCTTCACATTAAACAGTTTCTCAGGATTGAAACCCCTAGTAGACACCTAGTCATTGTACAGGTTGCACATTTCCACGTTGGCAAATCTGAGTGCATCCACATCTTTGGCCAGCTCCCTTGAAATGTCAAGTGTGTATTGCACGTCAGGAGTGGTAGAGAGTCCTTGTTGAGTGGGAGATTTTCTTTGTGAAGGAGTGGCAATGGCCTTGCCTTTGGTCTTTGGAGGATCTTTCTTTGCTCCTCGAGGCATTGATTTCCTTGGAGACATTCCCTACAAAGAACCAGAAGAAACAAACCACACAAACCAAAGGTAAAACATGTTTTTGGAGTTTTATGGTATATATATATGAAATAAAAATAAAGAAATTTTGAAAACTAAGTAAACTATGGTGAATGCAAAGCAAAATTCTATAAGAAAGCTCCTAGGAGTATATTAGGACCAGTATGACTCAAACACAATCCATCATGACTCAAATGATAATAAAAATGATGGTTTGCCCATAAGAATGGTGCCACCTCATCTATCATAGGGTAAAGCATGCATTTATGTTATGAACAAGTGTGCGCACCAACTCATTTTATCAACAAGAAACACCCATTGTACCTCATAAAGTGAAAAAATATAGCAAGAATTATGGCATCCTCAAAATCATGTAAATTACACATCTTATCTATACTAGTGCAACACATCATTTGGAGATGGAATAAAGCTCATGGTAAGTTCACGGAGCCATGTGAAGTTCACTTAAATTATGCACAAGAGAAAAGACAAGGGAATACTCATGTTGGAATTTCATCAAACACATGGTGTGCATACACTTTTGGGTACTCAAGACTTCCCCATTTGAATATGGAGCATCACCCCCAACTCAATCAAACCACCACAACAACAATACTACACCATAGGGAGTCCACATGACTCCATGAATCACCAAAAACTAGCACAAATCATGAGTTTCCATTTGTATCCAACTCTTTCGTACAAAAGATTAAACCACATAAACTTACCAACTTAAAAGAAGAGGTGAAGTAATGACAAGAGAAGATGAGAGATGAGGATCCTTGAGCTGACAGAAAACAATGTGTGCAAACCTTCCTGAATTTGAAAGTGAGATGAAAAAAAGAATTTTCTTGCCTTTAGAAGAGGAGAAAAGTCGATGGGTGGACTGGGTCTTTAAAAAGATTGGGTTGTGGGTATGGGTTATGTTATAAGGAAGAGAATGGGTCAACCTGGGTCGGGTCGACCCACTTACTTAAAAAAATTTCGGAGGTCCAACCCCCACCTGCGCCCCACCATGCGCACGCATGTTGGGAGATGCGCACGCAGGTGTGCGGCCTTACCTGGGCAGTGTACCTGGCGTGTTGGAGCAGATCTGTAGCCACCTGGGGAGGGTCACCTGCGCACGCAGGTGAGGAAATTGGCTTCGAAGGAGGCATGAGGCAGAGCCTCCTGCGTTGCTAGCCTGCGCACGCATGTGCCTGGGCTGCGCACGCAAGTGGCTCCTTGCCCCTGGCAGAATGTTGCTTTCCACCTACTAGCCTCATGCGTCCCAACATGCGTGGGCATGTGGGCATATGCGCTAGCAGGTGATTAATTTAGCTTAAGACAGTACCCAAGCTCCCACACTTAGCATTATTCACCTGCATTCACCAAAATAACTAAGAATTAGCAATCAAACAAACTTGAGATGACTATAAATAATCTTGGGTTGCCTCCCAAGAAGCGCCTTGGTTATCCTCATGGCTCGACATTGTTCATCATCAAGCATCCTTAAAACGGAGCAACTCAACCTTAGCCGCTCCCGGTCCACCCTCGTAAAAATGTTTTAATCTTTGACCATTCACCATGAACCTCCTTTGCTCATGGTCCTCGAGTTCAATAGCACCACTAGGAAAGACATTAGCTAATACAAAAGGGCCAGACCACTTGGATTTTAGCTTCCCCCCAAAGAGTTTTAGCCTCGAATTGAAGAGTAGCACTTTATCACCTGCGTAGAACTCTCTTTTTAAGATCTTGGCATCGTGCCATTTATTCATTTTCTCCTTGTATAAGGCTGAGCTCTCATACGCCTTAAGTCGGAACTCATCCAACTCATGATGTTGATCTACTCTTGATTTTGAGGCATCCACCCAATCCATGTTCAATTTCCGCAAGGCCCACAAAGCTTTGTGCTCCAACTCAACCGGGAGATGACAAGCTTTTCCAAACACTAGCTGATAGGGCGACATGCCAATAGGAGTTTTGAATGCAGTCCTATATTCCCACAGGGCATCATCAAGTTGCCTTGCCCAATTTGTACTCCCAACATTTACGGTCTTCTCCAAGATAGATTTGATCTCCCGATTGGACACCTCCACTTGACCACTCGTTTGAGGATGATATGGAGTCGCCACCTTATGCCGCACCCCATATTTTTCAAGCAATGCTTCAAATAGCCGAATACAAAAATGTGACCCTCCGTCACTAATGATAGCTCGAGGAGTTCCAAACCTGGTGAAAATGCATTTTTTTAGGAAGAGAGTCACACTTTTACCTTCATTGGTTGGTAAGCCAATGGACTCAACCCACTTGGACAAGTAGTCAACGGCCACCAAGATATACTTGTTACCATATGAGCTCACAAATGGACCCATAAAATCAAGGCCCCATACATCAAATAGCTCCACCTCAAGATTGGGTCTTAAAGGCATTTCATGCCTCATCGAGATACCACCATGATTTTGACATTGAGTGCAAGTCTTTACTAATTCATGAGCATCACGGTGAATGGTAGGCCAATAATATCCAGACTGAAGGACTTTTGCTGCGGTCCTCACACCACCATGGTGGCCACCAAAAGGAGAAGAATGGCATGCTCCAAGAATGGCTTTTGTCTCCTCATCCGTGACACATCGCCGTATGATTCCATCTGCACATTCCCTAAAAAGATAGGGCTCATCCCAGAAATACCGCTTCACATCATGGAGGAATCTTTTCCTTTGATAGTAACTCAGGTCATCCGGAAGGAGTCCACTCACTATATAATTTGCAAAATCAGCATACCATGTTAGAGTGCTCTCTTTCAAACTCATGACAAGTTCGTCCGGGAATGTATCATTGAGATCAATATCCCCCCAACTGTTCACTTTTTTTTCAAGATGTGAAAGATGGTCAGCTACTTGGTTTTCACACCCTTTTCGATCCTTCACTTCGAAATCAAATTCCTGTAGTAGTAGAATCCATCTTATTAATCGGGGATTTGATTCTTTCTTCACCATTAAATACCGGAGGGCGGAATGATCAGTGTGCACAATGACTTTTGTGCCTAACAAGTAAGCACGAAATTTCTCAAACCCATACACCGCGACTAGCAATTCTTGTTCGGTAACGGAGTAGTTCTTTTGAGCATCATTTAGGGACTTGCTAGCATAGTAGATGGGATGAAAAAGTTTCTCTTTTCGTTGGCCAAGCACAGCTCCCAATGCCAGCCCACTAGCATCACACATGAGTTCAAATGGTTGTGACCAATTTGGGGTCACGATAATTGGGGCTGAAACAAGCTTCTCTTTAAGGCAATTGAATGCCTTCAAGCACTCTTCATTAAAATCAAAGGTGACCTCCTTCTCAAGGAGTTTGCACATCGGATGAGCAATTTTAGAGAAATCTTTAATAAACCTCCTATAAAAACCCACATGGCCAAGGAAACTCCGGACCCCTTTGACAGATATTGGAGGTGGTAGCTTAGCGATGACTTCCACCTTGGCTTGATCGACTTGGATTCCTCGGCCAGATATTTTGTGTCCAAGAACAATCCCCTCCTTAACCATAAAGTGGCACTTCTCCCAATTCAACACAAGATTATTGGCCACACATCTTTCAAGCACCTTCTCCAAGTGTTCAAGGCAATTTTCAAATGTATCACCAACCACTGAAAAATCATCCATAAACACTTCCATAGAACTCTCTACCATGTCAGAAAAGATAGAAAGCATACACCGCTGAAAAGTGGCCGGAGCATTGCATAATCCAAAGGGCATGCGCCTGAAGGCAAAAGTTCCATAGGGACAAGTGAAGGTAGTTTTTTCTTGATCTTCGGGATCTATGGAGATTTGATTATAGCCTGAATATCCGTCGAGGAAGCAATACCAACCCCTACCCACCAACCTATCGAGCATTTGATCCATGAAGGACATGGGGAAGTGATCTTTTTCAGTCCATAAGTTTAACTTTCTATAGTCAATGCACACTCTCCAACCCGTGACCGGACGGACGGGTATAAGATCATTATTTTTGTTAGGGACTACCGTGATACCACCTTTCTTTGGGACACATTGAATTGGACTCACCCAAGTGCTATCCGAGATGGGATAAACCACACCTGCGTCAAGCCACTTGATGATTTCCTTCTTCACAACTTCTTGCATTGGAGGATTTAACCTTCTTTGGTGTTCTACACTTGCTACAAACTCGGGCTCAAGCTTGATCTTATGAGTGCATATGCCAGGTGGAATCCCAATAATATCCGCTATAGTCCATCCAAGTGCCCGAATATAACGACTCACCGCTGATTTCAACACCTCAATTTGCCTAGATGACAAATCACTTGCAATAATAATGGGTAGGGTCTCCCCTTCCCCCAAGAACACATACCGGAGATGAGGTGGCAATGGCTTGAGCTCGATTTGTGGTGGATCTTCAATTGAAGGCTTTGCGGGAGGAGTTTCCCAATTTTTCAAGTCAAGATCTAGCTTACAAGGATTTTTCGGGTAAGACCCAAAACCTTTCAATGATGCAACTTCTTCTTCATATCTTTCATTCCCTTCACGTTCAAGATTCCACAAAACTCCCACCAAAGGCTCTCTAACAAATTCAGCCTCTATAGTGTTAGCCACTACATCATCAACCACATCGATTACGGAGACAACTTGTAAATCCATAGGTTGTTTAATGGACTTGCAGACATTGAATGACACCTCTTCATTATTTACTCGGAATTTCATTTCACTGCATTCAACATCAACTAAAGCTCGGCCGGTAGCCAAAAATGGCCTACCAAGAATAATGGGGACTTCATGGTCAATTTCACAGTCCAAGATCACAAAATCAGCCGGAAAAATGAAACGATCCACCTTCACAAGTACATCACACAACACACCCACGGGTCTTTTAATAGAGCGGTCGGCCATCAATAGCCTCATTGTTGTTGGTGTTGGAACTCCCAAACCTAACTTCTGAAATACGGATAGTGGCATCAAATTAATACTTGCCCCAAGATCACATAAGGCTTTACCAAATTGATACACCCCAATAGTACATGGGATAGTGAATGCCCCCGGATCATCCTTCTTCACAACCATCGTACTATACATTATAGCACTACAGTTATGAGTAACTTCAATTGTTTCAAAGTCCATGACTCGCTTCTTTGTTACCAATTCTTTCATAAACTTAGCATACCCGGGCATCTCTTGCAGGGCTTCCAACAATGGTATATTTACCAAAAGGTTACTAAATTTAGAAAGAAATTTCTTGAATTTCAAATCATCCTCTTTATTCTTGAACCTTTGTGGGAATGGAGGAGGGATTTTAACTTGTGGCTTAGAAACAACTGAGTTTTCATTCGGTTTTGTATTACCACCATCAACCACTTGTGGGCTTACTTCTTTTGCTTCCATCTTTTCCGACCCGTCAATACCTTGCTCTTGTGATAGTTGAGTTTCATCTTTTGCCCTATCAATCCGAGTTCTTGATTTGCTCACTTGGCCCCTCACACCCTTATCACAAAGGTTGTCATCAAGATTTTCAACATCATTTCCAAGGGTTCTCCCACTTCTAGTAACAATGGCCATGACGTGGAGTCATTTTTGGGATTCGCCACCGTGTCACTAGGAAGGCCCCCTCTTTGTCTCGCATTCATTTGAGAGGAGAGTTGACCCATTTGGGTTTCAAGTTGTTTTATCGAAGCCGAGTGTGAGGTGACAGTTTGGTTGAGATGCGACAAATCCCCTTTCATTTCCCTTAACATCTTATCGCTTCCTTCAACTCCCATGAGGATAGCAAGCACATATTCATTCTTATATTTCTCCGGATCAATAGAGGTTGCTTCCTTACCCTTGGACCTATCATGTGGAGGAACGTACCTATCATAGTCCCGATTTGCATCTCGCCAATCACGGACTCTATCTTTATCTCTCCAATCTCGGTCTCTTTCACGATCTCTATCACGATCCTTTCACTCACGATTTTTCCAATCGCGGTCTTTATCTATCCAACTTTGATTCCCGCCCTTCCTTTGGTAGGTGGGGCGGGAACCCCCCACTTGATTTGACATAAATCGAATTTCCTCATCAAGAGTTTCAGCTTCATCATCATCGTGGCTCTTAGCATCCTTGGAGGCGACGGCGTTAACCACCTTTGGTGTTGAACCCATTACATGTTTAGTGAGGAGTTCAAGTTGTGTCATCATCTTAGCCATACTTTTGTCTCTCTCCTCATCTTTCTTTCTTTGTTCGTGGCTTACAAAAGATGCGGAGGGAGCCCCCACGGCCACCTCGGAATCTCTTGTATGCCAACCCCGACTTTGTTTGGTAACTTGGTCCAATATTGTCGATGCAACACCATAAGATTGTTTCACCAACGACCCCCCAGCTGCATTAGCCGCAACAGTTTTGTTCAAATGATCTAATGCTCGATAAAATATTTGAAGGAGCATCTTATCTGAAACTTCATGAGTTGGGCATTGCATCAATTTGGTGTTAAACCTTTGCCATGCCTCATGTAAAGGTTCACCATTCAATTGACGGAAGTTAATAATCTCATCTCTCAATTATAACATCCGGGATGGTGGGAAGAACCGGTCCAAGAATGCTTTCGTCAATTCCGCCCATGTGGTGATTGAACCCGCGGGCAATTGTCTCAACCACAATGCAACCTCGCCCGTTAGTGAGAAGGGAAAGAGCCTCAATCGGATAGACTCTTGTGATATGTGGGCGATATCAAATGGCATGCATACCTCAATGAAATTTGTCAAGTGAAGATTTGCATCTTTATGGGCTTGACCCCCATATAACCCCTTCATTTGAAGGAGGTGAAGCATCACACTAGTGATATGGAACACTCGATTGCCTTCCGCGGGTGGGATGCGGATGGCACTCGCTCTCCCGGCATCTCCCAAATGATCTTCATCTGCAAAATTTCCGTCAAACAAAGCGGTATGGCTACCATGTTGACTCATTGAATCGTGAAGACTTTGGTTGCCACCTATGAAGAACAAAAACAACAAATAAAGTAAACTTACACCACGGTAAACACAAGTAACTTAAAACACTAAAAGAAATGAACGCTACGTTTCATTCCCCGGCAACGGCGCCATTTTTGATAACGCTCAAATACACCACAGAATAGAATGTAAGCGATCGTTAGCAATATAATTACCCAACTTGGAGTCGGGGTCGAATCCACGAGGAATGAATGCAATAGCTTTCACCTCTAAGTGTCAGAAGCAACTAGTGCTAACACGTGATGCTATAAAAATAACACATAAAAGTAAATGGGGGGTTTATTGTCTGTTAATTTGTAACTATTTAGACTTTTATAACTCAGGACACACCAGTTCAAGAGTTGAGTAGAGGAGTTAAAACCAAGAGTATAACGAGACTTGGGGTTATGCCATCGTAAGAGTGAATCTGTGTATGGGTGTGCATCGAATATTTGACTATAGCTAGCTAAGAGTTATGGGTAGGTTAGATTACAGGTGTTTAGTGTCGATTTGTCAATCACACACCAGGGTTTCACGATTGGGTTCTTTCGAACACCTCAAAAGTGCAGCTTATGCAACCAATCCATGACCTCAATTAACATCCTTACGTCTAAGAGATGCTATTAAATGACACACATCAAGTTATTGTTCAAACCCATTCCTCACTCGTATCCCTTTTGTCAAGGATGGTAAGCGTTCTATAAGTAATTAGAGTTTGCAACCTCTAATTTGAATGAAAACATGGAATGAGATTAAAACCCATGGCAAATGTCTAACAATACTCAATCAAACAAAACCCATACACTTATCACACCTTATTCAAGCATAACCCCAAGTAGAGAAATTAGCTACTCATAGAAGAAGATAGAAGATAATTACCAAAGTTCTCTTCCCAAACTTCCATGGAATTCAATTGCTTACAAGAATTTTTATCTGGGATTAATGCAAAAATCTAAGAATATAGCTTGTTTCTCTCTTTAGGGTTCACTCCTTTCTTTTCTCTCCCTCAGAATGTCTAAAAAAAACTCCCTTTCTCTCCCGAAAAATTAAATGTTATATCTCCCAAAAAAAATCGCATCCGCCGAAATGACAATCGTGCCCCTGCCTAGCCATCTGCGCCAGCGCAGACGGGTGACCTGCGCGCGCAGGAGGCTGGCGCAGATGAAGCTTCCTTGCGCTGCCTAGTCCCTTCAATTGGCCATCTGCGTGCGCATCTCCTGGCCTGCGTGCGCAGGAGGCCAGCGCAGATGGCACTGCATTGTGCTGCTCCACTCCTAAGCCAGCTACCTGCATGCGCATCTCCTGAGCTGCGTGCGCAGGTGGTTGTTAATCTCCCAGGGTGTTAAATCCAGCATCTTTTCTTCACTTTTCGAACTCCCATTGACTAGTATGGTTAGCTCGGGCTCGAGTTCATCCATTACCTGCATACAAGAGCCATATAACATGAAATTTATATCGAATCAATGCGAATTTCAAGATAATCCCATCTCAAGTGTATTAAGAATCGGGTAAAATATCGACTTATCAAACACCCCGCTCTAAACTTATATACAATACAAAAATACATGTACATAGCAACTCAGAAAGCCCCAAACCAACTGGAGCTCACCAAAAGTCGGCAAAAGGCCTGCAACCTACTGTGGAGGTCTACTAGTACATGCGCCTGTAGCAAGTAAGGTAAATCCCCCAAGAGGGGTCAGTACGGAGAATGTACTGAGTATGTAAGGCCATATGAAACTGTCATAAATACATCAATAAAATCAAAATGTAATAGGATAATCAAAATGAATAACCCATCAATTTGCATATGTGGAGCCATGTACCTTACATACTTTATTTCTTCGCTTTGTTGTTTATTCTTCATCGCTTATATCATATTGTACCCGGGCCCCAACTGATCAGTGGGTCTTAACATAACATAACGTTATGTTGGGATCGGCTCGAGCTAGTCTTATGCCTCTAGAGCTACCACCCTAAGAATCAAAGCATTGGGTTCGGCTCGAGCTAGGTTATTACCTCTAGAGCTGCCACCCATAAACCAACATATCAGGTTTGGCTCGAGCTAGGTTTATACCTCTAGATCTGCCCCCTGTTAGGATCGGTCCGAGCTAGGATTATGCCTCTAGGACTTCCCCCTGATCCAATCATTTCGGGATCGGCTTGAGCTAGGCATTTTGCCACCAATGCTACCACCCATACTCAACCATTAACCACCAACAAATATGAATTTCTTTATTTCTTACTTTTGAGAGATGTACTTGCGAGGGATTGATTCATCCTCTTATGAGAGATTGATGTTGACACCTAATTTTTTCCCTCCCCTACTAAATTTAATCCTGAGTTTCTTTGATTTTAAATAAAATCAAAATATTTATTTATCTGGATAAATACTTTCTAAAATATTTATTTGGGTTAGTTTTGTCATTTAAGTGATGAATTATATGTTTTGTATTCATGGATACAAGATCGTATAATTTTGGTCGCTTAAATAATTATTTTTATCAAATATTCAAGTTTTAATCGAAATCCTATCTTGAAAACTAATTCGAATAGGTAAAATCTTGACTAAAATATAATTTGCTTTTAAATAAAATTTATTTGAGAAATATTTATTTGATTTTATTAAAGTAAGAAGCTCGGGTTGAAATTTATTTATAATTCGTATCAAGTTTTGATTTAATTAGGCCCAAAATCCCAACCCTTCCTAATCTCTACCCATAACAACCTAATTCCTACCAACTCAGGCCCAAAGTTCCTAAACCTGCCTCCCCAGCCCAATCCAACACCAGACAACCCGGACCAAACCCCTTTTATTTCCCAAATCAGCCACCCATATATATAAACCTATACATACACATATACACCACACTACACGCGCACACTCTCCTCTATTTTCTCTCTCTCCCCGACTTCTCTCTCCCCAAAACAAACCCAACAACAACCAGTACACAACAACAACTCATCAACAACGACAACAGCTTCACGGCAATCCTCACCCTTCGTCAAAATTCCAACCAAGACACAGCAACAACAACAACAAACGGTTTCAGACTCCGTTAATTGTCTTTGGATTCCGTCAAAATCCAAGAAATACCCATAGTGGAGCTTCTAGAAAATCGACACCTCACCCTCCCAACGTTCAAATTCGTACCATAGAGGTACAATGTTGTGCGATTTTGATTGGTTGATGAGGATTCCGATTTTTCCCCCCAAAATCCCAAACGAATTTGACCCTATTTTTGGTTAGGTTCATCAATTTCAAAATCTAAAAATCCATTCTTATCCAAGATTATTTCGAATTTCAAAATCTCCTATCGAAATTCCCATTTTACCCCTCCGTTTTCCCCCCAAAACAGCCCCATTTCTTTCTATAAATAGAGAGTGTAGGTTGAGGGTTGAGTAGTGGATTTTTGGGGAAAAATTGGGGATTCGGGAGGCGCATGCTTCTAATCCCACGTAACCAAAAATTCAAGAAGGAATACACGAAATCCGATAAGTCGTTTGAATTCCGGCAAATCTAAATCGAGTTTCGGTGGTGGTAACAGTCCTCGATCGACTCGTTGTCTCAAGTTCACTGCCCAGAAACAGATAAAGGCTTCATGTTTTTGCAATTTTTCTTTTGAATCATGAATTTCGTTGGCATTCTGAATTCTGTTGCGATTGGAAATGGTCGAATATGTATGAGGTTTTGATTGATTAGGTGATGTCTCGATTTTGTGAGTTCAAAATTGGTTTCATTGGGTCTGTTCATATTTTCTTTTAGGCGTTAAGGTCAAGAAATATTTTAAACGTCTATTCCATTTTCTTGGGTTGATTTTAGTATGCAGGGATTTCATTTTCATTTTTTTTTAGTGTTTTCTTTGTTCAAAAATTGGTCGATGTGAATAATATTCCTTCTTATAATAGGGGTCTGGTGGTGTTTGATTAAAATGGATAGTAAATTTCTTGATATTCGGATGAATTCTAAAGTTTGAGCCTCTAATGCTCGTTCTGTTTCTTACCGTGGTATAGATTTCAACGTCTAAACCTTGTTTTTTGTGTGCAAAACAACCTATTATGTGGCTGCCTTTGGCGAAGCCTCCAATTATTTGTTCGCGTCTAATAAATTACAATCTCGAAGTGTTATGCATAAAAGTTCCATAGAGTGTTTTGTTCCTTTTTAGTTGCTGATTTTTGAGACATAAATCTCCCTATCTTCTTTTTTTCCGAAACCTGTCCATGATTGATTTCTTAAAAAGAACTCTTTTTGTCATGAGGAGACTTTGATTGAGATGCACAATCTTCGTGATTCTTCACTTGTGACAGATTAATATCATCTATAGCTATAGATAAAGTCGTTTCTAAAAAGTTTTGTGATATCTCGATGCATGAAGCTATTTGTTTTTGATCTTTAAAATAGAAAGCTTTGTGAAAAATCTTATGTTAGAGCCTAATAACTGACATCTGTATTTTCTTTCCCCATTGGTTTGGAATTCTGGATGTAAACTTTGTTGTTGTAATTGCTATTTAGCGTTAGTAAAGATTTAGTCTTTATTCCCCGAAACTAGTGGACTTCATAGTTCTTTACCATTTTGTTTGATCCCTGTACGTTTATTAGAATAGTGACCATGTTTTTTCGTTTGTTTAAGAGTAATGAGTAAGCTACAGACTGTTTAAAAGAAATATTTGGTGCCAAACCTCTCATGTTGATGATGTTGCGTTTTCCAGTAGGCTTCCAGTAGGCTAGTAAGATGGAGTATTAGAATTTTTTCTCTTTTCTTTCTTCTTAGTTACTTAGAAATTTGTTAACTTTTTTTTTTTTTCAAATTGACTAGGACTACATATAAGTTTGTTTTTTCCAAATCTGTATTGCCATGGGATTGTATTCTCTAGATATATTTTGGGGATAAAACTCGTTGGATAGGCGTCTATTACGGGAAATTCTTTGGCTTCCTACTTTTTCTAGTCTCTCAACTTGATGCCCTCCTACGTGTTTGATGTATATTCGTCTTGAATCAAATCCTAATCCTTACTTTTTTTTTTCTTTTTTTTTTCTTTTCTATGCATGAATCTCCCCACGATGAGTCAAAATGGACTCCCCTTTTGCATTTCCTTCGAGTCGAATTCAAAAAGGGAATCAGTGATTTTGTTCCACGTGAATATCCTTACCAGTTATTTTCTTCTTATTTTATGCTTTGTTTCCTTATTTGCTCTTTCAAAAGACACTTGTTAAAGCTTAAAAACACTAAGGGTATGGGCTATAATCAGTACAAGGACCAAACAATACTTGTGTCCCTCTGAAAATGCTGAAAACTACCTTACCCGAAGAGTGATTATGCTTGAAAGGATAGGTCTTTTGCTTGGATTAGTGATTTTTTTTTTTTTTAAACCATTACTCATTCCCTTTTCTTCTCTCTGATTATTGAGAAGCTAAGGTCATATTGAACCTTAGTCAAGGATCAATGATTCCTCTAATGTTGGAACCTCTTGGTTTTCAAGTTTATTTAGTCCTTACATTGCACCTGTGTTTGAGTCTGTTGTTTCCCTCATCTCTTTGAATGTATTGAATTGTTTCAGGTTTATTAGGAAGAGGGAGCAGTAGTCTAATCATTCACATCTTTGCTGCTATTTTATTGAATATCTTTACAACATTTGAAATGCAAAATGTTTGTTTAACTTGATAAGAATCGCTGAGATTTCTTGTATTGTTTTGTCCGTCTTACTAGTTTGAGTTTCCCCAAATTACTATATGTTTCTTTTTTTTTTTTTCCAATTATCATAACCCATTGTTTCTTATTCCTTTGTGCATAAGAATGTCTTCATGTTATCATATGATTTATTGGTCTGTTAATTATAAATTTTAGAACATGTATTAATTTTCATCTTTTCTTTTGTGGCATGTAACAATTATCTGAGTCCAATGGACTCCCTCCCTTTGCATATCCTAATGGGCCAACGAGGCCCAATGTCGCCGAGTCGAAACCTCAAGACCCAAAAATGGGTAAAAGTTGAAGTTGAAGAAATATGTAGCTACGAGCAACATAAGGAAGCTAATATACAAGGTTGAAGACAAGGCGAAACAAATTGAAATAGGCTAAAAGCCTATGAAAATTAAGGATTAAAGCCGGACAGGTCCAAACGGGTTCAAAACCCGTTTCTCTCAACTTCCCTACTTTTATTTATTTATTTATTTGTAATTCATGTTTGGATTTATTTGTATGTAATTAACTCTTAAATTTGGTTAAAATCTAGATAAATCCCCTTTTGAGTTATTATTTTGTTCTATCTTTTATATTTTCCTTTAATTACCATTTATCGCATAGTCTAATATTTTGAGTTAATAAGATGATATCTTTATTTTTTATTATTTTTGGAACAAGTCTTTAACTAATCAAGAGATGGCATTTATTTTGTTTACGTGATTAAATAATCCATATAAATTAAGGTGGCTTTTTCTCGAAAATTCAAAAGATTAAATCTTTTCTTTGGAAGAAAATCCAAGTTTTTTTTATCACTAATTAATTACTTCAGAATTTATCAAAGTTCGGTATTGCTTTAAAACTCAATTCCAAAGGTGCTATTTCTAATAAATTGCTCCTTTCAAGTTAAAATTGGTCCTTCCTTTGTTAAGGATGCAAATCTTTTTCCCTTAAGTCTAAAGTTAGGTTTATTTACACCGATTCTTCCCTAATTTAGGTAAATTACTTTTCATGTCAATAGAATAATTGCCATATTTGCAAATGATTTTAAGATGTTACAAAATTAGCCATGTTTGCAAAATTAGTCAAATCAGTCAAACTTTCTTTTGGTCAACCGCTTTCGCGGACGCTTCTTGAGTGCCTTAAAAACCTTCTCAAGGCGTTACCAGAATCCTTACCCATTTTCTCTAATTTTAAAGAGTTGTTTCTGTTTTCATGTCTTTAAAATTCTTTAATTTTTCTTGATATTTTCTATGAAAATCAAGTGGCGACTCTGTATTTTCTCAAATTATTTTGAAATTTTCTTTAAAGTTTTGAAATAGTTTGAAAAGTCAAAACCAATGTTTTTTCCAAACCCTTCGACTATAGAAAAAGGGGATAAAACAGAAATGACGACTTTGCTGGGGACTTTTATTAAGATTCTAACCAAATTTTAGATTTGTTTGACTGATTTATTTGACCTTAGTTGAATAATTGTGCTACTTTGATAATATCTTGTGATTATACTTGTCACCTGCATTCATGGCATACTTCCTCATTTGATATTTAAAATGTTTGGGGTTTCGCGGTTGCGCGGCCTCTATTGATCAATTCCAAATGAAACTGTTGGAAATACAACAGGCTATTGGTACGTTAGGCGTCAAATGGCTGTTTGTATTTCCAAACGCAAGTTGTCCACTTGGGAACCTGGTCAAAACCCACTCTAGATACCTAGGATAGAGCGAGACCAAAACCCTTGTTAGGCATGAGCCTAGGGCGACCTAATACCTAAGGGGGTATTAGGCCCATTAGAAAACCTACCATGCGTCTATTGACCACGAGTCAATCACAGACGAATCATGCTTATATGTTGAAGGAGTATATGCCAATTAATCTGATCCATTATCATTCGGGGTGGGGGGAAAGACTTACTTTGTTTGTTTTGTGTAGGAATGGCTCAACCACTCCCCGTTAGAAGATTCAAAATGGTTACCAAACCAGATGATTTCCTTAAGGTTTGGTGGGCCTACATGAGTTCGGAAGATAAGAAGACTATTAAGACGCATATCGGTCACCTACCCTCACTTCTAGAAATGGATGTTTGGCCTGAGATGATTCATATGTTGACAAAATTTTGGGATGATAACAACATGGTATTTCACTTTGGCGAAGTTGAATTGGCCCCTACTATCGAAGAAGTGGTAGTTAGCTATGAAAGCGTTCACATGTGCAACAAAAGGAAAAAGACACCAGATAACAATGTCTTAGTCCCGGAGGTGTGGAACCGTCAAAAGATCAAGGATGCCTTTTTGATCAAGGATGATACCTGGCTAGGAAAGCTTGATGGGCCAAATATTCCTTTTCGGGAGTTGTACTACAGGTTCGGAAGATTCAATTCTTTCCAAAAGTTCGGGCATGAATTCGCGTCTGAGTCAGAATAAAAGGATAAAAGGGCGTTTGCTTTCGCGGTGAGTCTACTCGGAACTATGGTATTTCCACAAGGATCGAATGGTACTATTCATCCAAGCGTAGTTATGTTAACACATGCCATCTTCTATGGGTTGGAATACGACACTTCTAAGGTATTCCACACTTTAGCTCCTATGATCGTCGCAGAAATATACCGAGCTTTGGGAAATTATCAAAAAGGGGCTCGTTTCTTCCAGGGGTGCAATCTTATTTTGCAATAGTGGATGATGAAACATTTGTTGAAGGATCCTAGAATGGAGAATACGGACCATCTGACAAGGTACGATCTTTTGTCATCCCATAGCATGTGGCTGACTATAAATAGATTTAAGAGGGAAAAAACTCTGGAATTTTGGTTCAAGCAATTCGGGGAATTGGGAGACGACAATGTCCAATGGTCAATCAAATACCTCAATCCAGGGAAATACATAATTCGAGGAAATAAACAGCCTTTTTTAGTACTCGCTGGCCTTAGAGGGCCTCGTCCTTATATTCCCTCTAGAGTTCTCAGACAGTTTGAAATCAAACAAGAGACACCACAAACAGAACCCATGGCTAGATTCATCACCGAATATAGGGAAGGCGAGACACCGCTAAAAGAATTTATTATACAGGGGTGGAAGGAAAGAAAGACCAGAGAAATCTCTTTTAGTATTGGGTTTGAGCCTGAGGTTAGTGATACTTACAAAGAATGGTTGAAGAAGAACCTCGCAGGAACATTGGTACCTGGTCCGAATGAGCCCACACAGATTGTTGATATAGAATCAGAGCATCAGATTCGGCTTCACAGGCTTCAGGATAGATTCCAGACAAGTGAGATTGCTCATCAGCGGCAACATAGGGAGGATTCTTCGACCATACATCAATTGAAGGAAGAGTTAAAGCGAGCCAGACAAGAGGCGAGTGACGCCAGACAGTGTTTGATTGATTTGGACGATTGCATGATTTCCCAAATTACTAGCATAGGAGAGATGACCTATGAGAGTAAAGCACAATTATGTGGAAGTCACTTGATTAGCAACCGATATCGCATATGGCACGAGGTGGACAAGGCCAAAAAGGCGAAGACCGATGAGGGATCATCCGGATGCTAGTATTTTTATTTATTATCCCCTGCGTGGGACTGTTTTTCTTGCACTGTTATTTCCCTCTCCCTAAAGATTGTATCCCTTATTTTGCTACTTTGTAGGCATTTATGCCCTTTTGAATATTTATGAAAATGTTATTTTGGGGATAATGGATTTGTTTTTAAAAGGCATATACTTCCTTCAAACTCGCTAGGCCAACCCTTGGCTCAAAAGGGTCACCTAAGTAGGATACACGCTTACTATAATATGCTTGTGTGACATAACTGTCTTACGTGTTTATGTGCGTTGTTTGAATCAAAGGCGAATTGATCCAATCCCATTTTTTCATAAGAGCTCTTTAGGCAGAAATATACACCTACTGAATAAAAGTCCGACCAAACACTCTGGGTTTTCCAAGTTTCCCAGAAAAACCTCAACCATTCTTTGTTAACTTTCTAAGATCCGTTCCTACTCTTTCAGGAAGATTGATCATGGATTCAAAAGCCGGTCAATTGAAAAGACAGATAGTGGAGTTAGCCCTAGTGGAAGAGGTGCTGAAAAAAGAAACCAAGAGGGTGGTTAGGAAGATCAATTAGACTGACAAGGAAATTGCTAAGGTCAAACAGTTGATCGCGCAAGAGAAAGAGTCTGCCAAGTACAAGGTTGAAGATTCAACCAAGAGCCATGAGAAAGAAAGCATGGAGCAAGTCCTGTTTCCAAAAGTGAGAGATGACTATTGGGCTAAGCTAAAAGGGAACGCCGTTTGGCCAACTAGGATTAGGCCAGGAAGTGAAAAGATCATACTCAAAGCTCACTTTAGAGGATCCTCTAGGACCCCCAGGGTCATGACATGCTCAGAAGTTTATCAGACTCTAAGAGATATGGAAATTCTCCAACCTGACCAAACAGAAGGGTTTGGCTGCCTTTCCAGAGATGCCCACAAGAAATGCTCATACCATCCACAACAACCTGGCCACACCACCAATGAATGCATCGCTCTGAAAACCAGAATTTATAGCATGATATGCAATGGTAAGATAAGTAGCCTGTGGGGATCACAGACCATTCTCACATGTGACCATGTCAACCCAGGCATGCCTATCACTGAAGAGGTGCAGATTTACAAGTATGACTTCACAAAGTTTGAAGAATCCTATCATGATATTTATTCAAAGCTCATCCATGCCAAAATCTTAGAGCCAGTGGAGAGAAATCCTAACATGATGTCAAAGGCTTGGAAGAAATTCAAGGATGTTTGTCACTATCATGGAGGGAGAGGGGGCCAGGACTTAGAGACTTGTCATGCTTTCAAAATGGAGTTGGAACTCCTAGTGGAAGCTGGAAGGGTCGAGTTGGAATTGCCCCTATTTCATTCTTAGAAGATCAATAGATGAAAGGAGTAAAATGAAGCGGGAACACCCACACTTATCTAGAGGCTAGCTATTAAGTTTTCCTTTAGATGTTGTTTTTTGTTTTCATGTTTTCCTAAATGTAATGATTCCCAACAAGAGTATAATGAAATGAAGATTTCCCTCAAATTTTTGAACTACGTCGGACCTGATTTCCCCTTCGTGGGATACGTAGGCAGCCTTCTAGCTCGGTCCTTATCTTCAAAAAATTTTGTTTCCCCTGATTTTCTGGAAGGAGGCATAAGGATGAAGAAGAAGAAGAAGAGGAAGGCGTTTCACAATCAATCTTCCTGGCAAACTCGTTTATCCCAAATCAATGAACAAAATCCTATTCATTAAAAATTCTGAGTCAATATCCCATGGATCAATTTGCTTACGATGAAAACAACTTTATATGTTTACTTCCTGCCTAATTATCCTGCATTATGTATTACTAACAGAATCTAACACATCGGCCTTTGAGTTGTTTTATTTTACAAATAATAGAAACTAATCCGTGTTGTCATAAGCTAGCTGAACATCCTTACTTCACCCGATCAAAAGCTTGCAAAATCCCATCCCTTAGCCATCATTCAAATATGACTAGAAATGACGAGGATAGCGCATTGGCCATCAGGGACAATGTTATAGCAGAACAAAGCGAGATGATTGCTGAACTCGCAAGAAAGCTAGAAATGCTTCAAGAGGAGGTGAATCATACTAGAGACTTGGCTAATCTGGCCATCACTACTAATTCTCCCATCCTGGGAGGGCACAGTCCTCCACTCCAAACCTCTCCTCTCAACACGTCTGACCTCGGGAACCATCCAAATAACATTTCATTAGCTTCCGCCTCTCAACTTCCTACAGACCCAATCATAAATAATCCACCGATTCATCAAACTCATACTCCACCCATTCAAAACACCAACCAAGACAATAACCCAGATGCTTACCATTCACAAAATCCTTCCCTAACTCTGCAAATCCATCCTCAAATCCCACAGAACCACTCTTAAACTCCACAAAACACCTTTAACCCCCAAAATGTCCTCCCTGCCTACAATCCAACTTCCGTTCATCCTCAAAATCACACTTCAGCATACCAAAACCCTTCCGCCACTATCCCAAATCCATCTCACATCTGACCTATACCCCAACTGCTTTTTATGTCGTCACATCTCCCGATCTCTATAACCCTTTTCCTAATCCTGAGGTAGACCATTATGAGGAGAAATAAAAAGAATGGAGGATCGAGCATGAAAATAAGTTGCGTGCAATGAATGAAGAGATTATGAGGATCAAAGAGTCTCATGGACCAGGGGATAATGATGGCCTTGGGTATGATGATTTGTGTGTCCATCCCGGTGTAGACCTGCCAGAAGGATACAAGGTCCCCAAATTTGAAACATTCAGTGGTACTGGAAATCCCATGGCTCACTTAAGGAGATACTGTGATCAAATGGTTGGAATTGGGAGGAACGAGGCGCTGCTAATGTGTCTATTTAGCCGAAGTTTAAGCGGAGAAGCTCTGGATTAGTTCACATCCCAGGAACTGAGAAAATGGTCTAGCTGGAAGGCCTTGGCCAAAGACTTTATCGACAGGTTCGCTTATAATGTGGAAATAGTTCCTGACCGGTATTCACTAAATAGAATCAAACAAAAGAGCGGTGAATACTTTTGAGATTATGCTTATCGCTGGAGAAAGGAAGCCGCTAAGGTACAACCTCCTATGACTGAGGAGGAAATGGTAGCAGTATTTTCCCGTGCTCACGAAGGCGAGTTCTATACTAGAATGGTGTCTGCAGTTCGGGCAACCTTTGCAGATTTGGTAAAGATTGGTGAATCACTCGAAGAAGGGATTCGAACTGGGAAAATTATCCAGACTCCAACATTAGCTGGGTCCTCTGGGTTCCCTAGGAAGAAAAGAGAAGACGTGACTGCGGTATCCACTGATTCTATTGCTAATTTGAAAAGGAGATTCAGACCCAGGAATACTCTTTCTTCTCCGCCACCCCCGAGTCCTCAATCCGTATTCTACGCTCAACCCTAATACCAAGCTCCACAGCCAAATATCTTACCTCAATACCAAGCTCCACAGCCAAATGTCCTACCGCAATACCAAGCTCCATAGCCAAATGTCCTACCTTAATACCAAGCTCCACAACCAAACGTCCTACCACAGTACCAAGCTCCATTGCCAAATTATCAGCCTAATGTCCAAACCACCACACCAAATTGCCAAGCTAACATCTACGTAGCTCCAAATTATCATCAAGTACCACCTCCAGCTACTCAAAACAACCTTCCTCGTCCAAATCTTGAAAAGAAACCTTTTCAAAACTTCACACCGCTGGCTGAAAGTCGCACTCAACTTTTTGAAAGATTAAGAGCAGCCGGCTATCTCCAGCCTGTCCAACCAAAACCCACTAATACAAATTCCCAATTTTATCATGCTGATCAAAACTGTGCCTATCATTCTAGAGGAGTCGGCCACAGTACCGAAGATTGCATTAATTTGAAACATAAGATCCAAGACCTGATTGATCATAAAGTCATTACTCTTCAAACACCATCTCCAAATATCAACAGTAATCCGTTGCCTAACCACGGAGGGGCTACGATTAACATGATCGAAATAGAAGATGAATGGGCAGTTAGTAAGACTATCGCTAAGGTTAATTCAGAAAGGCCTAAGAGGACAGAAGGGGTAGAGAAGATAGAAGGTTGTGACTGCCTTAAGTGTTAGTCAAAGGCCCCCATTTGTGGTAATGATCGCCCCGACTCAGGCATATGTTCCAACACTGCCTAGAAAAGAGTTTATTGTAGAGACTGCTGCCGCCCATGGGATGACTCGGTCCGGACAGTGCTATACTCCTGAGAATTTAGCCAATGAATCTTATAAGAAGGATTCACAGAAAAGGCCGATTACTGAAGGAGAGGCCGAAGAGTTTTGGAGGCGAATGCAACCAAAAGAATATTCAATTGTTAAGCATCTGGAAAAAACTCCAGCACAGATCTCTGTATGGGCATTGTTAATGAGTTCTCAATACCACCGACAAGCTTTGTTGAAAGTCTTAGATGAAGCATATGTACCCGTTGGCACGAGTGTTGAAAATTTGGCCGTAATGATAGGTAACGTTGTGGGAAATCATCGCATATCATTCAGTGAAGAAGAGTTGCCTTTTGAAGGAATAATGCATAACAAAGCGTTACACATTTTTGTTGTTTGTCATGACCATGTGATTAATCGGGTTCTGATAGATGATGGATCTGGTCTGAATATTTGTCCCCTTTCCACATTGACTCAAATGGGTTATGATTTGGTAAAGGTTCATCAAAGCCACGTTAATGTGCGAGCTTTCGATGGGGGACAAAGGGACATTATAGGAGAAGTTGATTTGTACATCCAAATGGGACCAGCCGAGTTCAAGACTAAATTTCATGTTATGGATATTAATCCTAGTTACAATCTACTCCTCGGGAGGCCGTGGCTCCATGGTGCAAAAGCGGTTTCATCACCTCTTCATCAATTATTGAAATTCATTTGGAAAGGCCACGAGGTGGTCATTCAAGGCGAAGGGAGTCACTTGAGCCACCCTAATGGTTATGTGCCTGTGATTGAAGATATTCCAAAGGGCAGTAATTTTTATACGGTAGAAATCGTGAACGCTGCTGAAGAGGACCCAACACGCCAGACTCCCATGCCTTCTATCTATAAGATGATGGCAACAATGATGCTAAGAAATGGATTCGATCCTGGTCGAGGCTTAGGAAAGAACTTGGATGGTATTATTGAGCCGATCGTGATTCCAGAAAGAGCTTTCAAATATGGACTAGGATACAAGCCGACAAAGGAAGATGAGAATGAGAAAAGGACAACAATGGGTCTGTCCAAGGCATTGCCACTGCTTTACCAGTCATTTTTTGTACGCAAGATGCCGATGGATGATGGTCTGGGGGATGGGATAGGAATTCTGTTCGAAAGTTGCAATGCTATAATAGAAGATTTTCCGAAGACTAGTGGAGTGAGGAAAGCTGCACCTGGAGAAACTTTGCAAAATTGGACATCCACTCCGCTCATGACTCCTCGCCCTCTGTGGTAGATGAAAGGGAAAATTTCTAGTTTTTGAAAATTGGTGACGATCCGGAGGAGGCCCCGCAATCCACCCTTTTATCTTTCAAATCCTCTTTTGCATGTTTACTGCTTTCAAAAAGGCATGGGCCTGTCCTCGTGCAGGTCCTGAGCCATAGTTTGTAAATATTTCCCAAGTTTCAATGAAAAGGCCTCCCTTTATCTAGAAAACTATTTTTTGAGTTATATTATTCCTATTTCCCTATTTTTGTGTTATCTTGCTATTATCTGACTTGGTTTGTTTGTTTGTTTCAGTAATAATAACTTAAAACCTGCCAATATCATGTCATGTCAAGAGCTAAATGAACACAGTGATGTGAATGACAATGAATGGGAAAGCTATGATGAGGAACAGCTAACGGAGGATTTGTAAGAATTTGAAAACCGCGAGAAGCCTAACCTGGAAGAAACCGAAGTGGTCAATCTAGGGGGCCATGATGAAGTTAAGGAAACAAGAATCAGTGTTCACCTGACAGAAGCACAGAAAAGAGAACTCATCCGCTTGTTAAGAGAATACATCGATGTATTTGCTTGGTCCTATGATGACATGCTAGGGTTGAGCACCAACATCGTGTCATATAAGTTGCCGATTAATCCAGAGTTTGATCCAGTAAAGCAAAAAATACGAAAATTCAAGCCGGATTTAAGTTTAATGATTAAAGAAGAACTGACAAAGCAAATCCAGTCTAAAGTTGTGGAGGTCACAAAGTATACAATGTGACTAGCCAATATTGTTCCGGTACCTAAGAAGGACGGCAAAATCAGAATTTGTGTTGATTATAGAGACTTGAACAGGGCTAGTCCTAAAGATAACTTCCCACTACCCAACATCCACATTCCCATCGATAACTGCGCGAAGCATGAAATGCAGTCTTTTGTGGATTATTTTGCCGGGTATCATCAGATCTTAATGGATGAGGAAGACGCAGAAAAGACGACCTTCATCATGCCCTGGGGTTATCACTACAGGGTAATGCCTTTTGGTCTAAAAAATGTTGGTGCAACATACATGAGGGCTATGACAACGATCTTTCATGATATGATCCACAAGGAAATTGAGGTGTACGTGGATGATATAATCATCAAATCCCGCAAGAGTTCGGATCATTTGACACACCTGAGAAAATTCTTCGATCGATTGAGAAGGTATAGCTTGAAGCTAAATCCCGCCAAGTGTGCTTTTGGTGTGCCAGCCGAAAAGCTATTGGGATTTATAGTTAGTAGGAGAGGCATCGAACTCGACCCTTCCAAGATCAAGACAATTCAAGAGTTGCCCCCACCGAGGACCAAGAAAGAAGTCATGAGTTTCTTGGGACGTTTGAATTATATTAGCAGGTTCATTGCCCAGTCAACTGTCATATGTGAGCCAATACTTAAGATGTTGAAGAAGGATGCATTGAACGAGTGGACAGAAGAGTGCCAAAAGTCTTTTGATAGGATCAAAGATTATTTATCCGCTCCGCCCGTTTTGGTTCAACCAAGAGAAGGAAGTCCATTATTGTTATATTTGTCAGTCTCAGAGAATGCTTTTGGATGTGTCCTCGGGCAACACGATGAAACCGACAAGAAAGAGAAGGCGATCTATTACTTGAGTAAGAAGTTCACTCCGTACGAGGATTACTACACCTTGGTTGAGAGGACGTGTTGTGCTTTGACTTGGGTTGCCCAGAAGCTGAGAAATTACTTATCTTCGTATACAACATATCTCATTTCTAGAATGGACCCTTTGAAATATATATTTCAGAAAGCCATGCCTACAAGGAAGTTGGCCAAATGGCAGATGTTGTTAAGTGAGTTTGACATTGTGTATGTGTCCCAAAAGGCAATCAAAGGGCAAGCCCTAGCAGATCATCTAGCCGAAAATCTAGTTGACAATGAATATGAGCCATTCCGTACTTACTTCCCGGATGAAGAAGTTTTGTTCATAGGGGAAGACATAGCTGAAGCATACCCCGGATAGAGGATGTTCTTTGATGGAGCGGTCAACTTCAAAGGTTCAGGAATTGGAGCGGTTCTAGTGTCAGAAACAGGTCAGCATTACCCGGTAACTGCCAAACTACGTTTCCCTTGCACCAACAACATGGATGAATATGAATCTTGCATCCTCGGCCTCGATTTAGCACTTGATATGGGTGTTCGAGAATTATTAGTCATTGGAGATTCAGATCTATTGATTCACCAAGTGCGTGGAGATTGGGCTGTGAAGAATGCCAAAATCACTCCTTATGTTGAGCTAGTACAAGATTTATGCAAAAGGTTCAAGGAGATTGACTTCAAATATATTCCAAGAATACAGAACGAGTTTACTGATGCTTTAGCCACTATATCCTCCATGATTCAACACCCAGATCGAAGTTACATTGATCCCTTGGAAATAAGTTTGAGGGAAAAACCAATACATTGTGCACATGTTGAAGTAGAGGCCGATGGAAACCCATGGTACTTTGATATCAAGAGGTATTTAGAGTTTGGGGAATACCCCGAAGATTCCAGTAACATTCAGAAAAAGACAATCCGACGTTTGGCCAAAAGTTACTTCCCAAGTGGGGAAATCCTTTTTAGGAGGACCCCAAATCTAGGATTTCTAAGATGTGTTGATGCCGCAGAAGCCACAAAATTATTTGAAGAAATACATGCTGGAGTTTGTGGACCTCATATAAATGGATTCGCTCTCTCTAGAAAAATCTTGTGGACGGGTTATTTTTAGATGACTATGGAGAGTGACTGTAACAAGTATGTACAGAAATGCCCAAAGTGCCAGATACACGGACACTTGATTCGAATGCCTCCACATGATCTTTACGCAATGAGTTCACCATGGCCGTTCGTAGCATGGGGGTATGGACGTCATTGGTCCGATAGAGCCGACAGCATCAAATGGACATAGATTCATCTTAGTTGTTATTGATTATTTCACAAAATGGGTGGAAGTTATCTCATACAAAGCTGTGACCAAGAAAGTCGTTGCAGATTTTGTCAGAAACAACTTGATTTGCTGATTTGGAATACCAAAATCAATCATTACAGATAATGGAGTTAACCTGAGCAGTCACTTGATGAAAGAAATTTGTGAAAAGTTCAAAATCACTCATCGAAATTCGACTGCGTATTGTCCGCAAATGAATGGAGCTGTAGAAGCCGCCAACAAAAATATCAAGAGGATATTGAGGAAAATGATTGAGAACAACAGATCTTGGCACGAGATGTTGCCTTATGCTTTGTTAGGATACCGTACGACAGTCAAGACTTCTACTGGGGCAACTCCATAACTATTGGTTTATGGAACTGAAGCCGTGATACCTGCCGAGGTAGAGATACCTTCCTTGAAGATTATTCAAGAGGCTAAACTGAGTAACGAAGAATGGGTTCGTGCTAGATGTGAACAACTCATGCTAATTGATGAAAAACGAATGGTGGTTGTATGCCATGGTCAGCTATACCAACAACGGATGATGCGTTCCTTCAACAAAAAAGTGAGAACTCGCACATTTGAAGTAGGACAATTGGTTCTCAAACGCATATTTCCCCATCAAGAAGAATACAAAGGCAAGTTTGCTCCAAACTGGAAAGGACCATATGTGGTACGTAAAGTGCTATCTGGGGGAGCCTTAATCCTGTCCGAGATGGATGGTCAAGAGTGGACCAACCCGATCAACTCCGATGCGGTGAAGAGATACTACGTCTGAAGATAGTCTCTTCTCTCTATGTTTCCTTTCCTTGTAATCGTACTTTTCTTAGTGTAATCGCTTTATGCCTTGTCGTAGCTTAAATATCTTTCCCTTCTATGTATGAATTATGTCATGACCTAAATTCTCAAAAAATGAGATACGTAGGCGGCCTATGTCGGCTTCGGTCAACCCCTTAGGAAAACCTATCCTTTCCCCTTTATGTATGAACTACGTCATGACCTGAATTCTCAAAAATGAGCTACGTAGGCGGCCTATGTCGGCTTCGGTCAACCCCTTAGGAAAATCTATCTTTCCCTTCTATGTACGAACTGCGTTTGACCTGAATTCTCAAGAATGAGATACATAGGCGGCCTATGTCGGCTTCGGTCAACCCTTTAGATTTTTTCTATATCCCCCTAGCGTAGTCCTGAACTGCGTTTGACCTGATTCCTGCTTCAACGGGATACGTAGGCGCCCCAACGGCTCGATCATATCACCCCAGGAAATGGAAACTGGGGCAGAATTTTCGAGAAGGAATCTCGAAAATTCCAAAGAAGAAGATCATCTTTTGGCAAAGAGAATGGAGACTAACAAAGATCTTGGGAGAAAGTCTCGAATTCCCCAAAAGTCGAAATCATCTCAAATAGTACCTAACTGGGGCCGAAATTTTGAGGATTTCCTCAAAATTTCCACTAATACTTTAGAATGAATTCCAAATTCCCCAGCACCGAGAATTCAAAGGCAAACTTAGAAATCGCCAGCTGTGATATAGTTCAAATAGACTAAATCCCCATCTATGACAAGCTTTTGTAAAACTACTCTATTAAACTTTCCCAGCAACAACAATGAGTTTCCAGGGATCCTTCATTGGATGTCAGACATAGACAGGCCTCAAGTGGAAGACGTTCATTGAGCTAGCACATGACATGACTGGCAGAGTTTTGCTAAAAAACTTTCACACAAGTTTTCAAATCTATGATTTCAAAACCCTAATTATTTTTTGAAAATCTATACATATTTTCTTGACTAGTTTTGCCTTACATCTATTTAAACGGGGAGTCAGGGCGGAAGTCCAAACATGACGGAGCACCCGAAAGCTAGCGAGGAGCGAACCAGAGATCTAAGGAGGTCAACGCGGAGTAGTTTCACCCAAAACTAATAATTTTTCTCTGGATGCAGGGATCACCGTACATAAATAGGGTCTCTTTCAAATACCTTGAGCAAATCAAGAATCGCACCAAAAGCACATAATGCTCGAGAACGGTATTCTTGGACAGCTCCAAAGATGGGTTGAATAACTCATTCAGGATCAAGGGCCTCTTGATTTGTCTATACGGCTTCAAAAGATGTGGACGTCAAACAAAAACGTCTTATCTTTGTTATGAAGATTTTATTCAAGACTTTTCCTAATAATAGTCGCTAGTAAAAGCGACTTTGTGTCTACTAAATGGTTTTCTTAAGTGCAGGTATACTCGAAAGAGTCGGCATAACGGTACGATCAAAGAGATCACCTGACAAGGAGAGTAGGGACATCCTCCTCCAATCCATCATGGGTCAAAATGAACTTATAACGTTCGAAAGTGGTATTTATAGTTGTCCCCAGAAATGGGTTTAATCATTTACTTATCTCCAAAATGATTTTTGTTCGGCGAACAAAATCGTTTACAGTGTAAATGCTCTCTTTAAAGCTTTCCCAAAATTTGACTATAGTCGCTAGCAAAAGCGACATTGTGTCTACTAATTGCTTACCTTAAGCGCAGGTACATTCAAAAGAGTCAGTACATCAATAGAATAGCCTAGAGGTCATCTTATCACGTCAAAGCTGAACAAAGTCTGACGTTTGTCAATGCCGACAAATGAGGATGGGAATAGTCGGGAAAAGCTATCATATTGTATCCCATTACATCTCGATTCATCCCATGGCATCCCGATGTATCCCGATGCGCCCCAATGCATCTCATTGCATCCCAAAGCATCTCATTGCATCCCGATGCATCCCATGGTATCTCGATGTATCCCGATGCGCCCTGATGCTTCCCATTACATCTCGACGCATCCCGTGGCATCCCGATGCGCCCCAATGCATCTCATTGCATCCCGATGCGCCCCATGGCATCTCGATGTATCCAAATGCATCCCGATGAATCCCATTGAATCCCGATGTATCCCAATGCATCTCAATGCATCCCGATGCATCCCATGGCATTTCGATGCATCTCGATGCATCCCATGGCATCCTGATGTATTCCAATGCATCCCAATGCATCCCGTTATATCCAATGCATTCTATTGCATCCCAATGCATTCCATTGCACCATACTGCACCATATTACATCCCATCACATTCCATTGCATCATATCGCATCATATTACATCCCATTGCACTATATCGCATTGCATTCCATTGCACCATATGGCATTGCATTCCATTGTATCATATTGCATCCCATCATATTGTGTCACATAACACTTAATTGCATTTCATTATATGTCATCTTAGCTCATTGCAGGATATTCCATTCCATGCCGAGAGGGCCATTTCATTTCATGCCAAGAGGGCCATTCCATCCCATTGCCGAGAGGGTCATTTCATTGCCGAGAGGGCCATTTCATTCCATGCCAAGAGGGCCATGTCGTGAGGGCCATTTCATTCCATGTCGAGAAGGCCATGCCGAGAGGGCCATTTCATTTCATGTCGAGAGGGCCATGCTAAGAGGGACATTTCATTTCATTGCCGAAAGGGCCATGCCGAGAGCGCCATTTCATTTCATGCCGAGAGGGCCATCATTCCATTCAGATAAGTCTCCATGATCGCTCACCATGCCAGACAATAGAGTCTGATTTTGGAAGATGCTTTGGAGCACCTGTATCAGTTGACCACGCGAAGATGACACAATCTGGCGTCGAGGATATCTCAGCATTTTATATTTGTTGACCACGCAAAAGGTAATATAGCCTACGTCGAGGATATTTCAATACTTCATTAACCGATATTTGAATTCATCAACATATCAAAGTTGAAGAAGTACATGATCCAAAGGGATGTTTTTAAGTCGTTATCCGAAGACGGACGACAAACTAGACTTCCCAAGAATTGACAATCTGAAGGTCATCTGTAAGTCACAATATTCGAGACCGGACAGTGTACGAGATTTCCTTAGAATTGATAGTCCATGGGTCATTCATAAGTCGCAACGACATCCTAACCGGATAGTATGCAAGATCACCCAAAGATCGATAGTTTGAAGGTTATCCATAAGCCACAACTAAATCCTTACCGGAGAATATGCGAGATTACCAAATTGTTAGGTACGAAGGTTCTCTATAAGCTGCGCCATATCCAAGACCGATTATGCGCAGGATTACCTAAGACCGACAATTTGAGAAATATCTATAAGTCATATTATATCCAAGGTTGGATGATGTGCAGGATTTCCTGAAAGCTAGAGATTCAAGGGATATCTATAAGCCATCTCTTCTCCAAGGTAGGATAATGTGCAGAATCACCCAAAAGCTAGCAACTCAAAGGATATCTATAAGCCGCCTCATATCAAACATCGAATGATGCGCGAGATTACCCAAAGATTGACGATTCAAGGGACATCTATAAGTCGTATCGATACTAAGGATGCGCAGGACTTACCCGAGGTCATAATACGAAATCATACCAGTAGCCGAGAAGGTTATCAAACAAAAGATCAAATAGTTGCAGGGATCGTTCTACCCAAAATATCGTCGGTGGCCAATAAAGTCACCCCATTTTGAAGAAAGAATCAATTGCCGAAAGTCCATCATATCCGACAACCGAGATGGTTGTTGAACCTATACTGTTGCGGAAATCACTGTCTTCCAAAAGCAGGGACGGGAAAGGACGGCATTACGGGCTGGAAATAATTCACGGGAATATGGTAAAAGACTCTATCCCTCAGTGAATTATGTTTATCGCTAACAATTTTTGTTTGAGATGTTATCGAGAGCATCCGAGAGGGTGAAAATCTCAAACCAAAACCACAGGTGCGGACGACTCCAAAAAGGACGCAGCACAATGTGGAACTTTTTCTTAGCAGCGAACTGGGACATAGTTCGAAGGGGAATATCAAACTCTTTGGACGCGAGCTAAAGGACTCTTCCACCACCATCAAACCACACCCCTATCAGAAGGCATGTGGGCATTTGGTACTTTTGGTTTCAGTTTCACTTTCGGGGTACTTCTAAACCTACACCGGAAGTAACTTTCCTTTTCCTTCAAATTCGAGTGACAATACACGTAGAGACTTGGAAATTATGTCCTGGTAAATCCTTACTTACGGATGTGAATAGATCCACATTCATGGTTAAGAGGTTACAAGACCTTTTTCCATACCTCATCTTACTTGTCACTCATCTGAACCAAAGGTCGTCTTAGTATAAGAGACTATCTTTTCTACCGATTGAGTCGAACTACAAGCAGTCTGATTCCTTGAATCTCAGGGATATGTAGGATGGGATCTATGTTGAAAACTCGACTGCATTCCAACCTCCCCCCATATCATCTTATTCCCCAGCTTTTTGGTTTTATCAAAATTTTAAAACCGGGTTAGCTTGTGAATTCTTTGAAAATCGTGCTTAAAAATTGAGCTTTACGAACTACAAGTGGCTTGAATTCTCATGAAACCTGAGATATGTAGGAAACCCAATTAGGAAAAAATTAGGACCGTCAAACTCCCTTTGCCCAGGGTTACTTGTATTCACCCTACCCAAAGGGAGGGGGCAGTTGTTGACACCTAATTTTTGCCCTCCCCTACTAAATTTAATCCTGAGTTTCTTTGATTTTAAATAAAATCAAAATATTTATTTATCTGGATAAATACTTTCTAAAATATTTATTTGGGTTAGTTTTGTCATTTAAGTGATGAATTATATGTTTTGTATTCATGGATACAAGATCGTATAATTTTGGTCGCTTAAATAATTATTTTTATCAAATATTCAAGTTTTAATCGAAATCCTATCTTGAAAACTAATTCGAATAGGTAAAATCTTGACTAAAATATAATTTGCTTTTAAATAAAATTTATTTGAGAAATATTTATTTGATTTTATTAAAGCAAGAAGCTCGGGTTGAAATTTATTTATAATTCGTATCAAGTTTTGATTTAATTAGGCCCAAAATCCCAACCCTTCCTAATCTCTACCCATAACAACCTAATTCCTACCAACTCAGGCCCAAATTTCCTAAACCTGCCGCCCCAGCCCAATCCAACACCAGACAACCCGGCCCAAACCCCTTTTATTTCCCAAATCAGCCACCCATATATATAAACCTATACATACACATATACACCACACTACACGCGTACACTCTCCTCTATTTTCTCTCTCTCCCTGACTTCTCTCTCCCCAAAACAAACCCAACAACAACGAGTACACAACAACAGCTCATCAACAATGACAACAAATTCACGGCGATCCTCACCCTTCATCAAAATTCCAACCAAGACACAGCAACAACAACACCAAACGGTTTCAGACTCCGTTAATTGTCTTTGGATTCCATCAAAATCCAAGAAATACCCATAGTGGAGCTTCTAGAAAATCGACACCTCACCCTCCCAACGTTCAAATTCGTACCATAGAGGTACAATGTTGTGCGATTTTGATTGGTTGATGAGGATTCCGGTTTTTCCCCCCAAAATCCCAAACGAATTTGACCCTATTTTTGGTTAGGTTCATCAATTTCAAAAGCTGAAAATCCATTCTTATCCAAGATTATTTCGAATTTCAAAATCTCCTATCAAAATTCCCATTTTACCCCTCCGTTTCCCCCCCAAAACAACCCCATTTCTTTCTATAAATAGAGAGTGTAGGTTGAGGGTTTAGCAGTGGATTTTTGGGGAAAAATTGGGGATTCGGAGGCGCATGCTTCTAATCCCACGTAACCAAAAATTCAAGAAGGAATACACGAAATCCGATAAGTCGTTTGAATTCCGACAAATCTGAATCGAGTTTCGGTGGTGGTAACAGTCCTCGATCGACTCGTTGTCTCAAGTTTGCTGCCCAGAAACAGGTAAAGGCTTCATGTTTTTGCAATTTTTCTTTTGAATCATGAATTTCATTGGCATTCTGAATTCTGTTGCAATTGGAAATGGTCGAATATGTATGAGGTTTTGATTGATTAGGTGATGTCTCGATTTTGTGAGTTCAAAATTGGTTTCATTGGGTCTGTTCATATTTTCTTTTAGGCGTTAAGGTCAAGAAATATTTTAAACGTCTATTCCATTTTCTTGGGTTGATTTTAGTATGCAGGGATTTCATTTTCATTTTTTTTAGTGTTTTCTTTGTTCGAAAATTGGTCGATGTGAATAATATTCCTTCTTGTAATAGTGGTCTGGTGGTGTTTGATTAAAATGGATAGTAAATTTCTTGATATTCAGATGAATTCTAAAGTTTGAGCCTCTAATGCTCGTTCTGTTTCTTACCGTGGTATAGATTTCAACGTCTAAACCTTATTTTTTGTGTGCAAAACAACCTATTATGTGGCTGCCTTTGGCGAAGCCTCCAATTATTTGTTCGCATCTAATAAATTACAATCTCGAAGTGTTATGCATAAAAGTTCCATAGAGTGTTTTGTTCCTTTTTAGTTGCTGATTTTTGAGACATAAATCTCCCTATCTTCTTTTTTTCCGAAACCTGTCCATGATTGATTTCTTAAAAAGAACTCTTTTTGTCATGAGGAGACTTTGATTGAGATGCACAATCTTCGTGATTCTTCACTTGTGACAGATTAATATCATCTATAGCTATAGATAAAGTCGTTTCTAAAAAGTTTTGTGATATCTAGATGCATGAAGCTATTTGTTTTTGATCTTTAAAATAGAAAGCTTTGTGAAAAATCTTATGTTAGAGCCTAATAAGTGACATCTGTATTTTCTTTCCCCATTGGTTTGGAATTCTGGATGTAAACTTTGTTGTTGTAATTGCTATTTAGCGTTAGTAAAGATTTAGTCTTTATTCCCCGAAACTAGTGGACTTCATAGTTCTTTACCATTTTGTTTGATCCCTGTACGTTTATTAGAATAGTGACCATGTTTTTTCGTTTGTTTAAGAGTAATGAGTAAGCTACAGACTGTTTAAAAGAAATATTTGGTGCCAAACCTCTCATGTTGATGATGTTGCGTTTTCCAGTAGGCTTCCAGTAGGCTAGTAAGATGGAGTATTAGAATTTTTTCTCTTTTCTTTCTTCTTAGTTACTTAGAAATTTGTTAACTTTTTTTTTTTTTCAAATTGACTAGGACTACATATAAGTTTGTTTTTTCCAAATCTGTATTGCCATGGGATTGTATTCTCTAGATATATTTTGGGGATAAAACTCGTTGGATAGGCGTCTATTACGGGAAATTCTTTGGCTTCCTACTTTTTCTAGTCTCTCAACTTGATGCCCTCCTACGTGTTTGATGTATATTCGTCTTGAATCAAATCCTAATCCTTACTTTTTTTTTCTTTTCTATGCATGAACCTCCCCACGATGAGTCAAAATGGACTCCCCTTTTACATTTCCTTCGAGTCGAATTCAAAAAGGGAATCAGTGATTTTGTTCCCCGTGAATATCCTTACCAGTTATTTTCTTCTTATTTTATGCTTTGTTTCCTTATTTGCTCTTTCAAAAGACACTTGTTAAAGCTTAAAAACACTAAGGGTATGGGCTATAATCAGTACAAGGACCAAACAATACTTGTGTCCCTCTGAAAATGCTGAAAACTACCTTACCCGAAGAGTGATTATGCTTCAAAGGATAGGTCTTTTGCTTGGATCAGTGATTTTGTTTTTTTTTAAACCATTACTCATTCCCTTTTCTTCTCTCTGATCATTGAGAAGCTAAGGTCATATTGAACCTTAGTCAAGGATCAATGATCCCTCTAATGTTGGAACCTCTTGGTTTTCAAGTTTATTTAGTCCTTACGTTGCACCTGTGTTTGAGTCTGTTGTTTCCCTCATCTCTTTGAATGTATTGAATTGTTTCAGGTTTATTAGGAAGAGGGAGCGGTAGTCTAATCATTCACATCTTTGCTGCTATTTTAGTGAATATCTTTACAGCATTTGAAATGCAAAATGTTTGTTTAACTTGATAAGAATCGCTGAGATTTCTTGTATTGTTTTGTCCGTCTTACTAGTTTGAGTTTCCCCAAATTACTATATGTTTCTTTTTTTTTCCAATTATCATAACCCATTGTTTCTTATTCCTTTGTGCATAAGAATGTCTTCATGTTATCATATGATTTATTGGTCTGTTAATTATAAATTTTAGAACATGTATTAATTTTCATCTTTTCTTTTATGGCATGTAACAATTATCTGAGTCCAATGGACTCCCTCCCTTTGCATATCCTAATGGGCCAACGAGGCCCAATGTCGCCGAGTCGAAACCTCAAGACCCAAAAATGGGTAAAAGTTGAAGTTAAAGAAATATGTAGCTACGAGCAACATAAGGAAGCTAATATACAAGGTTGAAGACAAGGCGAAAAAAATTGAAATAGGCTAAAAGCCTATGAAAATTAAGGATTAAAGCCGGACAGGTCCAAACGGGTTCAAAACCCGTTTCTCTCAACTTCCCTACTTTTATTTATTTATTTATTTGTAATTCATGTTTGGATTTATTTGTATGTAATTAACTCTTAAATTTGGTTAAAATCTAGATAAATCCCCTTTTGAGTTATTATTTTGTTCTATCTTTTATATTTTCCTTTAATTACCATTTATCGCATAGTCTAATATTTTGAGTTAATAAGATGATATCTTTATTTTTTATTATTTTTGGAACAAGTCTTTAACTAATCAAGAGATGGCATTTATTTTGTTTACGTGATTAAGTAATCCATATAAATTAAGGTGGCTTTTTCTCGAAAATTCAAAAGATTAAATCTTTTCTTTGGAAGAAAATCCAAGTTTTTTTTATCACTAATTAATTACTTCAGAATTTATCAAAGTTCGGTATTGCTTTAAAACTCAATTCCAAAGGTGCTATTTCTAATAAATTGCTCCTTTCAAGTTAAAATTGGTCCTTCCTTTGTTAAGGATGCAAATCTTTTTCCCTTAAGTCTAAAGTTAGGTTTATTTACACCGATTCTTCCCTAATTTAGGTAAATTACTTTTCATGTCAATAGAATAATTGCCATATTTGCAAATGATTTTAAGATGTTACAAAATTAGCCATGTTTGCAAAATTAGTCAAATCAGTCAAACTTTCTTTTGGTCAACCGCTTTGGCGGACGCTTCTTGAGTGCCTTAAAAACCTTCTCAAGGCGTTACCAGAATCCTTACCCATTTTCTCTAATTTTAAAGAGTTGTTTCTGTTTTCAAGTCTTTAAAATTCTTTAATTTTTCTTGATATTTTCTATAAAAATCAAGTGGCGACTCTGTATTTTCTCAAATTATTTTGAAATTTTCTTTAAAGTTTTGAAATAGTTTGAAAAGTCAAAACCAATGTTTTCCAAACCCTTCGACTATATAAAAAGGGGATAAACCAATTGATACAATCAAATATGAGAGATTAATGTATATACATATAGCCACAACATTATTGGAAGCTTAAGAACACAACATTATTGGGACCTTTGGAGCATGTCCATAATTATGCAACTCATGCACAACCATGACTAATGAATGAAGAATATGTGACTTAACAACAGACAACATTATTGGAACCATTAGACGCAACTCAATGAACAAGAGGTATGTGTATAACCACTATTGGCACTTTGGAGCATAACCTTTTTGGGCTTTTTGGAACATTGACCAACGAATATGAGACATACAATTCCCAATTGATCAATAGGTAGGAAATATGTGATAATAACCAGTGCTAACCGGATATAGAATACCTTAGCACATTTCGGGATGGTACAAACATAATGTCAATGTGAATACTATTTGCCGCAGAAAGATACGGACAGAGTAACCTTACATAACTTGTATTCTCAATACGAATATACAACTTTAGATGCGTATACAATAGTACCATTCCTTCCTTATATTTCACTCTACAACACAAATACATAACGAAATTTACATTAACCACCAATTACCTTTCAAATGCACATAACATCAATGAGTTACATGTTTGCTTTTAAACATGTCATTTCCCCTTGACAAAACCATTGATGAAATTATTATTCCAAAATCCCATAATAGTCCCAACATTGACCAATACATGATAATCAATACATTTCACCACAACACATCTCCTTTACACTTTCTTATCCATATCACTTCACAAATAATCCATCAAATTACCTTAATACACCTCATAGTACATATCGGCCAAAATCCCCCAATTTACACTTATAGAAAAATAACAAGTTTAATAACAAAATAACACCATACATGTTAATATTTTATCCATACCATGCTCTTTCATCAAGACATCAATTCCCTTTTCAAGTTCAAATCACAAAGATGGCACATCTTTCACCAAAAGCAAAAATACACTATTCACCACCTTGCAACACAACTATCATAATATACATAATCTCCCATGCATATAATATGTTAATCCATGAGAATAAATACTTACCAAGGCTTGGAATAGGATGATATTTACCAAAGAGTCCCAAAGGAAATATTTGCTTTAGGGTTTGGAACTAGAGAAATGTTTGAGAAAATGTCTAAAAAGGCATAAGATTTTCAAATGAACCAAAGATCAGCCCTTTTTCCCTTTATATAGGCCCTTAATTTTAATCCTTATCCACTCTTGGCATTTAATGTGGTATTCTAGAATGTCAATGCAAGAATGGGTCATTTGACCCATTTTTGGGCCATGCTTTCTTTTCATTTTTGGGTCCTTTTTGGGCCCAATTCACTTTACCCAGTAAAATCAATAATTTCTCGTGTTTAAATCATCTCATACGTGTTAAAACAATATTCCCACTCACGCTATTCATATCCGTAGCCTCAACCCCAAAAACAAGTGATTCTAGCCACGTATGACCTTTTTGACCAAAAGGGTATAATCTTCATTTTGACGCTAAATTCGTTCTCGAGTAATTTTATCATATCAATATAATAATTTACTCATTTCATGTATATGCTTATGGTTGTAGAAGAAACGTGGCAAAAATCGGCTCCATACGTCCTCGGATACCCTTGGGACTTAGAAATTTCCAACTTTAGAAAATGTGGAAAAACCAGCATGGCACGCCCTTGGGCGCGCCAACTTGCTGCTCTGGAATAAAAATTTTAGCCTAGAGCAGCGTGGCATGCCTTCTTGCACGCCCCACACTTAGATTTTTCGAAAATTTCATTTTTTGACTTTTCTTCGCGGGTTTGGTTAGATACTTCAAGTCCCATTCTTTAACTTAATTCTTAACCTTAATATACTTTGTTTAGAGGTACTCTTAGCCTCGTTTTGAACCCACAACTGCTCCACGAAACTCACAAAACACCTCGTACGAAGGGCTAATTATATGTACGAGGCCAAATTTCAATTTTCTCCTCATTAACCTTACCAATTACGTACTTATAACTCTCGACACCTAAGTAAACATTATTTAATATTGTCAAGTAGGGTTGGGAAGGTACGGGGTGTTACAATTATAAACATGAGGTAATGAATCATTAGGTCCCAAAATTTGAGATGTTCAATGAAACAAAAAAAATACAGCCGATTTAAGATGTTATTGTGATCAAATAGCTGAGGTAGGTAAGAACAAAGCATTTTTTATGAGACTTTTTAGTCGTAGCCAAAGTGATGAAGCATTGGACTGGTCCACCTTGTAAGAATTAAAGAAGAGGCCTCATTGGAGATCTTTGGATAAAGACTTTGTTGAAAGGTTATATTACAATATGGAAGAAGCACTAAATTGATACTCTTTGAATTGGATCAAGAAGAAAACTGACAAGAACTTTCAGGAATATGCCTATCACTGGAGAAAGGAAGCTGCTAAGGGTCAGCCTTCCATGACTGAGGAAGTAATGGTAGTAATATTCTCCTGTACTCTAGAAGGAGAGTTGTGTACAATGATGATATTGGAAGTCCATGTAACATTTACAGATTTGTTAAGATCGGAGAATAAGTTCAAGAAGGCATGCAAATGGGTAAGATTAATAAAACTCTGACCCTACAGAACCCCCAACCTATCTTTTATGCCAACCCTAATAACAATCTCCACAACCAAATATACCACAATAACAAGCTCCACAACAAAATTACCAACCACAATACCAAGCTCCACAACCAAAGTACCAACCACAATACAAAGCTCCACAGCCAAATTACCAATCACAAAATCAAGCTCCACAACTAAATTACCAATTCAATGTCCAAACTACTCTCCTAAACCATCAGCCTAACATCCAAGTACTATATAACTACTATTATGTACCGCCTCTCTTTAACCAAAACAAATTCAACCCACCCCATTAAAAATTTGGAGAGGAAACCTCTCAGGATTTTTACTACTCTGGCCAAATGTCAAACACAACTGGACTGATTCAAAGAGTTGATCCGAAATCTATCAACTTGAATGCAAAACCTTATATACCTGACAAACACTGTGCTTACCATTCAGGAGGTACTGGGCATACCATCAAGAATTGTATCAATCTAAAGCACAAGATTTAAGACTTAACTAACCATAACGTCATTATTCTTCAAGTGCCAGCTGCAAATGTCAATAGTAATCTGCTGTTAAATCATGGGGGAGTAACCATTAATATGATTGAAATAGATGAAAATTTGTGTGTAAACAAGGCAATAGTTCAATCCAACGCCAATAATCTTGAGGGATTTGTAACCTCTCTAAGCATAAGGCCTGGGTTCATAGAGATGACCAATACGCCTAAATTACACCTCTTTTAGAAGTATAAAGTGGTCGTTGTCAAATATATAATACAACAAGGTTGGGGTTGAATCCCACAGAGAATAAGGTACAAACCAATACGTATGATGTTAACTAGACTTCTAGTCAATTACTCCCTTTAAGGGGGTTTGTTAACGAAGTTCGTTAATAGTTTGGAATTGCGTTAAGTAACAAATATTAGAATATCAGAGATTGTATTCAAGTATAAAAATGAATTAGGTATGTGATCACCATGACATCATAACAACACCGGGTCATTAATAATAGTAAATTCTCCTAGGGCAAAGCATGCAGGGCTATTGATTTCTTCGCCATTTCTAAATGTTTCTCAACCTATTTACAAGAGTTTCACTGAAATTCTCACGAACTACTAGTGATGATATTACAAAACTCAATAATTACCCTAAGTTGGCTAATCTTTCTCCAACAATACCCATTAGATAGAAATTGGACATTTCAAATCCCCATTCTTCAATCTATTCCTTATTTTAACCCCTTTCTCAAGCATGTTAACCCTAAGACATGTATTAATGTTTGCAACCATTAGAGATCATTTAAAACAAAAAATTCTAGAATACACACTTAAGCACTACTCGAAGTTATATCGTTAAACAACCCAAAATATGTTAATACCTCATGGATCCCACAACCCTAGTTCTGGGGTTTTAGCCACTCAAAACTTTGAAAGAAAATACAATAATAGAAATGATATACAATAATAGAAATGATAGATGAAGATTACCATTGCAATAGATGAATTTAATAACCAAATCATCTTTCAAAACCAAAAAATATTCTAAAATCCCAAGAGAATTACAAGAACAAAAAGTATATTTTTCTCTATAGTGTAAGATGCTCAAAACCCCCTAATAATAGCTATTTATAGTACAGGGAAATTTGTAATTCAAATAAAACTTAAAGTTGCTTGCCTTGCATGTGATGTCAAGGTTGACGTCTTGTCACCTGGGCCGTCACTTGGCTCCAATTTAAGCTGGGTTCTTTTTAGAACTGAAGCCATAGTGGATGGTTCATCAACTAGTTGGTGGCTCGTAACTTTGACCATCAACTCAGTTTCTGTTACATGCCAATTTGTTAAGGCCAAATGAGATAGTTGGCGGGCCGTCACAAGTTTGATGTCTCATCAACTAGGCCATCAGTCCTCCCTTATAGCTTAATTTCTCCTATTCGCTACCTTGTCACCTTTTTCTACACACTAAAAATAAAAATAATTAAATATAACAAGAGTTGCTTGAGAACTTACAATTATTCATAGTCAAAAGCATTAAATATGTCATCAAACTATCAAAATTTCAACACCCTCAACTTAGAATGTTTGCTTATCCTCAAGCAACTAAAAAACCTCACAATGTCTAAGCAACAAGAGTTTAAGGAATACTATGGCTTCTATACACACCCTCATCACCTATAAATAGAACTAACATGCATGAACTATTAATCAAACTAACCAATAAGGATCTATGAGTGACATTATGATATGAAAAGATAACATCGCATACACATATAGTAGCAAATCAAATAATCAATAGTTAACAACGTTATCCACATACCTTCACCATAAAGAAGTCCCACACACAAAAGATTGAATTAATTTAGGACTGAAATCAAATCTCTCACTCTCAAAATAAAGTTCAAGCAATGCGCAGACAATATCATAGGCTTGCCCTCATTTTCTATGTTTCGGCTTCTACACAGTTAGACAAGGATCACTCTAGAATCTTTTTGGCTTGTAACGTAGGCTTGTGGGTAGCTATGGTACATTAGGGATTTGTGACTAAACCCTCCTTGGAACTACACTATTTTTGCTCTACTTAAGACCAGCCCTATTTGCATTCTTCTTTATTTATTCACTTTTTGATTCCACTACGGGTGCGTTTCTTTTCCAAACTTTCTTTCTTTTATTGTTTTTGTTTATTAAGACTTCTCTTTTCTTTTTCACACAAACCACACCTACATCTCTCATTTATCATCAATCTCTTCTTTTTATATGCCATTCATTCTTTTCACTTTTCAAACAAGGCCACCCTCAAGTTTTGCGATTTGCCTGAGTTGAGGCACATAATGTCCTAAATTAAACCAGGGCAAAAATAGAGGTTCCAGGGAGCCTCTATAGTAGCCACCCTCAACTTAGGTTTTCTGCCAGAGTTGAGGTGCACAATATCTAAGAAGGGACCAAGGTCAAGATAGGGGTTTTAAGAAATATGCAGAAGGTGAATTGGCTAATGAATAAAAAGGGTCAAATAGGCGCAAACATTGGAAACAAGGGATACATCATTACCATTTGGATTGTTATTTGGATTGGGTGGACTAACATCAAACAAGGCTTACGATTATTTCCTAATCTTCTATTCAAAAACTTATGTAAGACCAACCGGGCAAGTTTGAATTGTATTCACTGAACAAGAACTAAAAAAACACAACTCACACATAATTGGGATGGAATAGAACAATCAACCACTAACTATCATATTCATACTCAAGCTTAAGAAATATTTACCATATTTATATACATCTAATATCATGCACAAATCCAATTTAGTCAATGTATTAAAGCAGAAACACACATATTACACATAATATTTAGGGGTCCTTATTTTTCAATTTCTTCACAAACGACTACCATAAGTTTCCTAAACCTCTTTTCATTTATACAAAACAACATATAAAAACTGAAAATAACCTAAAAATGCAGGTTTTACTAGATAGCACATGAGGGGAAAAAACACAACAACAAAAACCTTCATGTGATCATAAGTACCCCCATCTCCATAAAAAAGGTATACGTTGTCCTTAATACATCAATAATGTAATAATAAAGCTCTAGAGGGAGAACGTACCTATGGTTCCCTAGGCGCTAGTGTCATGTGACATAGAGTAAGTTACAACATCATTAGTAGTGGCACCAGGGATGACCATTGCACTCAATTTATTAGGTGGTGGAGTAGAAGACTACACAGTTAATTCAGGACCACCAGTTGGTGAGATAGTAGAGGAGGCTCCCACAGCTCGAGCCCCAAAATTTCTTCTTTATTTTCTCGATCCTCTAATTCTCTCTTCCTATCTTCATTGAGATCTCACTTCTCTTTCTTCTTCCTTCTTTTCTCAGACTTTTTAGATCATCTTTGTCTTTTCTTTTTCTCTTACCGTTGCCCTTGTCTTTTTAAGGTTTTCCCATCAAATCATATAAGGTTTCCTCTTTCACCTCCTCTAACTCATCATTATCCATAGTAGGGAACACCAAGGCAGGTCTATATTATAATATTGTAATTTTAACTCAGGCCTTTTCATAACTTTGCAATTTTCCAACTTTTTAGTCACTTAAGATGGAATTATCATCTAGTTTCCTTTGATTCGAGGTGTATCTTCTGTTAAATTACTCGTTTGTATAGGTGATCGATGAATTTAAGGTCGAGCTAACCATATGAGTCAAATAAAAATTAAAATGGAAGTAAAAGAGCTTAAAATGACCTATGAGATAATAGAAGCTCACCTGCGCATGCAGGTGAGGAGGTATGTACGCAGGTGAGCAAGGGAATGTCAAAATAGCAAGCTATAAGCCCACCTGTTCCCATGACCAGCACACACAGGTGGCCATCTGCGCTGGCAGGTACGCCAGCAGATGAACCACGCGGTGGCATTTTCATTATTATCAAGAAAATGAATTTTGAGCTCTCAAAGGGATTTTTCATATATGTAACTCCATCTTTGTAACTTTTCAGCTTTAGAAACATTGAATTGAAACACTAAGAGTGAAATTCGTTACTTTCTTATGCTTCCCAGTGAATTTGGATTTCATTTTTTGTGATTATCTTGGATTTGTGTAGCTAGTTTCTTAACATGGGGTTATGCTTGATTAAGTAGTGATAATTGCTTGGGTGTTGTTTATTTGTCTTCCTAGTTTGTTAATTGTTACGGGTTTTAGTTCAACTCCATGTTCTTAACCTATAATTAGAGGTTTCAAACTCTAGTTACCCTAGAACCCTTATCATCCTTGACAAAGAGGGTAAGGGTGAGGAGTAGCAGTTAACAATAACTTGCTATTTATCATTTAATAGTGTCTCTTAGACATAAGCATGCTAATTGAGGTATGATATTGGTTATATAGCTATACGTTTGAGGTATTCAAAAGAACGCACTTGTGATATTTTAGTGTTTGATTGAAAGATTAACCCAAAATACCCATAATCTAACCTACCCATAGCTATTAATTGAATCTAAGCAAATACTCAATTACCCACGCATGTACTCACTCTCAAGATAGCATAACCCCAAGCCCTTCATAGATTTGATTACAATTGTCTATAGTTTAAATTTTGCATCTGAAGTTACAACTAATATTGTTGATTACGAATTGTTGAAAACAAACCCGCCATTTACTTTTTCATATTATTTTCATAGCATTACGAGCAAGCATTAGTTTCTTTTGACACTTAGAAGTGAACTTATCACATTCATTCGTCGTGGATTCGACCCCGACTCTAAGTTGGGTAATTATATTAACAACATTCGCTTTTACTTTCAAGGTATAATTTGAGCGTTATCAAAAATGGCGACGCTGCTGGGTGATAACGGAAAAAATATGAAAAGACAAAATAACACAAAAATAAAGGAAAGGATAGAAATGAAATTGTAAAAAGTAAAGATAGATTGATATATAGACACAAAAAGATATGAGAAAGGAAAATCAAAGAATGTATCAAATCCTAAGACCTCCCTTTCAAATACCCACAAACACCTACCTCTTATGAAGATCGAGAGGGAATCATATCTCCCAATCATCCAACTTTTCTAACAAGTGTTCATTAAAAGCCTATCCAATCTCTCATACTCTCAAGTGTATATTTCATCAAATATCATCTAAAAACTAAGGAATAAAGGAATGAACTAATATTTATAGCCTTGGGCCTTTTATTACATTTATATGCCCAGAAGTGACCCATTTAATCAAAAATAGCCCAACTACTGCGTGGACTTAACTGCCCACGCAGATAGTGACCTACTAGCGCAGGTCAGGGTGCCGATGTCCACTATTCCACCATATTCCCATGTATTTGCTGACCTAAGGGAGCAGGTGAGCTTTCAGGCAGTTCCAGATCATTATTTAGCTCCTTTTTGCCTCCTAACGACCTCTCCAATGGCTCCCTTGACTCGAATCTATCCTCCACATGTGGTATTGCTCTATTTGGAGCTCAAAATGGACCCTCCACACATGTATTTTTTTCCTTAAGATCTTTGTGGTTTGTATCCCATATTGTTTCCCTTGAAATATAAGACAAGAAAGGTTGACGACGGTTTGGCTTGTACCATCTTCCCTCTCTTGAAAAGGATTCGACCCCGAATCCAAATCTTGCAAAACTATAGGGAAAAAAATCAACAACAATATCCTCATGGCATGAGGATTAGCATTATCAAAATCAATCCTATCAACATACCAAGGTTTCACACACTTAACATATAATCAAGGATCCTTTGTGTTTGACATGAAAAGTTCATTGAAAAGGATCCTACCTCTAAATAAAACAATATAAAAACTAGCATGGAAATCATCATAAGCAAAGAGGTAGTAGACAAAGGAATCAAGCATAAAATTCCTATAGAAGGTGTTGGTATATATAAGAATGCCATTAGGCTCAAGAGATTTATCAGACAATTCACTAAAGGATGGATTCAAAGAGTTTAAGGACACAATACTCTTCCCTTCAAAGTAATTCATACTCACATAATATGTTGATTCAACGTGAGCAGGAAAATCATCATATGCAAAAAGGTAATAAAGAAAGGTATCACACAAATGGAATTCATCCAATGTGTTTTCAAGACAAGACTCACTCTCAGACCTAGAAGTAATAAAACCTTGGTCAAGAATTGAAACACACAATGATGAATTCTTTTGGGTCTTTTAATTGCTCCCCTTCTTTAAGGAACATTCATCTTTGTTGGAAATTTTTCCCTTACACAACTTTAGTCCATCAAGTGGAGTAGAAATCCTCAAGAAAGATTGTCCATCATAGGGAATAGTACCAATAATTCAAACCAAACCTTGCTCGTTGTCTTGAGTAAGCACCAAGTTGGGTGTATGAAAACTACCACATTCCAAATGGTTACTGTGGTTAAATGGAAGAAGTATCCATGAACATGGCTTAATGCAATACCCATTTTCCCCAAGGGTGCCAATATCACAAGAAAATATACTCTCCACACAACCATAGGCAATATCATAAGAAAATAGAGGGTAAAGAAAGGTGGCATGCAAATTAATTTCATCTAAGGTGTCATCAAGGGCATGATCTATACAATTCTCAAGAACATTATCAAGAGTATGCTTGAGAATTGTAACACTCAAAGAAGAAAAAATAATTGGAAAACAAAGATCACCTTCCATTTCTTCACAATCCTTCCCCATAAGAGTACTCTCATCTTTCAAGACGAGATTCTCATCTTTAGGAGGAATGTTATCACAACATAGTGGGTTGTTATATAGAGTATAGCACTCAAGAAGAGCAACATCATTAACATTATCTACACCACTAGGTAGTTTACAAGGAGTGATTTCATCATCTTCAAACAAGATATTGTACTTAAAAAGAGAAGGATCAATCCAAAAAGGAGAATTAGAACAAGTAAGTTCACTCTCAAAAAGATAATTATCAAGTTTTGAAGAAGTTTCAAATACATGATCATCCCTATGAGCCAAGTAAGTAATAGGATTTTCATTTAAAGGCAAGCTCAAAGGTTCACTCCTATTCAAATCATTAACATCATAAACTTCATCACTAGCTTGGGGTTCACAAATCACATCACAAACACCCTCATAAAGTGGACTTTATTCACACATAAGTTGATCTATACCATTTTCACAAGACAATGTACTATCATTCAACATCAAGGCTTCAACACTAGGCAGACTCAAATTGATCTTACAAGAAGAGTCAATTCGGTCATCAATAGGATCAACTAGTGTATCCACACTCTCAACATGTACATTATCAACACGAGTCAAAGAATCATTAGGCTCACACACAGATAAGCCATTGCTTGAGTATTAATCTGTGTTAAAATGTCTCTTAAGGAGTGTGAAACGGTGGTTAAAGTTGGTGGTGTGTTGTTACTAGATTTTGTTGACCATGACCTTTTTTTAATTAATTTAAATGTGTTGGACTCTTAGGTGAAGTCTGAGTGTCCCTATTGATAAAAATGCATGAATTGTCCAGTGATAGATCGAGTGACGTCATTCTTAAGGGAAAATTGTTGTTTTTGTTAATGTGACGGTCATGAGCTAAGTATTTGAGACAATACTAAGTGTGTAGAGTGTGTTCATGTTCAATATAATGGTGTTAATTCTACGTGTGTGTTTTATTGGCTTGTTGGGTGATATCTGGGATTTGACATGCTTGGCACTTGTTATGTGTCTGTGAGAACACTAGACGAGAGGGGTATAATACCCTTAAAACTTGTCTAGCGTCCTCATGGAACACACACCTTGTATCAAACATCTCAAAACCTGAGTATTGGGGAAAAGATGTGATTTTTTTCCTTAAGTTGAATCTGGGTCGCCCATAACAGGCACCTACAGCTGCATTTGAGGCACCTGCATGCACAGGTGACCTGTACAAGTTAAGGCAGTGTGCCTACCCAGGCTGCCTTAGTGTCGGTTGTTCGTTCTTTAATTTTGGTTACACGTATTGCTCCCATATGCTTTCATATATAATTTTACCTTGTATTCACCTCATCCAGCATAGTTTTCTCTTCTTTTACCATATATAAAAAATCCAAAAACATGTTTTACCTTCTAGTTATTTTTGGTTGTTTCTTTTGTTCTTTTTTAGAAATGATTTGGAGAAAACTAATGCCACTAGATGCAAAGATGTACACCAATAAGGATAAGGGCAATGCCATTGCAACCACATCCAAGAAAAAGGCATCGATTCAATAAGAGGCAACTATATCCCCCATAATCCAAAATACCGTTGATCTTTCTAAGGGCTTGGCCAAGGAGGTAGACAAAATTAGGTTTGGACTTGAAGGGATATGTGACTTGTATGATGATTAGGTTGACACCTGCGATTTCAAACCAAAAAAGGTATTTAGCTTGAGAGGAGTACACAATAACTTCCCTAATATGATGCGGGAAGTTCACAAATGTGTGTGGGATTTCTTCACCGATCTTAATACCTCACCACATACTATCACTTGCTATCCAGAGCTTGTTAGGGAGTTCTGGACTTCCTACACTATCTGACACAAACAAAACAAATATAAGCAATCGGTAGTGGAACAACCTTGTTTACCAAGTATTCCTGTGAGAGGGGTCTAGGTTCCTTGTTCAATGGTAGACATCAACAAATTTTACTTTGATGGTACTTTAAAGTGCAACACCAAATAAAGAGAATGAATTAAAGATGGGTGCTCTTAATTCCCTTGGCTTGCCCTAATCATTGCAATAGGCCTTTCTCCATGGGACAATGGTGTAGGACAAATCAAAAGAAGAGATTTTTTTGGTGAATCCAAGCATTGGCTTGGCTTTATGGATAGTCAGATGCTTCCTTCACCTATAATACGGATGTCATTATTGACCAGGCTATCCTTACGGGTTGCATTATGAGTAGTATATGTATCAATGTGGGTGAGGTAATTGTGCTTGCCAATCTGGGATGTTGTTGCCTTTTCCTGTTCTTATATCCAATCTATGCTTTGCTTGAAAAGTCCATTTCTTTCCCAAGATTGACCAGAAGGTACAATATACTGGGGTTATTGCTATTACTACTAGACAAGATGATAATAATTTGGTAGGAAAGAAAAGGAAGATTTCTAATGTCTCTGGTTTGTCTTTGGGTGAGATAACTATTCTCGAGGGCACTGATACCTCTTCTGTGACTTCACTTTTATCAGATGCTCCCTTGATTTCTAGTGGAACTATTCTAGTGATTAACCCACCTTATTCACTGCCTCCTCTGAACACCATACCAACTACTCAGCCTCCACAATCTTCTACAGTTACGTTTTCTAAGATTGCATCCATGACCTTGGAAAACAATAGTACTTTAGCATGGTTGGTTGTAGACATTCCACAGTTTATTCAGCTAGCCATTGATAGGATTCTTAAGCCTCTTTGGTCTCAAATGAGCGATTATGAGTGGTAATTGGCTGCGATTGAGGCGAGAAGAGAGAGTGAGACAGTTACCACTCTCTTGGTTTATCTTGATAGCCTTTGCTCGGAGTTTTATTACATACAACCCTTATTTACTTTAGATAATGTTGACTTTCCTTGAGGTTGCTACTGGCCTGGTTCTACCATTTGCTGATTTGTTTGGGCATAGCACCGTAGGAGATAAGGAAGGGAATGACTTTGGTACAGGGATTACCGTGGCCCAGTAAATTAGACTTGCTACCCAATTATCAGTAGATGATCATCATACCAATATGGTGGGTGCTAGTACTAGTTCACAGCCTCTCAGAGCCCAACATGATAGTTCAGTGCAACTACAAGATCCCAGTCTGAGAAAGCTCCTCGTGGTATAGTTGATGAGCATTTACAAACTACCTATAATGTGGGTCCACACACCAAGTTTTATTCAAGGATTCCTTATCTCTCTCTCCTATTATTCTCTCTTGTTGCATTGGGGATAATTCAAAGTTCATTAGTTGGGGGATGGAATATTTTATTTGATGGTCTGCAATATTATTTTGTTGATACAGTTACATGATGTTATTCAGATATAGACCTTGTCAGGCCCACTTTATGATGTTCATTTGAACATTTCCCTTGTCGGTCCTACTTTGTGATACTTTTAATATTACTCTTGTCGGGTTTGTGCTTTGATGGATATGCTTTTAGCCCTTGCCAGGCCCATGTTATGCGCTTATTATTATTCGAGACCAATATGCATTTTTATTGTGTTGATTTTTGTTTGGGTGATGTCAATGGTGGACATGTGCATAGTTCTATTTACCTTGTGTATATACACGTCAAATAAACTCTAAGGGTTTCTTTGAAACTCAGTTCTTTCCCAAGGAGCATTTTTTTTGTTATTTGGTTTTCTTTGTCGAACCAAGTGGTACTCCCCCATGATATATTGATAGGGCTACATTCCTAGGGGAAACACCCATTTTTTTGAGTTAGAGTCAAGTGGTAGTTAACAAAGTTCTAGAGGTACCCTCCAAAATTTGCCATTGGCAAGCAAAGAGATTTTTGTAAAGCAAAATATTTTTTTAAAATGATTTTTTAAAAGCATAATGGTTTTTGAAAAGAAAAAAGCAAAGAGGTTTCAATATTTCTTTTGAGTCGTGACCTTTAAATTCAATTTTCGGCTCTTTCTTCACAAAAGAATAGTTTTTAACTCGGAGTAGTTTGTCAAGTTCATTTTCTCAAATTGATTGGAAGACTAGCTTTCTATTATACGAAGTGTGGTGCCTTGTGTGGTGAGGTTTTTGATCAATTCTTATGCATTCATTGCAGTCTAGAACTTGCCCAGGTGTATTCAAGGAAAAATCCTAGACCACACTTGGTTTGGAGGATGACCTGAGGCTATTTTTCAACAATCACATGGCCTAAATCCCACCATAACGTTGTTACCTAGTTAACCCATTTGAACCTCTTCCCATTTTCCCTTTTCTTTGTGATGACCATACTATGACACCCTAACCTTTTCTTTAAAACCCCTCTTTTGGAACCCAACCTCCTTGAATTCGTTGCATGGTTCTAATATAGGCCAATGTAGGCAAAAGCCTAAGTTTAGGGGGTGCATTATTGTGAGAATGACAAAAGTAGGCTCAAAGCCTAAGTTTTGGGGGAAGGAGAGTTGCAAGATTGTTTATGAGAGGTGTATGCTTGGTTGTCTCAACAAATGCTTCATAATAGAAGCGATGAGGCAGAAAACAAAAGCAAAGAGCCTAGCTTTTATAAAGTGATTTGAAAAAGTGGAAAAGCTTAAGAAAATGGGGCATAAATAGCTAATGAGTAGAAAATCTCTTAAAAAGAACTGAAGAATTGAATGAATAGGGAGGCTCATAAATGTTTCTAGCAAAAGTATGTGAGAAATTTAGGGATAAAAAAATAAAAGAAAAGAGGGTGAATAAGGTGGAGAACTTGGAAGAATTGGGCCTAAGAAATGTTAAAGTGATTGCGTTTAGGGAGGTTTCGAGTTACTTGATCGATAAATGCTTTACTTAATCATAATCTTCATCAACGTCCGCAAGTCCTTGGTGATTCGAAACCTTGTAGTTCTACATTAGTAGCGAATGACACAAAGGGAAAACCTATGGTTCTACTTATGTACTTGAATTTCATCATGAGAGTAAGTGAAAATTCTTTCTATCTGTATGCTCCTTGTGAATTGCATTATCCGATGTGAGTAAAGAAAACTCTTACATATGAGTGGCATATACACCTTAAAGTGGAGATTTATGCCTCACTTTTAATTAGGGGAAATGAGCAAGACAAGCGACAAAGTGAAATTGAGCCAATATTTGAAAGTCTTGTGTCAAGCCTTGAGAAGCATCTTGATTTGAAACTTTTACTTGTTGAAATCCTATACCTTTGAAACAAAAAGATTTGCATCTTGAAAGGAGAAGTGTTAATTGTTTGTTTGCCATTACTTATTGGAAGAACCGGTCAATCTTTGTGGTTTTGATTGTTTAGTGTAGTAGGTTGTGTTTGTTTTGGAGTCATGACTATCATTTTAATAGGAAGATCCTTGATTGCTTGAGGGAAAGCAATAGTTTAAGTTTGGGGGTTGATAAGTTGTCAATTTATCAACTTTTTAGTCGCTTAATCTTTAATTATCATCTAGTTTCCTATGATTTGAGGTGTATCTCATGTTAAATTACTCGTTTGTGTCAGTAATCGATGAATTTGAGGTCGAGTTAACCATACGAGTCAAATGGAATGCAAAATAAAAGTAAAGGAGCTTAAAATGACCCATAGGATGATGGAAGCTCACCTACGCACACAGATGTGGAGATGCGCATACAGGTGAGCAAGGGCATGTAAAAATAGCAAGCTATAAGCCCACCTATGCATGCAGGTGGCTACCTGCACTGGAAGGTACTCCAACAGATGAACAATGCGGTCGCATTTTTGTAATTATCAAGAACACAAATGTTGAGCTCTAAAATGCATTTTTAGATCTGAAACTCATCTTTATAACTTTTAATCTTTAGAAACATTGAATTGCAACTCTAAGAGTGAAATTGGATACTTTCTTGTGCTTCCCATTTAATTTGGATTTCATCTCTTATGATTATCTCTGATTTGATGGAAGATTGGAATGAGCATTTTGGTATATTTCCACTCTCTCTCTATGATTAGCTAATTTCTTAACTAGGGGTTATGCTTGAATATGTACTGATAATTGTTTGGGTGTTATTTATTTTTCTTCCTAACTAGTTAATTGTTATGGATTTTACTTCTACTCCATGTCCTTAACCTATAATTAGTGGTTGCAAATTCTAGTTACACTAGAACCCTTATCATCCTTGACAAAGAGGATAGGGGTGAGGAGTAGTAGTTAACAATAATTTGATATTTATCATTTAATAGTGTAGCTTAGGCGTAAGGATGCTAATTGAGGTATTAGATTGGTTATATAGCCACACTTGTGAGGTGTTCAAAAGAAACCACTTGTGATATTTTGGTGTTTGATTAAATGATTAACACCAAAAACTCATAATCTAGCCTACCCACAACTATTAATTGAATCTAGGCAAATACTCAACTACCCACGTATGTACTCACAAGATTGCATATCCCCAAGCCCTTTTCACATTTGAATACAACTATCTATTGTTCAAATTTTGCATGTCAAGTTACGAATAATATTTTTGATTACAAAATGTTGAAAACAAACCCGCCATTTACTTTTTCGTATTATTTTCATAACATTACGAGCAAGCATTAGTTGTTTTTTACACTTAGAGGTGAAGCTATTGCATTCATTCCTTGTGGATTCGACCCAGACTCTAAGTTGGATAATTATATTGACAACTTCCGGTTATACATTCAAGGCATAATTTGAGCATTATTACTTTTTCCAATTCAACTTCAAATTTTTCCAAATCCAATATAGTTATGGCCTTCAATTGTTCATTGAGCCTCTCTTCCATATTATAAATGCATCCATAGAGGCTAGCATAAGGTACTAATACAACTTTGATGGCTTTTTTGACAAAACATTTAAATTATTTTGTGAACAATTTCAGTTGTTCATCCAACATTTTTCCCCTCTTAACCCACTTTTTGAAATTTTGGGGCGTGAATGCATACTCTAAAGTTTGGATTGTAGAAAAAGTATTGTCTATAGACTCAGCAGTAAGGGTAGTGCCTGCAGTGGAGGTAGTTGGTGGAGCTATAGAAATAGCTAGCTGAATACCTGATCCGGAGCTCGAAGCCTCCAAAGTGATAGGGATCCCCAGTGGTCTAAGTATCAAGTCCCAAACTAGTATGTTTTCTCAGTCGTAGCCCAAAACTCCCTTCATCTAGAGATCTCTCAAAGTTATGGGTCTTTATGGCTATAGTCTTAACATTCTTACTTGCCAACACTAGAATCTAAGCCTCCCTGCATAACTAAGTTATGAGGCATGGGAATGGTTTGTATCCTCATCTCATCAGCTATGATCTCTCCAAAATTCAACTTGAAACAAGACATCAAGCTAGCTACCAGCACAACTGGATCTTCTTCCAAAGTCCTGTCCCCTCTAGTAGATATTAATATGAAACACTCTAGTGCCCACCAAAACTAAACTTTAAAAGACAAAGTGGACTTGTAAATCCTTGCACTGTGATTTGTCAACCATTCAGGATCCCCCGCAGTCAACACTTGATCCAACCAAGGACGTTTGTTCGATCTATCAACCATCTTGGGAACAAAATCTGGAGTACTTGTTGGTGGCACAAAATCCTGCCCATGTAGGAATTGATTGATGCGTTGATCTAAAATGTCTACTGCAATCCCTCGAACTATCACTTTGTTCAAGTTGGGATGTTCAGTGACTTTTTGTCCCTTGTTGCCATTCTTTTCTAGAGTGGCAGCGTAGTTCGCATAGAATTCTAGAAACCATGGCAGGTTGATACTTCACAGGAGTTGTACTAGTCCATCCCAACTCGTAGCGATTGAACCATTGTTGAATATCAAGATACTCTGCTAGCTTGGAATAGATAATCTAAACCTGTTTAGCAATAGGTCTCTTGACACTCTGTTTCCCCATTAAGGAAAGACTATTTTGATATAATTTATCCGACCCTTTCACTTGTAATTAAATATTATCTCTGAACCCTGGGTCTTTGCTCTTGATTATATCACCCCATATCATCTTAGGTTCTCTTTCTAGACTCGTGGTAGCATTAGTACCACTCTCATTATCATCTCCGAACTAGCACTTTCATGCTAGATTCATTTCCTGCCGATTCTACTCCCTCATAAGACTTAGGAGCAAGTGTTTGTTTCCTTGCACTCTTTCTAGTCCTATATCATATGGACTCTGTCTCCTCGACCCTATTATCAGGTGAATCGACTAGTTTATGAGTTGAGGTATCCCATCCTAATCTCTTACATGCCCCACCACCTATAGGTTAAAATTTGGGAGGCATTTGTACCTATGGAGGGATAATGTTAACTTTGGAACAATAAAGGAAAACACAAAGAATTTTAAAAATTTACCCTACATATATACAGGCTTGATGACTTGAGGTGATGGCCCGTCATAGCTGTGACATCTCGTAAACCCTCTTTGTCAAGCTTAACAGTTTACAGATCACACGTGATGACCCAAAGTGACGGCCTATCACAGACTTGATGACTCATCAATCATTATCTTTATTCTTAACAGTTAGTTATCCAATTAATGTAGAGTTGATGATTTTAGGTGACGTCTCGTCATAGGCTTGACAACTCATTAATCATTATCATCAACTCAAAATAGTTTGTTTTCTAATTAATTTAGAGTTGATGATTTAGGTGATGACCCGTGACATGGTTGGTGACTCATGACTCTTATTATCAACTCAAACAGAATACACTACATGCATAAGTGAGCAGCCATATTAAAATTTATTGACCCTCCATTATACCATTAAGGTTATGGGATTAGGTGAGGTGTAGGTCTCATGGTATAATGGGTTGTTAAAAATTTCCAATAGGTCGAAGAGTTACTCAGACTTCACCCTTACTAAATTGGTGGGCAATATTATTTTCCCAAGGCTTTGAAGTACCGTTTGGAAATATATTTACCTCTAATTCAACTATTTGATCACTCACCTATGAAAAACAAAAGGAAAATCACGCCATACCTAAAAAAAATGATGAAAAAGAAAGGGAAACTAACATACCTTAGTGATAATTGATTGACACACAAAGAAAGGATCGAATTTTTTTTTTCTGCCCTAATCCTCTTTAAGCAAAGTGTGTATATTTTTTGTGGAGATTGGACTTGGTTGATGATTTATGTGGTGAAGTGGTGGAGGGTAAAATTAAGAGGGAATTATGAAGCTAAAAATATTTGTTAGAAACAATTTCTTCTTTTAACCAAGGCTGGATGGATCGAGTCATTAGGGTTTTGGATCTGGTTAACTTGGGTAGGTTTAGTTACAAAGAGGTCGGGTTGGAATTTAGTGGATTTATTTTATGGGTTGAGAGTTTATTGGGTAGAAGAGGTCAATTCGGTCAAATTTTAAAATAAAAACATACTTACCTAGGCCCAACCTAGTGTGATGGCTCATCACGTGGATGCCGGCTCATTAAAAGTACCATCTTCCTTTAGCAGAATGATGTCATTCAATCCACCTGATGACGATTAGAGATGATGGCCCATAACCTTGTCTACAAGACATCAGTTTGGCCATCAATCTCATCCAGAATCTAATATTTTGTTGTCATCTGTGACGCTTGAGTTGACGAGTCCTTAGGTCGGTATGACTAAGGTACCTTGATTACTTAGACTCATCAAGGTACATAAGTTCCTTCAATTTTACCTCTTCAAGCACTCTAATATACTGCATAACACATTGCTCATTCAATTTGATGCATTCCCCCTTTGGATTTTCTAATTTAACCACTCCAAAGGGGAATACTTGTGTTACTGTGAATAGACCGGACAACTTGGATTTGATTTGAACAACAATACCAAGTCGACTACATTGAATTCTCACTCATTTCTCAATCCTACGATCGTGATACAACTTCATCATCTCTTTGTACAAAGCCTATTTTTCATATGCTTTCGTCCGGAACTCATCCAACTCATTCATCTGCTCAAGTCTCATGTTTGATACATTACTCTAGCTAAGATTTATGTTTTGAGCACCCATAAAGGCTTATGCTCAAGCTCCACTGGCAAATGACATGCCTTGACAAAAACCAACTTATATGGTTACATCCTAAAAGGGGGTTTTGTATGCAGTTTTATATGCCCATAAGGCATCATCAAGCTTTCGAGCCCAGTTTGTTCGATTAGCATTCACTGTTTTGTCAAGAATCATCTTTATCTCTCAATTTGTCACTTCCAGCTAACCACTAGTGTGTGGATGATATAGAGTAGCCACCATATGTTGCTTGACTCCATACTTTGCTAGTAAAGCACTAAACACTTTGTTACATAAATATGACCATCTAACACTGATGATTACCCTCGGAGTACCAAACCTAGAGAAAATATTCTTCTTCAGGAATGTAGCCACACTCTTAGTTTCATTATTTGGTAGTGCCTTTGCTTCCTCCCATTTTGACACATAATCTACCACCGCCAATATGTATTTTTGGTTTAAGGAACTCACAATGGGACCCAAAAAGTCAATACCTCAAATGTCAAATAGTTCAACTTCTATGACTGAGGTCATAGGCTGCTCATGCCTTTGTGAGAAAACTCATTGCCTTTGGCATTGGTCACATGCTTTCACAAACTTTTGTGCATCTTGATGGATTATGGGCCAATAATACCCACATTGCAATGTCTTCTATTCCATGTACACACCATCATGATGTCCCCCTACCGGGGATGAGTGACAAGCTTCCAATATACTCATCATTTTCACTTTAGGAAAACATCTTCATATTAAGTCGTCAGTACAATGCCTGGATAGATATGGCTCATCCTAAAAATATTTTCTCATGTCATGCAAAAATATATTCCTTTGATGAGAGGTTAGATCTTTCGAAATCATATCGCTAAAAAGATAGTTAATAAAATTAGCAAACCAAGGCACAAGATCAAGAGAAGTTGCTAATGCATGCTCGTCTAGAAAAGAGTAATCAATCTCTACCTGGTCTACCACTCTCTTCTCACCTTCAAGTCTAGACAGATGGTCAGCAACTTGGTTTTCACTGCCTTCATGGTCTTAGACTTCAAAGTCCATGGATCCGCCATGGGTTTGCATCTTTCTTTGCCATGAGGTATCTCAAGGCAGAATTATCAGTATGTACTACCACTCTTGAACCAAGCAAGTATGCTTGGAATTTCTAAAAATCATATACCACTAAAAGCACCTCTTGCTCAGTCACTGTGTAATTCTTTTGCATTCCATTCAGTGCTTTGCTTGCATAATAAATAGGGTGAAATATTTTCTCCCCCTTTTGTCCAAAGACAGCACCAAGTGCCACCCCACTTGAATCATACATTACCTTAAAGGGTTGCGATTAATTTGTAGCAACAATAATAGGAGCAGAGGTAAGCTCTTCCTTAAGTCAATGCAATGACTTCAAACAAGCTTCATCGAAAAAGAATGTGACTTCCTTCTCCAACCACCTGCAAAGAGGATTCTCAATTTTGGAGAAATCTTTTATGAACTTGTGATAAAAACCTGCATGACCTAGAAAACTCCGCACCCCATTGACTAAGATTGGTGGAGGAAACTTCCCAATCACTTCAAATTTTTCCCTATCAACTTCAATACCGTTTTCAAAAATTTTGTGCCCCAAAATAATGCCCTCTTTCACTATGAAATGACATTTCTCCCAGTTCAGCACCAAATTTGCTTCCTCTTTCACTACAGGCAATTATTTAAGAAACGAAACATAATAATGCTAATCTAGAGGTAAAGATGAACTACTAGATACTACCAGTAATCTTAGATGTAGTCGCTATACCATAAGCAGCTAGTTATTATACGATAGTAGAGTGAAGAAAGAGATATCCAATATAAAATAGTAGTATGAAGGAAGGAAGTGATATACAAAGAATATCTAGAGAAGAATGAATATACAATGGGGCTATACATGTAACCAAATACAAAGGTACTACTCTGAGGGAGATAGTCTAACATCCCAAGGATCATAGGCAATAATGGAGCTAACTCTAGCATAAAATAGGCTACTAACCGAAACGTGAATAATCATTAGGTAGACAACTAATAATAAATCTCAACATAATGAAGAAGAAAGAAACTTGGAAGCATACCTATAGTCTCGAGTACCAATCCTTAACCAACTTGCCACGAACTATATGATAATATCCAAGCAGTAATATAACCATCTACGCCGAACAAACAATAACCTAACTGGGCCCCCAAAACTCCAGAAGGTACAAATAATAACTCAGGGCCCAAAAGTCCAGAAGGTACAAACAATCACTCAGAAAATGACAAACAAAACCTATAACTATGCAGCCCCCCATAAGACTGATAGATACAAGTGACAAATAATTATACTGTAGATAGGATATGCATATGAAAGAATAAAAGTCATGCAAAGAACCAGTTGATGAAACATAAACAAAGTAATATATCCAACACAAATATATACACCTCCTCCAGCTCAAAAACTTGCAAATACAAGACCTACAACGACTATCCTCCTCCGTCACTATGGATCATGAATGGAGGGGCCCATAGGGGACTCGAGATATGCATATACATGCTTGGTCCCAAAACAGGACTTTCATTAACCATATCCATAATAGTAGCAATAACAAGAACTAAAATCGAATTGAACCAGTGGATAATAACAATAGGCTAGATGATCCATAATTGTATACCAGAACACCCAAATCATAATCATAGTCAGATACCATACTTGAACCAAAACTCAAAGTAAACAACCATAACCAAAAAATTTGATCTCATAAGAAGCCAACCTCAACCATAAATTACTACCATACTAATATTGAGAAGCATGATATAACTAGTTCTAATCCATGGGTCCTAAGCCCATCACTAATCTATTTATTTGGTAAAGTTCAATCTCAGGCAGTCAATTCTTCTAAGGCCAGACTAGTTGCAATTACTAGGTCAAAAAGGTGCGGTGAAAGATCAGTTATTTCCCCTCCCAATGATAATGAAACTAAATAGGCGTGAAATCAAGTCTATGTCAACCCAAACCCAAGGTAATAGCCTAAGGAAGCAGTCATAAGCGAATGTAAGCCTAAAAGAGAGTCATTCAAAGTATACTATATAAAAAGGGTAGTGTAACCCACTACTAGACCCTGATAACTGATCTTAGGTGTGTTTATACTCCTGAGTGTCATTATTTATGTGTATTTAGCTTAGTTTTGAGGATAACTTGGTGTGCTTAATGAAGTTAATAGTGTTCTTTGTGTATTTCTGTGCTAATACATGTCTAATGTGTTTATTTTGAATTTGAAACAATTCAAGAGTCAAAAGGATCAAAATAGAACTTGAAAGAAACAACTAGTGTCGGTAGCTTGAGCTATGCTTGTTCTAGTGTACTTTGATGAGCTCTATTGTGTTGTATGGACTAATGTTTATTATGAGATGTCATAGGATACCATTGGAGGAGCTATGGAAGTTAAATGAAGCTAACAAACAAGCCACATGATGTGGGGAAACAAGGAAGAAGTGCTTGAGGAGAACAGGGCAGAAATCGGATGAACCCTCACGCAAAAGAGGAGGCATGTACCACACCCACCAACGCATGGGAGGGGGCATGCGCCACACCCCCAATGCATGGGATATGGTGTGAGACACAAAACATAGCATGGTTAGACACTAGTTTTGATGTGCAATGGGCATGCGCCACACCCTTCTTGGTGTGCAATGGGCCTCGCGCCTCACCCTTCCCTAAATACGTCCCAAAGATAGTTTTTTCACTTGTTTAAGTTGGAGGCAAAGTTTTAAATGCATATGTTTTGTATGGAGTAGTATATGGATGACCTAAAGCACTATAAAAGGAGGACTTAGCCATATTTACACATATCTTTGGATCAATACATAATTGGAGAAAGGAGAAGGCATCAAAGGCTCTATTCTAGGGTTTTTCTTCTTTCAAATTAGGTTTTCTTTAATTTTTTACTTATGAATTCATTAATGGTGATTCTTTGTATGAATATGAGTGGCTAAACACTTTTTTTCTAGGATTGAGGCTGTAACATGATTGTTATAATTATGGTTTGATTGTTGGTTAATGTGTTTATCACGTAATTGATTATTCCTGCATTCTTGTTTTACTATTCTAAAGCGTCATGAACTTTAGGATAAATCTAAGTCCCAAAACGAATTAACCATAGGAGTTGAGGGATGGAATCAAGAATGTAGGGAGTGTAGATAATTTCTTAATTGGTTTAGTATAATTTATTAAAGGATGCTTTGCGGTTAGGATAGAGATATACCTAAATGCCCCACTTGGTTAATGAAATAGGAAGATAAGTTAATGCATTCAAATTAGAGACTCATATCTCCTCTCAATAATATAGTTGTGAGACTAATTTGGGTAGATGACTTAGAGGGTGACTATCCCCGAGTTATATTATCAACCTCGTAAATCAAAAATTACGATAAGCACCAACACCGACTAGAAACCATTGTTACGCATGGATGTGAAGTAAATGCGTCAACCCTGGAACTCTCCATCTATTATTTACAATTCAAATTTCATACCGTTGTTATTTCTATTCTTTAGTTATAAAAACAAAATCAAAACTCTTCTTGGTTACAAATCACACTTATTTAACTTGAATAGTAATATTTGAATTGGATCATTTGCTAAACACCAAGTCCCAGTGGGATCGATATTCGGCTCATAAGAGCCACTTTATTACTTATTCGACCACGTACACTTGCGTGTGTAGTTGGAAAAAACATTTTTTTGGCACCGTTGTCGGGGACTTAAAAATTAGCAACCTTCTAATTTCTAGTTCTACTATTTTATTTTTATAGATGATGACAACTTGGTCATAGCTACTGAATTTGTAGGTACAAGTTTGAATCTTAACCATGCTGGCAAGGGAGAGGGAATTTGTTAAAGCACATTCTTAATCTGAGCGACGCTTGCACTAACTGAGGACAAAAGCAACACTTCCCTATCCTATCCCACAAGTTCAAGAGGACGAGACTATTCCTACAACAATGGGTGATGAAAAACCACCTCACAGGAAAGTGTACGATGTGGTAATCCCACTCACAACTAATATGACCTTCTGTATTCAAAAGCCAGACACAGGAGGTATATTTAAGCTGAAATAGAACATGGTGCAATTATTGAACACGAGCGGGCAATCTACAGGTTTTTCACATGAGGATCCACAGGTCCATCTTCAGAACTTCTTGGAGATCAGTGACATATTTATTCCCGCAGGAGTCTCTACTGATTATGTAAGGCTCACTCTTTTACCATTTTTATTTTTGGGAGAAGCAAAGAAATGGTTGAAGGCAGAACCTTCAAACTCAATTATAACTTTGGTTGATTTAGAAAAGAAGTTCCTCATCTAAGTCTTTCCTTCGGGCAAAACTGCAAGGTTGAGGATTGAGATTTTGAGTTTCAAGCAAAAGCAATCTATGTCATGCATGGGAGAGATTCAAGTCTCTTCTCATAGATTGTCCACATACCCAATAGACAAATGAGGTACTAGCTCATACTTTTGTTGAATGTATTGACCACAATACAAAAATTTTGTTAGATTCAGTAGCAGGTGGTCAAACTTTGCAGAAAACTTATGATAAGTTGTACACCCTCTTAAATAGAATTGCACAAGGTAATATAGAGTGGCATGGTGATATGTCCAAAAATATTTTCATAAAGCCAGCAGGTATGATTGAGGTAGATAGTATCACCGCATTGGCTACATAGTTGGCCACATTTTAGAAACAAATAATGACACAATTCAATAAGTTGAGTGTGGCCCAACCTCAGGCCCAGGTTAATATAGTGCAGCAGGTTCAGACTTGGTGTGAAACATATGGTAATAGTGGTCATTTTCCAGATTTTGTAGAGAAAATCCAAAGTCTGAATTTTTTAAGCAATGCACAGAGAGGTAATCAAAACTATGGTAATGCCTACAATAAAAAGTACCAGTTCAACCCAATTACTCAGGGGGAAATAATCAGGGTCAATCTCAATAGTTTCAACAGCAGTAAGGCACTCAGAATAACACCTAGGGCAGCAATATGGAGGACACTTTGAAAAAGATACTGGCAAACCAAGAACAAATGGCTGCGAAAATCAAAAATCAGCAACTAGCTAACAAAAATCTAGAGATACAGATGGGTCAATTAGATCAAGCACAAAACACAAGACCTCAAGGAGGTTTTCCTAGTGATACAGATAAAAATCCAAAGTAGGTTATGGAAATCACCTTAAGGAGTGGTAGAGATTTACTTGATGCACCTCAAAAGAAAAATTATGAGGTACAAGCAGAGTTGATCGCACCTGAATAGACAGAAAAGTAATTTGAGTCTAAGAATCTGATGAAAAGGGGAAGTCTGAGTACCCTAATAAGAAGTCAGTTCAGAAACCTCAACACAGACCCCCACCACCATTCCCTCAAAAGTTGAGGAAAGCCAAAGAAGATGCTTGCTTTAAGAAGTTCTTTGACACGTTCAGAGAATTTCAAATTTACCTGCCTTTGATAGAAGTTTTGCAGGGAATGCCCAAGTATGCTAAGAACTTGAAGGATGTGGTGACGAATAAAAAGAGGCTTGGTGATATTAAGACTGTAGCACTTACTAAAGAGTGCAACTCTATGGTTATGAGCAAGATACCTAAAAAGCTCAAGTACCTTGGGAGTTTTACCCTCCCCATACAAATTGGTGAAAGTGATATTGTACACGCTTTGAGTGATTTAGGGGCAAGCATCAATTTGATGCCCCTTTTAGTATTTAATACTCTTAGGTTGGGGAAGCCAAGGCCTGTATTAGTTGTGCTCCAAATGGTAGACAGAACTAGAGTGGTTCACTAAGGGATTATAAAGGATGTTCTCATTAAGGTTGGTAAGTTCATTATTCCTGATTACTTTATCGTTCTTAACTATGATGCAGATGATAGGGTACCGATCATATTGAGACGTCCATTCTTTGTGACTGGTGGAGCTTTGATAGATGTGAAAGAACTCAAGATGAGATTGAATGATGAAGAGGTGATTTTCAGAAGTACAAAGCACTCAACACATCCTCACACTATGGATATTTATACATGATCACGGCGGTGGAAGTGGATGAGTGTGGGGTAGAAGAGTGCAAACCACCAATTACCTATTCGGATTCTCTCACAGAGTTGCCCAAATTGATGGCTAAGCCTAAGTTTGAAAAGTTCACATGTGATCTTAAATATAGTGAGATAAGTGGTAAAAGGTCAACTTCTCATGATATTATTGGTAGAGTAAAAAAGAGAAGAAAGTTGTTGTTGAGAGGAAAGAAGAGGTTGAGAGACTGTGGATGATAATTGTGATGTGAGTCGTGCCTCAACATTAAATCAGGCACTGCTTGGGAGGCAACCTAAGTTAAGGTAGTTATTTTTATTTTTTTTAGTTTTCCTTTAGTATCACCTTTGGTTTTTGTTTTTGTTTTGTGGTGACAAGTTTGAAGGGAAGTCTGAGTACCTGAAATTCTGAACTAAGGAGCATGATAAAAGCTTATGTGTAGGGTCCTTCAAACCCATTGATGGATATAATGCTACTAGCTAGGCCTAGAGGTCGCAGGGAGTATTTCTAATTCTTCATTTTATACATACAAACTAAGTGTAGGGTGGGGAATCTTCCAATTTGGTTAGGTGATATGTGCTATAGGATTTTTGTTTTTATTTAGTTTGCATGTTTTTGACTAAATTTTTTTAAAAAAAATTGTTTTCGTTTAGTAAAAGAACACTTCACCCACCCATCGGTTTTTCTTTTAGATTATTTTTTGAGGGGGAGCCTTTTGAAACCAGTATCCTTTTTGATTTTTAGGAGTAATTTTAAAATTTTTGGTCATTTGGAATTAATAGAGATGCTCTAGTTAGGTTCTACACATGATTACTTGATGCAAGTTGGTGTTGAATTTTATGGCATGATGTTAAAATTGAATGACTTCTATGAGACACCTAGGCTCTTTTATATGACTCTTGTATGATGTTGGTTTAATTTTGAATTCTTGCAATTGCTTGGTCGAGAGTCTATATGGATCCTTCTTGATTTGAACATGTGCCAAGTGTGAGTGATGTTTTTGTTATATTGCATGGGTGCATATTGATGTCTAGAACTTTCCCAGTGTGTTTGCAAAGCTAAATAAATAATGTTGAGTTTAGGTGATGATATAGGCATTTCTTTGATAGCCATGTTTTGTACCTTCTTTATATACCCTTTATGCAGGATCTTAGTTGGCCCTATTGATCCTTTAGCCTATTCTTTGGTAGCATCATATGTAGCTTACTCCTTTTATTTCGATAGACCAAAACTTAATCCAAAACTTCTAAGTGCTTGAGTTGAAAAACAAAAGTTGTAAAGGAGGGAAAATTGAAGAGAAAGAGTGAATTGGAAGCCCTAAAGTAGTAGCTATTGGTGTGTTGAAAAGGTTTATGCATTGTTGAAAGGGAGTAAAGTAAAAAAATAAAGTGTTTTGAAAAAGATAGTCAAAAACTCCCAACAAAAGAAGTGTAACCTATCTTAAAGAGATGGGGCAAAACAAAAGAGAGTTATGGTAGAGAAAAGTGGTGAAAAATAGGTTGGTTGGAGATGATCTTAATAGAAAGTGTGATGTATTAAAGCGCTTGGGAAAGTTAGTCACTATTCTTAACCAAAAGAGTTCCTACCCATCCCTTAACATACATTACAATCCGTAAAGTCTTACTTAATGTTGAGCTTTGATATTTTGATATTAGTGGAGCACTACACTAAGGGAAAGCTTATGGTTCGTCTTTTGTGACATGTGAATTCTTTGTGAGAGTGAGCGTAATTTGATTCTTACACCCATTCTTGTGATAAATTGTACATTTGTGAGTGAATATGGGTATCTCTCTTTTCATGTGGGTGCATGTTTAATGATAGATAGGTGACTTGTATGATCTCTTTGATGAGTAATATGCATCAGATGCCAACTTGATTGAGTCAATTCTTGAGATTAGGAAGTTTAGAAGTAGCATTCATGTGTTTTCAATTGCAATATGACATGCCGATTGTAGAACTTGATATTCATATAGTCGTTATAGTTTTAGCTTGAGTATCATAGTTAAAGTAATAAGGTTAGAGTCTTCCTTGATCATAAAGAGTTGTTCGAAGAAGAACAAGGCTTTAAGTGTGGGGTGGTGATCTTAGGTATATTTATACTTCTGAGTGTCATTATCTATGCGCGTTTAGCTTAGTTTTGAGGATAAATTGGTGTTCTTAATGAAGTTAATAGTGTTGTTTGTGTGTTTATGTTCTAATTTACATGTCTAGAGTGTTTATGGTGCATTTAAAACAAGTAAAGAGTCAAAAGTATCAAATAGAACTTAGAAGAGAAAACTAGTGTCGCTAGCTTGAGCTATGCTTGTTCTAGTGTACTTTGATGAGCTCTATTGTGTTGTATGGACTAATGGTTTTTATAAGATGTTGAAGGATACCATTGGAGGAGATATGGAATCTAAATGAAGCCTACAAATAATCCACATGAAGTGGGGAAACAAAGAACAAGTGCACTAGGAGAAGAGAGCGGAAAATCAAATGAACCTCACGCAAAGGAGGAGGCATGTAACGCACTCACCAACGCATGGAAGGGGTCATGCGCCACACACCCCAACGCCTAGGAGAGGGTGTACACTGCACCTCCTATCTCAGGTAGACACTGTTTTTGGTGTGCGATGGGCTTGCACCGCACCCTTCTTGGTGTGCGATGGGCCTTACGCAGCACCCCTTCCCCCCAAATACGTCCCAAAGTTGGTTTTTTCACTTGTTTAAGTTGGGAGCAAAGTTGTAAATGCATACATTTCGTATGGGGCAGCCTATGGACGACCTAAATTACTATAAAAGGAGGAATTAACCACATTTACACATATCATTGGATCAATACACAATTGGATAGAGGAGAAGGCATCAAAGGTTCTATTCTAGGGTTTTTCTTCTTTCAACTTTAGTTTTCTTTAAGTTTTTCCTTATAAATTCATTAATGGTGATTCTTTGTATGACTATGAGTGGATAAACATTTTCTTTCTAGGATCAACATGATTTTTGTAATTATGGTTTGATTGTTGGTTAATGTATTTATCACGTAATTGATTATTCCTGCATTCTTGTTTTACAATTCTAAGGAGTCATGAACTTTAGAATAAATCTAAGTCCCAAAACAAATTGAATATAGGAGTTGAGGGATGGAATGAAGAACGTAGGGAGTGAGGATCATGTCTTTAATTGGTTTAGTATCAATTATTAAATGTTGATTTGTGGTTAGGATAGAGATATACCTAAACCCCTCACTTGGTTAATTAAATGGGAATATAACTTAATGAATTCGAATTGGAGACTCACATCCCCGCTGAACGATATAGTTGTGACACTAATTTCGGTAGATGACTTAGAGGGTGACCATACCCAAGTTATATTATCAACCTCGTAAATAAATAATCATAATAAGCACCAACCCCGGCTAGAAACAATAGTTACGTATGAATATGAAGTAAATGCCTCAACCCTGGATTTCTCCATCTATTGTTTACAATCCGAATTTCATACCTTTGTTTTTTCTGTTCTTTAGCTATAAAAACAAAATCAAAATTCTTTTTGGTTACAAATCACACTTGTTTAAGTTGAATAGTAATATTTGAATTGGATCATTTGCTAAACAGCAAGTCCCTGTGGGATCGATATTCGGCTAGCAAGAGCCACTTTATTACTTGCACGACCACGTACACTTGTGTGTACAGTTGGAAGCAAAAATAACTCAACCTAAGGGAAACACCTACCCAAACCTAGGCGAAGGTTTCTCAATCCCATCCTAAGGCACTAAAAGAGTTATGTCTAGTTCTAAAGGCGGACCATATACTAACCTAAGGGAAAATAGGCCCAAATTTTTCAAAAAGGGCTTTAACCGACTAAAATAAGTGTGACAATGTAGATAATGTATGCATGCCATCACCAATATCCAAACAATACAAATATAAGCGTTCAAGTGTCGAAGAACTAAGCCACGTCGGTTTAAAGAATATAAAACTAACCTAGTGCCCAACTGATCTCAAAACCATAGCCTAGGGCCTAACAATGTACAATATACTAGGATAACAACATTACAACTCAGAAAGAATAAGATAATTATGACTATAAAACCACTATGAGGATCTAATCGAAGGATATCTTACACTAAGGGATCGTAAATGTCAACCTAAAGTCATATAAGTATATTATCAAACTCAACAGTATCTTCTAGCTATAACATGTATTCTAAGCTAATGCTCAATTCACATTCCTATTCTAAGTCCCCTAAACAGGTCAAATACTATTATCAAGATACACAAAGCCGTAAACCTAACCTACAAGCCCTACCTAGCATGCAATCTATACATTACAAAATTTCATAGAGAAGAGTAGACTGTAGCCTACCTCAATTCAAAACAGTAGTCTCAAACAATCCATGAACCACCCATCTTTGGTCCACGACCTCTAAATGATATCATGCTATCAAAATCATCATTTAAATGTTAATACAAGTAAAATAAGACCCATATTACAATATAAAAGTTTGGGCTAAAATTTGGGTCAAGAATAGCCCCGTGGGGCCCGTAAATGGAATTCTAAAATTGAATCTTCCACGAGGTCCCTCGAAGTACAAGAAAAACATGCTCGAAAGTTGAGCACAAACGGAGCCTCAATTGGGGTTCAAAACAGCCCCAAGAGCTAAGGAAAATGAAAGGGAAAAACAAGAATCAAACATAGAATTTGACCAAGAACTTATGCGATATCGATGGAGACAAGGTCACACTAGCACCCTCCACACGATCCCATCTCCAATTTGTAATTGCCTTTACTTTCATAGGCTCACAAGATCAAAAATGGAGGTAAAGAGAATAGAAATGGCTGAAATTTGCGTGAAAAGAGAATATATATCCCAACAAGTGACCGCTTAAGCAGTCACTTAACCGCTAAAGCGGCAACTTAGCCGCTAAAGCGGCAGTTGACAACTACAGCAGAGGGTAAGGAGGGGTGATGGGCCGCTAAATTTGCATCCCCTAAAGCTGACATAGACAGGTAAAGAAACCCTCAATTAGGTAGCCAAGGCTGCTAAAGTGGAACAAGGTCACTAAATCAACCACCTCTAAAATGGTTCTACGACCACTAAAGCGGTTGCAACAGATACCTGAAACCAGCTAAAATACTAAGTCTTTACCAACTTCGATTCGGGGCCTAGGATTCGTATGAAACCCTGAGCGCACAGAAGAACAATACTACCATACCAAATTCAACATTCCAGACACAACAAAACCATCAAAATTCCCAACAGAGGTCGTTTCAACCCAATGTGGTTCCCAAACCTATAGTTTCATTTTTTCACCAAATTTACCCAATAGCCCTATATGAGTCAAGAAGCCTCGAAACCCAGACCATGGGTCCCCCTAGCCTAAAATCCATGTTCTTGAGCTAACGGTGTTGTCAGAATTCTTATGGAATGTCGTTTACTAGGAGTTTTGATCCAAGACCAATTTCTCAACTTCAAAAGCTCCAAAATAAGAAAATGGGCTTAAAACCCAAACGAACTACCTAAAAATCAAACCGACTGTCCCAATAATTCATAAATGACCTGTAACCGCTATGGGAAGACATGAAACACCAAAAATGAAAACAGAGAAAATGACCAGAAGGGTCATTACAACATCCATTACTTAAAGGACTTTCGTCATCAAAATTCTATGGACACAAAAAGGAAGAAAGCTCAAAAATATTAGGTACTGGGATCGTATGTCCCATGCAAGCCTCCCCAGATAACCTCTAAGGCCAACCAATGCTTCTAAGGGATTTCATTAAAGGTATCCCTTTTTTCATTCACAACCTTACTTTACCTTTCAAATAACCACAAACTCTTCTTTAAAAGCCAAGTGGGCTCCAACTGAATCGAGCATGACCGAAGCATTCTAACCCAAACCATAGCATACTAACATCACACCGACACAAGCACAACTAAACAAATACTCAACCAGGCTAGAGGCCACCCATTGCATGTATCATAAAGAAAACTCCAAATTCCAAATATAATATTCTCTTGCCGTTTCAAACCTATGGCCCACTCTGAACTACACTAAAACTCTTTGGCATTATTCAAGTCCTATCCTTATAAAAACATCACACCAACATTAAAAAAATGAAGCTGACACACTAAAGATCTATACAAACTAGCATAAGAACGTTGTTTCATAAGGATCCGCTGCCACACTGATGCCTGCAATCCCTACCAAAGCCAACAACTGGTCCCGGTGACCCTCAAAATCAAAAGTTGTGAGCCCAAAGCACCACCTCTCAAAACTCAACAATCCTTTCCAAGATGTCCTACTGACTATGCGCGAAACCATGCTAAGCCCAACTCGAGTACACTTCTTCCACCATGTAGACAATTAAAATTCTGACAAAAATAGAGAATCAAGTTTAAAAGCAGTAGAAACTATCACCATGTACCAATGAACATTCCTTCTAGCATCTATCTAACATGATTTTTCTAGACTGAGGAAAACTAAGATGGTAGGTAATGAGTAGACCTAGTAAGCCTATAAGCAAATGCTCAACTGAATCAAAACTTTGAAATAGGGCTGCAACTAAGTTACATAATCTATAGCTATAGTCTCAACACCAGAGCTGAACCACTCGGCCTCAAATATCTAACCAATATTGTTGACGAATAACCATCTACACCTCAAAGTCTATCACAACACTCAAGCCGTCATCCAAAAAGTTAAAATCTAAACTGGTGTTAATAAGTCTTCAGTAATGTCAAATACCCAAACCCATCTTACCTTTAGAAACCAAACATATACCCAATGATCCCCACAAAGGTTGAAATTGAAATGTTGACTAAGGACATAATCACAATGGATTAAAACAATAGGCTAAAGATGCAAGCAATCAAATCCACATCCGCTGAAGAGCACACACTAAAGCATAACTAAAACCTTACTGGTATTGCAAAGAGTCTTGATGTTAGACAAATCTTAAGCAACTTAATGAAATACAATATTATCTTGAATCTGGCCAAACCAATACTCAATCAATGGCAATGAATACTCACCTAAAAAGGACACCCTCTTTGGTTATCGATAATTGATACATAAGCATGTATCACCAAGAAGAAGCATCTAACGAGATCATACTAGGTCAAATAAATCTCAAAATAAGAAATTACAAAATCCACTCCTTTAAACCAACTTAACCCAACACCAACACTAAGATCAAGACTACTACGTGTTGATGAATCAGACAAATCAAAATAACAAACCTCAGACTTATCAACATTAGGAGTGGCTATAGAAAAAGGATCACCAATGATAAAATCACAACAAAACCATATAAGGCAAACCCTACCTTCACTTTCAAAACTCACTCAACACCCGACCTTACCTCACTAAAAAGAAGGAAAACTAACCAGCTAAGGTAGTTGTCGAAGCTAAATAGACAAGAATCACAATGAAAGAGATACTTACTAGATAATGCTGGTCTAGCCATCTATCATGTAAGAATCAATCAATATCAAAACAATAACAAATATAACAACAGTACGAAGTACAGGTGGCACAAAAATAAAAAACAACCAGTACCACTCTAGGATCACATCAAGCCCAATATGCCAAAGGAAATAGGATTTACCCAAGCGCTACACCCTAAGGAAACTACCATACTGATCCACTCAATCCACTCCTAAAAGAAAATATCCATAGGGGTAGGCATATATGCATAAATTTACACAAAGGCTTACAACAATCAATGTAGTAATATTAAGACATATAACCACCGATGGGCATGAAAACTCCAACTCAATTCAAATTAAATTAAAAGTATAGAACATCAAAAGTGCACCTACACTTACTAGGTTTTTTAGTCCAAGACCAATTTTTTAACTTCAAAAGCTCTAAAATAGGGAAATGGGCATAAAATCCAAATGAACTGCCCAAAAGCTTAATCGACGGTCAAAGCAAGTCATAAATGACCTGTAACTGCTATAGCAAGAAAAAAACACAAAAAATGCATTAAAATTGAGAAAATGTGCGGGAGTGTCATTATAGTCGGTGTGGTGATGATGATAATGTTATAAAAATCACAATGTTCATGATATTTGTTGTTGATGATTTGATGATGATGGTGGTGATATTGTTATTGATCATGATATTCATGATGTGGAAAATGATGTTGATGAGACTGAGGAGAAGGAAATATTATGTGCACATCTATCATACATATTTTACTCAAGTGCATTGCATATCCGGTTATACTTTAAAGTTGATATCGGTCCCTTGAGTGGACCGACTGCTTTGATAATGGTGGTAGTGCACTGTAGTGAAGCGTGAATTCTAGGTATGTTATGCGTTATATAAATTACTCTTCCCCTAGTGTATATTGTTTTATAGATGGGATATACATTAGTGTCCCTCTCCGCAGGGGGTTTGTTAATATCATAAGTGTCAGAATAGTTTTAAACCCCATAGTTCATTGCATTAGTGGAATATCAAGTAGGATTGGTCAAATTATGGGTAGCCTCAACTCCTAATTTTGTAAAGTCGGTAAGTCGGTCTTGAGTGGGTTGGGGATTGCAGAAACTGAGGTAATGAGTGAGGAAAAATGTTAGGAAATGTAAGTTACAGTGGATTGTCAAAGGAAAAAGATATACAAAAATATTAAATAGCTTGTACGTCACAGAAATGCTAAAAGTTTTGTACTAATATTTTCATAAATTGGGAATTAGAAATCGAAACCTTATTTGGTGCTATGATTTCTTCCTATTTGTTATTAAGGTTAACTGTTTCTAAACCTGCTCTACCGTTGATGCCTACTAGTACATGTGATTGTACTGATATTACACTAACTATATATCCAATAGGGGATATATCCAAGGTGCAAGTCAGTTGAGGTTTCAATAGCAGCGACGGTAATCACTCTGCAGCAACTCCTGCCATCTAGAGTTGTGTCATGGACTTTTTTGTTCCTTGTCTGCTTCTCTTGTACTTTTTTAGCCTAGTTTATGGGGATTTACTATTGATTATCTTCCGCATAATTTTACGTATAAAATGTATTAAACTAGACTTATGTTTATTCTGTGAACTAGATTAATGGGTTGAATGAAGGATTATTTTAATTAATTGACAGAAAGGGGGTAGCTGAATCCTCTCTAGGTATCCATGCATAGAAGTGAGGTCATCCTCCCAGCCACCAAGAGATACGGGATACTGAGTAAAAGGGGTACCAGACTACTCACCCCCGCCAGCTCAGCTACTCTCTCTTTTTTCCCCATCTTCTTCTTTTTCTTGCTTCATCCTCTTAACCCCTACCCCTTAGTGGGCTATATGACACATCACACACCTCCATAGTATTCGGGATCTACCTAGGCACGTCCACCCTATTGTATAGTATAGTGATCAAGAAAGGCAAGAAAGATCCATCATTTACCTCTCCCTAGCATAAAAGTGTCGCCAGTCATCCATAATCTATGCGTCTGCATTAATCTCATTCCTTGCATGAGCACATGTCATATCTGGAACATTTTCTGAAATAAAAATCCTCCAGGAAAGCAACTGCAACCATACCTTCTCCTCGGGCGAGAAATAGGTGCTCTTTGTCCTCTTGACGCCAGACCATTTCACTTTTTTAGCTTGACCCTATGGTGCCAAGACCTAGGCTACCTACTTCAAATATGATTCCCTCGCCTTCACCTAAAAAGCAGCATTTGAGGGATGATGAATACATAAGGCATCATTGATGGTTGCAATATCCATCCAAACCTTTTTTTCTCAAATCCGAATGGTAGGGAGGGGTACCAATCGCTCCATCATCAGAAGTATGTCATAAAACTCTCAAAATATCTCCATGTTGTGTTGGGGGATAGGCTTAATCAACATCTCCAACCCGAAGACCTTCAGCTATTCATGGAACTCCGAAAACTCCTCCATATCCCTCATCATAATATCCCACTAACAGAGGAAACCTCTAGTGTGCAGTCCTTTCTCATAGCAGTCCCGACATTCATCATCAGTAAATATGTGGTAGTGTGGTGGTTGGGACATGATAATCCTGTAAACATCAAAATTATAAGGTTGGAAACCATATCGAGGGCTACGGGAGGGAAAAAATTTGAAACTACAAGAAAATAAAAACCTGTGGAGGCTACTGCCATGTACTGCTACATCGGGTGGTAAAGTGATATAGTGGTACTACTTTGGTGGTAATTTACTGCTGTGGTGGAAAAGTTACCACCGCAACGGTCCATCATCTCTAACTGTCACGCCCCGAATCCCATCGGTATGGATTGGCACCCGTAGCCGACATGCCCGAGAGAACCAATCTTTGCTCCTATTCATTCATATGCATGTCATAGGCAACACCACCATTACGTAAGAACATGAAAGGCAAATAATGAAAAACATGGAACATGTGACATATATATATACATATGCAAAACTTGGTCGTTGAGGCCATTAAGTCAAAACGTCATGTACCATCTTACATCCATTCACCCACATACGTATACAAAAGCCTCTAACATAGACATTTACCAAAACCAACTGAAAGTCGGGACAAGTTCCCGCTTTATACAACATATAACACCAAAACATATGAACAACTATGACTCAGAGAAGCCCCGAACTAACTGGAGCTCACCAATGATCCGTAATAACTGGAAACCTACTGTGGAGGCCTACTAGTACCTGCGCCTGCAGCAAGTAAGGTAAATTCCCCCAAGGGGGTCAGTACGAAGAATGTACTGAGTATGTAAGGCTCAAATGAAACTGTGATATGTAAATATGTCAATGAACTCAAATACAAATGAATGACCAATATGGATAAGTCACTATTCTGTACTTTGGAAATTATGTATGTTGCTTTCATTACTTTCTTTGTTTCTTTGCTTCTATGATTATTAGTCTTTGCCTTTGACCTGTGATACCCGGGCACAGACTGAACAGTGGGTTTTAACATAACATAACATTATGTTGGGATCGGCTTGAGCTAGGATTATGCCCCTAGAGCTGCCACCCTATGAATCAATATAGATCGGGATCGACTCGAGCTAGGTTATTACCTCTAGAGCTGCCACCCATACCAACATGTCAGGTTCGGGTCGAGCTGGGTTAGTACCCCTAGAGCTGCCCCCTGTCGGGATCAGTCTGAGCTAGGCTTATGCCTCTAGGACTTCCCCCTGATCCAACAATCTCGGGATCGGCTTGATCTAGGCATTTCGCCCCTAAAGCTACCACCCATACTTGATCATTGACCACAGATAAGCATTACTTTATTCATTACTTTGAGATTGATACAATGATAGTTGTAACTTTACTTGAAGCTTTGGATCATTAACCAATGAGTGAGAGACATGTAAATAAACATTGTGAGAAACATAACATTATTAGAACCATAACACCATTGGAACCATTGGGCAATAATCCATGAACAAGATACATGAGTATAATCACTATTGGAACATTGGAACATAACCTTATTGAGCTTTTGGAACATTAACCATGAATATGAGACATGTGGTTCACAATTGATCAATGAATAGGATCTATGTGATAATGACCATTGATAACCAGATATAGGATACCTTAGCACATTTCGAAATAGGACAAGCGTAGTGTCAATGTGAATACTATTTGCCGCAGAAAGATACGGACAGAGTGACCTTACATATCTTGTATTTTTAATACGATTCTACAATCTTATATGTGCATACAATGCCCCGCTCCTTCCTTATGTTTCACTCTACAACACAAATACATAACGAAATTTACATTAACCACCAACTACCTTACAAATGCATATAACGATAATGAGTTTCATGTTTGCCTTCAAACATGCCATTTCCCCCTTGACAAAACCATTGATGAAATTATCATACCAATAATCCCACAATATTCCATACATTGACCAATACATGATAATCAATAACATTTCACCACAAGACTTCTCTTTTACACTTTCTCATCCACACCATATCACAAATAATCCATCAAGTCACCTTAATACACCTCATATCACATATCGGCCCAAATCCCATAATTTATACTTATATGAAAATAACAAATTTAATAACAAAATCACACCATACATGTTCATATTTTATCTATACCATGCTCTTTCATCAAAGTCACAAGTCATATTTCAAGCTTAAATCCCATGGATCACAAATCTTTTACCAAAAACACAAAGCACCATGTTCAACACTTCCAAGCATAACCAACATGATTTACATACTCTCCCATGCATATAATAGATTAATCCATAACAATAATCACTTACCCAAGCTTGAAAAATGATGATCTTGCTCCAAAAGTTGGCTTTGAGTTCTTAGGGTTTTGAGAGAAAAATGGTTAAGAAATATCTAGAAAGCATGAGAGTCTCATGTGAATAAAAATAAGATTTTTTGGTACCTTTTATAATCCTTTAAGTCCAGCCTTAGCCACTCTATGGTATTAAATGTGGTGTTCTAGAAGGTCAAGGCAAGAATGGGTCATTTGACCCATTTTTGGCTCATGTCTTCTTCTCATTTTGGGCTTTTTATTGAACCCAATTCACTTAACCCAATAAAATCAATAATTTCTCATGTTTAAATCACCTCATATGTGTTACAACAATATTCACACTAACGCTATTCATATACGTAGCCTCAATCCCCAAAACAAGTGATTCTAGCCACGTATGGCTCATTTTGACCCCAAGGGTAAAATCGTCATTTTGATGCCAAATTCGTTCATGATTAATTTTATCATACCAATATAATACTTTAATCATTTCATGCATATTCTCATGGTTGTAGAAGAAACGTGGCAAAAATTGGCCCTGTACGTCCCCGGGCACCCTTGGGACTTAAGAAAATTTCCAACTTTGAAAAGCGGAAAAACCCATCCTGGCACGCCCTTTGACGCGCCATATTGCTGCCTATGGGCTAAAAATTTTGGCCCAGAGCGGCCTGGCACGCCCTCTGGCACACCCCAACCTTAATTTTTTTGAAAATTTTGTTTTTCGACTTTTCTTCGCGGGTTTGGTTATATACTTCAAGTTCTATTCTTTAACTTACTTCCTACCCTTACTACCCTTTATTTGGAGGTCCTCCAAGCCTCTTTTTTAACCCCACAAATGTTGCACGAAGTCACCCAATACTTTCTACGAAAGTCTAATCACATGTACGAGGGCCAATATCAACTATCTCATCCATAACATAACAAAATACATACTTATGGCTCTCGACACCTAGGTAAACATTATTCAATGCCGTAAATTAGGGTTAGGAAGGTACGGGGTGTTACACTAACCCTCCAACCTCTCCTCCTATGGGGAATTTCCAACCTTTCTCTATATTTTCGAGAATTAAGGGTTGATTAGGCTTAAGAAAGTTTGTATGAACCATTTTGCACTAAAATAGGAGTGTATAACACTCGATTTCACCCTCAAATCACCCAAAATCATTGGGGAAGATGGCCCTTCATCTTTTACCCCTCCCACGACCAAAATCCGCCATGAACTACGTCAATCTTACGCCTAGAACTAGGGGCATAATGGTTTTCAAAAAATCAACTTAACCAATCGAGCCATACCATATCGAACCAATTTTTAGGTTTCTTTTAATAAAACTGATGGATTTTATATAAATTTATAACCGTACCAAATAATTGGCTAGGTTTTTTATTTTATAAAAATTAACTGAAAAATAACTGAATAATACATGTGTAAAATATTTATATATATATTAATTTTATGAATAACAGATATTAAACTTTTTTCTTTAGATCTAAGGAGATGGTATCGGCAACATAATTAACACTCGAAGTCCGAACACCAAAATTTATCGTACTACTCTGGTCAAAACTAAATTAGTTATAACATCTCTACTCTCCAGTTGTAACTAGTAAGCTATAAGGTTCTTCAACAATCTTGGGTAGCCAGCTGCAAGCTATTACATATTTTTTCTCTCTTATGACTTGAATTTCTCTTATTGAATAATTAAGTAGACTCAATTCTTGAGTTTCATGTTGATTGATTTCTTCCCACTTGTGTGATCAAAATTATATTTTTTTGTCTTTGCTTAGTATATTTTTGATTCATCACCTTTTAAATATTAAAAATGTCTAGAGAGATGATGGGACGGTTTTGAAAAGTTTAATTTTTGTTATATAAAATAAAAAAACCCAAAAATTGGTACGGTATAAATTTTATAAAATAACCTTCCAAACCATACCATTGACATCCCTACCCAAAGCATTGTAGACGTAAGAGAGCCTAACATACTCGTCATTTTGTTCAAGAACACCTTCAAAATTCAAGTCCCAAAAGTTACACGAAACAACCAACCAAAATCTTCTATTCTAACAAAATTTCTATGATTCTACAATGATAATTACATTAATGAAGTAGTAGGGAGGAAGGAATTACCTTAAAATTAAAGCAGGAGGAAGATTGCACTGAGATAATTGAGAGAGTTTGGAGTGAGGTGTGAAAATGGGGAAAATATTTCCTCCTATTTGAACTGCTGAAGTAGATTCACCACTGCAACAGAGTATCGCTACAGCAGTAATCAACCACTGCAGTGGCAAAACCTTTGGGTGTCCATTTTAGTCCCAACTTTTCATGTGTTAGAGTATTATGCGACCTCCGAACATTTTGAAACAATTGGCACGTGAAAATTTTTACAACATCGTCCCGTAGTTCTCATGAGTCGGGTAAATAAAAAGTAAACCGGTGCAAAGGCTGCTAAAGCATCAAGATGGTCAACATGTGATTTCGTTATTAATTAAAAATAAAGGTAAGCCAATGCAAATTAGTGGAAAATTAAGGATGTTTCCCTTCAAAGTATCGTAGGCCAAATTTCCTTGATTAGTCGTTCCATGGACTTGTAATCTCTACCTATGTCCATTTGGGGATGAACATTGGGTAAATTGGTATCTAATTGAATAACCCAAAACATAATTACATGTGAAAACGCCTCAAAAGTTCTTTACAACAACTAAATTACTCATAATGTACCCGGGGAAAATTATTTCATGGGGAAAAATGAGGCCCAATATAATTTGGCAAAGAATTAAAAATTGGATAGGCCAGCCTACTGCCTACTACAGCTGAAGCCGTAACCAGGCAGTGGCCATCCTGGGGAAATTTTAAAAACCCTTTTTTATTCTATTCCCCTAGGTCGTCTTTTCCTCCCCAGAAAAACCCTAAATAAACCCCACCTCCATAGCTATTAGTTTCAAAGGCCAAGCTTCATGAGGGCAATTTTGAGGCACACCCGATGGGAACTCGACTTGGGTAGATACTTAGCACTTGTAGGACAACTCTTTCCTCTCAATAGCAACATGTTTTATCTGTGAGGTAGGTTATGGTTTAATTATTATAGCAATTAAACATGGGTTAGATACATATAACTTTGATAGTAATGTTGGGAATTCTCATGCATTAGGCCTTCAAGTACGGTGTTATGATGAATGAAAGTGATAAAAATCTTGTTAGGCTTTAATAATGTTGTAAATTATTATTGTACTCCATTGATACGATATGAGTGGCATGAAATGGGTTGAATCTTGTGAGAATCTCGACTAGTTGAATGAGTACCATGGCTCATAAGTATGGTGGGGGTTAAGTACCATGAAGTGGGAGAACAAGAAGAAAGTTAGGGTTTGATTGAAAGTGTTCTGAGTAATCTAGATAATTGCAACTACCTTAAGGAAGGTTAACAAGACGTAAGTATGGAATAGAGGTTAGTAGTAACCTAAGATAGTTTTAGGAAATCTATGAATGTGACTAATGGGATAAGATAGTTTAGGGGATGGCCTGGTGGTAGGTACCTGCCAAAATAGATGGGGGTGAGAGTCATGGAATACCCAGAGTAAGGTTAGTGAGTTCAAAAGTGATAATTTTGATAGAAGTATTTAGGAAGAGGTTTGAGAGAGATGATAGAAGCCTGAGCGTGGGTTATAGATAGAAAGAGTTAACATCTTAGTAGAACTATCGGCATCCCATAAAAGGTCTGGGTGTTCGTAGTTACATAAACATATGTTCCTGAGTATATGTAAGGTAATAATATTTAGACCTTGTGTTTGTATGTGAATTTAAGAATTATAATCGTCTTTGAGCACTCTATGTAATTATTGATTGCATATGCATATCTATACATATTGATGAGGATGGGTTGGTAGTGGTGATGATGATGATATTGTACAAATCATGATGTTCATGATGTTTATTGTTGATAAATTGATAGTGATGGTGGTGACATTGTTATTTATCATGATGTTCATGATACAGAAAAAAATGTTAATGAGATCGAGGAGAAGGAGAGGTGATGCGCATATCTTGCATACATATGTTACTCATGTGCATTGCATGTTCGATTGTACTTTTATGTTGATGTTGGTCCCTTGAGTGGACTGACTACTTTGATAATGTAGTGCACTTTAGTGAAACTTGAATGCCAGGTATGTTTTTATGTTATGTAAATTATGTTTCCCGTAACGTATATCGTTTTATAGGCTGGATATACATTAGTGTCCCTCTTCATAGGGGATTTATCAGCATCATAAGTGTCAAAATGGATGTTAATCCCATAGTGCATTGCATTATTAGAATATCTAGAAGGCTCAGTCAAACTATGCGTAGCCTCAAGTCCTAATTTGGTGTAGTCGGTAAGTCGGTCTAGAGTGGGCTAGGGATTGCAGAAATCTAGTCAATGAGTAAGGAAAATTGTTAGGGAATGTAAATTAGAGTGGACAGTCACAAGATAAAGATATACAAAAATATTAAATGATAGGTCGGTTAGAGAGATGCTAAAAGTGTGGTACTAATATTTTCATAAATGGGGAATTAGAAACCGGAACTTTATATGACGCTATGATTTCTTCCTATTTGCTATTAATGTTAATTATTTCTAATCCTGGTCAGACGATGATGTATACTAGTACGTGTGGTTGTACTTATGCTATACTTACTATATCTCTAACTGAGGATATAGCCATGGTGCAGGTCAGTTGGGGTTTCTATAGTAGCGATGACGACACTCTACAGCATCTCCTGCCATCTCTATTCTGCATGGATGTTGTGTCATGGACTTTCATATTCCTTGTCTAGTTCTCTTGTACCTGTTTAGGATAGTTTTCGGGGATTGACTATTGATTATCTTCCGCATTACCTTTACGTATCAAATGTAATAAACTAGACTTATATTTATGATATGAACTAGACTAATGGGTTGAATGAAGGATTTTATTAATTAGATTATTCAATTATATCATTTAAAATGAATGGTTAGTTAGTAAGGGTTCTCTTATCTGGAGTGGGTGTTAGGTAGGTGCCCATATGATCCAGGGTAGTAAAAAAAATATAGTTAAATAACATTCCTTATTCTTTCCCAAACCCAGTTACTAAGAAGGATGTTCACTTCTCAAAATATCTTATATACATAGGTGGGAATAGGGGAAGGGGAAAAATTTATCCCAATGACAGCAAGAGTAAGAATACAATTTCTAATGCTACAACAGTAGGTATAGTAAAAAAAATCACACGAAATGACAAAGAAGGATATGAGATAACCATAACGGATGCATTGGATGGGCATCAAGTGGTTGATATTATCCCCCCGAGACCAGAATTTCTTATTTCTGAGGGAGAATCTATCAAATTTAATCAACCATTAAGGAGTAATCCTAATGTAGGCAGATTTGGTTCGGGAGATGCTGAAATAGTACTTCAAGATTCATTACGTGTCCAAGGGCTTTTGTTCTTCTTGGCATCTATTATTTTGGCATAATTCTTTTTAGTCCTTAAAAAGAAAGAGTTCAAGAAGGTTCAATTAGTAAAAATGAATTCTAGATTCACAGATTTATCGACATCAAGTTTGTAAAAAAAAAAATTCCTGTTAGCAATTATTTAAGATTAAAAAAAAATGAAATTATGAAAACTCATTTGCCTTATTTAGCCCCTTCTGAAAAATCAACATTACATACTCTTTTCTACGAGACGCTGGGAATCCCATTGGGTTCTTACTCTTTCTTGTTGTAAACTCAATTCATTGGATTACTACAGGGATGAATAAAATCCAAAATATGAACCATAAAATGAAATACCTATGAAACCGATTACAAGAAGACCAGTTACAATGCCTATTATCAAAAGAGGAATCTTTGTAGTAGTATCAGCTATTTACCCCACTTCTCTTCAGATTTCATCAAGTGGTCATTCTAGGCACAAACAACCTTGGATAATTGAAATATGAGATTCTTCTGAACAAGCTAAGAGAATCTTATTTACTCTATTTCATTTTTTAATTGAAGAAATAACTGGAAAATCAAAATGCAATTACGAAAATGAGTAATAAACCCTAACAAAGACTGACACAATGAAATTCAACATTTTGTTCATTCAGGTTTGATTGTGTTGTATCTCTATAATTTGGATGTTGTTTATCATTGGATGAACTTCTAACATTGCTCCCAAAAAAAAGATGGTAGGTACAGGTAGGTCGTGAACAACCAAGCATCATACTATAAAAATTGGATAGGTTTGATTTATAGACATTAGGGCCTCTTAAAACGATCTACTAAATTCATCGTGTTGTCCCAATGTATCAAAATGGCCAGTTATTAATGGAATTCCTTGTCGGCTCTTTTAAAATACTTATTTGGCCGAGGGCTTCCAAACACATCATAAGTTAAACCAGTGATGACAAATTACCAACCTGTAAATAATAGGGAAGGTATAGTAATTCTATGAATAACCCAGTATCAAATACTTGTACTAATATCATCAAACAAATGTTCTCCTGTGATTCTAGACATACCGAGCCTCACATATTCGTATGCAATCAAAGAGGATCGATTCCCTAAAAGATGAAATTAGTAAATGAAAATTCACTAAATTTACATCTTTTTGAGATCGTCAATATTGTACCGAGGGCATCTTGAGAGTATACCAAACCAGTGTAGCTATCCTTCTTCTGTCACTACAAGGAAATTTGAATTAGCTTGAAAAGTAAGCACTAAGTAATTTCTTTTTTCCTTTAATTGTTGATGTTAATTCATCTTTCATTAAATAGAAAATTATTTTGATTCAACAAAAAGAGATTCCCATATTCACATAATTTTTTAGATGTGAGATATAGAAATTTGCCTTTTGTTGTTGGTATCTTTTTTTTAAGAAGAAGTTAATGATCGAGTGACGAATAAGAGTAGTAGATCATATTCGATGAAAGCAAAAAGAAAAAAAAAGAATAGTTGGAATCCATCGTTATGGATCGACATCCAAAGGTTCTTCTTGATCTGGTTATAAGGATGGGGCAATATACAATAACAACAATAACAACATACCTAATATATTCTCACAAAGGATAGGGTAGTATGGAAAAAGAAAATGTGGAACCTAATACAATTTAATACTCGTTAATAAAAAAAAAGATATTTTCAAGCTATTGTGTGATAACTTGTAGGGTGAATTAATATATTACTGAATCTTCTGGCTCAGTACTAGTCAACTTGTTGGGTGTCACATACCCTACAAATAGCAACCGCAATAGTCACTAGTCTATTCCCCTATCCCACAATGTAGTTTTATGGCTAAACCACTCCAAAGGAAAATAGTTCCCTAAGGGCCGACCTGGCATCGACTGATTGAATTTCCACATGGTAGGAGCAAACTGATTATGTATTCATCTACGAGAGGTGCACTCATAGGCCTTTTGAGGCTTCCCCTTAGTAAATATTCTAATGTTAGAAAGCAGAACCTCACCTCTTTCTGTTGCTGAACGTAAACCTACTTTATATCCACTAGTGAATGTAAATCTACTAGACTACAAAGAAAGAAGTTAGTGGCAACTAAACTCTTTCTAAAAAGCTAGAGATAGTCATCTACAATAAACAGTCTACCTATGCAGTATTGTAGAGAGACGTTCGACTCCATGTGTACACTGAATAGTTTCAGAGTAGCAAAATGAGTGAATGAAGCTGCTGTAAGTAGTAGTGAATACTTTTTCCGTGGCTCCAACAGAAACATACCTTTTGTCACTATAGACTGACCTCGTTTTTAACCTCTTTGATTATTATTAGTGACTTGTGAATTAGCCCTATTTCTTTATATAAAAGGATACATGCCCTTTTCTTATAGTCAAACGACTTTTCACTCTTCTCTCTTTATTTTGATGAAAGCCTTAATGCTAGCATTTTACGGGAAACTTTTTTGACTATTTACCTTTGTCATAAGCAAAGGTAGAAAACTCCTAAACTAGTAAATAAAGGGTGTTTGTGTTGTAGTTTTGAGTTCCTTGAAATGTGTTCAAATAGCAACCATAGGAAGAAAGCAGAGAGAACGGTCCCTAGTCTTATTTTTGCCAAGCTAGATTCTCTATGGCATGGATATCTCTGATTAGATGGAGACAAATATATAGGAAGTGTGCAGTGAGGGTGTTTGTAAATCAATAGGTAGCCTACATTAACCCAAGCAATGCCTAAAAGTCCCATGCCTTTCTTGGTAGAACTAACCCAACTGGCGATTTCTTACAAGTCTTTCTTCATTGGAAGAACAAGAAATAGAACTAGAAGTAAACTTTCTTTCCCTTTATGGATAACCAATTCATTTTCAAATATAGTTGGGAGACTTAACCAAAGAAATATGTCAATAAAATGGAAAGATTAGAGCATGGGAATAAATTTGATACCAATACGGACTACCTATTTAAATTGTTGTGCTTTATGAAATTGCATACCTATACGAGGGTTCAAATTGATCGATGTTTATGGAGTTGATTATCCCTCTCAAAAACAAATATTTAAAGTGGTCTATAATTTACTGAGTAAAGTTCATGCCATGTGACCAGGAGGTCATGGGTTCAAGCCTTGGAAACAACCTTTGACAGAAATACAAGGTAAGGCTGTGTACAATACACCCTTGTAGTGGGGCCCTTCCCCATACACCGCGCATAGCAGTAGCTTTAGTGCACCTTACATGATATTATTGTTGTTGTTGTCATTATGGATCCTTGAGAGGTCTGGGTTGATTGCATGTTTTCATATAATACTATGTTGTCTATTACTTGGGCAATAGGAACATGATTTATACATGGTTGCGTCCTGGTTTTTGTCTTAGAGTCTTATTGTTGGTCTAATTTTACTTGACTGGTTATCCTTGTTAACTCTTATGGCTGAAATTCATGTTGTACTTGTTTACAAAGTTAAGTAATATGAACTTGGAAGATAGTTGAATTTTAGGGTTCAGTAGTGTTTAACTGTTAGGTGCCTATATTGGCTATGCTTGTCAGAGAGTCTGAGGTGGGTAGTGATGTGTTACTTGAGCTGATTTCTATGTTGTCCCTCACTTGTTAGGTATCTCTGATTGTATGTGGTAATATGCTAGGTAGTCTAGAGATTATTGTGTTTAGGCTCGGGAAGGCGGGTGTTACCATCTTCTAAATTATGCCTATTTGACTTAAATTAATCGAGAGATGCTAGAGTGTCAAGTGTGATCGGGTTGGTGGAACAAAGCTAGGGGTATAAATAGTGATTGGGTAAGGGTAAGGAACCTTGAGGGTCAGAATGGTAGGACTCGTAGATAAATTATGGAGTCAGCTTGATTTAGCAAGTGATGGATACTTGTTGTATAAGGGCTGTTAATATCTAGATACAATAATCGGTTAAATGTTTGATTTGATAAATTCCATCAAGTTGTATGTTTCTTTACGAATGTTTATGTGATTTAATTTTGGTCGACTGATGATGCTTACTAGTGTGTGTGGTTTTGTACTGATACTACTCCAGCTATACCTTTTTTGAGGAATAGTTTGGGTGTAGCATCAGTAGTAGTTTTAGGCTTGACATGGTAAAGATCTCCAATGGCTTCTGTATTTGTTCCCATAGTAGAAGTTGTGTATTTTGTTGTACTTTTTCCTAGTCACTTGTACCTATTTAGACTAGTTTCTAGGGAAGGGATTTTTAGTTGTTAGAAAGGTTTTTCAGTTGTAATTAAATTCTTTTGTAAACTTTTTATTGTAAAATTATAGGTTTTTCTTATTTCCTTGTTGACTTTCGTATCTCTTTTGAAATGGGTGGTAAGATTTCTCCTATCTAGGTAGATAAGATTTGGTGCCCATATGATTCGGTAGTTGGGTAATGACAGGACATGGACAAAGTGTGATGCTTGGTCGGTGTTAGGTGAACCAACTGGTTGCTCCTCCTGATGAAGTATCGAGCCTCTTTTTGTTGCCCAGGTTACACCTTCAGAATACCCCATAAGGAATTTTTTTCTATTCCCCCAATCTTTACCTTATGCCATGCTGACTCCCTTTTTGTCATAAGGTGTCAAATTAGACCAAGGGGAGCCTCTATAGGAACTAGTCCCAACAATTTCGCCCATAGGAGATCAAGACAAAGCCCCAGGGATATGGGAAAAGATCTAGATCGATCGCCCTAGATAGAAAACTACATAGAGGGTCTCTACTAGTCTATATATTCTTTTATTTTGTTTCCCCCGTAAGATGAATATTACAACCTGTGAGATCGACAAGTTTCACATCTAAGTAATACCCGATCTGTTAGTTAATGATATAGATACATAGATATTTCTAAAGAAAATTCTAAGAAAAGATATTAATAGATATCAAATGTTGTCCGATCGTACACAAATAATAATATATAGAGGAAAATGCACCTAAGATCAAATATTTTGAGCCGACTTCCGTAGATAATTTAGACTTTCTTTTTTATGCTGCGATCACATAAAAATACAACCTTGGAGGCTCAACAGCTAAATACATGGTAATTAAATCATAAGGTGAGATCATAAAGAGCATACAACGAGTAGGAAGTGGAATTAATACAATGGATTCAAAAGTATCAAACCTCTCTTGTTCAATAGAATTGAAGCACGTCAAAATGGTACTAACCATACTTAATAACAAAATGATTTGGCAGAAAAATTTAAAATTGTCTCTTCTAAAAATATTATTCCAAAATAAATGGGCAATAGTTAGGAGAGGTGTGCCAGCGGCAAGCAGAAGCAAGGTTATTAGATGCCTCAGGAAAGCCATTCCAAAACCACATATACAAGTTTCCCTGCATGTGGCTCATCCATGATAACTTCTTTGGATTTGCATGAACTAGTGGACCAATCAATAAGTGGGGATGCTTCCTCCACCATGAGCGAACCCTTTTGAAACTGGTTAAGAATGGGTGCTACAATCCCAGTTCAGATCCAGCCAGGTTCTATTGATAGTGTCCCCTATCCAACAGTTGTACCTTGTCTTGGGGAGTCTTTGACATTACGATAGAAAGCTCACCGGATAAACACAAGTGTAGTAGGTAAGCTTTATTTGTCCCGAAGAATTTATTTCCCATAACAAATAGTCTAGCTCTATCTTTCAATTACCTATTTTGTGCTTAAGAAAGTCCCTTAGTTCCTCGAAAACACCTCGAGGTGCATTTATTTTTCTTACATGAGACGAGGGTTATTCCCCACTCTATGTCATGATACCTTTTGCTCATCCATTATGCCTGTCTAGATGCGGTGCCCTTTCTTATTATCATCTACTGCCCTTTCTTTCCTCCCAACTTTTCACTTATGAAGACTGTCGTATGTATGATTGACTTTGGTTGTTGGTGCTATACTAAGTAGAAATACATTATGGCAGGAATAGTCACCTAGGCAAACAATCCTCCTCCAAGAAGAGTTGTGTTATTTCCCCGACCCCTATAGAGCGAAAGAGCTACCTAGTGATCCTAAGGTTGCAGCAATTTTGGTCCCTAACTCCTCACGCCGCTGATGCCATTTTTAAGATTGGCCGATGCCTCACTTTAATAGGTACCTATGTAATGTAGTCTCAGTCGCACATTCAACACAACATTTGGACTCATATGCCTTAAAAAACCAGGGGTAGTCAAGTCTGATGCTTACAATTAGCTAGCCTTGCAGCAGTAAAAGGATTAGACATATCCCTATGTTATGGTTTCCTGCAGTCTAAACCCGATGCTACTTTAGGTTAGGAAGATGGAGGATAATAGATCCTCTATGTCACGTCTTAAATTCCCATGGGGCAGACTGGTACCCGAAGCCATTAAGTCCCGAGAGAATCAATCTTCATTCATATACACTCATACACATGTCACTCAATAAACATCACCATCACGTATAGATATTAGATTCCAATGGCGGAAGTCATGGAAACTATATGATATATATACGAAACTTGGCCGTTAGGGCCATCAAGTCAAAAGCATACGTTCCTTACATTTCCTTCATTTTGTCCCACAACATCTACAAAGCCTCTACAGATACATGGACATAACCAACCTAAAGTCGAGACAAGTCCCCGCTTTATACAACATTTACCATACCAAAACAAATGTACACATGTAACTCGGAAAGCCCCGAACCAACTGGAGCTCACCAATGATCAGCAAACGATCCACAACCTACTGTGGAGGTCTACTAGCACATGTGCCTGCAGCAAGTAAGGTAAGTCCCCCAAGGGACGTCAGTACGAAGAATGTACTGAGTATGTAAGGCTATAAGAAACTTCATCATAAATAAGAACATCAATGGAATCAAATACAAGAGAATAGTCAATATGGATAAACCATCGTTCTGTATGTGAGGAATCATATACGTTATATTCATTACTTTCTTTGCCTTTACGTTCATTCATCATTTTATGACCAACTGATCAGTGGTAAAAGAGGATAACCCATGCTAGGTATTTTAACCCCTGGGATGTAATTAACCCATGCTAGGCTTTTCTGTCGCCCCTGGGATGTTACTGTGATAACCCATGCTAGGTTTTTCGGTCGCCCCTGGGATGTTACTGTGATAACCCATGCTAGACTTTTCTGTCGCCCCTGAGATGTTACTGTGATAACCCATGCTAGGCTTTAATGTCGCCCCTGGGATGTTATTCAAGAATATAAAAACAATTATACATTACTTCATTCGTTCGTTAGAAGAGTGATACATTGGTGAATATACATTATTGGAACTTTGAAACATTAGTCAATGAACATGAGACATGTGAATCACAATTGGTTCTGTGAATACTACTATATGACAATACCTTTGAACATTTCGGAATGGAACAAGTACAATGTCAATGTTACCAATATCTGTTGCAGAAGGATACGGAGAGAGTAACCTTACATAACTTATCTTCCCAATATGAACACATTTTCCTATATGTGAATACAATAATCCATCTCCTTCCTTACGTGTTACTCTACAACACAAGTTCATAACGGAGCTCACGTTAACAATTAACTACCTTACAAGTGCATAAGACGGCAATGAGTTACATGACTTCCCTATAATGTCATTTCCCCCTTTATGATACAATTTACTGCATTACCATACCAACAATACCATAACATTCCACACTTTGACCAAGACATCATAAAATAATAGCATTTCACACCAAGTTTACCCTTTATGCTTCCTCATGAATACTACGTCATAACTATTCCATCAAGTCACCTCAATACCTTTCATAATAACATATTAAAAACAATACATAATTGATATAATCCAACATGCCTCCAAACTACCCCTTAACGTCATTCAATAGGTATCATAAGCTAATAATTTCATCCAAAAAGGGTATAGGGGTCTTCGGGGATCAAAGAGAGACAAAAACATACCAAACGAGATTATGGGTTGACCTACAAAACCACCTGCGCCCGCAGGTAGTTGAGGTGCATCCGTAGGTGACCCTTGGCCCTTTCCAGGTCCACCTGCGTTGGCATCTGTGCCTGCAGGTGCCCTGTCTGCGAGGGCGGGTGCCTGTTTTGGCCAAATAGGGTCTCTTTTGGGTCCTTTTTTGTAATAAATTGTCCAAGGCCATAAGTAATATTTTATTTACATATTTTAGGTCACTTGGATTCCAACTAACCATCATGGTTTCATAACACACATGGACATCACCAAAACCACATTTTCCTTTCAATACACCACTAATTCCATGACCAATTTCATAACAACAATACCACAAGTTATACACATAAATAAAGTAAGTTAAGAACATAACCAAATCTTACATTTTGATATTTAATCCATAAAACTCACTTCCTTTAACACCACAAGTCCATTTTCAAGTTTAGAAGATAAAACCCTTCACTGATTAAGCAAAATAGACTATTTTCATATAGTGAACTGTCCAACACCTTTCCAACATAACCAACATGATTTATACACCATATTAAGCATATCATATACTAAACCATAAGAATAAACACTTACCAAAGCTAGCAAGAGAGTGATCTTTTCCAAAGGAGTGATGACTTAGGGTTTGTGAGTAGAGAGAATTATCTTGAATATTCTAGAAATGGCATATGTGTTATGATAAATAAAAATCTTACTTTGTGCCTTATATAATGTCTCAATCGTCATCCTTAGCCAAAATTAAATGCATGGTTACTTGGTCAACATGGAAGAATGGGTCATTTCCCTTTTGGGCTATGCCTTTTACTTCCTTTTGGGCCTCATTTGGGCCCCAGATCACAAGATTAAATTCAGCCCATCAAATTTAATATGCAATACCTCCACAATCTCATGTTTAAATAATTCCATGAATGTTACAATAATTAAATAGGTTTGGCAATGTACGGGGTGTTACATCCTCCCCCCCTTAGAAATATTCGTACTCGAATGTTAGTGACATTATTCACTTTAAACAAATTCAAGCGTAGGATCATTCTTCATGTTATCATATATATAGACTTAACGCTTATAAATACTTACTTGTTATTGCTCCACTTCCGCACCTTGAACTTTCTCTTCCGTGTGAAACAAATACGGATACTTTGACTTCATTATTTCTTCAGCTTCCCATGTGATCTCTTCTACTTGTTGATTTCCCCAAAGGACTTTTACGGAAGCTACGTCTTTATTCCTTAACCTCTTCACTTGTCTATCCAGAATAGCAATAGGTATCTTGTCACGCCCCAAATCCCATCAAGGCGGACTGGCACCCGGAGCCGATGAGGCCCTAGAGAACCAATCTTCATCCTCACACACTCATGCGCATGCTACTCAATAAATATCATCACCACAAATAGATACAAGATGCCAATAGCGGAAACCATGGGACATACATGATAACTGTGAAACTTGGCCGTTGGGGCCTTCAAGACAAAACATACGTTTCTTACATTTTCTTCAACTGTCCCACAACATCTACAAAGCCTCTACAGATACATAACCATAACCAACCTAGAGTTGGGACAAGACCCCGCTCTATACACATATACAATACCAAAATAAATGTACATAGCAACTCAGAAAGCCCCGAACCAACTGGAGCTCACCAAAAGTCAGCAAAAGACCCGCAACCTACTCTGGAGGTCTACTAGTACCTGCGTCTGCAGCAAGTAAGGCAAATCCCTGAGGGGTCAGTACGGAGAATGTACTGAGTATGTAAGGCCATATGAAACTGTCGCAAATACGTCAATAGAATCAAAATGTAATAGGATAGTCAATATGAATAACCCATCGATCTGCATATGTGGCACCATGTACCTTACATAAATTATTTTCTTCGCTTTATTTTTTATTCCTCATCGCTCATATCATATTGTACCCGAGCCCCAAATGATCAGTGGGTCTTAACATAACATAATGTTATGTTGGGATCGGCTCTAGCTAGGACTTTGCCTCTAGAGCTACCACCCATAAATTAATATATCGGGCTCGGCTCGAGCTAGGTTATTACCTCTAGAGCTGCCACCCATAAACCAACATATCAGGTTCGGCTCGAGCCAGGTTATTACCTCTAGAGCTACCACCTCTCAGGATCGGCCTGAGCTAGGTTTATGCCTCTAGGACTACCCCCTGATCTAACAAATTCGGGATCGGCTCGAGCTAGGCTTATGCCTCTAGAGCTACCACCCATACTCTTGCAACCAACAAATATGCATTACTTTATTTCTTACTTTTAAGAGATTCATACCTTTACTGGCGAGAGATTGATTCATCAACTTATGAGAGATTAATGTACATATATAGTCACCACATTATTGGAAGCTTAAGAGCATAACATTATTGGGACTTTTGAAACATGTCCATAGTTATGTAAATCATGAACAACAACGACTAATGAATGAGGAATATGTGACTTAAGAATGAATAGATTCTCCTTATATCGTCACTTTCCTTGAAACAGTTTCTTTTAGCAGTTACGACATGATTGGAACTTGGAACCATGTTCATAGTTATGTGATCCATGAATGAAAATAGACCAAGAGTAACGTATATATGATTAACAATAGATGATAACCTGAAATGAGATGCCTTAGGACATTTCGGAAATGAGTAAGTACCACAACAAGGTGTTCACTATATGCTGCAGAAAGATACGGAAAGAGTAACCTTACATACTTTGTATTCTCAATATGATTTTGCAATCTTAAATGTGCATACAATAGTCCCGCTCCATCCTTATGTTTCAATCTACAACACAAGTACATAACGGAATTTACATTAACCACCACTATCTTACAAATGCATATAACTATAATGAGTTTCATGTTTGCCTTTAAAAATGTCATTTCCTTCTCTACAATACCATTGATGAAATTATCATACCAATAATCCCACAATATTCCATACATTGACCGATACATGATAACTAATAGCATGTCACACCAATTTCATACTTCCCACTCTTCATCACTACAACATCATAATTATTCCATCATATCACCTCAATACACCTCATATCAACATATCGGCCAAAATCCCATAATTTACACTTATAGAAAAATAACAAGTTTAATAACATAACCACACCATACATGTTGTTATTTCATCCATACCATGCTCTTTCATCAAAATCACAAGTCATATTTCAAGTTTAAGTTCCATGGATAACACATCTTTAATGCATTATGTACACTTTTTGACATACCCATCATGATAAACATACTCTCCCATGCATAAAATATATAATCCATAGGAATAATCACTTACCCAATCTTGAGAAATGATGATCTTTCTCCAAAAGATGGCTTAGGGTTCTTAGGGTTTGAGAGATATGTTTGAGAAAATATCTAAAAGGCATGAGAGTTCCAAATGAATAAAATATGATTTTTGGGTCTTTATATAGTCCTTGGGGTCATCCTTATCCACTCTTGGCATTTAATGCTATGTTTGGCTTGGTCAATGGAAGAATGGGTCATTTGACCCATTCTTGGCCCATGTTTTCTTCCTCATTTTGGGCTTTTATTGAGCCCAAATCACTTAACCCAATAAAATCAATAATTTTTCATGTTTAAATCATTTCATACGTGTTATAACAATATTCCCACTCATGCTATTTATATCCGTAGCCTCAATTCCAAAAACAAGTGATTTTAGCCACGTATGGCTTATTTTGACCAAAAGGGTAAAATCGTCATTTGGATGCCAAATTCGTCCACGAATAATATTATCAAATGGAATTCCAATTACTTCAATTATCCCATGTATAGTCTCGTGTTTGTAGAAGGAATATGGCAAAAAGCAGCCCGGTACGCCCCCGGGCACCTTTGGGACTTAGAAAAATTTCCAACATTTGAAGGGTGCGTACAAGCAGCCTGGTACGCCCTTGGGCGTGCCACCTTGCTGCCTGTGGGCTAAAATTTTTAGCCCAGAGTGGCCTTCCACCCCCCTGGGCGCTCCCCACTCCTATTTTTTTAAAATTTTCATTTCTTCGACTTTTCTTCGCGGATTTGGTTAGATACTTCAAGTTCCATTCTTTAACTTACTTCTTACCTTTAATATCCTTTGTTTGAAGGTCCTCCAAGCCTCATTTTAACCCCACAAATGCTCCAAGAAGTCACAAAACACCTCCTATGAAGGTCTAATCACATGTACGAGGCCCAATATCAATTATCTCATCAATAACATTACAAAATATATACTTATGGCTCTCGACACCTAAGTAAACATTGTTCAAAATCGTCAAGTAGGGTTGGGAAGGTACAGGGTGTTACATTCTTCCCCCCTTAGAAACATTCGTCCTCGAATGTTAGTAATTTTGTCTCATGTACATCCCATGCATCTTTATCTTAACATATATACGCATATACACATAATACTTATGGATACTTCCTTGTTATTGTCCCAACTCCATACCTTGAACTCTCTCCCTCTTTTGAAATAGTCACGGGTACTTTGACTTCATCATTTCTTTGGCTCCCTACGTGATTCGGTTTCTCCACTGTACCTCTACCAAAGCTATTATATTTTTTTTTCCTCATCTTTCCACTTATCCATATAGAATGGCAATATATATCCCTTCATAAGTGACATCCCACATAGCTGGTACATATGACTTGTTTTAGCTTGTAGGTACTGTCGTACCCCCTTAACCTTCTCTATAGCATAGTGAACCAAATCTAGCCCCAAATAAGGCAGTTCCACCCGGTTTAAATCACCCAATTGATGATTTAAACTTTATTCTATATAAACCTGCGTAAGATACCATGTTGATACTTGAACAATAGCTATCATGATAAGCACATTCAATAAGGGGTAGATGATCATGCCAATTACCTTTTAAGTCTCTCGTACAGGCTTGTAGTATACCTTCAAGTGTTTGGATAGTATACTCTGTTTGTCCGTTCGTCTGAGAGTGAAAAGTTGTACTCAAATTCACGTATGTACCCAACCTTTTCTGAGAAGAAACTTCCAAAAATGTGTAGTGAATTGAGCTCCCCTGCCTAATGTAATCGATTTTAAAACTCCGTATAGTTGTACTTTCTCTTTAATATACAACCTCGCATATTCTTCAGCTATATAGGTGGTCTTAAAAGGCAACATATGTGATGATGAGGTAAACCTGTCAGATATCTCTCACTCATTTAAAATCAAATTTCCACAATGTACTAGACAAACCTGTGATAAAATCCATATTACTCATATTCCACATCCAAACTGGAAGATTGAGACGCTGCATGTAATTTCCAGGTTTGTGATGTTCTACTTTGACTTGCTAACGATTTGGAAATTAAGCTACAAATTCTGCAATGTTCTTATTCGTATTCTCCCACCAATACATGTCTTTCAAATCATAATACCTTTTGGTAACTTCCGGATGAATATTTAGCTCATCTATATCCAATACACACGATCTACCTTGACATTGAAGTACTCCCTCTTGCGTAAACTCAAATTCCTTCATTGAACCTTGTGGTACGTTCCTTTTTCAGCCGAACTAAAAATTGGATTCACATGTTGCTTTTCCTTCACCTCTACGAATGAAGACTTTATCGCATTTTTTGCTATAACTCTTTGATCTGGCGTTTTAAGTAAATGCCCTACCAAACTGTTTAATTAAGGTGGGCTATACCTTGCTTTCCCATGACCCGACAGTCCATACTTTCTAGTTCTTTGCGGCTTAACGCATCATCCATTGCATTTGCTTTTCCCGGTTGTGATCTCGATATCATATCATCATCTCTTAATAATTTGAGTCACCTCCCATACCTCAGATTTAAGTCCCTCTACTTTAAGACATATTGTAAACTCTTATGATCAATATTTATATATCAATATGAACCCATCTTTCAAATAAATACAACAACTGTTACCTCAAGATCATGTGTGGGATAGTTTCTCCCTAATGGCTGCAACTGTCGTGAGGCATACGCTATTATCTTACCATGATGAATTAACACATATCCGAGGTCAACCCCAAAAGTATTACAATGCATCGCATAACCTTTTGTGCCTTTGAGAAATGTTAAAACTGTGTAGAGGTTAATTTATCTGTCATCCCTTGGAAACTTTTCTCACATGCATCGTTCCATTGAAACTTAATTGTCTTGTATGTTAGTTTAGTTAAAGGTGTGGCAATAAAAGAAAACCCTTTCACAAATCTTCTGTAATAACCTGTCTTAAGTGTTTGGCATGGTCCTCTTGTGATCTCGAATAACCCAGAATATTATCTATTCAAATCCATAAAAGAAACCGGTGTATTTGTTAGTTCAAATGACACAACCGAGAATTCCTGGTGACCATACCGTGTTCAAAAAGCTGTCTTGGGTACATTTTTTTTTCTCTAACTCTGACTTAATGATAACCCGATCTCAAGTAATTTTTTGTCAATATGTTGCACCCTGAGATTGTCAATTCTAGGGAAGGAATATTTGTTCTTGGTCGTTACCTTATGCAGTTGCCAATAGTCAATGCACATTCTCAATGTGCCATCTTTCTTCCAATCCTTGCATCCTCTTCCTCTGCCTCTGTCTCTCCTTCTGCTGCACAAAAGCTTGTCTTTGAGCTTGTGCAGCAACTACACGGGTCAATATGTGTACCACACTCATCAAATCCTACTCAATAGTATTAACGGCCAGTTCTGAAGATACTTCTCTTCTTCTGAGCTCTTCCAGAGCTAGGAAAGTGGAAGAAGCCCGTGATGCAAATTCAGTATCAGCTCCACCTTGACTAGCTTGGTCAGGTGGTGGTCTACTCGATCCTTCTCCGGCAAGTGTAACAACCTGGTTACCCTTGCCTTTACCTCTTCTTGTCATCGGTAGTTTCTATATCAAAGAAAACCAATCACCATGGTCAGATATGATTTTTTTTTTTCCACTTACACTTTTGGCTCTATTGCACGATCTAGAAATGAAGAAAACAAACAACTCCTAAATGTCCTGTAGCCTCCTACTTATAAATGTGGTGTACAACACATCCATAAGCAAGTCGCTACTTAGACACGGGTTTGTAGACACCCTTAGAATGACCTGCTCTGATACCACTTTTGTCACGCCCCAAATCCCATCGAGGCGGACTGGCACCCGGAGCCGATGAGGCCCGAGAGAACCAATCTTCATCCTCACACACTCATGCACATGCTACTCAATAAACATCATCACCACAAATAGATACAAGATGCCAATAGCGGAAACCATGGGATATACATGATAACTGTGAAACTTGGCCGTTGGGGCCTTAGAGACAAAACATACATTTCTTACATTTTCTTCAACTGTCCCACAACATCTACAAACCCTCTACAGATACATAACCATAACCAACCTAGAGTCGGGAAAAGACCCCTATCTATACACATATATAATACCAAAATAAATGTACATAGCAACTCAGAAAGCCCCGAACCAACTAGAGCTCACCAAAAGTCAGCAAAAGACCCGCAACCTACTAAGGAGGTCTACTAGTACCTGCTCCTGCAGCAAGTAAGGTAAATCCCCCAAGAGGGGTCAGTACAGAGAATGTACTGAGTATGTAAGGCCATATGAAACTGTCGCAAATACGTCAATAGAATCAAAATGTAATAGGATAGTCAATATGAATAACCCATCGATCTGCATATGTGGCACCATGTACCTTACATAAATTATTTTCTTCGCTTTATTTTTTATTCCTCATCACTTATATCATATCGTACTCAGCCCCCAACTGATCAGTGGGTCTTAACATAACATAACGTTATGTTGGGATCGGATCGAGCTAGGACTTTGCCTCTAGAGCTACCACCCATAAATTAATATATCGAGCTCGGCTCGAGCTAGGTTATTACCTCTAGAGCTGCCACCCATAAACCAACATATCAGGTTTGGCTCGAGCTAGGTTATTACCTCTAGAGCTACCACCAGTCAGGATCGGCCCGAGCTAGGCTTATGCCTCTAGGACTACCCCCTGATCTAACAAATTCGGGATCGGCTCGAGCTAGGCTTATGCCTCTAGAGCTACCACCCATACTCTTGCAACAAACAAATAGGTATTAATTTATTTATTACTTTTAAGAGATTCATACCTTTACTGGCGAGAGATTGATTCATCAACTTATGAGAGATTAATGTACATATATAGCCACCATATTATTGGAAGCTTAAGAACATAAAATTATTGGGATTTTTGGAACATGTCCATAGTTATGTAACTCATGAATAACAATGACTAATGAATGAGGAATATGTGACTTAAGAATGAATAGATTCTCCTTATATCGTCACTTTACTTGAAACAGTTTCTTTTAGCAGTTACGACATGATTGGAACTTGGAACCATGTTCATAGTTATGTGATCCATGAATGACAATAGACCAAGAGTAACGTATATATGATTAACAATAGATGATAACCTGAAACGAGATGCCTTAGGACATTTCGGAAATGAGTAAGTACCACAACAAGGTGTTCACTATATGCTGCAGAAAGATACGGAAAGAGTAACCTTACATACCTTGTATTCTCAATATGATTATACAATCTTAAATGTGCATACAATAGTCCCGCTCCGTCCTTATGTTTCAATCTACAACACAAGTACATAACGGAATTTACATTAACCACCACTATCTTACAAATGCATATAACGATAATGAGTTTCATGTTTGCCTTTAAAAATGTCATTTCCTTCTCTACAATACCATTGATGAAATTATCATACCAATAATCCCACAATATTCCATACATTTACCAATACATCATAACCAATAGCATGTCACACCAAGTTCATACTTCCCACTCTTCATCACCACAACATCATAATTATTCCATCAAATCACCTCAATACACCTCATATCAACATATCGGCCAAAATCCCATAATTTACACTTATAGAAAAATAACAAGTTTAATAACATAATTACACCATACATGTTTCTATTTCATCCATACCATGCTCTTTCATCAAAATCACAAGTCATATTTCAAGTTTAAGTTCCATGGATAACACATCTTTTAGCCAAAAAGCAAGAATGCATTATGTACACTTTTTGACATACCCATCATGATCTACATACTCTCCCATGCATATAATATATTAATCCATAAGAATAATCACTTACCCAATCTTGAGAAATGATGATCTTGCTATAAAAGATGGCTTAGGGTTCTTAGGGTTTGAGAGATATGTTTGAGAAAATATCTAAAAGGCATGAGAGTTCCAAATGAATAAAATATGATTTTTGGGTATTTATATTGTCCTTGGGGTCATCCTTATCCACTCTTGGCATTTAATGCTATGTTTGGCTTGGTCAATGTTGACCCATTCTTGGCCCATGTTTTCTTCCTCATTTTGGGCTTTTATTGAGCCCAAATCACTTAACCCAATAAAATCAATAATTTCTCATGTTTAAATCATTTCATACGTGTTACGACAATATTCCCACTCATGCTATTTATATCCGTAGCCTCAATTCCAAAAACAAGTGATTCTAGTCACGTATGGCTTATTTTGACTAAATGGGTAAAACCGTCATTTGGATGCCAAATTCGTCCACGAATAATCTTATCAAATGGAATGCCAATTACTTCAATTATCCAATGTATAGGCTCGTGGTTGTAGAAGGAATGTGGCAAAAAGCGGCCCGGTATGCCCCCGGGCACCCTTGGGACTTAGAAAAATTTCCAACATTTGAAGGGTGCGCACAAGCAGCCTGGCACGCCGTTGGGCGCGCCACCTTTCTGCCTGTGGGCTAAAAAATTTAGCCCAGAGCGTCCTGGCATGCCCCTGGGTGCGCCCCACTCTTTTTTTTTTAAAAAATTTTTTTCTTCGACTTTTCTTCGCGGATTTTGTTAGATACTTCAAGTTCTATTCTTTAACTTACTTCTTACCTTTAATATCCTTTGTTCGCAGGTCCTCCAAACCTCATTTTTAACCCCACAAATTCTCCACGAAGTCACAAAACACCTCCTACGAAGGTCTAATCACATGTACGAGGCCCAATATCAATTATCTCATCAATAACATTACAAAATACATACTTATGGATCTTGACACCTAAGTAAACAGTGTTCAACATCGTCAAGTAGGGTTGGGAAGGTACGGGGTGTTACATATCTCCTCATAGATGAGATCCTCTGTAACTTGTACATCTTCAATGGAAGCAAAGCGAGATGGATCTCCTATGCACTTTTGAAGCATCGAAACATGAAATACTGGATGAACTGTGGAGAGTTCTTGGGGTAATGATAATTCATACGCAACTTGCCCAAATCGTCCGACAATTTCATATGGTCCTATATAACTTGGACTCAACTTTCTATTCTTTCCAAATCTCATTACCCCTTTCATCGGTGACACCTTTAAGAATACCCAATCACCTATGGCAAATTCGAGCCCTCTTCTTCTAACATCAGCATATGACTTGTGTCAACTTTGGGCCATTTGTGTACACTGTTGGATCACTTTAACTTTATCCATAGCTTAATGAACAAGATCTAGCCCAAGTAAAGCAGTTTCACCAGCCTCAAACCATCTAATTGGTGATCTACACTTCCTTCCGTATAAAGCTTCATAAGGTGCCATTTTGATACTTGAATGATAGCTATTGTTGTAGGCAAATTCAATAAGAGGCAAATGATCATCCCAACTTCCTTTAAAATCTAACGTGCAAGCTCGTAGCATATCTTCAAGTGTTTGGATAGTACGTTCTGCTTATCCATCTGTCTGAGGATGAAAAGCCGTACTCAAATTCACCTGTGTACTCAAGCTCTTCTGAAAAGATCTCCAAAAATGTGCAGTAAATTGTGAGCCCCTGTCTGATATAATGGAGATTGGAATCCCATGTAATCGCACTATCTATTTAACATACAACCTTGCATACTCTTCAGCTGTATAGGTGGTCTTGACCGTTAGGAAATGTGCTGACTTGGTAAGCCTGTCAACTATTACCCATATGGAATCAAATTTCCACAGTGTACGAGGCAAACCTGTGACGAAATCCATATTAATCATGTCCCATTTCCAGACTGGAAGATTGATACATTGCATGTAACCTCCAGGTTTCTGATGCTCTACCTTTACTTGTTGACAATTTGGACATTGAGCTACGAATTCTGCAATGTTCTTCTTCATGTTTCCCCACCAATACATTTCTTTCAAGTCATGGTACATTTTGGTAGCTCCCGGATGAATAGAATATCGTGAATGATGCATCTCTATCATAATTCGTCTCCTCAGCTCATCTACACCCGGTACACATAATCTACCTTGGCATTGAAGTACTCCTTCCTGCGTAAGATCAAATGCCTTTGTCAAAACCTGTTGTACATTTTCTTTTAGCTGAAATAACATAGGATCCTCAAGCTGCTTCTCTTTCACTTCAGCTATTAATAACAATTCTGCCACATTTTGCACAATAACTCCTTCTTCTGAGGATTCAAGAAAATGAACCCCCAAGCTGGCTAGTTGATGTAGATCTTTGACTATACATTGCTTCTCTGTCAACTGACCACTAGTGCTTCCTACTGCTTTGCGTCTTAATGCATCGGCTACCACATTCGCTTTTCCTGGATGATATAGGATATCAATATCATAGTCTTTCAATAGCTCAAGCCACCTCAGCTGCCTCAAATTTAAATACTTCTGCTTAAAGATATATTGCAAACTTTTGTGATCAGTTTATATATCAGCATGAACTCCATACAAATAATGGCGCCATATCTTTAAAGAAAATACCACAGCTGCTAACTCAAGATCATGTGTGGGATAGTTTCTCTCGTGACTTTCGTGAGGCATATGCTATTACATTACTGTGCTGCATCAATACACAACCTAAGCTAACTCCGAAAGCATCACAATATACTGTATACCCTTCTGTGCCTTCCGGAAGTACCAATACCGGTGTAGAAGTCAATTTATCTTTCAGCTCTTGGAAACTTTTCTCACATGCATAATTCCACTGAAACTTGACTGCCTTGTGTGTAAGCTTCGTTAAAGGTACAGCAATGGAAGAAAACCCTTTGACAAACCTTCGGTAATAACCTGCCAACCCAAGAAAACTATGAATTTCCATAGGCGTTGTAGGCCTTGGCCAATTTTTCACCACTTCAATCTTTTTTGTATCAATCCGAATTCCTTCATCTGACACAATGTGCCCCAAGAATGCTATGGATTTTAACAAAAAATCACACTTAGAGAACTTTGCATACAACTTACGCTCCCGAAGAATTTGTAACACCTGTCGTAAGTGATTAGCATGGTCCTCTTGTGATCTTGAATAAACCAGGATGTCATCTATAAACACCATCATGAACACGTCTAGAAATGGCTTAAACACCCTATTCATCAAATCCATGAACACAGCTGGTGCATTTGTTAGTCCAAATGACATAACTAAAAATTCATAATGGCCATACCGTGTTCGAAAAGCTGTCTTGGGTATATCTTTTTCTAACTCTGACTTGATGGTAACCCGATCTCAAGTAAATCTTTGAAAAACATTTGGCACCCTGTAATTGATCAAACAAATCATCAATTCTGGGGAGGGGATATTTGTTATTGATCGTTACCTTATTCAATTACCGATAGTCAATACACATTCTCAATGTGTCATCTTTCTTTCGTACAAATAATACTGGTGCACCCCACGGGGACATACTAGGCCTTATGAATCCCTTGTCCAGCAAATCTTTTAATTGCTCCTTTATGTGTCGTAATTCTGTTAGAGCCATTCTATACGGAGGAAAAGAGATAGGCTGAGTGTCTGGCATCACATCAATACCAAACTCTACTTCTCCTTCTGGAGGTAAACCTGGAAGATCCTCAGGAAATACATCAAGGAATTCATTGACCACTGGAACCGACTGAGGAGTTAGTGGTTCCACATTAGTATCTTTCACTCTTACTAAGTGACATATGTACCCCTTGGCTATCATTTTCCTTGCTTTAAGATAGGAAATAAATTTTCCTATCGGTTCCCCTACATAACACTTCCATTCAAGAACATTTGTTTGTGGAAAATAAAAATGTACCTTCTTAGCTCGGCAATCTACCGTGGCATAACAAGAAGGCATCCAATTCATACCCATTATGACATCAAAATCCACCATTTCCATTTCAATAATATCAGTCAACGTATCATGATCACACACAGTTACTACACAATTATGATATACTTTTTTTGCAACAATACATTCACCAAATGGTGTGGATACTTCAAATGACTTAGTTAATAATTTCGGCATTCTTTCAAATTTCACAGCAATCAATGGAGTAATATATGACAATGTAGAACTCGGATCAATCAATGCATATACAGTTGGTGAAAGTATGGATAATGTACCTGTGACTACATCAGGAGAGGCCTACGAATTCTGTCGGTCCACTAGAGCATAGGTGCGATTCTGGGATCCACTGGAACTGGCTACTCCTCTGGCACCTCTACAACGACCAGCAAGCTGTACACCTCGGCCTAAAGAAGGAACCGATGATGATGACACAACGGCTGATCCCGTAGGTTGTGATATACCACCCATGCTCCTCTGTGGACACTCTCTCATCATGTGCCCCGACATACCACACCAAAAACAAACATTTGTCCCCAACTGGCATTCACCTAAATGATACCTTCTGCAACACTAACATGGAGGACGAGAAAATCCTGCTGTCTGTGAACCTTGTATCCCACTACTCTGCCCAAAATGGCTGCCTCTAAATCCCCGGAAGTAGGATGAAGTATTTGCTGTAGGGGAAGAAAATGATGGTCTAGGCGGTCTAGGAAAAATTCGAGGTCTAGATTCTCCCTGGGACACCATAGACTATCCCATAGGTCTAGCCCTTTTTGACGGCCCTCTGTCAAATTCCTGTACCCTTCTTCTTTGCCTCCGGTCCTCCATCTTCTGTGCGAAATCCTGAATTCTAGCTATATCCATATCTCGGTTAAAAGCAATAATAGTGCAGTCCCTTACCAAATATGGCTCCAATCTGTCCACATATCAATGGACTCTGTCTGTCGTTATGGCTACTATATTTGGAGCATATCGAGCTGAAGAATTAAACTGTAGACTATATTTTCTGACACTTATATTCCCTTGAAGAAGATTTAAAAACTGATCCGCACGAGCCTCTCGAATCTCATATGGGAGGTAATGATCAAGGAATGCCATTTTAAATTCTTCTCAACCAGCTGGAAGTGCATCAATACCCCTCGATCTTTTCCAGTCTTTATACCACAATATAGCTTCTCCTTTCAATCTATAGGCTGCAAGATCAACTGTTTCTACACCAGTCACGTGCATAACATCTAGAGCCCTTTTAATTTGGTCCACGAAGTCCTGTGGATCTGCTTTCTAATCTGACCTAGTGAATATGGGAGGGTCTAATTTCAGAAAATCCTGTGTCCGTCGACTAGCTACTCTAGCCACGTCATCCTTACTTGTCATTGGACCAGCTCGTCCCTGAGTTTGTGTAGCAACTATCTGAGTCAACATATGCACTGCATTTCTTAAATCTTGTTTAGTGGCATTCGTAGGCGGTTCTGCATGTACTTCTCTACCTCTTGGCTCTTCCAAAAATGGAAGAGTAGAAGGAGCCCGTGATGCAAACTCTTGTTCAGCGCCACCTTGACTAGCTTGGTCAGGTGGTGATTTACTCGTTCCTTTTTCGGCAAGCATATCTACCTACTTACCTTTGCCCCTACCTCGTCTTGTAATCGTCATTGTACTATAACAAAGAAAACCAATTCCAATGGTTAGATACGATTCCACTTACAACATTGGCTCTATTGCACGATCTAGAAATGAAGAAAAGAAACAACTCCTAAATGTCCCGTAACCTCCTACTTATAAATATGGTGCACAACACATCCATAAGCAAGACTCTACTCAGACACGGCTTTGTAGACACCCATAGGATGACCTGCTCTGATACCACTTTTGCCACGCCTCAAATTCCAATGGGGCGGACTGGCACCCGAAGCCGTTAAGGACCGAGAGAACCAATCTTCATTCATATACACTCATACGCATGTCACTCAATAAACATCACCATCACGTATAGATATAAGATGCCAATGGCGGAAGTCATGGAAACTATATGATATATATACGAAACTTGGCCGTTAGGGCCATCAAGTCAAAATCATGCGTTCCTTACATTTCCTTCATTTGTCCCACAACATCTACAAACCCTCTACAGATACATGGACATAACCAACCTAAATTGGGGATAAGTCCCCACTTTATACAACATTTACCATACCAAAACAAATGTACACATGTAACTCGAAAAGCCCCGAACCAACTGGAGCTCACCAATGATCGGCAAACATCCGCAACCTACTGTGAAAGTCTACTAACACATGTGCCTGCAGCAAGTAAGGTAAGTCCCCCAAGGGACGTCAGTACGAAGAATTTACTGAGTATGTAAGGCTATAAAAAACTACATCATAAACAAGAACATCAATTGAATCAAATATAAGAGAATAGTCAATATGGATAAACCATTGTACTGTATGTTAGGAATCATATACATTATATTCATTACTTTCTTTGCCTTTACTTTCATTCATCATTCTATGACCAACTGATCAGTGGTAAAAGAGGATAACCCATGCTAGGTATTTTAACCCTTGGGATGTAATTAACCCATGCTAGGCTTTTCTGTCGCCCTTGGGATGTTACTGTGATAACCCATGCTAGGCTTTTCGGTCGCCCCTGGGATGTTACTGTGATAACCCATGCTAGGCTTTTCGGTTGCCCCTGGGATATTACTGTGATAACGCATGCTAGGCTTTTTTGTCGCCCCTGGGATGTTACTGTGATAACCCATGCTAGGCTTTTATGTCGCCCCTGGGATGTCATTCAATAATATACAAACAATTATACATTACTTCATTCGTTCGTTAGAAGAGTGATACATTGGTGATTATACATTATTGAGACTTTGAAACATTAGTCAATGAACATGAGACATGTGAATCACAATTAGTTCTGTGAATACTACTATATGACAATACCTTTGAACATTTTAGAATGGAATAAGTACAATGTCAATGTGACCAATATGTGCTGCAGAAGGATACGAAGAGAGTAACCTTACATTCCTTATCTTCCCAATATGAAAACATTTTCCTATATGTGAATACAATAATCCAGCTCCTTCCTTAAGTGTTACTCTACAACACAAGTTCATAACGGAGCTCACGTTAACAATTAACTACCTTACAAGTGCATAAGACGACAATGAGTTACATGACTGCCCTATAATGTCATTTCCCCCTTTATGATGCAATTTACTACATTACCATACCAACAATACTATAACATTCCACACTTTGACCAAGACATCATAAACCAATAGCACTTCACACCAAGTTTACCCTTTATGCTTCCTCATGAACACTACGTCACAACTATTTCATCAAGTCACCTCAATACCTTTCATAATAACATATTAACAACAATCCATAATTAATATAAACCAACATGCCTCCAAACGACCCCTTAACGTCATTCAATAGGTATCATAAGTTGATAATTTCATCCAAAAAGGGGACAAAAACATACAAAATGAGATTCTGGGCTGACCTGCAAAGCCACCTGCGCCCGCAGGGGGTTGAGGTACAGCCGCAGGTGAACCTTGGCCCTGTACAGGGCCTCCTGCATTGGCATCTGCGCCCGCAGGTGCCCTATCTGCAAGGGCGGGTCCCCATTTTGGCCAAAAAGGGTCTCTTTTGGGTCCTTTTTTGTAATAAATGGTCCAAGTCCATAAGTAAGATTTTCTTTACATATTTTAGGTCACTTGGATGCCAACAAACCATCATGGTTTCATAACACACATGAACATCACCAAAACCACATTTTCCTTTCAATGCACCACTAATTCCATGACCAATTGCATAACAACAATCCCACAAGTTATACACATAAAGAAAGTAAGTTAGGAACATAACCACATCTTACATGTTGATATTTAATCCATAAAACTCACTTCCTTCAAGACCACAAAATCATTTTCAAGTTTAGAAGACAAAACCCTTCACCGGTTAAGCAAAATAGACTTTTTTCACATAGTGAACTGTCCAACACCTTGCCAACATAAACAACATGATTTATACACCATATTAAGCATATCATATACTAAAACCTAAGAATAAACACTTACCAAAGCTAGAAAGAGAGTGATCTTTTCCAAAGGAGTGATGACTTAGGGTTTGTGAGTAGAGAGAATTATCTTGAATATTCTAGAAATGGCATGTGTGTTATAATAAATAAGAATCTCATTTTGTGCCTTATATAATGTCTCAATGGTCATCCTTAGACAACATTAAATGCATGGTTACTTGTTGAACATGGAAGAGTGGGTCATTTCCCTTTTGGGCCATGCCTTTTACTTCATTTTGGGCCTCATTTGGGCCCCAAATCACAAGTTTAAATTCAGCCCATCAAATTAATGTGCAATAGCTCCACAATCTCATGTTTAAATAATTTCATGAATGTTATAGTAATTAAATAGGTTCGGTAATATATGGGGTGTTACACTCTGCATCAAAAAATGCACTGCCCTCCTAGGCGTACAACACTAAGTAATCCAAGCTAACCTACATTACTAACTAATAGTGGATAATCATATTTTTTAGAGGTACTAAATAAAACTCTATGAATGAGCAAAATAAAGGTTGCATTAATGATAAAGATCTCTGGGGAAACTTCTAAAATATATTGAACATGGGGGAGGGTCCGAATGAATTCTGCTTTTTTTTCCTCGTATTGAGCACTAAGTTGCTTACTTTATGGCCTTTAGCTAGCAGGCTGCACTCTAGACAGCTAGGAAGGCTCACTAGACCAGCATCTCAACAAGAATGAATGTATAATGATGGTGATTGCACACCAATCTCCATAAATAATTGAATGTAGAAAAGGGATCCTAAAAAAATGGAGTCCATGACCCCTTTTAGAGCATATAAGGAGAGGTCATATTCTCAGCCTTTCTTTTGAGTATGCCAATTACAAAAAAAATATATGTAATATTGTTACACATGTGTATAGCTACCACGCATGGCTAAAAGTCAACTAAAAAAGAGCTCAAAGTCTATTTCTAGTTCCACTGAGAAAGTATTTTCTTATAAAAGACGTCAATCTACGAGGGAAGATGCAGATAAAATACCAATAGCTTGATGTCAACTTTTGTGGCATAATATTTAGATCTATCAATGAATAATAAACATTTCATAAGATAAAAAAGAATATTTTGAAGTTTCAATCTCAAAGAAAGGTGCAGATTCTTTCACATTCATTTCAATCTTTTTTCTAATTCTAAGAAAGAAAAAACCCTAAAAATCCACCAATAAATTACAAACTTCATTATATAGATGATATGACAGGGCTATGGCACTAATATCAATGGAGATTAGGATGGGCTTTGATGAATAAAAGAAGAATTGGTAGAAATTGTCATAGGTGAAGAAAATTAAACCTATATTCAGACAAAAAAGATAAAAAAGAGAAAACTATAGTGGCTAGGAAATCTCCGAAAATTCTATGGGAAATTGAAAATATAGAAGAAAGTTGTGACTTATAAATAGGAGGAAGAGGAGATAAGAGGAGAAGGATATTCATGATATTCAGCAATATTTATGTTCATTCACTTTGCAAGCAAAGTGGTATACCGAAAACAGAAGCGATTACCTTATTTAAGCAATTCTTCTTATTCTTCTTATTTCTTAGTTAAAGTTCCCCTTCTCCGATAGCTAGTTCAGTGGTTTTGAAGCTAGATGACTTATATTCTCTAGATATATGGTAAATCCAGGTATGCTACTAGTCTTTAGAAGGACCAAGGGAATCCTGGTCTTATCTCCAAACAAATCTCCCCTTTGCTACTCCTTTTTGCTACCTGGAGCCATGTTTTTTCTTATTATAGATAACGTACACACATGTGATCTTTATATTTGATGGACTAGCATCACTCAGGCTCATTCAATCATCTATAGATACTTTTAAACCATTCCATTCATTGTCTTCTTCTTAACCTCTCCATCAAAAGAGTCTGAGCCTGCTACGTAGCTAGGATACGAGATTGATTTTCTAATGATATAGAGAGAGGATAGAGGATCACGCTTACAAGTAGATTGTTCCATCATCTTTCCTTACCCTAGATTTATCAAACCAGCTTCTTCAATACTGCCTTCTTACCCAAGAGCTCTGATTCCTCTAAAATAAAATAAGCTCCTCTTCCTTGTCATTTTAGTAAGGATTTTGAAAATTTCTTAAATATCTGCTTCAAACATCTCATCCCCGATCTCGCTGAACTAGGTTAAAGAACTATAAACAACTACTTCAAATATCTAAGCCCAGGTCTCACTGAACTAGGTCAACGAACTACCATCCTGGAGCTACCTCCATACTTAGATCGTTAATTCCCCAATTCAAACTCGAATCAGTTGGCAAGTGAATTTCGTGCCTTGGTATGAGACATAAACTAGAAATTCAATCTTAAATGAGTGAAATCTAGCATTTTGTCTTTATACTTTATGGGTCTAGGATAATTTTTCAAAGCAGCAACTCTTACACCTACCAAAACTTTATTTGAATAACTACGAATTCTCACTCTCGGGTTAGGAGCTCACTTTCAATCTCTAAGAGCTGATTTGATGGCATCTTGTCTAATGATCTTTCTTGTTAGAACGTAGAGTGAATAGTCCCTTATCAACATAGTTAGACAGCTTCAAGAAATAAAGACTTGGGTAAGCAAGTGACACTGTACTTCAAGCGAATAATGTTGCCTCACATTCTATAGCAAGGTTGAGAAGTTGATTCACGACATAGAATATTTCCTTTTCATTAAAATATGCCTTAGACCTTTTCACCAAAACCAAACCTAAACCCCTGCTCCTCAAATAATTGCACCATACTTCAAGAAATTCACACCCCACGCATAAATAATAGCCTGTGAATGTCCTTGTTTTTAGGAAGAATTTTACATTGACCAAGAATGAGTGCAGAATGAGCCTAACGATGTACCTTTAGTTTAAAAGGCTACGACAATAAGAGAGAGTTTTCACTTTTGGTGTGAATGAATTGGATCTTTTCTTTTGATAAATAATCTTTTTCCTTGATTTTTCTTGAGATACATCAAGATAGGACAAAAAGCCTCCCTATAATCTTCTATTGGATTTTGCATGAATTGAATAACAACTCCAAGAGAAAGGGTTAGATCTGCTTGGGTAATAGTCATATAGATAAGCTTAACAACCAAACATCTATACCTTGTTGGATTTTTAAATAGCAAGCCATCATCCATACTGAATTTCAAGGTAGGATCCATAAAAGTAACCACATTGCTTCCAACAACTGCTCTAAAAAGTGTGCAACATACTTCTTTGATAAAGTGATATACCACCTTTGATCTTGCTACATCAATACCCAACAAGTATTTAAGCTTTCCATGATCCTTAGTAAAAGGTGTTTACTAATATATTGTTTTAGGTCAATAAATTCATGTCTTCTTACTACCTGTAATTACAATATCATCAATATAGACAACAAGGATTAGAGAACCACTTTGGCTATGACGAACAAATACCGAATGATCAACCTGAGTTTACTTCAACCGATATGTAGAAAGAATTTGACTAAAATTAGCTAACCATGCCCTCTGGATTCTGTTCTAGACTTACCAATCTTTGCTAGCTTGTTTTCCTGGTGCTAATACCTTTTCTTATCTACAACTTTGTCGAATAGTAAAAATCATTTTCCCTCCAATCTTTATAGAATAATTTGACCCCTACTCCCAGCATGCTAGGCCATAGTATGTTTTCTAATAAGATCCTTCCCAGTGTGCCAAGCCCCCTCCCAATATCTCAGGCTATGGTCTGAGTAAACGAACTAGTCTCATCCCTTTAACCTAAGAGTTCCTATTATGACTAGCCGAAAATAGGTCTCTAGATGCCTTATGATCATCCTTTTTGCCCATTCACGATTATGCGTTCTTCTACTCTTATAAGCCTACAGATACTTTTGGCCCCAAAATAGCCTTGCTTTCTTATTCCCACTCTTTTCTTAGATCAGGTTAGCACTAATGTTGTTTTACACAACTATATTCAATTAATTGAGTAGAGAGGGAAATTGAATCAGTCGTTATCCTTTATTCTTATGCTAAAGGCTCTATTACCACATGTCACTATTCCATTCTTTTTCAAATGGTTAGATTCTTTCTCCTTAATTTATCAAGATTTCAAGTTAAAATCTCAAACATAATCCTGTTGTTGATAATGACCTTTGCGAATGACTTGCCACACTTTCTGGGCTTGACTCTTGTTGGATTGGATGTACTCAGCCATCTCCAACTGTTTTTGTGGGTCAGACAAATTCCTTAAGTTAGCATACAACATATTGGTCTCTACTATTCCAGCAAATGGTGATGTCTCGAATTCCCATTGGTTGGTCTGTTATCTAGAAGAAACCTTTGTCCCGGTAATCTTGAAACAAATTCTTGAAATTTACATATTTATTTGTAGAGTGAGTCCATTTTTTATACCATTTTAAATAAAATTTTCCTTTTCTTTCTTCTGTTTTAGGTATCTTGTGTCCAGGCAAATAGGTCAAAAGCCATTAATAACTTGGTGGCTACTTCATAACTTCAGATGCCAACCAGTCAGCCACGATCTTACCTTCTCGTTTATCCATGAGTATGTTTACAAAATCCTTACCAATCCCTTTGAACAATATTCCTGCAAGCTTGGATCAGTTATGCTTGAGGGTGATTAGAGGAAATCAAATGAATCGCAGTATGCATACAATATTCCAAATCAGTTTCAAGAATGACCTGCTTATAAACCAAATCCCATGCCAACATAAAGCCACAGTAGATGGCCCAAAATTCGGCCACATTCTTGGTTGTACAATCCAAATTATCAAAAAAATTAAACACCCATCTGTAGTCATTTTAACAAAATAGACTATAAGGGGAAACCTTCTAACAAACATATTTGTCTATTCTCATTCATCCATTAGTTTTTTCCAAGCCAAAACCTACTCCTAAGAAGTTACTGGATCAAACTAGTCTATTATACATCTGCCCACCAACAGCAGAGGTTGTTTGATTCCCCTTATATATAATATAGTGAAAAATGCTAATTCAATGAGATGTGCTTGCATGTCGAGAGTGTGCTCCCACTCTCTTAGCTCTGATTATTATTTCATATGTGTTGTACTATACCTCTAAGGAAAACAAACAAGAACCAGGCTAGGCTACTCTTTTTCCCCTTTCTGAATCAAATAGTCCTTGTACCTACCACTTCATAAAACATGCAATCTAGTGTTGCTCGCTCTTTTTCCTGGGCAAGATCTCACGACTCTTTCCCAAAGATAATATGTTACAAAATTTGATCTTCTACTTCCAATGAGGCCAGGAATGAACTTCCACTTTATCTAAACTAAAAATATGTTCCTTCGTCTCTTCTTGATCAATGGATTAAAAGTGATTAGGTGAAGTCCCCTTCTTGTTGTACAAAAATAGAGATATGATTTAAACGACTAGGTATAACATGTGAGTTTGATCCATTCGGTTCTTGTTTTAAGAAAAGAAATAAGAGACAAGAAAACATCTTTGATTATGATTAAAAGGAACAATCTTAAATAGACCCATATCCAATTTTGAGTCATTTCTTCGTAAATATGATCAGCCACAATATCTTCGATCCCTTCATATATGTGCCAGAATAGAAAGTGATTTGGTAGGAAAATAGAAGATACCATTTTGTAAATGATAATCAAAGGGAGTGGGAAAGTTGCAGTAATTTTTTTGAAAAGCCCAATTCTCTTTGTCTTCGAGCTTTCATTCCTCAATCCACTGATTCCTTCATTCTTATACGTCCCCACAAATAAACATAGATAAATATGAATAACCAAACTAGGTGTACAAAATGCCAGTACCATGTAGCTGCTTCAAAGCCAACATGATTCTCCTTGGTTAGATGACCAAGATATTGGTGAATACCACATATGATAGAGAAAATAGTACCTATAATCACATGAAAACCATGAAATACAGTTGCTAAGGTAAAGTTAAAACCATAAATACTATACAAAATAGTGAAGGGTTATTGATAATATTCCATTCCTTAAAAGCTTGTGAATACTAAAGCCAGTGAAACGATAGCATTTAAAGCATAAACTACTTATTTTCCTTCCCCGTGAGTATAGCATGATGAACCCAAGTTACTACAACTCCAGATGAAAGGGGAATAAGGGTATTAAGAAAAGAGATTTCCCAAGGATCTGAAACCACAATCCCTTTTAGGGGCCGAATACCTCTGACCTCTACCGTAGGTGCCAAAGAAGAATTAGAAGAAGCCAGAAAAAGAACAAAAATGATTATAAACTCTGATACGATAAATAGAATAAAACAATATAGAGATCCTAAATGTAAGCCTTTGGTATGATGTACTTCAAAGTTTGATTCATGTAGCACATCACGTCACCATACAAATATGGTATATAGGAGAAATATAAGGCCCAAACTAAGAAGTGTTGCACCCCCTTGAAATGAGTGCGTGTAAATCACACCTTTTATAGGTATTGCCAAAGTTTTGAGTGAACCTAAATGATAAGAATGCCTCTGAGATTCAATCACAAACCACTTTGTTTTGGTTCTATGTAAACCCTCTCTTCACCTCATCCCCTAAAGTAGTAAAGTAAAGAAGGGCTCTTTGGGTCTAATTTTCTTTCTATCTGATAGGACAAACAAAGAAATAGGAAGGGATGGTTCTTTCACTCTATCGATGAAACTTTAACTAGAAAAAGACTCTCTTTATTACTTTGAGAAGAGAATCATTGGTTTGACCGACGAACTATATGGGAAAATAGATCTTCTTTGTTTGATTTGAAGCAAGACTTTTGGAAAGTAACTATTCCATTTTGTTCGTTCTTAAAAAATATGCTAGTCACTGATTAGTTCATTGTACACCAAAAGTGGCCTTAACTCAAAAGTACAGGTTGATCTCTTTTCTTAAGGTTGCATTCATTTATTCATGTTCAACTTGACACATGGGAAGGGCCTACTCTACTAGTTGATCGAATAGGTCCTGCTCCCTTTCCACACTATTCCTACCTACTTAAAAGAGCAATTGAGAATCTCAAGAACTTTTCCAAGCGTGCTTCTTTGTGGTGCAATTGGAAAAGAAAGGAGTATTTCATTCTTGTACATCCTTCCATTCCACTATTCTGATTAACTTAATTGCTCTTCTGAACGACCAAGTCATAATGAAATTTAAAAGTAATATTGTGGAACATGGATTAGCATTATGTCATTACTACAAGTGTTGAGCCACTCACGATTTCTATGTATAGACTTAGAAATCAAATATAATATCTTTCATTCCATGTAAGCCACTTATTTGTCAAAAACAAGAGATTAAAGTTATCTTCCCTTTTTTTCCCAAGAGTTCAATGGTGTTACACCATTGGGATACTTAAATAAACATGAGTACATATAGGATACACCAGTGCTAAAACCTTTTCTCAAGATATCTTCCAAACTATTGGGGTTGTTTCTTTGGACTTGTTCTCTCGATGTGAAACCAGTTGGTTCCAAAGTTTTAGAATTCTTTTGATCCTAAGTACTCCATCTCCATCAATGCATAATAAATATAGAAAGTAAATAGGAAAAGGCATGACCAGGAGAATTGTGTCAAGTAAGTGAATTTATCAAGTTGAGGCATTCTTGATTGTTTGAGACAAAATGATTCCATCAATATAGCTTAACTCCGTCAAGCATGTACGAGTAGTGAAGAAGTATACAACACTTTAATTGGTTGTTGACGAACGAAAAACATAGGATCAAAAAAGGTAGAATTGAGAATCTCAAAAAATTCATTTTTATTTTTTCTAATTCTTTATAAGGAAAGGAATTTCTTGTGTTTTTCCCAAATAATTCACGATGCTTTTTTTTCAAACCCTCTAGTCTATACCCTTCCCCCTTTTGCAGTACAAAGTAGTCTTTAATAAGTTTATTGCTATACTGAGTATAGAAGGGTTCTTGCTTGAGGTCGCCCATTTTCCAAAAACACTCTTCTTAAGAAGGAATTTGTTTTTGATTTTTGTTCAGCAATTGACCCAGTTGCACTGCCGTAGCATTGGGAAACTATATGCCTTTTTTCACTTTTGATAGAATCCATCACTTGATTATTGAGGTTTTCAAAAGTGAACATATTACCCCCATTGTGTTAAGGGGCACGACAAACTCTTCTTCATTTAAATGACTTCTCCATTCCATAAAGGGAACGGCAGACTCTTTGTATTTTTAATGACTACTCCTATATGTAAGGGGCACTACATCAAAGGACGGCCAAGTCGGACCTCCGCTGCCTTTTCCCCCATCATATTGCCAAAATTGCTCCCCACCCACCCCCTAATGCAGGAAGATAAGGAGCAAAAAACTTGGACAATTTGTCCATACAGAATACCCACCCCTTAAACTACCCATATGAAAATGAGAGAATAAAGAAGGTATAAAAATATAGGTGAACTTCTTTTTATGGATGGGAATTGTTGCAACATACTTTGTCCCTCCAAACAAAATAAAAATATAAATGGAAATGTCCATCTGCAACGTCCTCCTTTGATATTCTAATTTGGGAGAACTAAAAGGTGGACCCATTTGGTGACTCTTGCAGTCGACCTAACTAAACCAAATTGAATCTAAACTACGATTCAAATCAAGTCTTATCGAAATTGGATTTTCTTTTCGTGCCATATGTTCTTAGGCTTTATTTTCCCCCCTTTTTCTTCCCGGTCAAATATTTATTCTCTAAGGTCTTCATTTCTGTGTAGAATCAAACTATCCAAATTTATGACCAACCTTTCCTTCAGTAATTTTACAACAAACTGGAGTTTTTCCATTGTAAATTCATACGGAGCAATGAAAGAATTCTAGAAAAATAGAAGATCTATGTGACCAACTTTTCCTATTAAAAAGAAGATCCCTTTTTTTCATCATTCTCAAGAGGAATACATCAATAAAACTATCCTTCCATATAGATTATCATGGTATGAAGATATTTCTCTGCTTCAATTTTGCCCCTAAATCTAGCTCCTACTCCTCCCCCTTTTCCATTCGGATAAGATCCTCCTTTGTCCTTTTAACATAACATTCTCAGCCGCCCAAGATGACTGGCTATATTTATATTTATATGCCATATATTGAAAGGCAAAAAATGAATCTACTTTGGAAACAAATACAAACAAGATATGAAATCCTAGAGTGGATTCTAGCTATTTGTGTTTGAGTTCTTACTTTGAATTTGGGATTCTATTGGATAATTTAGATTCTATGGCAGATCTTAATGAAGATATGGGTATATTTATCTTATCTTTTATTATGAGTAGCTAATTTTCCATCTTAGGTTTATGTATGAATGAGCAGTGATAATTGTATGGGTGTTGTTTATTTGCCCTTTAATTGATTAATTGTTATGGGTTTGACGTGTTATTAACTTATAATTGGAGTTTGCAAACTCTAGTTAACCTGGGATCTATTACAATCCTTGACAAACAGGATAAGGGTAAGGAGTAGTGGTCAATTATGACTTGATATCCATCATTTAATTGTAGTTCTTAGACATATGGCTACTACATCAAGGTTTTAGGTTGGTTATGATGTACCATTTTTGAGTTGTTCGAAAGAATCCACTTGTGGTGTTTAATATTTTATTAAAAGATTGACATTAAAATCTAGGACCTAGCCTACCCATAACTATTAATTGAACTCAGGCAAATATCAAATTACCCATGCATGTACTCACTTTCTTGAAAGCAAAACCCTAAGTACCTTCAACTTTTGATTGCAAACTCTAGATATCACTTTTGTATTCAAAAAATGTATTTGACGGAATTGAACATAACAATATTTTAACTACTCCCCCATTTTACGTTATTGCATTATTTTTAGCATTACGAGGAAACATCTTGTCACTTGTGACACTCGAAGGTAAATCTATTGCCTTCGTTCCTTGTAGGATCGACCCTGACTCTAAATTTGGGTAAAATATATTGCTAGCGACCGCATACATTCTTGATGGGTGTATTTGAGCGTTATCAAACCGCTTGATAAAATCTTGAGGGAAGTGAGGTAAATAGCCGATACTACTTGAAGGATTCCTCTTTGGATAATAGGTTAGTAACTGGCAATGTTGTAATTGGTTTAATAGGTATTTTCTTTAATGTTTCATATTCTAGATTGAGTTTATCCTTGTAGTAATCGAATGAATTGAGTTGTCAATATGAAAGCATAAGAATGAACGCATTAGAACTCAATGGGATTTCTAGCATCCCGTTGAAAAATAGTATGTAAGGTAGATTTTTTAGAAGGGACTAAATAAGACAAATGAGTTTTCATAATTTCATTTTTTATCATAAATAATCGCTAACTAGAATTTGGTTCCTTTTACGAACTTGATGTTGATAATTGAACTATAAATTTATTTCAGATAATTGAACCTTCTCGAACTCTTTCTTTTTAAAAACGAAAAAGATTTGTGCAAAAATAACAGATGCCAAGAAGAAAAAATGTCTTTGGACCCGTAATGGATCTTGAAGTACTCTTTATGCATCTCCTTGACCAAATCCTCCTACATTAGGATTACTCATTAATGGTTGATCAAATTTGATAGATTCACCATTGGAAACAAGAAGTTCTGGTCCGGGAGGGATAATATCAACCAATTGCAGCCCATACGATGCATCCACTATTGTTATCTTATATCCCCCTTTGTCTTTTCGTATGATTTTGCTTACTATATCTATTGTTGAAGCATTACAAATAGTATTCTTCTCTTCCTGCCGTCGGGATAAATTTGACCCCTTTTCCTATTCTGGCCTATGTATATAGGATATTTTGAGAAGTGAACACCCTTCTTAGTATTAAGTTTAGGGAAAGAATAGGAAGGGTTATTTCACTATATTTTTTACCTGGGATAGGATCTTCCATAAGAATCCTTTTTATTTGGGCGATAGCTCTGAAAAGATAAATTGTCAATGTTTTCTTTCATCATGGGAGGGATACAATTGGGAGGAGCTAATTCAACCCCCTTTTTCCCTCGAAAACCCCTCACTCCATTCATTTTTGAACTTATAATCTGACTTGGTTGAACTTGGAACGACATATGTCAAAGGGTCGTTCATTAGCCCTACTAGTCAAATACAAGAAAAAGAGGATTGGATTTCAATCTTGCTCTTTTAGGTCTCAGGATAGCTATTGAGTAATATGGCGCTTAGAAATAGCTAATAAAACAAGTGCATTAAAGAGAGGGATGGTATCATATTGACTTAAAAAAGTCATGCCTGCTTTTAGCTCGTACTTTCATTTTTGCTTTTGCCTTACCTTCTCTTATATTAGTAAAGGACAAATTGGGGGAATGTGCAGTAGTTTTCTTACTTTCTCTAGAGCACTTAAATGCATATAATTTGAGAGATAAGAGGAAAGCCCCTTATCAAATTCAAAGATGTAACATAAATAATAACTCTCTTTGTTGGGATGTCAACAGGTTAGACAGATCTAAGATTTTGATATTCGGTGGAAGGCAGGCTGAAACTCTAGCCCAACCAAGTGAAACTCAGGGTATGAAAGAATTCACAATCTAATCTATAGGGTGTTAACCCTCAGAGGTTAGACAGATCTAAGATTTTGATATTCGGTGGAAGGCAGGCTGAAACTCTAGCCCAACCAAGTGAAACTCAGGGTATGAAAGAATTCACAATCTAATCTATAGGGTGTTAACCCTAAGAGGACGACTAAGAATATACATTAAAAGGAGAAGACCAATAGGGTCATTTTTCAAGCACAAATAGGATGATCTAAAGGGGTTGTGCAACCTAGAGATATGGCTATATCTTTGGAAAAGAGGTAAATCTTAGAAGAGACCATTTGAATGGTTGAATTGATGAATTCACTTGATCACTTTGACAGAACCTAATAGAGACTTTGATTATTCAACTTTAGCTATTGAAGGAGGAATCATGTCACTTGGAATTTTGATAAGTGAATCCTCAATTTCATAGCCTGGCCTTTGTAAAACTTGTCATTTATTGGGATTTTGATTGAAACGATGTTAGGCCAATTCCTCATATGCCTAAGAAGTAGAGGGAATCTGAATTTAAGATAATTCAACATTTTCCTACGCAATCTTATTTATAGAAATAACACTTAATCAAAGGGGAGCATAAGCAATTTTAGTGGTAGAAATCTCTTTAATCAAGATCATGTGCTGGATAATTTCTTTCACGTGGACACAATTGTCTTGAAGCATAAGCTATCACATTGCTGTACTGCATCAATATACACCCTATGTCGACTCCTGAAGTACCACAATATACTGCATACACTTCTGTGCCTTCAAGAAGTACTAATACGGGTGTAGAGGTCGAGTTATCTTTTAGCTCTTAGACACTCTTCTCACATGCATTATTCCACTGAAACTTGGTTACTTTGTGTGTTAGCTTGTTAAGGGTGCTAAAATAGAAGAAAAACTTTGCAACAAACCTTCCCATATAAACTACTGGCACATTTGTTAGCCCAAATGACATAACTAGCCCAAATGACATAACAAAAACAAAGTCATAGTGACTGTACTGTGTTTGAAAAGCTGTCTTAGATATATCTTTTTCTCTAACCCTTACCTAATGGTATCCTGATCTTAGGCCACTCTTTGAAAAATATTTGGCACTCTGTAATTGGTCAAATAAAGCATCCATGCTGGGGAGGGGATATTTATGCTTAATTGTCACCTTATTCCTTTGCTGATAGTCAATACACATTCTCCATGTACCATTTTTTTTTGTTTGTACAATTGACACTAGTGCACCCCAAAGGGATATACTAGGCCTCAAACATTTCATTTACCACCAGAATCGATTGAAGAGTTGGTGGCTTCATATCAGTAGCTTTCACTCTTACTAAGTGACATATGTATCCTTTTGGGTATCATTTTCTTTGCCTTAAGATGAGAAATAACTTTACCTCTTGGTACTCCCACATTACCCTTCTATTCAAGAACATTCTTTTGTGGAAAAAAAAATGCTCGACAATCTACCGTGACATAACAAGAAGCCAATCTATCCATACCCATGACAACATCAAAATCTACCATCTCCAGTTCAGTAGGATCAACCGGTGTGTCATAACCACAAACAATTACTATACAATTATGAATTACTCTTTTAGCTATAATAGATTCACAACTAGGGTAGATACTTCAAATGGCTTACCTAGTAATTCTGGTGTTCTTTCACATTTTTTCCGCAATCAATGGAGTAACATATGATAATGTAGAACCCAGATCAATCAATGCATATACCTTATGTAAAAATATGAATAATATACCTGTATCTACATCAGGATAAGCCTTCGAATTTTGTCGATCCACTACGGCATAGGTACGGTTCTGAATTATACTAGGACTCGCTGCTCCACTAGCACCTCTGCCACAGCCATCAGGTTGCACACTTGACAATAATAATGCAACGGCTGACCCAGTAGGTTGTGTCAGACTACCCATGGACCTCTGTGGGCACTCTCTCATCATATGCCCTAACTTTCTACACCAAAAGCAAACATTCATTCCACACCAATATTTACCTGAATGAAACTTCCCGCAACACTGGCACAGCTGACGAAAAGACCTCGATTGGCTCATACTTCCTTGTTCTAGATATCCCACTGTCTGTGAACCCCGAGTTCCACTACTTTGCCCAACTTGACCACCTTTAAATCCTTGAAATTGAGATGGAGTACTTGCTGTAGGGTTTGAATATGATGGTATGGGCGGTCTAGGAAAAACTCGAGGCTTAAATTCTCATTGGGATGCCATAAACGGTCCTATAGGTCTAGCCCTCTTTGACGGCCCTTCTTCAAATTCTTGTGTCCTTCTCCGTTGCCTCTGACCCTCCATTTTCTTTGAAAATGCTTGTATTCTTGCTATATCCATGTCTCTATTTAACTCAACAATAGTATAGTCCCTCACCAAATATAGCTCTAATCTACTGACATACCGATGGACTCTATCGGCCATAGTGGCTACTACATTCGGAGCATACCTAGCCAAAGAATTAAACCGGAGATTGTACTCCCAGACACTCTTGTTCCCTTGACGAAGAATTAAAAACTGATCCGCACAAGCCTCTCGGATCTCATAGAGAAGATAGTGATCAAGAAATGCCGTTTTGAATTCCTCCCAACTAGCTGGAAGTGCACCTATACCCCTAGATCGCTTCCAATCTTCGTACCATAATATAGCCTCGCCTTTTAGTCTATATGTTGCAAGCTCCACTGTTTCTATACCTGTCACATGCATAACATCTAGAGCCCTTTTGATTTGGTCTACGAAGTCCTGTGGGTCTTCATTCAGATCTGACCCGGTGAAAGTGGGAGGGTCTAATTTCAGAAAATCTTGTGTCCGCCGACTAGCTGCCCTATACGCACCATCATTACTTATCATTGGACCTAGTTGTCCTTGATTCAGTGCAGTAACTATACAATCAACTATATGAGTCAACATTTGCACTGCATTTCTTAGATCCTGCTCAGTAGCATTAATAGGTGTTTCGACTGGTTCTTCTCTCCCTCTCAGCTCTTCTGGAGCAGGAAAAGTAGAGGAAGCCTGCGTTGCAAACTCAGTTTCTGCCCCACCTTGACTAGCTTGGTCAGGTGATGATTTAATAGTTTCTCCTCCGGCAAGCATATATACCTTCTTACCTTTGTCCCTACCTTGTATTGTAATCGACAGTTTTATATACAGAAGAAAACCAATGGCAATAGTTAGATATGATTCCACCTACAACTTTGGCTCTACTGCACGATATAAGAAATGAAGAAAAACAACAACTCCTAGATGTCCCGTAGCCTCCTTCTTATAAATGTGGCGCACAACACATCCATAAGTAAGACTCTACCCAGACACGACTTTGTAGACACCCTTAGGATGACCTGCTCTGATACCACTTTTGTCACGCCCCGAATCCCAATGGGGTGGTATGGCACCCAAAGCCGTTGAGGCCCGAGAGAACCAATCTTTGCTCATGTACATTCATATGCATGTCTTTGTATGAATATCATTGTATCTCATGCAACTATGCGGAAGTCATGGAAACATGTGCTATATATAAAACTTGGCCGTTAGGGCCATCAAGTCAAAATGGACATACATACCTTACATTCATATTCCCACATACGTCTACAAGGCCTCTAACTGATACATGTACATAACCAACCTATAGTCGGGACAAGTCCCCGCTTTATACAACATTTACAATGCCAAACCCAAAACCAATGTACACATGTGACTCGAAAAGCCCCGAACCAACTGGAGCTCACCAATGATCGACAAATGGTCCGCAACCTACTGTGGATATCTACTAGCACCTGTACCTGCAGCAAGTAAGGTAAGTCCTCCAAGGGACATCAGTATGAAGAATGCACTGAGTATGTAAGGCTGTAAGGAACTGCATGAGACATAAATACTTCAATGATATCAAGTACAAGTGAAATTATCAATATGGATAAACCTCCATTCTGCATATGTGGAACCATGTACATTGCTTTCGTTATTTTCATTTTCGATCATTCATTCATATCATCACCATTCATATAATATCGATCAAGTGATAGACTTTCATTCAAATGCTTTACTTTCTTTGCTTTTACCTTTATCCTTATTATCATTCATCCAGCTGATCAGTGGGTCATAGTACAATATACCACCTTATCGGCGGTCCATAACATAACATAATGGATTATATCAACAATCATCCACCTCATCGGTTGGCCATAATATATATAATATATATATATATCTTACTTCATTCCTTACTTGCGAGAGACTGATACCTTTACTTGTGAGAGATTGATACATTGGTTATTGAAACATTATTGGAATTTTGGAACATAACATTATTTTAAGTGCTACTCAAGAATGAATAGATTCTCTTTACATCATTACTTTCTTTGAGATAGTTCTTTTAGTAGTTACAACATTATGAGAGCTTTGGAACTTCAGTCAATGAATAAGAGACATGTGACTCACAATTGGTATAAGGGTAAGAAACATGTGAATAACAATATATGTCAACCTGAGCTAGGATACTTTAGAACACTTCGGAATAGAACAAGTACAATGACAATGTGAACCATATGTGCTGTAGAAGGATACGGAAAGAGTAACCTTACATACCTTATCTCCCCAATATGCATGCACAGTCCTATATATGAACAAAATAGTCTAGCTCCGTCCTTACATTTCACTCTACAACACAAGTACATAACGCAGCTCACGTTAACAATCAAATACCTTACAAGGGTATAAGACGATAACGAGTTACATGATTGCCCAATAACGTCATTTCACCCTTTACAATACAATTCACGGCATCATCATACCAACAATACCACAATATTCCACACATTGACCACAACATCATATACCAATAGCATTTCACACCAAGTTTCTCCTTTACACTTTCTCATTAACACCACATCACAATTAATCCATCAAGTTACCTTAATACGTTTCATAACAACATATCAACAACAATCCCCCAAGTTGTACTCATAGAAAAATAACAAGTTAAGGAACATAACCACACCATACATGTTGATATTTCATCCACACCATTCACTTTCATCAAAACCTCAAGTCTCCTTTTAATTTCAAATCACAAAGATGACACATCTTTTAGCCAAAAAGCAAAAATGCACTATTCAACACCTTTAGACATAACCATCGTGATATACCTACTCTACCATGCATATAATATATTAAACCATAATATTAAACACTTACCCCAGCTTTAAAAACAATGATCTTTCCCAAAGAGATGACTTAGGGTTTTGAGAGTTGAGAGAAAAGTGTAGAAAAATCTAGAAATGACATGTGTATCTAATTGAATAAAAATATGATTTTTCCACTTTATATAGACCCTAATGGCTATCCTTAGCCACACTTGGTCCAATAATTGAAGTGTTTTACTTGTTCAATGGTAGAATGGATCTTTTCCATTTGGGCCATGCATTTTGGCTTCATTTTGGGCCTCAAATTGAGCCCATTAACATATATGAATGTAGACCACCAAATTCAATGCATTATCCACCATATATCTCATGTTTAAATAATTCCATAAATTTTATGACAATATTCAACTCACGAGATTCATTTTCGTAGCCTCAATCCCAAGAACAAGCAATTCTAGCCACTCATGGCTTAATTGACATAATTTGATAAAAAAATTATGACGACGAATTAAACCCAAATTGGATGCCAAACTCTCTCAAGAGTAGTCCTACTATGATGGAATAATAATACCATAACCCAAGAGTCCTCTTTATAGACTACTAAGCGGAGAAGAAAGTTGGCAAAAAAACACCCCGACACGCTCCCGGGCGCCCCGGTTGGATCCTTTAAGTCCAAATATTTAGCTTGCCTCTCATATTTAATATCATTTACTTGGAAGTCCTTTAAACCTCACTTTTCACCCCACAAATGTTTCACAAAGTCACAAACACCTCCTACAAAGGTCTAATCACATTTACTAGCACAATATCAAATGTTCCATCAATAACAATACAAAATACGTACTTATTGCTTTCAAAACCAATGTAAACATGGTTCATAGTTGGAAAGTAAGGTCGGAAATGTACGGGGTGTTACATTCTCCTCCCCTTAGAAACATTCGTCCTCGAATGTTTACAACATCTTTTCTTGTACAACAAATGCATCTCTATATTAGCATATATATTCATATACACATAATGCTTATAGATAATTACTTGTTATTTCTCCACTTCCGCACTTTGAACTTTTTCTTCTATGTGAAACAAATACGGGTACTTCGACTTTATCTTTTCTTCAGCTTCCCACGTGACCTCTTCTACTTGTTGATTTCTCCAAAGTACCTTTACGAAAGCTACGTCTTTATTCCTTAACTTCTTCACTTGTCGATCTAGAATAGAAATAGGTACCTCTTCATAGGTGAGATCCTCCATAACTTGTACATCTCCAATGGGGGCAATACGATATGGATCTCCTATGCACTTTCGAAGCATAGAAACATAAAACACTGGATGAATTATGGAGAGTTCTTGGGGTATTTCAAATTCATACGGGACTTGACCAAATCTTCAATCAATCTTATACAACACGTCATATAGGGCCAACCTTTCTTTCTTTTCAAATCTCATTACCCCTTTCATTGGTGACACTTTCAAAAATACCCAAACATCTATGACAAACTCTACTTCCTTCCTTATAGTATCGACATATAATTTGTGTCGACTTTGGGCCAGTTGTAGCCGTTGTTGTACCACCTTAACTTTCTCTATAGCTTGAGGAACAAGGTATGGCCCGAGTAAACCAATTTTACTCGCGTCAAACCATCCAATTGATACTTGAACAACAGCTATTATGGTAAGTAAATTCAACAAGAGGTAAATGATCGTACCAACTACCTTTAAAGTCCCATGTGCAAGCTCGTAGCATAGTTTCAAGTGTTTGGATAGTACATTTTGCCTATCCATCTGTTTGGGGATCAAAAACTGTACTTAAATTCACTTGGATTCCCAAACTCTTCTGAAAGTTTTTTTTTTTTCAAAAATGTGCAGTAAATTGAGCTCCTCTGTCTAATATAATAGAAGTTGGAATCGTACTATATCCCTAACATACAACCTTGCATAATCTACAGCTGTACAAGTGGTCTTGACAGGTAAAAAGTGTGCTAACTTGGTAAACCTGTAATCTAGCACCCATATGGAATCAAATTTCCAAAGTGAACGAGGCAAACTTGTGATGAAACCCATGTTAATCAGGTCCCACTTCCAGACTGTAAAATTGATACATTGCATATAACCTCTAGGTTTCTGATGCTCTACTTTTACTTATTGACAATACACGTCTTTCAAATCATTGTACATTTTTTTTGTAGCTCACGGATGAATAGAATACCGTGAATGATGTGCCTCTGTCATAATTCATTTTCTTAATTCATCTCGATCTGGTATACACAATTTACTTTGGCAGTGAAGTACTCCCTCTTGCGTAAGGTCAAATGCCTTTATCGAACCTTGTTGTACGTTCTTTTTCAGCTGCACTAAAAATAGGATTCGCATATTACTTTACCTTCACCTCTACAAATGAAGAATCTGCCGCATCTTGCTCTAAAATTCTTTTATCTGGAGTTTCAAGAAGCTATCCAATTGATGTAGATCCTTAACTATACCTTTCTTTTTCATGAACTGACCATCAGTACCTCCTAGTGTTTGCAGCCTAATGCATCGGCTACCGCATTTGCTTTTCCTGGATGGGGTCTCAATATCATAATCACTTAATAGTTTGACCCATCTCCACTGCCTCAGATTTAAGTCCTTCTGCTTAAAGATATATTGCAAACTCTTTGAACCCCATACAAGTAGTGGTGCCATATGTTTTAAAGCAAATATCACAACTGTTAACTCAAGATCATATGCTGGATAATTTCTTTCATGTGGACACAATTGTCTTGAAGCATAAGCTATCACATTGCCGTACTGAATCAATATACACTCTATGTCGACTCCTGAAGCATCACAATATACTACATACACTTCTGTTCCTTTGGGAAGTACTAATATGGGTGTAGAGGTCGAGTTATCTTTTAGCTCTTAGACACTCTTCTCACATGCATTATTCCATTGAAACTTGGTTACTTTGTGTGTTAGCTTGTTAAGGGTGCTGAAATGGAAGAAACAATATGCAACAAACCTTCCCATATAAACTACTGGCACATTTGTTAGCCCAAATGACATAACTATCCCAAATGACATAACAAAAACAAAGTCATAGTGACTGTACTGTGTTCGAAAAGTTTTCTTGGGTATATCTTTTTCTCTAACCCTTACCTGATGGTATCCTGATCTTAGGTCACTCTTTGAAACACATTTGACACTCTGTAATTGGTCAAATAAAGCATCCATGCTGGGGAGGGGATATTTATGCTTAATTGTCACCTTATTCCTTTGCCGATAGTCAATACACATTCTCCATGTACCATCTTTTTTTTTTTTGGTACAATTGACACTAGTGCACCCCAAAGGGATATACTAAGCCTCAAGCATTTCATTTATTACCGGAACCGATTGAAGAGTTAGTGGCTTCATAACAGTAGCTTTCACACTTACTAAGTGACATATGTATCCTTTTGGGTATCATTTTCTTTGCCTTAAGATGAGAAATAACTTTATCACTCGGTACTCCCACATTACACTTCTATTCAAGAACATTCTTTTATGGAAAACAAAAATGTAAATTCTTAGTTCGGCAATCTACCGTGGCATAATAAGAAGCCAATCAATCCATACCCATGAAAACATCAAAATCTACCATCTCCAGTTCAGTAGGATCAACCAATGTGTCATAACCACAAACAATTACTATACAATTATGATATACTCTTTTAGATATAATAGATTCACAACTAGGGTAGATACTTCAAATGGCTTACCTAGTAATTCTGGTGTTCTTTCACATTTTTTCTGCAATCAATGGAGTAACATATGATAATGTAGAACCCGGATCAATCAATGTATATACCTTATGTAAAAATATGAATAATATACCTGCATCTACATCAGGATAAGCCTTCGAATTCTGTCGATCCGCTAAGGCATAGGTACGATTCTGAATTCTACTAGGACTCGCTACTCCACTAGCACCTCTGCCATGGCCAGCAGGTTGTACATCTGACAATGATAAGGCAACGGCTGACCCGTAGGTTGTGTCAGACTACCCTTGGCCCTCTATAGGCACTCTCTCATCATGTGCCCTAACTTTCTAAACCAAAAGCAAATATTCATTCCAAACCAACATTACCCTAAATGAAACTTCCTACAACGCTATCACAACTGATGAAAAGACCTTGATTGGCTTATACTTCCTTATTTTCGATACTATTTGTGAACCCCGAGTCCCACTACTTTGACCAACTTGACTGCCTTTAAACCCTTGAGATTGAGATGGAGTACCTGCTGTAGGGTTTGAACATGATGGTCTGGGTGGTCTAGGAAAAACTCGAGACCTAAATTCTCCTTGGGATGCCATAAACTGTCCCATAGGTTTAGCCCTCTTTGACAGCCCTTCTTCAAATTCTTGTGTCTTTCTCCGTTGCCTTTGACCCTCCATTTTCTGTGCAAAGGCTTGTATTCTTGCTATATCCATATCTCTATTTAACTCAGCAATAGTACAGTGCCTCACCAAATATGGCTCCAATCTGCTCACATACCGATGGACTCCGTCGGCCGTAGTGGCTACTACATTTAGAGCATACCTAGCCAAAGAATTAAATTGGAGACTGTACTCTCTGACGCTCATGTTCCCTTGATGAGGATTTAAAAACTGATTCGCACGAGACTCTCGGATCTCATAGGGAAGATAGTGATCAAGAAATGCCATTTTGAATTCCTCTCAACTAGATGGAAGTGCACCTGTACCCCTAGATCATTTCCAATCTTCGTACCATAATATAGCCTCGCCTTTTAGTCTATATGTTGCAAGCTCCACTATTTCTATACCAGTCACATGCATAACATCTAGAGCTCTTTTGATTTGGTCCACGAAGTCCTTTGGTTCTTCATTCAGATCTGACCCGGTGAAAGTGGAAGGGTCTAATTTTAGAAAATCTTGTGTCTGCCGACTAGCTTCCCTATCCACACCATCATTACTTGTCATTGGACCTACTTGTCCTTGATTCAATGCACTAACTATACAATCAACTGTACGAGTTAACATTTGCCCTGCATTTCTTAGATCCTGCTTAGTAGCATTAACAAGTGTTTCGGCAGGTTCTTCTCTCCCTCTCAGCTCTTCTGGAGCTGGAAAAGTAGAGGAAGCCTGCGTTGCAAACTTAGTTTCAGCCCCACCTTGACTAGCTTGTTCAAGTGATGATTTAATAGTTTCTCCTCCGGCAAGCATATCTACCTTCTTACCTTTGTCCCTACCTTGTATTGTAATCGACAGTTTTACTATACAGAAGAAAACCAATGTCAATAGTTAGATATGATTCCACCTACAACTTTGGCTTTACTGCACGATCTAAGAAATGAAGAAAAGAAACAACTCTTAGATGTCCCGTAGCCTCCTGCTTATAAATATGGCGTGCAACACATCCATAAGTAAGACTCTACCCAGACACGGCTTTGTAGACACCCTTAGCACGACCTACTCTGATACCACTTTTGTCACGCCCCGAATCCCAATGGGGCGGACTGGCACCCAAAGCCGTTGAGGCCTGAGAGAACCAATCTTTGCTCGTGTACATTCATATGCATGTCTCTGTATGAATATCATTGTATCTCATGCAACTATGCGAAAGTCATGGAAATATATGCTATATATGAAACTTGGCCGTTAGGGCCATCAAGCCAAAATGGACATACATCCCTTACATTCATATTCCCACATATGTCTACAAAGCCTCTAACTGATACATGTACATAACCAACCTACAGTCAGGACAAGTCCCCGCTTTATACAACAGTTACAATGCCAAAACCAAAACCAAAACCAATGTACACATGTGACTCAAAAATCCCTGAACCAACTGGAGCTTACCAATGATCGACAAATGGTACGCAACCTACTGTGGATATCTACTAGCACCTGTACCTACAACAAGTAAGGTAAGTCCCCCAAGGTACGTCAGTACGAAGAATGTACTGAGTATGTAAGGCTGTAAAGAACTGCATGAGACATAAATACATCAATGATATCAAGTACAAGTGAAATAATCAATAAGGATAAACCTCCGTTTTGCATATATGGAACCATGTACATTGCTTTCGTTATTTTCATTTTCGATCATTCATTCATATCATCATCATTCATATAATATCAATCAAGTGATAGACTTTCATTCAAATGCTTTACTTTATTTGCTTTTACCTTCATCCTTATTATCATTCATCCAACTGATCAGTGGGCCATATATCATTCATCCAGCTGATCAGTGGGTCATAGTACAATATACCACCTTATCGGCGGTCCATAACATAACATAATGGATTATATCAACAATCATCCACCTCATCGGTTGGCCATAATATATATAATATATATATATATCTTACTTCATTCCTTACTTGCGAGAGACTGATACCTTTACTTGTGAGAGATTGATACATTGGTTATTGAAACATTATTGGAATTTTGGAACATAACATTATTTTAAGTGCTACTCAAGAATGAATAGATTCTCTTTACATCATTACTTTCTTTGAGATAGTTCTTTTAGTAGTTACAACATTATGAGAGCTTTGGAACTTCAGTCAATGAATAAGAGACATGTGACTCACAATTGGTATAAGGGTAAGAAACATATGAATAACAATATATGTCAACCTGAGCTGGGATACTTTAGAACACTTCGGAATGGAACAAGTACAATGACAATGTGAACCATATGTTCTGCAGAAGGATACGGAAAGAGTAACCTTACATACCTTATCTCCCCAATATGCATTCACAGTCCTATATATGAACATAATAGTCCAGCTCCGTCCTTACATTTCACTCTACAACACAAGTACATAACAGAGCTCACGTTAACAATCAACTACCTTACAAGGGTATAAGACGACAATGAGTTACATGATTGCCCTATAACGTCATTTCACCTTTTACAATACAATTCACGGCATCATAATACCAACAATACCACAACATTCCACACATTGACCACAACATCATATACCAATAGCATTTCACACCAAGTTTCTCCTTTACACTTTCTCATTAACACCGCATCATAATTAATCCATCAAGTTACCTCAATACATTTCATAACAACATATCAACAACAATCCCCCAAGTTGTTCTCATAGAAAAATAACAAGTTAAGGAACATAACCACACCATACATGTTGATATTTCATCCACACCATTCACTTTCATCAAAACCTCAAGTCTCCTTTTAATTTCAAATCACAAAGATGACACATCTTTTGGCCAAAAAGCAAAAGTGCACTATTCAACACCTTTAGACATAACCATCATGATCTACATATTCAACACCTTTATACATAACCATCATGATCTACATACTCTCCCATGCATATAATATATTAAACCATAAGATTAAACACTTACCCAAGCTTGAAAAATGATGATCTTGCCCAAAGAGATGACTTAGGGTTTTGAGAGTTGAGAGAAAAGTGTAGAAAAATCTTGAAATGGCATGTGTATCTAATTGAATAAAAATCTGATTTTTCCACTTTATATAGCCCCTCATGGCCATCCTTAGACACACTTGGTCCAATAATTGAAGTTTTTTACTTGTCAATGGTAGAATGGATCTTTTCCATTAGGGCCATGCATTTTGGCTTCATTTTGGGCCTCAAATTGAGCCCATTAAAATATATGAATGTAGCCCACCAAATTCAATGCATGATCCACCATATATCTCATGTTTAAATAATTCCATAAATGTTATGAAAATTTTCAACTCACAAAATTCATGTTCGTAGCCTCAATCCCAAAAACAAGCAATTTTAGCCACTCATGGCTTAATTGAACATAATTTGATAAAAGAATTATGACAACGAATTAACCCCAACTTGGATGCCAAACTCGCTCAAGAGTAGTCCTACTACGATGGAATAATAATACCATAACCCAAGATTCCTCTTTATAGACTACTAATCGGAGAAGAAAGTTGGCAAAAAAGCACCCCGACACGCTCTAGGGCGCCCCTGAGACTTAGCTGAATTTCAGCTTTGAAAAAGGGGAGCCTGAGCGGCCTGGTACACCCCCTGGTGTGCCCCTTTTCTGCCTCTGCCAAAATATTTTTGTCCAGAAGTGGCTTGGCACGCCCCTGGGCGCGCCCCACACCAAAATTCCGTTGTCGACTTTTCTTTGCGGATTCGGTTGGATCCTTTAAGTCCAAATATTTATCTTGCCTCTCATCTTTAATATCCTTTTCTTGGAATTCCTTTAAACCTCACTTTTCACCCCACAAATGCTTCACAAAGTCACAAACACCTCCTACAAAGGTCTAATCACATTTACTAGCATAATATCAAATGTTCCATCAATAACAATACAAAATACGTACTTATTGCTTTCAAAACCAATGTAAACATGGTTCATAGTTGGCAAGTAAGGTCGTAAATGTATGGGGTGTTACATCTTCTTTCTTTCCTTGGTCTTTCATTCCGTCATATTATTAATAACTTATCCAATTACAACGTATTAACCACTAATGCAACTGTTTTAAATCAAATCTCAGGGACATGTTCTTACCATGAGGGTAGTTTCTTATCATGGTGTCGGATCCTAAGTTATTATGGATTCCTTTTTTGTTACTATGGTCGACCCCTAAGCCATAATGTCTCCAAAAAACAAGCGTTCAGCTACTTGACTGTAAGTAGAGGAGGCCATGGAGAAAGTTTTTTTTATTTCCTTTGTTTCAGACATCATGAAGAACATTATTCTATCTCTCCCTCATTACAAACAACAAAGTGGAATAAAATCCTAGTTATACAGTCCATTCATTCTATGAACCCTCGTTGATTTTGAACTTCATTCGAGAAGGAATTAGACATTTGACTATCCAACCCTTTTTAGGGGCTGCTTTACCCTGAATGTAATATGAGCTTTGCTTCTCTGGGCGCTAGGCGCAACCGTGGTTCACAAGAAAGAAAAAAGATGTTACATCTCGCATACAATTATAAAAAGAGAGCTTCTTCTATTAATTAATAGTGGATTGACGGATCTATTGTGATTGCTTTATTTTTCTCTCCTTTCCTATTAATGGTTTCCGACCTTTTTGCTTGAAATTTCTTTATTTGCACTGAATCCCTTGAAGAATCATATCCTGTTCCACAAGATCCTATATCATCTATACATCCTTCTTACATTTATGTTAGAGATGTCACTAGTGCTATAGGCTTTGGCTTATATAGATAAAAAGATGAAAGGGAATGTGGCACTCCACTCGCTGCTAATGCAAAAGGATGTCGCCAAAAAGATTGAAACACTATTTTACTCTGTTGGATGCATCAGATCCCATATAATAAGTAAGATTTTTTCCCTCAAATTCAAACATGTGGACACAAAATATTATCTTGCTTTATTGTTATGAAGCAATAAAACCCTTTTTATGCTGCTTAGGCTACGCCTTTTTCCCTCTCTTTTCTCTAGACAAGAGTGCTAATGGATATGGGGAGGAAGCAGGTCAAGCATTTCATTCATATTTAAATGAACGATAACACTACTTTTCCTCTTGTTTGTACCACCGACACAAACATGGTGGTCTCTGACCAGGACCATGAACCAATTCGAATTTGGATCTTGACATATCGATGATTTTTAACCATAGGCATTTTTCCATAAAGTAGGTGGGCTTATCATGAATTAGGTTGGGATGGTTGGTAGTTTCTGGATCCCATAGAAAATGCTGCTTTTATGCCTTGGTTATTAACCATAACTCGTACTCATTCAGTAATTCTACTCCTTCTTCAAACATAGACCTCTTTTCTTAATATTGTTACTTTTCCATGATATCTCTCAGGAACCTTTTCAATATGGTTTGGATTGCTATCTCCCATTCATAGTTTTTATACAGATGATACATGATGAATATCTTATGGCGGTTCTTCCTTTTAATGACTGGCATATCCATGATTCTTTTCTCCTAGATGAAGCAGCAGGCATTAGATCATAGAACCTATGAAAAATAGATGGTTGTGGTGTAAAGTACTCTTGTGCACTTACGTCATTCGGATCACGCATAGAAGGTGGGGAACATAGTCTTCCAGGTATGCTCTGGTGGCTTTTAGTACCAATATTATTAGTGTGTGTGTTTGAATATGTTCTTGTAGGGCCAAAAGGAGCACATGCCCAGTTCGATAGAGAAAAGGAGGCACCTGTCAAGTCGGTTTGCTAATGACTTATCTTCCTATTTATAAGACACAACCTACTTTGGCATTTCTAATTTGCTATAGAGAAACTATTTCCTGCATCTGCGACTATTGCAGCTAAACTAACAGAGGAAGGAGGAGGGGAAGGTTGGCGGCCATCAAATGGATTTGTGTTCTCAAAAAACTAGAAGAGGTTTAATTCCTCTTTAATGTGGTTAAGGAAAAAGATAGATATTAGAGAATAAATTCTAAAGTAAGACTGGGTTTTTCATAGGTCATCGAGTAAAGTTTAATAGCTCTAAGCTAAACATATTAAATCAATTAGCTTATTACTTCTGGAAAATTCAATTCATTTCTTGATAATATTTTATACTCATATTAGCTATCTATGATAAAGGTAGAAACAAGGTCTCCAATTTTTTTCCAGGAATGTCTCAGTGCATAAAAAGTCCTCATACAAGAAAAAACCTAGTGTCATGGTCTTCCAGGTGAGTAATGAATAGGCCGTAGGCTTCGAGGCCCCTTTCCCAATCAAAGTCTTTCCCCCTTAAATTGTATCTGAATATGGAGTAAGGATGAAATGAAATGAAGGAGTGGAGTAGCAAAGAAACTATAATGAATTGTTTCAATAACATATTCCAAAATATGATTAAGAACAACAAGATAAATTCAAAGATTGTACATGAAGCGCTTAAATTATTGTTTTCTGTAGCTCAGAAGAAGGCCAAACCAACCCATGAAAGAAAAAAAGAAGGAAAGAACTAAATCCAATGCTATTGATTTACCGTTAAGGATTTGCGCTCTCCAAGAACACATTAAGATCCTCTATTCAATGGTATTAAGATCAAACATATAAGACACATCAACAAATACTGTCACATCTACTTTAAATTCTAGTCTAGTAACAATGGTTGTTGATTCTATTACCGGTCCGGTATCTTTAATTTAAAGACATCAATTATTGAATTGAATCTGTACAATTTCTCAATCATGACTACTAGTGGATGTATAACTATCGTATGTAGTCAACTCTACTTCGGTATAATAGATTGAGGTGTCATGTTCCTAACCACAGGATTGCTCCATTATAAAGGTCAGACATTCATTACTACATATAAAATACTAGTATATCCAATTTTCCTGCTCTGAAATAAGTGGAAATTCTCAAAGTTGAGAGCAAAGTATAAGTACAATGTCAGAGATGGCCTCCGCTTCTACGGTCACTCTCTTCATTTACTCAATGCTTTTAAAGAAGAAAAGCAACAAACAAAGAGAACACTTGGCATTGGCTCATTTCATGCTATGATGTTGTCACCCTATCTCTTGGTTGAAGTAGGGATAAGACCCTATAGTCTCTTTCCAGTGCTCTTCCAGCTCGATATTATTATAAGTATCAATATTTTTCCTTTCCTTTGTATGAGTTGAATTTTGAGTAATCAATGAGACTAGTATGGATTATCCTTTAGGTATACCCCTTGTCTTTGTTATTTTTTAAATTCTTGAGGGACTTTATTCAATGTCAATGCTTCTGGTACTACTAGGCACAACATATCTAGAAGTCAATTTGCTCTTTTCATCTATCCCTATCAATAACAAGTATGAGAGAATGGTAAAGTTCAAATCTGTAGTGATCTCTGCTTATGTATATAGTGTGTCAAGTTAGATAACTTGACTCATTTGCATCAATGAAATGATTAAATCTCGGCATTTCACGAATTAATGTTTTCCATGGCTCTATCTAGGTTAGTCTAGGTTCATTATCAAGTTCCTTTTCCAATTCTACTTTTTGTGTCTATTGATATGATTGTTTTGAAAGTCGATATAAAACTGACTTGCTAGAAAGGAATTTCAACAATAAGGAATGAAAGTTCCCATTCCAGTAAATGTCTCACAGCTAGACTTGAAACATGCTTCAAGGGGGATCTATCTCATCCCTCCGAACAGGACAACTAAATGAATTCCGCTAATTGGTGTGATCGTTTGATTAGTTGCCATGATTAAGACGTACACAAACCTAGATATTCACGATAAAAAAGTTAGAAGGATATATTGGAATTATGGCCATTAACAAGCACTATATCTTTCTTATTATACCGATAACTAAAAAGAAGCTTAGTGAATATTGTTACTCTTACTTAATTATTATGGGTAAGCTATTATATTTATAAGTGAATGGCACTTGGACATACAGATGGAATGGGTGATTCATCAAACTGGAGCTCTCGTCACTATGGTGAGACCAACTCCAGCTAGTATCCTAGTAGAATGTGGCACCAGTTGTTTAATGGGAAAACATACATCCAAATCAGCAATTCGATACTCTCTTGGTCAAATATATGCGACCCAATTAACTTGTATGAGAGGATCAATCCTCTCATTATTAAGGGGGAATTAAATCCATATATCGTACATTGTTGGAGCTTCTTTATCCCAAGTTGGCCTGTAATAAGTATGAAATACATACTTACACCCAACAACACATGTTAGAACATGCTAATTCACTAGGCAAGAGATGTCATCTACCCATTGGAAAGAATCCAGGGCATATGCAAACTAAAATGCGCCATTATGATCTAGTTTGATCGGAAGGACGCAACTAAGATTAGAGGGATAAACTTTCCCATTATCAGAACAAACATTTTATTTCCAAGATTCCTCACTTTTTTTTTACTTTCTTTTTTATGAAAGGAAATTCCAGATGACCAGAGTAGAAAACCTATCCTGACCATTGGAGAAGGAGAAAGCCATACCTACGGGCCTAGAACAATGATGATTGAAGTAAGAATTTTGGGCTAAGGTCTGAGAATTTACATCTAGGTGATTGTCTATTTCCCAGTGAGAACATTAAATTTGTGAAGTCCTAAGGTACCACCGTTCTTTTCTTGAAGCTCAGGTATTCTTGAAAATAGAAGGATCTGCTACGACACTTATTTTATCATTTTCAATGTGTTTAGGCCTGATAGCCATGAAATGGAGAAAAAAAGGATAAGTTGTGCACTTTAGTCCTATTCCAGGAAATGTTCTAGTCTAATTCTAAATAGTATCTACAAGAGAATGAGAAAAAGAATTGATTTCAAGTAGCAGTTAAAGTAGATTACAAAGTAGTCGTAGCTTGTGACCTCTTCACTGAACCCTATTCTTTTCCACTAACATCTCGCCCAGTAGTAGTAGCTTCCTCCTCTTGTCGTCCCTCCCTTATAACAACTCTTTCACCCAAATAAGTCTTGTGACAGTGGGAACCCTAGTAGTAAGACTCTACAACCTCGTAGGCAATCTACTAACGAGCCTTATCACTTAACAAAGGGGAGCCTAGATGATGTTTCAAAAAAAGGAATTGAGAATCATCATAGGTTGTGTTTTTAGTGAAGGAGAGAGATAGAACTTGCTAGTTATTAAATCAATAGTCTCAGAGGAATGCCCCATATCTGCTGTAAGAGAATCCTCTCTTTGACACATGTATTACACTGTAGTACATGAGATGATTCGCTCTAGTCCTGTAACCAAGCAAAAGAGGATTCATGGATAGAAGCTACAGGTAAACCCTCAGTTTGCCCTTAATTATATACGTTGATAGGGGATAACTTCTTTCTTAAATACCAACTAAAAATGATACTATCTCCAACTCCTAAAAGAAGGCTAAATAGTGTCTCATTAAACATTTACTCTCTAAGGAATGTTTATTCATACCATTTGTGTGAATTTGAGAAGGGAAGTACAGGTAGAGGGTCCAAAGAAGAGAGGAGATCTCTACTGTTATTGTTAATTAGGTATGCCTCCAGATCTGAATGTATACCCTAGGCCAAGAGGTGCAATCCACCAGGACGCTCTTCATACTATGGGGTTATATAATATCCTTGACCTTTTAATTGAGGGTATTCAGCAATAGGCCTACATTAAGGTAGAAAGTGATTGAAAAAAAGAAAGTCAATCCCCTTACATAGTCATAATAGTTTTTTTTTGAAGTAGCTAAACAATTGAATCGGCTGGTATAAGATCAGCTGAACATTAATCTTCCTCTATTCTATCAATTTCATTCATTTTTATGTCCACTCGTTTGCTTTAAAAAATAAGTCAGGCCACCTATAAAGTTTGAGAACCAGGTGGAACTTGGATTGTTGACTAATCTAATATCCTATCAAGAAGATGAACTTGTTGGTAATATACTGTATGTAAGATTGACATGCTTTGAATATGGCTTTGAAAAAAGAGATAGAGTACTCAAGAGTGGATCTTCAAGAGCAAAGACTTTAGAATAGTAACAACTAATTTGTTTTAATTACACTTTTGAAGGAGAGGAGAAAGATATTATTTGAATTTAGTTGATTCATCTATAATGAAAAGAAGAGGAGATCTACAACCTAGCAAACTAGCCTCATTCTTATTAGCATTTTCCATGTCCTCTCGAACCAGCATCTTTTAACCTGGTTCTCTTACTTCTTGAACTAGTATAGGTCCAAACCAAAGCCAATGGTCCAAACATCTATGGATAAGTTCATTCTCTATGGAAGAAAGAGAGTGCCATGGCTATTATTTCAAAAGCTCAGAAATTCCTTCTGGGAATAGACATAAGATAGAAAGACCAGTGCCTAGAATGCTACTTTTTTAGATGGATAGTATGACACGACTACTTTCCATTTTGCTTGCTATTTCCTTTCAAAGCTACTCATTTTTCAACCCAAGGATGTGATGACCTATTCTATCCTAACTGTAGCTATTCATAAACCTAAATGATGGATATTTTTCCCCCGTCTTCCCAAACTAATTTATCTATTTTAGGTGTTTACATATGTGGCATGATAAGATAAGTAACACTAGAGGCCTGGTTTGTCCTTCTATCCTTTATTCTTTTTCATACAGCCTTGGTAGGACATATATTTCTCAATTCAATAAATCGGTAAGCTCTATTTTTTTATAGGACTTGAAGGATAGGATAAACCTCCCTCAAAGGGATTCCAAAGTGGAACTTTTTTTTATAGAACTTGCGGTATTGCCTTAACTGTAGATTCAATAGAACCAATTATGAACCCTAAAAAAGAACAACACCATCTATTCATACCATCACACTGGAAAGGGCTTTCACTGTCTAAATAGAAAGGAATTTGAGAAGGGAATATCCCAAAAAAATTTCCCAAAGGTGAAAAAGGAAGGGTCATTGGTACTTATGCAGGGTCAGTTTAAATGAGATCCATGGGTGAGAAATTTGGTGCATGCTATAATTGATTCCATTGATGTAAAAAAGACATCTAGAATAGATCGAGCTAAATATTGAATCATAAGTAGGAGGGATAACGCTTCCTTTTCTCTTTATTGGAATTCTTCTTTCACTACTAATACCTTATAGCATAGTGATAAAAATAAGCTTCTTCTGAGACCGAAACATTTGACCAAAAAGTTTTGACTTACCGCCACACCTTTCTTTTCCTTTATTACTATTATGTTTTGGCCTTACATCGTAAAAGTAAGGGTTAAGCTACAGAAATAGATAGTTAACAGTATGAGAGGAGAGCAAAACTTTACTTCTCTACTGAGGCATAAGCAATAGAAAACAAACTCCAAGTCAAGAATATTACAACCTAAATCAAATCAAAACCACACACCAAAACAAAAAAGTATCCAAAATAGAATATCGCAAAGGTAGAGCTAAATATTACAGATCAAAAATAATAACACCTCTCAATTCTAAAGTATGCATTGTTCTCATTGCAGTAGGACTAATATAAATAAAGAAGAATGATAGTGAGGGTATCCTTGAACGATGTTAATCTTGGGATGGTGACTGGCTTATAAAAGTGGCCTCTGTCTGGGCATCAGTGCCTGACTCAGCTCCAAAAGTGGTCTGCGGGAGTAGATATAGAATAGTGGCCTCTTTCTCCTAAGCAAAAATTAAACTGGATGTCCCAATCTGGGTCATCTCTTGAGTCGACCTCTCCAAAGTAGCTAGATAAATTGCATCCCCAATCTCCTACCTATTAGCTTGTGAATCAACCTGCACCTTGTCAACTTCATTGGCAGCTAACTCTGTCTCAAACAACTCCTCTTTATCAGAAGGATGATCCTCCTTCTTCGCCTCCTCCTCATGTGCTACTAGAACATCCTCATGAATAGGTACTGCTGCCTAAGATAAAGCTCCCCATAAGTGTGACAAGTTAGGAAACCAAAGCTCATTCACATGCTTTAATAGAGAAGCGAGCTCATCCATCATCTTTGTCAAAATTACATCAGGTACGATAGATTGTTGTGGGGTGCTAAACTCATCTAACTTGGTGCCATAAATATGCAGGGTCTCATGAATTCCTTTTAACTCATCATTACCCAGTACAATGGCGGTTTTTATTACATCAGCAATCATCTGAAGCATCTCAGTCTCCAATGTAGGCAATCTCATATCACCTGAATAATCCAACTGGCCCATCTAAATAATGTCATCTTGAGTCAAAGAGGAGCTTGAGGTACATGGAGTAGTGGATGGGGAAGTGTCGGGGGTAGTAGATCCAAGAGGCAGTGATGATGGACCTATAGAGAAAACTGGAGGAGTAGGAGTTATAGTAGTAGGAGTGAGCTGGATGGCACCACTATCAAGGGAGTCAATATCAATTGCTGGGGAATTATCCAATCGGTCTTTCTTCCTCTTTACTTCTTGCACCGTCTGAAGTTGAGTAATGTCTGCGGTATAGGTAAGAGTGTACATAAAATCCTTCTTATTATCAAATGGAATATTTGCATGGTGATACAACTCAGTATTAAGGCATTGAAAGGCAAGAAAGGTTTGCTTTTGTTAGCCCCAGTGACCAATATCTAAGACAATGATGGTAGCAAGATTAAACTGCTCCTTCACTATGATTGTTCCTACTAGTACTTCTCGAGGGTACACAAGAACTATTTGATTCTGCAAGGGGAAGAGATTACTGTATACAAATCTTAACCCATATCGTGCTTCCAAATTTATATCACCCTTCTCAATGTTAACCTTCGATGCAAGCCATGGAGGTGGACTATCATTCAATAATAGGACTAACCAACCCCAAACTTCATCAACCAGCTTCATTACTCTGGTAGAAAATTAGTATATATTTAGTTTTTGGTATCATTACACTATATTTATAATAGTTTTATCACATAAAATGCTGACACCATGAACCTTTACAAGATCTCTAGTCTGTTGTCGTCTCTTTTTTTTTTCTTGGTTGGTAATAACATCCCATAGGCCTCATAAAACTCCCACACCCAACTTGTAACATAAAGCTTTAAAGGTTCAGTGAATACCTAAAATTTATGGTATATAAATATAGATAACACTCTAGGATGGTGGCCTTTTAACTCATTCAGTCTCAACCTTTGCTCCTTAATGATTATGCATTGATTAGGCACTTTAAGGCGATTGATGAAGCGATGACCCCTGTGAGGATCAGGGTTTGCTATTGCAGGAGGAGGTTGTTCAACTCTTTTCTTCTTTGGTTGTCCAACCTTGGGAGTATTCAATGTCTTGTGGATGGGATTGATGTTTCTCTTTTCTGAGGAATCGATGTTGTACCTCTTAGAGTTAGGGATGTATTCTGAGCTTTGCTCCTCAGTAACTGGAGCTTTGCTTCTACTTTCCCCAATACTTTTTCTCTTTTGAGACATACTCTTTAGTTGTTATTGTCCCGTAATCTTCACCCCTTTTGAAACCTTTGAAGTAGGGGGAGGAGAATGGGTTTGTTTCGTGGCTATGCACTTGTTTTGAGGCATATCTAAAAATAAGACAAGCAATGCACTAGACTATGGTTAGCAAAAGCAAGAATATTATTTTCCAGTCATGCATCGCCAAAGAGTTTGGTGGATCGTCAAAGGGTTTGGCGATGCAAGTTGGCTATCACCTATTGGAATAGTTAGGAACATAGGATTTGGCGAAGGAATGTTGGGAATTCATGATTCGCCGAATAGTTTGGTAATACTCTTCGAGCATCACCGAACTACTAAGGAATCACAAAAACATCACCTTGATTAGCCCAATCCACTATAACTTTCTGCAATATGGGGAGTTCTTCGGTGATCCGCCACGAAGTTTGGCGCATCGCCGAAGCTCTCAACCTATTTTTGAAAGTCATCTTCCCCAAGCTTTGAATGATTTTTTGAGTTTTCCATTTTCATGGTTATTTCATGCCATAAACCACCATGGGTACTCAGACTTCCCCCAGTTTCAACATACAAAAAAAAATAAGTCAACAATTTTGCTCTTAAGAATGACGTCACCCAATCTATCATTGGGCAAAATCAGTCAATTTCATAATCACTTTAAGCCCAAAAAATTTTTAACCTAATAGCATGAAATCTAACCCATATAGAAAATATTTAAAAGTTTAAACATCAATTTCCCCCTCCCCAACAATGAAGAACCTGATTTCATCATAAACCCCAAATATTAAACAAAGTAAATCAACCCAATCGAGCCTGCCCATCAAATTATCTTGAAAAAGAACATAAATGTACACCTTAAATGACATATAACCTTAAACAATAGAAACAAACATGGGTTTAGAGCAAGAAACAAAATATAACCTCAGATCTACAAATGAAATAGAAGTAAGAGGAGAAGAGAGAGCAACGATGGCAACAATGGTAATAGTAACTGCAATGGTGGTGGTGCGCTTATGTAGTGGTGATGATGTGGAAGAGAATCAACTCTGTCTGTGTTTGTTGAATATGTTAAGTGAGAATAAAGGGGGAAATAGGGAATGGGAATAGGTTTGAATAAAACAAAGAGACAAAAGTTGAAAAGTCAAGAGTCAAAGAAAGTCAAATTATCGTCTTTTTTTAAATGGAGCAACTCAGCAATTATCAAATCATCACATAACATGTTGGTGATACGCCAAGTTGAACGAGTATCACCGATTTCAATAGTTTGTTATACTTTGGATTTCTATTGTGGCGAACAAATTAGATGATAGATAGCTCCATCGCCAAATCCTTTAGTGATACGATGAATATTGATAGCAAGCACCAATTGTCACAGTTTAATAGCCTTGGGATATCAATTTTTAGCGAAGGGCTTTGGCGATTCCCTTATGTATTTGGAAAATTGCCAAATCTTCTTCCATGTAGCTTTGTGCATAATCTCCCACATTTTGATACTCCGACTTGTTTTGTGACATATTTTACCTATTCAAACTCTATCACACACCTGCACCATTCAACAAACTTTATTAAAACAAAAGAAAGTAAAACATGGGTTTCCTCCCAAGAAGCACCTTAGTTATCATCATGGCACGATGTTGTTCCTCATCAAGAAACATCTTTGAAATGGAGTGCCTCCACATTGGAAGCTTTAGGCCCACTAACATAGAAGTGTTTTAATATTTTCCCATTCACCATGAACCTTCTCTTCTCGTGTTCTTCCAATTCAGTTGCACCACTAGGATACACATTTACCAACATGAAAGGGCTCGACTACTTAGACTTTAGTTTCCCCGTGAAGAGTTTCAAGCTTTAATTGAAAAGTAATGCCTCATCTCCCACATAAAACTCTCTCTTCAATATATTGGCATCATACCACCTATTTATTCGCTCTTTGTATATAACTAAGCTCTCATACACCCTAAAATAAAATTCCTCGAACTCTAGTATTTGGTCTACTCTAGACTTGGAGGCCTCTTCCCAATCCGTATTAAGCTTCTTTAAAGCGCAAAGAGCTCATTATTCTAAATCCATCAGTAGGTGACAAGCTTTCCCAAACATAAGTTGATAGGGAGACATACCAATATGCATTTTAAAAGTTGGTCGATAAGCCCAAAGAGCGTCGTCTAATTGCCTAACCCAATTAGTACATCCCACATTCACAGTTTTCTCCAAGATTGCTTTATTTCTCAATTTGAAACTTCCACTTGGACACTTGATTGGGGATTGTATGTGGTATCCAACTCATGCTTCACCCCATACTTATCGAGTAAAGTACCAAACACCCGATTACAAAAGTGAGAGCCTCCATTACTAAGAATTTCATGAGGAGTCCCAAACCTTTTAAACATGTGTTTCTTCAAGAAGAACGTGATGCTCATGCTCTCATTGTTTGTCAAATCAATTTCTTCCACCCATTTTGACATGTAATCCATGGCCACCATTATGTACTTGTTACCATACAAGCTCACAAAGGGCCCCATGAAGTCAATGCCCCACAAATTGAACAACACTACCTTAAGGTTAGGCTTCAAGGGCATCTCATAGCTCTTTGAAATGCCTCCTTTCCTTTGACATTGAGCATAAGTTCTAACTAAGTAATGAGTATCTCTATGTAGTTTAGGCTAATAAAATCTACTTTGAAGAAACTTAGCGACAGTTCTCACACTCCCGTGGTGACCAACAAATTGGGATGAATGGAAAGCCTCAAGAATGGACTGCATTTATGAATCTATCACACATATATCGATAACTCCATCCACATACTCCCTAAAGAGATAGGGTTCATCCCAATAGTACTTCTTCACATTGTGGAGGAATCTTTTTCTTTGATAATGATTGAAATCCTCAGGAAGCAAACCACATATAACATAATTTACGTAATCCATATACCATGGTTCAATACTCCTTGACGGTTCCATCACAAGTTCATCGAGAAAGGTTTCATCAATATCAATATCACCCAACTTCTCCTTGTTGGATTCGAGGCAAGATAGATGATCCGCCACTTGGTTTTCACACCCTTTCCTATCCTTAAATTCAAAATCAAACTCTTGAAGTAGCAAGATCCATAAAATCAACCAAGTATTGGACTCCTTTTTAGACATCAAATACTGGAGAGTTGCATGGTCGGTGTGTATAAGAACCTTCGTGCCTAAAAAATAAAAATGAAACTTCTCAAAAGCATAGACTACGACAAATAACTCTTGCTCTGTAATCATATAATTTTGTTAAGCATCATTCAAGGACTTGATAGCATAATATATTGGATAAAAAATCTTGTCCTTCTTTTGGCGTAACACTGTCACACATCAATTCAAAAGGTAGTGACCAATTTAGGGGCCCAACGATAGGAGTCGACACAAGTTTATCCTTGAGGCAATTAAATTCTCTCACATAATTTCCATCCAACTCAAATTTCACTTCCTTCTCCAGAAGCTTACACTTCAGATGAGCTATCTTGGAGAAGTCCCTTATGAACCGTCTATAGAAACCGACGTACCCAAGAAAGCTTTGAACACCTTTCACGGAGATTAGAGGTGGTAACTTGGAAATAACATCAACTTTCACTTGGTCAACTTGAATACCTTGACCTGAGATCTTATGACAAGTACAATACCCTTCTTTTCCATAAAATGGCAGTTCTCCCAATTCAACACAAGATTAGTTTCAAAACATCTTTCAAGTAAATTGCACAAGTGTTCAAGTCATGATTCAAAAGTGTAATCCGCAACAAGAAAATAATCCATGAAAACCTCCATAGTATCCTCCACCATATCTAAAATAATTGATAGCATGCACCTTTGAAAAGTGGCAGGTGCATTGTATTACCCAAAGGGCATGTGCTTGAAGGCAAAAGTACCATATTGAAATGTTAAGGTAGTTTTCTCATGGTCCTCGGGTGTGATGCAAATTTGGTTATAACTGGAGTACCCATCTAAGAAATAATTCAAACCCCACCCCGCCAATCGATCAAGCATTTGATCCATGAAAGGCATGGGGAAGTGGTCTTTTTTGGTCCACAAGTTAAGCTTCTGATAATTTATACACACTCTCCAACTCGTAAGTGGTATCATAGGGATAATCGCATTGTTTTTATTCGAAATCACCGTGATTCCTCCTTTCTATGGGACATATTGGATCGGGCTCACCTATGTGCTAGCTACATGACTCCCGCATCTAACCACTTAATTATCTTTTTTTTAACTAACTTCTTGTATTAGAGGGTTTAACCTCTATTTATGCTCAACACTCGGTACATAATCGGGCTCCAACTTTATCTTGTCAGTACAGATACCAGGAGCAATCCCGATAATATCTGCAATAGTACACCCAATAGCCAAAATAAATTTTCTCAAAACCAACTTTAATGGTTCTATTTACAATGGAAAAAAGTCTCCCGCAATAATAATGGGTAAGGTGTTACCTTACCCCAAAAGGACCTAGCAAAGGTGCAGTGGTAATGGCTTAAGCTCAAGTTGTGGTGACTCTGCAATTGAAATCTTGGCAGGAGGACTCTCCTGATTTTTCAAGTCAAGATCTAATTTGCATTATTTCTTGGTGTAGGAACCAAGACCCGTCAAGGAAGCCACGACCTCATCATACTCTTCAATATCTCCACTTTCATAATTCCACAACACTCCAGCTAGTGGCTTACTAATGAAATCCGCCTGCATAGCATCAGCCACCTCATCATTAATCATATTAATCATTGAAATCACTTGCAAGTCCTTTGGTTACTTCATGGACTTACACATATTAAATGTCACCTCTTCTCCATTTACCCTAAACTTTATTTCACCACATTCTATATCTACTAATGCCCTTTTGGTCGTAAGAAAAGGCCTTTTGAGAATGATTAGAACTTCGTAGTCTATCTAACAATCTAGGATCACAAAGTCGACAAGAAATATAAATTTGCTGACCTGAACAAGAACATCATATAGAATTCCCACTGGTTGTTCAATAGACCGATCCTCCATCAAAAGTTTCATGGTTGTGGACTTTGGAGCTCCCAATCCTAATTTCTTGAATACCGCTAGAGGCATCAAGTTTATACTTGCCCCTAAGTAGTTGAAAGATTTTTCAAATTGATACACCCAAATGGTGCAAGGAATAGTAATGCACTAGGGTCTTCTTTCTTTACCATTATATGGCTTGATATGATAGAGCTACAACTATGTGATATCTCTACCATTTTGAAGTCCATGGTTCTTTTCTTTGTTACCAAGTCTTTCATTAACTTGGTATACCTGGGAATTTAAACTAAAGCTTTAACCAAAGGAATTTTCACTGACAAGTTGCTAAATTTGGACAGAACCTTCTTAAACTTGGTATCTTCTTTCTTCTTCTCGGGCCTTTATGGGAATGGGGGAGATATTTTGATTAAAGGATTTGCAGCAACAAGACTTTCCTCTGTTTTTGGGACATTTTTATCAACCGTTTGTTGTTCCTCCTCACTTTCACCCATCTCTTCAACTTCTTCAAGGTTTTCAATATTTGGATTGTTTGGAAGAGGTATTTCATCATTCGACTTGTCAAGCCTTTTTCTCTTTCCACTTGTTTTCTCTTTAACCCCCCTCTCATTGGGTTTTTCATCAAGACTCACAACTTATTATTGAGAGGCCTGCCACTCCTAGATACAATTGCAATGAAATGACCATTATTTTTAAGATTCACTATGGTATCACTAGGAAGACCTCCTTTTTGTCTAGTGTTTAAGTGAACCAAGATTTGGCCGATTGACTTTTAAGTTGCTTTATTGAGGCTGAATATGACGTTATTGTTTGATTGAGTTTCAAAAAGTTTCTCTTGATCTCTTTTAGCATATTTTCACTCCTTCTACCCTAATAAAATATGAGCAAGCACGTCTTCTTTCTTATAACTTTTTGGATCAATGGAGGCAATTTTTTTTCCATTTTGCCTATTATGTGGAGGAATGTATCTATCATGTTCATGCTCTTTGTCTCTCAAATCATGATCCCTATCTCTCTTCTTATTCCGCCAATCTCTATCATGGTCGCGGACCCTCCTATCTCGATCATTCCAATCTCTATCCCTTTTCTTTCAACCTTGATTCCCACCTTGCCTTTACTTGGTAGGTCGGGAACCCCCCATTTGATTTGATTGGTAATATATCTCCTCATAAAGTTTCTCATCCTCTTCATCTTCACAATCCCTACTACTCCTTGAATCTACAACATTTCATCTTCACAGTCCCTACTACTCCTTGAATCTACAGCGTTAACCTATTTGGGGGTTAACCTCATGGCATGCTTTGTTAGGAGATCTATTTGCATCATGATTTTAGCCATATTCTCATCTTTTTCCTCATCCTTCTGTATTTGTTCTTGGCTCACATATGATAGAGAGAGGAACCCCACGTCCACCACGACATCCTATGTATGCCATACTCTACTTTGCTTTGTCCTTGTGTCCAATAATCCCAAGTTCACTCTAAAGTTTGATTGATCAATGACCCACCGGCCAAGTTGTCAGCCACGATTTGTTTAATTGATCCTTTGACCTATAAAATATTTGAAGTATCATTTTATCCAGCAATTTATGGTTTGGGCAATGTAGCAATTTCTTCTTGTACCTCAACTATGCTTCATACAATGGCTCCCCACATATTTGCCTAATGTTCATGATCTTATCTCTCAATTGAAGCATGCGGGTTGGCTGCAAAAATCAATATATGAAGGCCTGTGTCAATTCAACCCATAATGTAATACATCCTTTGGACAACTCCCACAACCCTAACACCGTTTCACCCATTAATGAAAATGAAAACAACCTCAAATGGATGGACTCTTGTGGAATATTAGTAATGTCAAACGTGTTGCAAAATTTTATAAAATTCTTCAAATAAATGTTTGCATCCTCATAAGATTGTCCTCTGAATAGTCCTTTCATTTGAAGAAGGTCAATATGCATAATACTTGTGATGTGGAAAATCGTATTGCCCACCGTAGGTGGTATGCGAATTGTACTTGCCCTTCTGGCGCCACCCAAGTGATCCTTGCCTTCAAGTTGCCCATCAAAGGCAGCAGTGTCTCTATCATATTGACTTATCATGCCTTGTAGGTATATGTCATCACCTAAACCAGACAAAAACTACTAAAGTAAAGTTTACACTACTGCTAATAAAAGTAACTTATAACATTATAATGAATGAACGCTACATTTCATTCCCCGGCAATGGTGCCATTTTTTATGACGCTCGAATACACCCTTCAAGAATGTATTTGGTCACTAGCAATATATTTTACCCTATTTTAGAGTCGGGGTCGATCCCATGAGGAATGAATGTAATGCGTTCACCTTCGAGTGCCACAAGTGACTAGATATTTGCTCGTAACGCTAAAAATAATGCAATAAAGTAAAATGGAGGAATCGTTCAAATATTGTTATGTTCAATTTCATCAAATGCACGTTTCAAATTCAAAAGTAAGTTCTAGAGTTTGTAATCAAGAGTTAAAGGTACTTGGGGTTATGCTTTTATGCGAGTGAGTACATGCATGGGTAATTGGATATTTGCCTAAGTTCAATTAATAGCAATGGGTAGGGTAGCTCATACATTTTAATGCCAATCTTTCAATAAAACATTAATCCTCACAAGTGGGTTCTATTGAATACCTCACAAGTGGTACATCATAACCAACCCACAACCTCGATTTAGTAGCTTTATGTCTAAGAACTACTATTAAATGATGGATATCAAGTAATAGTTGACCACTACTGCTCACCCTTATCCCGTTTGTTAAGTATGGTAAGAGATCTAGGGTTAACTAGAGTTTGCAACCTCCAATTACAAGTTAAAAATACAAAGTCGAGGTCAAACCCATAACAATTAATCAATTAAAGAGGCAAAAAAAAACACCCATACAATTATCAATACTTATTCATGCATAACCCCAAGATGAAAATTTAGCTACTCATAACAAAAGATAAGATAAATATACCCTAATGTAAAAAGATACTCCAACGATGAACACATCAAATAAAATAGAGATGAAATCAAAGGATTAGCAAGTAATGAAAGAAATTAGAAGAAAGTAAGGTCAATCCAATAATTAAATATATATTTAATTACTAGATTAAACAATGGGAGAAGAGAATGAACTCTTACAATAGAATTCTTAACAAGAATCCAAGAAGAGGTTCATGAAGGGATAAAAGGGCATAACCCTAAGCTCTCAAAGGAGGCACTCAATATCCAATCTCTAACTAACCCTAATGTGTCAGACATAAAGACTATTTATAGTAGTCTTGCAAAAATATCTAATTGCAAAAATGACCAAATTATTAGAATAGCCACTTAAGCATATTGGTGGCCTTGAATTCTTCCTCCCATGCTTCTTTTAAGTCCTCCAAGCTTATGATGGTTGGAAGAATGCTCCAAAGTCCTTGATAACATTTATAATTGTAATCACCTCCTTCAAAAATCCATTTGAGCATATTATGAACTTTAAAAGATCTTTTAATAAATCTTTCATGGCACTTTGATCTCTTCATGGATGATTAAAAACTTTCATATCCAAGATGGTCCACACCCCTACTTTTACTATTAATCTTGTTATCTCTATTTGCATCATTCTCCCATTCTTGAAAATAGTCCATCCTCGAATTCAAGTCTTGCAAAATAAAGGAGGGAACAACAACTAGACAAATATTATCATAATCCTTTTGAGTAATGTCAATGCAATAAGAAACATCGCCGGGATCAAAAACAAACTTTAATCCTCTAAGAACATCAAAAATCTCTATAAGCATCTCCAAAAATACCAATAAGAAATCATCATCCAAAAAGAGAATCAAATTAAGATCTTTAACTAGAATACACCAATCTTTAAATAACTTATCATCACTTTTGAGAAAAGAAGTATTGGCATAATCTAACCAGAACGTGTCTTCAAAAAGTTGAGCAGAATAAGTAAAGAAATTAATACGAAAGTAAGCATCAATTAATTCACTTTCATGAGTAATCTCGTTATTATTTGTCCATATTGTACTCCATAGTGGATTACCATATACCTTGTAGCCTTAAAAATTTACTACCTCATCAACTTCACCAAAAATATCACTATGTTCATCATTAGAAATGATCATGTTATCTTCAAATAAAACATCATCTTGAAAGAGAGAAAAATCATTATACAATGAAGAATCAAAGTATTTAAATTTACTCTCAAAAAGACAAATGTCCTCTTTCACAAAATTATCCATGATATGACCTCTATGAACAAAACAAGAGATAGGATCAATAACACTATGCATACTCAAATAGTCACTTGTTTGTCTTTCAAACTCATTAATTCTCACATAATTAGTTGACTACAATTTAAGGTCACAAGAATCAATAAGTTTGGTGTCACACTTTAACTCAACAAGTGGAGTATGGTCAAGATGCAATAAATCATCACTACCTACAACAAGAGACACATCACCACCAACATCATGAATTTCAGCAAATAAAATCAAAGTAGAATCATGAACTTCATTTTCATCTTTATCAAAGAAAGGTGGAGTTTCATATTCAAAATCCTCATTCATTCCAAAATAACCAACTACATTTTCAATACTAACTTGAATTCACTAAATAATTTACAAGTCCCCTCAACTAGTGGCATATCAACACAAGCAAGTCGTCTATCACAATTAATTTTAAAAGAATTACATTTCTTAAACTCAAGCTTATCTTTTAGTGATTCCTCAATGCCATTATCAACAACAAGAGCATCCTTTTGACATATGGAATAGTCATAATCCACATCAGGATTTGGAATTGTTTTGACCTTTGAATTATCCTGATCTGACTCTGTTTTGCTGATTTTGGGGGTCAATGGGATCAGTTTTTACCGTATTGCAGATTCTCATACAACAAAATTTATCACTCTAGCATTGGCATGGATCCATTTGAGGATCTTTACGGAAGAAGATGTAGATCACCCATAGGCTAGTTTAAGGTGGGTGATATGAAACCTTTGGGAATTGATTTGGTAAGGAAGCTCAAAAGAAAGTGAGATTTATTCAGGAAATATTATTGGCAGCTTAAAGCAGACAGAAAGAGTATGTGAATTGAAATGTAAGAGACATGTTCTTCAATAAGGGTGAACATGTACTACTTAAAGTTTCTCCTATGAAAGGAGTGATGCGGTTTGGCAAGAAGGGAAAGCTTAGCCCCAGGTATATCAGTCCGTTTGAAATCCTTGTTTCTGTAGGTTGAGTGGCTTATAGACTTGTATTGCCCTAATATTTATTAGGATTCCATCCGATATTTCATGTATATATGCTTAAGAAATACCATGGGGATGGAAATTACATCATTCGTTGGGACTCAGTATTATTTGACAAAAACCTCTCCTATGAAGAGAAATCGATAGTGATACTTGATCGTGATGTTCGTAAGCTGAGGGCAAAAAATATTAGATCTGTGATAGTCCAGCAGAAACACTATTCGATTAAGGAGGCCACTTGGGAGACTGAGTTGAATATGCACAACAAGTACCCTCATTTGTTTGATGATTTAGGTACTTTTCCTTGATATTTTTCCTTTCTCTTCTTTGATTATCATTCGGAGATGAACGATGGATAAATTGGTATCTATTATAACAAAACATTTCCATCATAATGGTATAGCTTAGCGTGAAAAAGTTTGGGTTAAGATTCTCCCCAGCTAAAAAGTTAAAAATTTCAGGCTAGGCTAGTCTTGGATGAATTCCAAGGGTGATGTGGTCAAGGTAAATTTGGTAATGGATAATTGATGATTTCATGATTTTAAATCATAATGTGCTAGCTAAGATGTTAAGGAGTTCGTAGAAACTTTTGAAATTTAATTTGGATTAATAGAACTCTAGATATAACATTTGACGTAAAGGGGTTAGTTTGGGAGGTTAAAATCTGGAAGTGTATTGTAGAATTGGAAAAAAATTGGGATTGTAAGACTTTTTGCCTCACCTATGCCGCTATAGCGGGTGGCAAACCATTGCCACAAGCCCTCTATAATAGAAGTCAATGTCGGTCAGTCCCGCAATAGCTGGCAGATCTCACTATAATGGGGATTAGCTAGCTATAGTGGGCTAAGCACAGTAAAAATACTTTTTCAGCCTTAAATAGTATTTTCATTCCAAAAATGTTCATAGGTAAGAATAGGGCAATTTTGGGCAATTTTCATCATTGAAATAAGTTAATCCACCTATATAACTAGTTTTTTGTTAATTAATTCTTAGAATAACTAGGTTTTGATCATGGTGGAGGAATAAACTTGACCTTGGAAATTTTTTTGGTGTAAATAGCGAAAAGAGGTGTAAAGACTTGGGTTTTGATTGAGGATTGCTAGGCTTTTAATATTTTGTAAGAATTTAACCTTGTAAATGTAGAATTGATGGAATTTAAGTGGAATGAAGGTAGAAAAATACTAGAATGAGGGAATAATTCATGAATTTGACCTTAGGATTATGTGATTTGGTTATACTTCTTAAGATTGTTAAATCATTGGTTGGTTAGTGTTATTTATGTTTTTTTAAGACCACAATCAAGCCAAAACTTCAAGAAAAGGCAAGGCTCAAGTTTGTTAGAGCTTAGCGGTTCTTGGATTGAGGTAAGTCATGGTTGAATATGAGTGAAAAACTCAAGTTGATTTATGTGTGCATGTTAGTTGACTTTTGACTACTTGTTGCAATGCATTCTATAAAATGTTGAACTTGTTGAATGTATTTAAAAGTTGGTTGATCACCTGTAATGAAATTAGGTAAAAAGATCTTGTTTGATAGACAAGTATGGTTGAATTGTCTCGTGTTGTGATTATACATGAATCGGTATTGTTTTATATTGTGAGATGAACCGGTAAAGGTTGATCGTCAGGGAATTAGTATTGTTGATAGTGTGAGATGAATCGGTAAAGGTTGATCATCAGGGAATTAGTATTATTGATATTGTAAGATGAGTCGGTAAAGTTAGATCGTTACAAAATTGGTATTGTTGATATTATGACATGATCCGGTAAAGGTTGATCGTCATGAAATTAGTACATGAACAAAGCTCATCCCCTGCAGGTCATGAATAGTGGGTATAAATAAGACCCATAGCATGTGTGTACACGATAATTGAGAGTTTGACGGTTCCTTGAGTAATTCGGGTTTGCATTATTATTATTTTATTATATCCTTATATGGTCTTGTTTACTTAATGATACATTTGGATCCTTGTGTCGTACGGTTTACTTGATGATATATTTGTGATCCTTATGTGGTCCAATTTACTTGATGATATATTTGGGATCCTTGTAGGGTCTGGTTTACTTGGTAATATATTAGAATCTTTGTGTGGCTCGGGTTGTTGGTATTGCACTTGAATTGGGTAATTACTTGTTGTTGAATAATAACAAAGTGTCATGAAAAAGTAACGAACTTATATGTTTGGGATTTATTACATTGGATCGATTTGAGTATCAATTGTTAATATGTGTTATGTTATTGATTAACTTGATAAGAGAACTTGGAAATTATGGTAAAAAAACTGATTGATTATTTACTTGTTGGATGACATGGTTGTTGCCTATTTACAAATTGTTGGTTACTTGTTCACATTATTAAGTTGAGTTGGCCTATGACGGTACCAGTACGTAGTGCTTTTGTACTAATACTACCCTGTGATCTCCTTTTTTTGAGTGCATAGCATATTTCAGCAGCTTAGATAAGACCTCATTTGTAGGTTGCATCACGATTCCTGATACAAGGGTGAGCATCATCTTTCGAGCAGCCATATATCTTTCCTACATTATGTTTTTGTCCATTTGTTTCGGACATTGACAATTATATCATTGTTAGTTTTTGGGTTTTACCCATGGATATTGTATTAGTAGATGTTCAGACACGATGACCTTCAGTTTCTAGGGGCGTTTTAGAATTTTTGATATATTTTTGCACTATTTGTTTAAAAAATTTAGACATTGGATACTTAATATAGGATTTGTTTTGTTCACATTTAAAATATGGCTAAGTGTTGATAGTGATTATTCGGGTTAAATGGTTCTCCCACCGGAGGTTTAGTATGGGTAACATTCATGATGGGCTTGGGTCGTGACATGAACTCCTTTTTTGGACCAACACATAGCAAGGGCTTTAGTGCAACGGGCTATCTTTTTTTATTGAACCCCTTTGAGAGACTAATATTTTCATCACTCATTCAAATGAATGCTTTGTTATCTTGCATATAAATATATATATATATATATATATATATATATATATATATATATTGGTTTGATAATTCTATTTATATCGGCATTTAGGTTGAACCTGGATGGTTAAAAGGGCAAAGGAAGAATAATAGAACACTAACAAGGTGTTATGAAAAAGTAACTAACATATGTTTTTGGGATTCATTACAGTTGGATCGAGTTATCAATTATTAAAACGTGTTATGTTATCGATTAACTTGATAAGAGAACTTGGAAATTATGGTAAAAGAACTGAATTGATTATTTACTTGTTGGATGACATGGTTTCTTCTTGTTTACAACTTATTGGTTACTTGTTCACATTGTTAATTTGAGTTAGCCTATGAACCTACTAGTACATAGTGGTTTTATACTAATACTACCCTGTGCTTTTTTTTTTGTTGAGTGCAGAGCATATCTCAGAGGCTTCGACGAGACCTCATTGGTAGACTGCAACATAAATTCTTGATCCAAGTGTTTTAGGCTCATTTCCTTGTTTTGGAGCTTTTATTGTTAAGGAGTTGGTCTCAAACCAAAACTCCTAGTAAATGATCTCAAATGAGGATTCTCACAGTGTCATCAGCTCTGAAATGTTGATTTTAGGCTAGGGGGACCCTTAGTTCGGGTCTCGAGGCTTTCAGACTCATTTTAGGCTATTGGGTAGAATTGGGTTAAAATAGAACTATAGGTGTGGGACCCACTTTAATCGAAACGACCTCAAATGAAAATTTTGATGGTTTCGTTGAGTCTGGAATTTCAAATTTAGTATGGTCACATAGTTCATTTGCGCGCTCGGGGTTTCGAATGAATTTTGAGCACCCAGTCGGAGTTTATTTGGACTTAGAAAATTCTAATGTCTTAAGTTGCTGGTGCAGCTGCTTAAGCGGCCAAATGACCACTTTAGCGGTAGTCGCTTTAGCAGCTTTATGTCACTTTAACGGCCTTGGCTGTATAGCTGAGGGCCGTTTTAGCTCTACTTGTCTGCTTAAGCGGATGTCGCTTTAGCTATAGGGATGCCGCTTTAGCGGATACTCGCCTGTAGCACCAACCGCTTTAGCTGTCATTAGCCGTTTAGTGACCAAGTGACCGTTTTAGCGGCAACTGCTGGTGTTATATTCTCTTCTTCACCCAATTTTCCTTCATTTCCTAGGGCATTTCCCTCCATTTTTGAGAGCTTGGGATGTGGAAAAGTATGGGAAATCATACATTGAAGCTAAGATAATCTAGTTCAACACTTTTTGGTCATTTTCCATTATTTTCCTCGTCAAATTCCGTCCTTTTTCATTGTAAATTCTTAGAAATTAGGTCTTTAATTCCTTAACTTTGTGGGTTGATTTAGGCTCTGATTTGTACTCCATTTGTGCTCAACTTTTGAGCACACATTCCTTGTCCTTCGAGGGACCTCATGACGGATTCAATTTTGGGATTTTGTTAGAGGGCCCCACGGGCCCATTTTTGACCTGATTTTGGGTCTAGAGTTTTGTATTGCAATATGGGTATAGTTTTACTCATAATAACGTATAGGTTATATTTTGATAGTGTGACATTGATTCGGGATCATAGAGCAAGGACGAGAGATTTGTGGATGATTCGAGATTGCGGCTCGGTAATGAGGTAGGCTTCAATCTACTTTTCTCTATAAAATGGTGTTAGGTATAGATTGTATGCTAGGTAGGGATTATAAGATTTGTTTATGACTAGTATATCATTAGTTAACCTAATTAGGGAATTTGGGATAGAACTGTGACTCGAACCTTAGTATAAGATACTTGTTATGGCCTTAGGATCCTATTATCCTTCATTATAGACTTGTTTAGTCATAGATTGACATTACGGACCCTTTAATATAAGACTTACTATTTAACTTAGTGATTTGGGAGGTAGTCCCCCAATTATATCCTTGTAGTGATTTCATGCCCTTGATTTTTGTAGTTGCCCGAGTTATGAGGCCTTATTATGTTGGCTACATACTGTTGGACCCGAAGAAGTGATTACGATACCAATTGGACTCCAGGTGAGTATTTTATCCCTAAAGGGAACATGATCCTAGTATACAGATGCTTAGGCACTTATGGTTGTATTGTTTGGATACTGGTGGTGGCATGCATACTTTAGGGAATATTTATGCTCACTTAGTGGTATGATTCTGACCAAAACCTTAATTTTACTTTTATTTTCTAAAAAGGGATTTATTCCCACTTTTCACTTTTAAAATAGATTCTCTTACAACAGGATTCGTACCACCTTATTTAATGGATTATGAGCTTTGGAACTAAAAAAGTTGTTTTAGGAATTAGACCAAAGTTGATTCTGGTCCATTGTTAATCCACACTTTTACCACTATTATTTACTTCGGTCGAGAGAGATTCTGACCCTTTCTACGTTGTTATGCCGATTTAGTCCAGAACTTGATCTAGGACAATGGATTTACAGACTTACACTCTTTTAGTCACGATTCGAGTCCATGCACTTATTATACTTATATATATCTCCGGTATTGGATGGAGTCGGTTGATTATGATGATTATTGGAAGTCCTGGTTTGGGATCAGGCGATGTATATGGATATCCCGAGTACCCTAGGGGCCCCTTCATCCGTGAGCTACAGTACCTGAGAGGGATGGTCTCCATAGGTCCTGCCTTTGCGAGCTACTGAGATGGAGTAGATGTATACACTTGGTACATTAAGGCACTCAGATTGGGTATGGTACTATTGGATTATGTTGCATTCACTCATTTATATGCATTGCCTATAACAAGTATGATTGTTTAGTGCTTATATCTATCATCCTTATAGGGGGGTTGTATAGGTATAAGCTATGATTGTTGCTTGGTGGGTGTTTGCTTGAACCTTCAGGGCTTATAGGGGCCCGGTTATGTATTGTTTGTCTGGACTAGCTGATTACCTTACTGTTGGTTATTATGGTTAGTTTGTGGCATGATGATTATGGACTGGTACCTGAGGTTGTCAGTATGTTTCTGATCCCTTCCCTTTTCTATTGTAAATTGCATTATCGATAGTCACCTCATGGCTATACATTATGGTTAGGGACCCTCATTATGCTAGTATTAGCTCCCTTACTTGGTTATGATCCTTGAGATGTTAGGTTGACTCCCTCAGGTACCTTTGTGTTAGTCCTATATGTGTGTGTGTATATATATATATATATATGGTATTACCGTATATCCTTCTATTTCTTTGTCTATTCATATTGTATATATATTATTTGGCCTTGTATACTACTAACTATCCTTGTTTCACTTTTCATTGGTATATTGGCTAGTGATATATGGTATTGTACTTTAGTTCCTGAATACTATTAGAATAGGATAGTTTATCCTTGTTGCTCCTTTGGCATTATCATGTTTAGTTCCTTGGATAGTTGCCTGTAGTTTATATTCCTGCTTTATATGTTATTTATGCTACATTATCTTTGGAGCTTAGTTGATAGATGCCTACTGAGTACCACGTGTTTAGTACTCATACTATATGTATGCAGCCTACAGATCATAGTACGAGTTCTCGCCGTTGACGTGTGCATCATGTGGAGCAGCTATGAATCGAAGATTTGGGGTAAACTCTTGGCGTTCGGAGTATTCCTGCTCTCCCTCTTATTGATTAGGCTAATCTCTATTTTGTATTTCAGAGACGGTTTGTACTAGTATTTATTTTGTATTTCACTTGTACTCCCATTGTATTAGAAGCTCTTGTACTGACTTCACCAGGTCTTGGGGTTGTAAGCTATATATGTCTCTTTATTATATTACTTTCTGCTACTATCCTTATTTCTCTTAGTAGTCTGTTACTAGCTATTCTAGACTATGGGTTGTCTTACCTACTGGTGGGTTAGAGTAAGTGCCATCATGACCTGAGAAATTGGACCGTGACAGTAGGGCAACACCCGCCAGGGGTGGATCCTCGACTGTAGCCAATCCAGCTAAGCAAAAATCTAAGTCACCTCCCCCATCCTAGGATCATCATGAGGAGGTAATGGATGAGGAGATTATAGATTAGGATGAGGCTGCACCAGTTTAGGGAGGTGCAGCTTTTCTACAGATGTTTTCTGAGCTGATTCAGCAGGTTCTTGGCTTTCTGAGTGGGCTGGCCGATACTAGGGCCATGCCTACGATGCCTGTTCGCCAGTATTCAGGGGGGAAGTATAAATGTTGTCGTTGTGGCCCCTAGGATGGATGAGCTTTCTGGAATTTAGGTGTATTCTTGTTCGGTGTTGGGTCCTGTTATGACTGGGATGGAGCATAATATATTGTGTAAGTTCTTAAAGATAAAACTCCCTTCTTTTCTTGGTTCTATGATAGAGGATGCCTTTGACTTTATTATAGACTGTCACGAGAGGTTGAACAAGATGGGTATTCTAGAGAAACATAGATTAGAGCAACAGAGAGATGCTAAGTAGTGGTGGAGGGATTATGTAGAGTGTTGTTCTTCAGTATTGCCTACATTAACATGGACATACTTTCATACCCTTTTTTTAGAGAAGTATGTGCCATGCATCCTACGTGACAAGAAGAAGGATAAATTTCTCGCTCTTGAGCAGGGCAATATAACTGTTACAGCCTATGATACTAAGTTCCATGCCGTGTCTAGATATTCCACCTAGTTGCTTGAAATGGAAGAGGAGAGGATTCGCCTCTTTGTGAAGGGATTTATTACTGACTTGTAGGTTTTAGCATTGCAGAAGACTTCTTCAGGAAAAACCACTTGTGAGGTGTCTGAGTTTGTGAAGAAAGTAGAAGGAGTCAAACAGGTTGGGTATTCAAAAATAGCGGTGAAGAAGGCCCAAAATGCGAGCAAATTTAGCGGATCTTACTCCAGAGGCCAAAGCTCTTAGGACTATCCAGCTCGTCTAATATAATCAGCTTTTTCAATTTCTACAGAGGGACAATTAGAGACCACTAAACAACCTTTGGGTGTAGGAAGCCAAGGAGCTTTATATTCTTCTAGTAGTCGGCCTTCGTTAGATCAAGCTTGTTATAGTTATGGTGAAGTTACATTTTAAGAGGAACTGCCCTAATGGTAGGTTTAGAATCAGCAGTAGCCCAGAGCTTTGGTTTCGACTGGAAAGGGAGGTAGAGGAAATGGTAGAGGACATCCACTAGGTGGGTGTAATGGTTATTATGCGGGTCGTGGTGGTAATCATGAAGTGATAATACAAGTAAAGGTGGTGTGCATCCTGCTAGAGAGGTTGCTTAGATTAATAATAGAGCCCATTGATATGCCTTCCAGGGTTAATCTAAGGCGGAGGCTTCATACGCAATTATTACAAGTACCATTCTTGTCTGTGACTGGATGGCTATGGTCTTGTTTCATTCGGGTTCTACTTTTTTGTATGTATTTGTTAAATTTGCCTTGTGTTTAGATATGATTTGTGATATGCTTGACTCACTTGTGTATGTATCTACTCCGGTTGTAGATTTAGTGGTAGTGACTCAACTATATTGTGCTTGCTCTGTGATGTTTATGGTTTTTCATACTTGGGTGGATTTGGTGATTCTGGATATGTTAGATTTTGAAATAATTTTTGGTATGACTTGGTTGTCCCTATATCATGTGGTTCTGAACTGTAATGCTAAGACTGTGACCTTAGATATACAGAAGATGGATAAGTTAGAAGGGGAAGGTGTCTATAAGCCTAGTCTAGTGAAAATAATTTCCCTTATTCGTGCTAAAATGTTAGTGGGTAAGGGGTGTTCACCTTCTTGGCACATCTTTGGGACACTAGTGTAGATGTCCCCTCTATTGAGTCAGTTCTCGTATTATCTAAATTTTAGGAGGTGTTTCCTACTGAATTTCCTAGTATGCCTCCGGATTAAGACATTGACTTTTGTATTGATCTAGAGTCTAGCACTCATCATATCTCTATTCATCCCTATAGGATGGCTCCTACTGAGTTAAGGGAGCTTAAGACTCAGTTGTAGGAGTTACTTGATAAGGGTTTCATTCGCCCTATTACTTCGTCATGGGGTGCTCCAGTGTTAAAGAATGATGGTAGTATGAGAATATGTATAGACTATCAATATTTGAATAAGGTAAAAATAGGTACCCATTGCCTAGAATAGACGATTTATTTTTCTTCCATGTTTTTCAAGATATATTTGAGGTCAGGATAATATTAGTTGAAGATCCATCCTTAGGATATCCCTAAAAGAGCTTTCAGGACTCGTTATGGGCATTATAAATTCTTAGTGATATTTGTTGGGTTGACTAATGTACCAACAACATTTATGAGTTTAATGAAGGGTATTGCCAAATATTTCTTGGATTCGTTTGTTATTGTATTTATTGATGACATTTTTGTTTACTCTAAGAGTAAAAAAGAGCATGTAGGATATTTGCACATAGTCTTGGATATTTTGAGAGAGAAGAAGCTTTATGTAAAATTCTGTAAGTATGAATTTTGTGCGTGCCCTTTTTAGAGCATGTGGTTTCTAAAAAAGGGGTGTTGGTGGATTCCCAAACAATTGATGTTGTTAAGAGTTGGTCTAGACCCACCTCTGTGACTGAGGTTCGTAGCTTTATGGATCTGGCTAGTTATTACTGAAAAAAATTTCAAGAACTTTACCTCCATTGCTACTCACTTGACAAGATTGACTCAGAAGGAGGTACCTTTTGTATAGTCTAACAAGTGTGAAAAGACTTTCAATAGCTCAAGTCTCTTTTGACCAGAGCTCCTATCCTTCCTTTGCCCATTGATGGTAAGGATTTTATAGTGTTTTGTGATGCTTCATGTTCTGACTTGGGAATTAGAGCTAGGAATAGTGATTTTTGCATTCAAGATATGGAGACACTACCTTTATGGTGTTAAATGTGAGGTTGTCACAGACCATCGTAGTTTACAACACATATTCACTCAGAAGGACTTGAATTTAAGGTAGAGGCAGTGGATGAAATTACTAAAAGACTACGATGTGACCAACCAGTTCATCTAGGAAAGGCCAATGTGGTGGCAAACTCATTGAGCATAAAATCTTTAAATATGAGCAGTTTAGCTTATTTGAGAGCAACAAAGTGTTCTTTGACTAGAGAGATCCAAACTCTAGCAATAGGTTTATGTAGTTCGTGGTGTCATAGATGGGTGGAGTGTTGGCCAGTGTTGAGTCAAGGTCAAAATTCCTTGATCAAATCAAGGATAAAAAATTTGAGGATGCAAAGTTGAACAAGATTCAGAATAAGGCGGTATGTGGTGAGGTCCAGGAAGCCACACTTGATGCTAGAGGCGTGTTGAGGGTAAGGGGGCATGTGTGTGTGCCCTGTGTTGATGATGTGATTCCTAGTTTACTTGTAGAATCTCATGGTTCTCGATATTCTATATATCCTGGTGCAACCAAGATTTATCATGACTTGAGATAGCTCTATTGGTAGCCCGAAATAAAGAGAGATATAGTGGAGTATATGTCCAAATATCATAATTGTCAGCAGGTGAAATATGAACACTAAAACCCTGCAAGTTTACTTTAGAGAATGCCCATTCCTGAGTATTAATGGGAGAAAATTGTTATAAATTTCGTTGTGGGTCTTTTTAAGACCTTGGGACAGCATGACTCAATTTGGGTCATTGTGGATAGGCTAATAAAGTCCACTCATTTCATTCTGATTAAGGTGAACTATAATTTGGAGAAGTTAGCCAAGATATATGTGAAGGAGATTTTGAGGTTACATCATATCTGATAGAGGTACACAGTTTACCTCCAAGTTTTTGCATAAATTGCATGAAGAGTTGGGCATAAAGCTTGATCTTAGAACTAGTTTTTATCCTCAAACTAACGAACAGTCTAAAAGGACCATTCAGGTGCTTGAGGATATGTTTTGAGCATGTATTTCTGACTTTGGCAGTCATTGGCATCAATTTCTACCATTGTGTGAATTCTCATACAACAACAGTTATCACTCTAACATTGACATGGCCCCATTTGAGACTCCTTATGGGAGGAGACGTAGATTACCCAAGGCTGGTTTGAAGTGGGTGATGTCAAACCTTTGGGCACAGACTTGGTGAAAAAAGCTTAAGAGAAGGTGAGGTTTATTCAAATATGTTATTAGCAGTTCAAAGTTGACAGAATGAGTATGTCAATCACAAGGTAAGGGACAAGTACTTTAAGTCGGGTGAAAATGTGCTATTGAAGATGCCTCCCATGAATGGAGTATGTGGTTTGGTAAGAGAGGCAAGCTTAGTCCCAGGTATATTGATCCGTTCAAAATTCTTGATGATGTGGGTCTAGTGCCTTACAAACTTGTGTTGCCTCCAAGTTTGTCGGATGTCCATCTAGTGTTCCATGTCTCTATGCTTAAGAAATAACATGGGGATGACGATTACATCATTCATTGGGACTCGATATTTCTTGATAAGAATCTTTCTTATAAAGAGGAATCGGTAGCGATAGTTGATCGGAAGTTTGGAAGTTGAGTACCAAAGAGATTAGATCCGTGAAAGTCTCGTAGAAGCACCATTCTGTTGAGGAGGCCACTTAGGAGACTGAGTTGGATATGCGCAACAAGTACCCTCACTTATTTGAGGATTCAAGTACCTTCCCTTGTTAGTTTTTCCTTTTTTTTTTCTTGATTTATCATTTGGGAATGAATGATGTGTAAATTGGTATCTGTTGTAATGACCCTTTTCATTGTTATGATATAGCTTAGCATTCCAAAATTAATGTTTTAAGATTCTTCCCGGATGAAAAGTTACAAATTTCAGGTTAGGCTAGTCTTCGATGAATTCCAAGTGTGGTGTGGTCTAGATAAATTCGGTAATGGATAGGTTGATGATTATATGATTTAAGGCCATAATACGTTAGCCAAGAGGTTAGTGAGTTTGTAGACACTTTCAGAATTGAATTTAGGTTAGTAGAACTTCGGATATAGTATTTGAGGTAAAGGGGTTAGTTTGGGAGGTTGAAATATAGGAGTGTATTGTAAAATTGGCCAAACATTAGGACTATTGGACATTCTGCCTTGTCTATGCTGCTATAGAGGGAGACAGGCTACTATATTGAGCCCTCAATAGTGGGACTTTTTCCACTACAGTGAAAATCAATATTCGTCAGTCTAGTTAGGGCAGATCCCGCTATACCGGGAATTGAACCGCTATAGTGGGCTATACACAGTAAATAGCAGTTTTTAGACTTAAAACATTTTTTCATTCCAAACTCTTATAAGGCTTAAAAAAGGACAATTTAGGGCGAATTCCATCAATTCCCTACCAATTTTCATCGTTGAGGTAAGTTAATCCGCCAATTTAACAAGATTTTCATTCCTTAATCCTTAGAATCTCTTGGTTTTGATCATGGTGGAGGAATTAACTTGACCTAGGTGAATTTTCTAGTGAAAAGAGGTACAAAGCCTTGAGTTTGGTTCAAGGATTGTTAGGTTTTGATTACTATACTAGAATTTATTCTTGTAAATGAGAAAATGATGGAATTAAAGTGTGATGAAGGTAGAAAAAGATCCTAAAATAAGGTAATGATTCATGAATTTGACCTTGGAGTTATGGGATTAGGTTATAATATTTAATATTGTTAGAACACTGGTTGATTAGTGCTTTATATGTTATTTTTAGACCACAATCAAGATGAAGTTTCAAGAAAAGACAAGACTCAAGTTTGTTAGAGCATTGTAGGGCTTGAATTGAGGTAGGTGATGGTTGAATTGGAGTTAAAAACTCAAGTTGATATATGTGTGCATGTTAACTGACTATTTTTCTACTTGTTGTAATGCATGTTATTGAATACTGAACTTGTTGGATATATATACAAGTTTGTTTTGATCACCTGTAATGAGATTATGTAGAAATGACTTGTTTTGATATGCAAGTACGGTTGAATTATCTCATTATGTGATTGTACATGTTATGGTGTTGTTTGACATTGTAAGATGAACCGGTAAGGTTGATCGTCACGGAATTGATGGATTTTAGGGAGTATAAGAGTGGGAACATTGGAATAAGGGTGGTATAACACTTGGTTTGGGATAAGAGGGCAGACACTAGTTGTCTGAATTATTTGGTACATGGACTGAGCTTTTCCCCTGCAGGTCATGGCTAGTGGGCATATATAATACCCTTAGCATATGTGTACACGGTATTAGAGAGTTTGACAGTTCCTTGAGTGAACCATATTATATTGATGTTTTATTACTTTTAGATCCTTGTGTGGTCTGGTTATTGATATGGTACTTGAATTGAGTTAATGGTTGGTTGAAGTACAATTAAGAGGTGTTTTCTGACAAGGTTTAGTTGTCTGTTTTATGACTTGTAGTGGTTGACTTGAGTTGAACTTATTGTACTTGTAAATGATTTCTTTTGTCTACTTGATTGCTTGGTTAAGTGAATCTGTGATGAAAAGACTAATTGAACGGATAATTGCTAACATTACATGGTTGCTTCTTGTTTACAAACTGTTAGTTGAGTGTTCACATTTGTTAAGTTGAGTTGGCCTATGACCCTACTAGTACATAGTAGTTTCGTACTGATACTACCCTGTGCTCTTTTTTTTTATCGAGTGCAGAGCATGTTCTAGCGGCTCAGAAGAGACCTCATTTGTAGACAGTGACCGATTTCTGATCTATGGGTGAGCATAATCTTTCGAAGAGCCATGGATCTCTCCTGCATTATGTTCTTGTCCATTTGTTTTGGACACAAACAATTTTAGATGTCTTATTAGTTTTCTGGGTTGTCACCATAATTTTGTTACAGTTAGATGTTCTGACACAATGAACTTCAGTTTCTGGGTGCGTTTTAGACTTGATATTTTGGTTTCCACATTTGGTTAATGTTTTTAGAGATATTATATGTTTTGAATGGAATTGGATTTTGCTCTTATTAAAATGGTTAAGTGTTGGTACCGATTGTTCGGGTTAGATGGTTCTCTCACTGGAGGGTTAGTGTGGGTGCCACTCACGGCGGGTTGGGTCATGACAAAAATTAACTAAAAGTTTTGCTTATTTAAATCTTTCCTTATCCTTATATGAACCAGTGTTTTAAAAGGCAGTTTTGGGACTCGCCTCGGGGCGAAGCACTACCAAAATGCCCCGAGGCTCAAGTATGGGGCTTAGTTCTGTGAGGCTTACGCCCTAAGAGCCCGATTGTACTCCCTAAACATTCCCAACGCCCAACGCTTGGGGCTCGCCTAATAGTTCTTACACAAATTGTGTCTAAGCCAACATTATTGATCCTCATCTTTTTTTAATAAATAAATGACGCTTAGTAGTTTTTTTCATTTATAAAAGTAAGAAAATTGATAGTAACTCAAATAACAAGTCATATTATTGCTTATTTATTATTTGAAAATGGTGTGAGGGTGAATATCACTTAACATTTCTGTTTAAAATACATATCCAAATTTTTACATCTTTACTTATCATTGGTCTTTATGTTTTTGTCTTATATCTCAGAATTATCATATTTTATTATTTTGTTATTTAAAACTACTTTATTTTTATTCATAAAGAAGTGATGTCTTAATTATAATAGTAATAGTTTATTGATTATTTCATTTAGGGAGGTAAATTGCATAGTATGATAGTTATATATTTTAAGAAATTGTGATTCTTTTATTATTTGAAAGTTAAGATTTTAGAGTTCATTTGCATCCTATAATAGCTTTTATTTCATTGCATTATTTCTACTTGTAAAATGATGTTAGGAGTTTTGATTTCTATGAGTTTTTTAATCATGTTTTAAATTTTTAAAAATTATTAATGTATTATTTTTTTAATAATTTTTGTGTTTATTATACTATTTTTACTATATTATAAATTAAAAATTAAAAATCCATGGGGCTTACGCCTTGCCTCACGCCTCCGCCTTTTAAAACACTAATATGAACTATGTTAAAAGTTCTAATACTCTAAAATCAGTTAAAGTTTTATTAACTTATAAAAACTATATCTTTGCTAAAGTAACTTATTCCATTAAAACTTTTCTAACTCCCAACATACGTATACAAAAATAGATTTAAATTATTTTGTATTAATATTTACATTGAGTTCCTTTTGTTCTTTTAATTATACAATCCATAAAAGAAAAGAAAATAGAGAAACACAACTTTTTTAAGTTATCTCAATCAATCCTGTGTTTTTGTTATTTATTCTTTTCATTTAAATCTACACGGTAAAAATATGAAATCACAATATAAAATGTTGATTGACTTTTTATTACTTAAAAATAATTTTATATCGAATAAAACTTTAACTTAGTTATGTCATAAAATTAGAATTTGCATTTTTGTTAAGCTTCATTTTTATTATAAGTTAGATAAATGTTCTTTAAGTTATACATTAGATTAAATTATTATTACTTTTAACTATAACTTTGACAAAAATAGCTAAGCTATACGTGCAAGATACATATACTACACTAGTAAAAATAAATAAACGAAGCCATAAAAATTTTGGGGTATTATTTAAAGATCATCGATGCGCAGGGCGACTCCATGCAATGTCGGGAAATTTGGGAGTCTTTTTTGGAATTTAGTGGGTGGATGTTTAGTACTCCATGGACCAGGAAAATTAAACCTAATATAAATACTGCATGAATAATTTAAGAGGATTATTCAATATATATTAATGATTGGAATTAATCTGTATACACTGATTGTTACACTATCAATATATACCTTACCTGTTGTAGTTAAAGGCAATTGAATTTGAAGTATATGAACTTTTACGATGATTTAAGTTAATATAAGATTATAATTGAGTTCAACATTAAATATTTAGTAGATTTCGTAATATTAACCACCACTGCACTTGGTCCATACTTCTGAACCTATTGTCACAGTATATATATATATATATATAACTCGTCTAATCTGTTCAAGTACATGATCGCTCATTTATTCGTTCAATTCATAAAAAATTGAGATGTATAGTTCAAATTGATCAATGAGAAAATTTGTTAAAATATTTTCAAATAGATATTTATTTTATTTGATATGTTATAGACAGTCATAATAAAGAAAAATAGTTTTATTAGGTACTAAAAAATTATGAAAGAACAAATAAAACAAGTAAAACATAATAGAATTTAACGAGTTGGTTATGACACGTATTTTAACTCATTTGAATTCAATTTATTTTCGCACGAGTAACTTGATCCACCTAGTTATTAACTCAACATATTTGACTTTCTCAACTTTAGTTCAACTTATTCATTTGACACTTGTAATTGTTCTACACTCCTTTGGCTTAAAATTATGAATTTGCTTTTTGGTCTAAAAGCCTCTTTTTTGTTTTTAAGCAAACATATTTAGTGAAAAAAAAACTTTAAAATGTGAAATCCATAATGTCGAACCCTAAACCTTGATTATCAATCAGTGGTAAGACATGATGCAACCTCAGAACCTTAACGATACTTCTACTATTTTCTTATAATATATAGTACTTAAAAGCTAAAACTTGTAAAAATCTAATGGTAAATTTAATCATCAAACTTTGATGTGTAATGTCATGTGACTTATATCGTCAAGAGAAAAAAAAATCGTACTGACCACTTTATGTAATAGGAGAAGTCATATGGAAAGCAAGACTTTTTTTAATATAAAACTTATTCCATAATCGTGATTTCTGCATATATGCTTCCTCTATGAAGAAATCCATAAGTCTACTAAAATAGTATTTATGCGTCAAACACCTAAATTATTTAATAATATTTTAGTTTTTCTTCTCAATCACTTAGAACGCGAAAATATTCACTAGAATATATACATATATATAGCACCAATTTCAATTTCAAACTCCAAAAAATGGGCGGATTTATTTGAAGAAGAAACTCAACTAGCCCAAACCACATATGCCTCTTGGACAGAAGATAAATTTAGTAATTGGCAAAAGCTTATGGGGTTTTAAAATGTGGCTGACATGACTACACCTAATAGGAGAGATTTCATGAACCAATATCTCCTCTTCCAACAATTGGTGGCGGCCCCAGGCCATGCCTCACCTTCCTGATCCCAATAATGTCAAATGTTACAGGTGTGAAAAACCTGGTCATATTGCCAAGTACTGCAAATTCGCTAAAAAGGTTAGAAATTTTAACCTTGACGAATCTGTCCTTAACCAGATCCAACACCTCTTACTAGAGGAAATTGGAGACTTTGCTAGCGCAGATGACGAATTTGAACAAAATTTCAATCAAATTGAAAATGACGACTTAGAGTCCTCCCAGTCTGACCAAGAAGAACAGAATAACCAATCTGAGATCAATATTCTCTTAAAAGAACAAGATCTCCTCCTGGAAATTATAAGTAGTTTGCAGGATTCTGACCAGAAAAGATATTATCTAGATCAATTTAAGAGGGCTCTAGATAAACTTTCCACATCTTTGTCTAATGTATTTTCTCATCCTCAAATAGAAAATACATACAATATCACTGATGTTTTGAATAGTTTTTCTTTTCGTAAACCTAAGGTAGTGACTATTCAAGATCTCCAATCAGAAATAGAACATCTTAAAGAAGAAATTAGGTAGATAAAAGCAAGACAAGAATTGGATAGACTTGTCCTCCAACAATTCTCTGCAATGACTAAACTACCTCAGCCAAAAGAGACTAAACCAACAGACCTAGAGGTCGAACAAGAAGATTTTATCAATTATCTTTCAAGAATTTCTATTAGAAGATGGCATACTAGGATAACCTTAGTAGTCAACAAATTATTTATCTTAGATATTATTGCTTTGTTTGATATAGGTGCAGATTTCAATTGCGTCCACGAAGGACTCATCCCCACAAAATATTTTGAAAAAACTAAGAAGCTCTTAGAGCTGCAAATGATAGTAGACTAGGGATTAGTTACAAGCTTTTTGATGTAGAAATAAGAAATTTCATAGGAAATTCACTCTTGTCATCTTCTACTTTCTTTGTCCTAGTAAAGGATATAACCAATCTTGTAATATTAGGTACTCCTTTTATTGAGACACTAATCCCATTCAAAGTTACTCATCAAGGAGTAAATATTGAATATAACAATATATTCCTTCCATTTGACAAACCCCCTACTAGAAAAGTTTTGTCAATTCTGAAGCACAAAGAAGCTCAGGTCAATTTTCTCAAAGAAGAAGTGGCATTCCATGGGCTATAACAACAGCATCAGGAATCCCTTCTCCAATCCAAAATCAAGGACTTGGAAATAAAAATCGAAAAAGAAATTTGTGCAAATCTACCCACATCATTCTGGATTCACAAAAAAATACATGGTCAGGCTTATGAAACTGACTTCGATGAAAAAACTATTCCCACAAAAACTAGACCTATTCAAATGAATCACGAGCTAACCATCCACTTTCAAAAAGAAATTAATGATCTCCTCAAAAAATAGATCATCTCTCAAGCAAATCCCCTTGGAGTTGTGTTGCCTTTTATGTCAATAAGAGTTCTAAAATTTAACGAGGAGACCCTCGTTTTGTCATTAATTATAAATCTTTAAACCCTGTCCTTTGTTGGATTAGATATCCTATTTCAAATAAGAATGATCTACTCTAGCAACTTTATGCTGCCACAATTTTATCAAAATTTGATCTAAAATTAGGTTTTTGTCAAGTTCAAATTGATCCAAGAGACTGATATCAAACTGCTTTTACAGTACCATTAGGGTAATATGGGTGGAATGTTATGCCCTTTAGCTTGAAAAACGCTCCTTCAAAATTTCAAAAAATAATGAATGACATTTTTAATCCTTTTTCAAAATTTTTCATAGTCTGTTGTCATGACCTAACCCACCGGATCGTGTCGGGCACCTACCTACACCTACCCCAGATAGGAGAACCCTGAATAACATACATTCACACAATGCAAAAATTACTATAATATTCACTTAGTCAATTTATGTATGCCATATGAATAACTAACCAACGATTTAATATGGTTAATCAATTTGTCCCATAACTTGTTTTAATACATCAGATATGTAAAATAAATGCGGAAAATAACTATAAGTGATTCTCCAGAACCTAGCCTAAACCGGTATAATAGCACTAGATAAGAAGTATGGACATCCATGACACAACATCCATGCAGAATAGAGATGACAGGAGCTGCTGCTGAGTGATCGGCATCGCTACTATAGAAACTCCAACTAACCTGCACTATGGCTATATCCCCGATTGAAGATATAGTAAGTGTAGCATCAGTACAACCACACGTACTAGTAAGCATCATCGGCCGACTAGGATTAGAAACAAATAGCATCAATAATAAATAGGGTGAAATCATAACATAGTGTAAGGTTTCGATTCTGAATCCCAAATTAAACAACTCCTAGCACCCTACATTTAGCATCTCTATGACCTACACTTAGCACCTATGTGACCTACACTTAGCATCTCTGTGACCTGCATGTTATTTAATATTTTCGTATATCTTTGTCCTTTGACTGTCCATTCCAACCCATGCCTCCTCTACTCCTAATTATATGATCTTTCTGGTATCCACAATTCTGAATCCACCTCTGCCCCCAATTTTCCTGGTAAATAACTACCACAACGCACCACGAACTACACCACCGCTAAGAACTCAGAGTGTTAGCAACCCTATTTTGTCGCAATCCAGTCCACCCAAGGGACCGTAGATTCTTGTCAAATAGCTAGTCCGCACATGGACCCCTTTATACTTTTACAAACTCTTTTCTACAATACAACACAACACTAACATATGTGAAAAAATATATATATGCAGTGGAAACACATAAAAATGCATATAAATGAATGTAGGTATGCAAGATGTGCGCATCATCTCTCCTTATCCCTTCTCATCCATCTCATCGGTATCAATTATATCACATCATACTGGCATGGTACCCGACCCATATGATATATTTGTATCGGTGTGGTACCCGACACATATCACAACATATCATATATGTACCGGCGTGGTACCCTACCCATATCACAACATATCATACTCGTACCGGTGTAGTACCCGACCCATATCACAACATATCATATTCGTACAGGCGTGGTACTCGATCCGTCATCACACAATGTCATCCCAATGTGTATGAAAGCAATAAATCATAATTTATGCAAAAGATATTCACAGATGTTTAGTCCACAACCCAACACAGGTCAATCCAGTCTAATGTTACATCAACCATCTAACTCATTTACTCAGTGACCTTAGTCTTCACATATATATTCACAACCATGATTTACTATACACTCCGATGGGGCTGTCGTAACCCAAATTCACATTATCACACACTTGCCCTCTATCCACATACCAACTTTAAGTTTTTCACATTACCTTATAATCTTCCCTAACTACTACTAAGAATTCCATTCTTTATTTCACAATATTTCTTTTTTATGCTCACTCATCAGCCACGGGACCCGATTATGCTAATTACTATCCTCTAATTTACCATACCTCCCCTCTTAGCTACTTTCTTTAGTGAAATTTGAACATTAGGACAGTAGAATTAAACAAGTTCCCTTAATTTCTCTTTTTACTATTCTACGCTATCTTATTCAGCTTTTCCCTATATTTAAAGCCTGAAAGATATTAAGCTACGGATATTCACTTCATTTTTCTATTTGTCTCTTGTCATAATTAAAATGTCATGTACTATACAGTTAAACAATCATATTTGAGCCTAAATAGATTTCAAAGTGTCCATCCATCCAACTCCGTGTCCGAAGACCTAATGTATAAGATTTTCGACATTACTCCTAACGTTAATGCATCTAGCCCAAGTCTAATTGTTATAAAATAAACCATAACTTATCTCTTAGGTAAAACATGTTGCTACGGAGGGGAGTGTGCTGTCCCACATGTGCTAAGCATATTCCCATGTCGGGTTTCCTCCGGGTGTACTTCAAAATCGCTCTCATGAACCTTGACCTTTGAAATCTCATGGTTGGAGGAATAAGGTTTTTTAGAGTATTTTTGGAGAAAAAGGGCGACCTAGGGAAATAAAGAGAAAGAGGGTTTTTTAAATTTTCTCAGCTGGGCTACTGCCTCTTACCGCTGCAATGGTTCTTTTACCGCTGTAGTGGTACCGTTGTAGCGGTACCATTGCAGTGGTTCCCCAACTGTTGTAGCGGTTACCGATAGTACATCCCAGTCCATTATTGGGCCTCTTAGCCCATTTCCCTCAGGCCTCGATTTTCCTCCCCAATTTAATTTTTTCTGTGTCCATTTTGAGCCTATTATTCATCGTAGATTATTTTTGGAGTGTTTTTACATGTAGAGATGGTTTGGGTCATTACATTAGATACCAATTTACCCTTCATTCATCCCTGAACGTCCCTAAGAGTGAGGTTTGGATATTTGTATGAGCACTCGACATATTTTAAATATAATAAGTTGCTAGGATAATTATTTAACATATGCTAGCTCATTACACATCCATGCTCCCCAATGAGCTACCGCTAAAGCATTGCCTAATCTAGACTTGACAGTTATTCCCACGTTTTCCTTGAGATGGAGTACACAATTAATTATTGGAGCAACTACCCAAATATAATATGACACGTCAAAGCACGAAAAGTCGAGATGAAGTTAGTTTCGGAAGAAGTTTACCACTGCAGTAGTTAATTACCACTGCAACGATAACCAACCGTAGCAGCGGTTCACAACAATTCAAGTAAAGGGGGAAAGTTCATTTCCCCCATTTTTACTCCCATTTTATTATAAATCTCCCAACTCTCCCTGGGAATTCTCCGCCCCAATCAATGATTTCAAGGTAATTTCTTCTCTTCTACTACTTACTTTATACAGTTCTTGTTGTAAATTTTAGAAATTTTGTTGAAATGGGAGGGGGGGGGAGGGGTTTCAGTTGGTTTTATGGGTGCAACTTTTGAACTCAATTTGGTGGTGTTCTTGAACATATTGGTTGACATACTAAGTTCTCTTACGTTTTCAATGCTCCTACAGCATTCGGGACATAAGATTAATATAGTTCATGGTAGATTTCAGCAATAAGAGGGGTGAAAGATGAAGGATCATCTTCTCCAACCATTTTCTTTGATTTGGGTTTGATTTTGGGTGTTCCACACCCCCATTTTAGTGTAAAAAGGTCACACACAATTCCCCAAGCTCAATCTGTACTTAATTTTCAAAATTACGGAGAAAAGTTGAAATCTACCATGGAAGGGGAGGTTGAGGGATTGAATACGATGAACTACTATAGCGGTAACTTTTCCACTGCAGCGGTACAGCTGCAGCGGTTAATTAACTTCTACTGCAGTACTGGGCAATAAGTCCCAGTTTTTGTATTTTCTAAAATTTTGAACTCTCCTTCCCTTCTTTGGTGTTCCGATATGGTTCTAAACTAGTTTTGTGGCATTTACAGGATCATATGGCCCAACAACCCACCTACTGTCGATTTCCCAATATCAAATATCATAACCGTCATGGGGAAGGGTTGTATAATAGGGGTTTCCTTCTCGAGCGGGGCATAGTGATGACAAATATGGAGAAAGAGTTGCTGGGCTTCTACAACCAACTGAAGGCTTTTGGGTAGGAGATGTTAACTGAGTCCATACTTCAACACAATATGGAGGTTTTTCAGGAGTTTTATGCCAACCTCCCAATCGTAGACTAATCGGTGCCTCTCCCCACTGTCCATGTTCGAGGGAAGAAGGCCCCGGTGGATGTGGCCACCATCAATGATATTTTGGGTGTCCCTAACCCTTCCAATGCCGCCTTTCAGGTAAAAATTTGGGCATCATACTTAGAGTGGGCAGCAGGGGCCTTAGCATTGGAAGAACAAGCTACAGAGGTGAAATGGTCTAGAGCCAGAGGGATGAAGAATACCTATTTGCTCAGCCAAGGCCAGGGTATGGTTACAATTAGTTTCCCAGAGGATACGACCCTCGAGAAATATTAATGATGTGGCCTTCCACTGGGCTATGGTAGTGTGTTGTGCTCTCGTGGGGATCCGAGTGAATGTGGGGGCGCAAACTGTGGATGAGTGGTGGTACTTTTATGCTCAAACCAGGTCGGCAAGAGATCATTTTCGGCCTTCCTTGGTAACCACACTCTATGACAAGGTCGACGTGCCTCGGGATATTAAAGACACTATGGACTACTGTGAGGTGGAGTATAATCCATTGTAGAGTAGGGGCATACAGGGAGAAAGTAAGAAGAAGAGAAAGGTGGGGGAAGAGGGTAGGGGCAGTCAGGCTGGTGGGGATAGGGGGTCAAGTGTCCCTTCAACTCAGGCCCCCACATCTCTCGGTGGTTGGAAGGTTGATCTTGTTGTAGTCTGAGGCTATCTAGAGAGGTCTCACCTGTCCCTTCCCAGATTAGGTTTTTCGAGCTCTACTGCCCCACCGGACTCGACCCAAGCTTATGCAGAGCTTTGAGGAGAGATGAATGAAGAAAAGAAGAAATGTCGCTCCCGTGATAGCATGCTTATGAGAATATGAAAGGTAGTCCATGTGATGTTTGGGTGCACCTCTCTGCCAAAAAAGTAGTCAAAGTTGACCAGGAAAGACGCAGAAGAGTTCTCCTTCCTCAGTGGCATGGAGGAGGAGGGTATGGATACCTAGAGTCTCGGAGATAGTTCCATATGATGGTCCCCCTCTTTATGTTTAAGTACTTTTGGATTTGGGTTACCCCCATTTGGGGCTTGTAACAAACAATAACTCTTTTTGTTTCTCGTACTTTCATGACATTTTTCCTCCCTGCCCCCTTAATAATAATCACCTTTTCTTTTAATGTGGGTCGGATTGATTTTTATTAGTTTATGACTTCAAAAATAGGGGCTGCCTTGCAAGATTACAAAATCATAAAAACAGGGAAAATGCCTGGTAGGACACTGCCTGGAGCTGCTGCAGTGATTAATCTTACCGCTGTAGTGGTAGCCTCCAGTACCTCCACTTTTTTGTTTTCCTTACCCAGTATCAGGCCCTTTTCCTACACAACTCTCTCTTTATTCCTGTTCTTGCAGCCTAATAACCTCTCGAGTATGCATAGTATAAATTGAATTCACATTTTCTATTGCTCCCGAGCCATAACCAATACAATTTCTATTTGTTAAACTAACAGTACTACACTTTCGTCAATCTTTTTATTTACTCAATTAATTATCCTCGATAGTGTTCCACCAATAGTCAGGCACCTGGGTGGTTCGTATGGTATCTGATAGAAGACAAGTAGTACTCCAAATCACAGAGAGATGAGTTGTAGCTCAATTTGTGGAAATGAATACACTATCGAGAACACACCCGGTCCTTACGTCCACCGGTCTACTTGGCTACACACCATCCAACCACACACACTCAATAATAATATTCGAGAGTTTAAACTTCAGAAAGCAAGTTACCATACACTACCATTAACAACAATACACATAGCACCTTTTTAACACATCATTGCCTTATAACAAGTACTTAACACCATTTCAAATAAAGTATAATAGTCTATTTACTATGTTTCTTATTGATCCCTATTGGTTGAGTTTCTTGTCTCAACCTTTCAACATTAACAGATACCAATTGGGACCAACCAGTCCCAATTGTGATGATTGAGATACCAATTAGAATCGATTAGCTACCAATTGGACTTAACCCGAGGATACGATACTAGGATGGCACGATTGGAAAGAAGAAAGTGAAATAGATTCCTAGATGCCTTGTAGCTTCATACAGATTTGATGCGGACGTCAACACACCAATCCAAAGGACTATGCTCAACATTTGCTCTTGTACTGGGAGACTGGAAACCTGGGCTCTGATACCATCCTTGTCATAACCCAACCCACCGGATCGTACCGGGAACCTACCTACACCTACCCCAGTTAGGAGAACCCTGAATAACCCACCATTCACTCAATGCAAAAATTACTATAATATTCATGTCACGACTCGATTTCTCAAGTCATGATGGCGCCTATTTTAACCCACCAGTAGGTAAGCCAAGCCATAGCTCGGGACAATAAGTAATGGGCTAAATTGCAAAAGATAAGAGAATACAAAATTTAGACATACAATAAAATACTAAATAGTAAAATATACATAATACGATGGAGATCAAAACAAAAAGAAAAAAGGGGAAACATGCAACAAGTATCCCACGACCAAGTAAGGTCAGTATAAGAGCCACTAAATTCAGAAATAGAGTACTAGACAGTATAAAATATACAGTTAGTCTCAGCAATGTAAAAACTATCCAAAAGTATAGCAGAAGGAGAGTGGATCAACTTTGGCTCTAAAAGCTCACCCTATCTCTATCTCTCCAGAACTAAGATCGATCGAAACGTCAGGGACGGTGACTCGTACTCGGATCTGCATCAAAAAAAGATGCAAAAGTGTAGTATGAGTACTAAAAACAACGGGTACTCACCAGACATCATTGGCCGATTGAGCTAAATCATTATAAAAGTGTACTATAATGCGAGAAAGTAAATAAAGTCACAGATAAAGACTATATCTAAAGTACTACTCTAAACCAAAATAAAGCAATAATTATGTTTAATAAATAAATCGCGTAAATGTAGTCTACTATGACCTAACTAGACCCCCATAAGCCCAGAAGGTACAAGCAAATGAGAAAAGTAATTCATCCGAGCCCCCATAAACCCAGTGAATGCAAACAGGGAAGAAAGTACCGATAATCATAATTTTACGTGACCAATAAGTGAAACTATACCTGAGATTCTCTTCAAACCATAATGCCGAACTTGAACCAAAACTGAAGAACCGTATCATCATAATAGTGCCATGAACAGATCATAAATGCCAGACTTGAACCGAAACTAGTAAATAACCTCGCAGTAAAGAACACTAGAAGCCATAGCCTCCCTTAAACCAAATTAATATTAAATTACCAATTTTAACGATAACTCTATAAGGGTGGCGTAGTCTAACCTCTAAGTCTGAGAAGGAAACTTAAAGGTCAATCAGGTATTAATTTAGGTATTTCAAGTAGCCAGAAACTAATAAAAGGTCTAAATCATCCTAAGGTTAAAGGATTTGCCTAAGGTAACCAAGGAAGGCCTCCTAAGTCTACAAGGAGCTAGTTTAGCTAATTAACCTAAGAAGAGGTTCGACGGGGCCCGCTACTAGTCCCGAACACCCATACTAACGCAAACGTCTACCCAAACTTAGATTAAGGCTTTACAATTTTTATCCTAAGGTATGAGGTAAGCCAAAACTAGCCCTAATGGAATATTACAATGATTAAAAGGGTTGACGAGGTCGAATTCTACTAAAAGGGCCCTAAAATGGCTAACTTTAACCCTTAAACACTAAAATAGCAACCAAGTCGTAAAACCTTAGCCTACCAGGACACCACCGAAAGCTCAATAAAGTCCACTAGATTGGAGCTTTTCCCTTTTGAGAAGCCTCTGCACAGTGCCATGCTATCAAAATAATAATCTACGTGTAAAAATGAGAATAACAATACCCATATTGCATATAAATGCCCCGATTTTAAAATTGAGCTAAAAATCCCATATGGGGCTCGCTTACGGGATTATATGTTTGAAACTGTCAAAATGTCCCTCTAAGCTCAAGGACCATTTATCCTCAAAAATGGGTGAAATTCGAGCACAAATGGTCCCCAAAAGATCCCGAAGTTGAGAATTTAGCTCCTTAAGCTCATCAAGAGTCATACGATTAAGTGCCATGAAAATAGGTCGGGTGTCCGGCTCAAGGTGAATAGCAAACTCAATATCACGCTCAGGAGAAAGGTCAGGTAGGTCGGTAGGGAAAACATCAGAAAACTCGCGAACAATAGGAACAAAATAAATCGAAGGACTCTCTACACTACCATCACAAACATAAGAAAGATAAGACTTGCAACCCCTTGATTACAGTCTCCTAGCCCTAACATAAGAGATAATCCCCATCGGTGCGTGGCTAAAAGAACCCTGCCACACAACCGAGGGTATGCCAGGCATGACTAAGGTTGCCAGGCATGGCTAAGGTAACGGTCTTGGCAAAACAGTCCAAGACTGCATGATAGGGGATAACCAGTCCATGCCCAGAATCATATCAAAATCCACCATATCTAGCACAATAAGGTAAGCCCGAGTATCTAGCTCTCGAATGGTTACAACACATGATCTATAAACTTGATCCATTACTAAAGAATCACCCACGGGAGTAGATACACATAATGCCACAGATAAAGGCTCCCAAGACAACTCTAACCACGGTGCATAATAAACAGAAACATATGAATAAGTGGATCCCTAATCAAATAAAGCAATAGTTGGTTGATGGCATAACAAAATCATACCTGTAATAACAGCATCCAAAGACTCCATCTCTGTCCTACCAGGTACTATATACAACTGACCCCGTCTTCCCCCGAACTGGGTACCTGCCTGACCACCTATCCTACTAGCCTAAGGACCTCTTCTAGAACCCTGGAGACTATCCATGTGTCCTAGAACACCACCGCTAGCTGGAGATGCCACCAATCTAATCATTTGAACACTCTGAGCTGCAGGATAAATCATCCCATGCCAGGGACAATCTCTGGAGAAATGGCCGACAACCCCATAATCATAGCACGCCCCAAGCACCTTACTCTGCCCAAAGGATCCGGCTGACCCTGTATGGCCACCTCGTCCTGAAGGTCCAAACTATATACCCCTAGAAGACTGACCCCTACTCTGACCACTGTAGTTGCTATAATCGGGCTGTCCCCCGTCAATAATCAGAAGTAATGCCTGAACGGGTCTACTAGACTGACCCTGGTGCTGATAAAATTGACGTTGAGTGTACCTATCCTGAAAACCACTACCCCTGATCAGCGAGCCACTCTGGCTTCCACTGAAACTATCCTGCTGACACGGCCTCTTATCACTGCCCCCTTGGGCTTGCGATCCATCTCTTCTATAGAATAGAAATATGTGGCAATATCAGTAAAAGACTTCTCTGAAGTCACCAAACTGAGTATCCCTATAGAGCAGTAGACTTAATCCTCTAATGAAACACTAAATCCTCTCATACTCTATAGGCAGAATCATGGTGGCATGTCTAGCTAACCCGTAAAACCTCACCTCATACTCGGCCACCATCATAGAACCCTATCTTAATGCAGAAAACTCATCCCTCAGGTGTTCACGCATAGTATGGGGCATGTACTTCTCCAAGAAAGCCTCGGAGAACTGAGTCCAAGTCATAGGTGGAGATCCAGCTGGCCTAGAATCAAGATGACCGCTCCACCCCTGCCCCGCTGCCCTATCAAGCTTATATGTTTAGTAGTCCACCTCACACGACTCAACCAATCCCAAATTACTATGCCTCTCCTCTCAACAAGTCAAAAACTCATAAGCATCCTTTCCTGGGGCTCCTGCAAACCTAGGTGGAGTCAATATCAAAAATCAGTCCAACATCTTATGCTCTTCGACAGTCATAACAGGCTGAGAAATTATCCACCATGGAACTACCAGCGCTGGAGAAACCTCAACTCGGCTAGCCGCAGCTACAAGTTGCGCCTTTAGATCAGTACCACTCTGATCTGCTAACTGAGCACCATCAAATGGTGTACCACCTACCAATCCGAATAGCTAAAGCAAGGCATCTCTGAGGACTGTGAAAGATATAAATCTCGGTAAGGCCTAGGCAGCCCCCTGGCCCACCAGTGGCTGGGGTGGCTGAATCTCTGGAGCTACCTTTGGCTCAGAAACACTAATAGGATCTGGTGAATGCTACCTATCCTGACATCTAGTTGGTGCTGCAGCTATAGATCGGCCTCGACCTCTGGGTCGACCTCAGCCTCTAGTACTTTTCCTAGCTACAGGCTCGGGGTATCCGTCCCATGTTGTCACAACTTGCATCCTAGCCATCTGTGAAAGAATGAAACACTGAGAAATTTAGAAACAAATATGAACTCAACACACTAAAATGAACAAAAAAAGTGAAATTTTCCTAAGAATATTAGGTAGCCTCCCGAAGATAGGGTATGTACGTCATCGTACCAATCCGCGGGACTCTACTAGACACTTGCTCTTGTACCAACAACACTAGTTAACCTAGGCTCTGTTTGTCATGACCCGATTTCAAGTCATGATGGAACCTACTTTAATCCACTAGTAGTTAAGCCAAGCCATAGCCCGAAATGACAAATAATGGACTAAATGGTGAAAGATAAGAGAATGCATAATTTGGAAATACAATATACTAAACATTGAAATATACAAAATACAATAGAGATCAACACAAAAATAAAAAAGGGGAAATCTGCAAGAAATATCCCACGACCTAGTAAAGTCAGTATAAGAGCCACTAAATCCAAAAATAGAGTACTAGACAATATAAAATAAACAGATAGTCTCAGAAATGTAAAGACTGTCCAAAAGTATAGCAGAATGAGAGAGGATCAGCTCTAGCTCTAAAAGCTCACCCTATCTCCTTCTCCCCAATATTAAGCTCGATCGGAACGTCAGCGACGGTGAATCATACTCTAATTTGCATCAAAAAAAGATGCAGAAGTGTAGTATAAGTACAAAAAACAATGAGTACTCAGTAGACAGCATTGGCCGGTTGAGCTAAATCATGATAAAAGTGTACTATAATGCAAGAAAGTAATTAAAGTCGTGGATAAATATTATATCTGAAGTACTACTCTAAACCAAAATAACGCAATAATTATGTATATTAAATAAATTGTGTCAATGTAGTCTATTGTAATCTAACTGGACCCTCATAATCCCAGAAGGTACAAGCAAGTGAGAAATGTAATTCAGCCGAGCCCCCATAAGCCTAGTGAATGTAAATAGGGAAGAAAGTACCGATAATCATAATTTTACATGACCAATAAGTGAAACTATACCTGAGATTCTCTTCAAACCATAATGCCAAAATTGAACTGTAACTAAAGAAGCGTATCATCATAATAGTGCCATGAACAGATTATAAATGTTGGACTTGAACCAGAACTAGTAAATAACCTCGTAGTAAAGAACACTGGAAGCCATAGCCTCCCTTAAACCAAATTAATATTAAATAACCAATTTTAATGATAACTCTATAAGGGCGGCATAGTCTAACCTCTAAGTCTGAGAAGGAAACTTAAAGGTCAACAGGGTATTAATTTAGGTATTTCAGCTAGCCAGAAACTAATAAAAGGTCTAAATCATCCTGAGGTTTAAGGATTTGCCTAAGGTAACCAAGGAAGGCCTTCTAAGACTACAAGGATCTAGTTTAGATAATTAACCTAATAAGAGGGTCGACGGGGCCCGCTACTAGTCTCGAACACCCATACTAATGCAAACATCTACCCAAACTTAGATTAAGGCTTTACAATTTTTATCCTTAGGTATGAGGTAAGCCAAAACTAGACCTAATGGAATATTATAATGATTAAAAGGGTTGACGAGGTCGTATTCTACTAAAAGGGCCATAAAATGGCTAACTTTAACCCTTAAACACTAAAATAGCAACCGGGTAGTAAAACCCTACCCATCGCTAGCATAAAATTACACAAATACCAAAATTAAGCTCAATCTGAGAAGTGAGTAAGCCTAGCCTACCTGGACACCACCAAAAGCTCAATAAAGTCCACTAGATCAGAGCTTTTCTCTTCTTAGAAGCCTCTGCACGATACCACGCTCTTAAAATAATAATCTATGGGTAAATATGAGAATAACAATACCCATATTGCATATAAATGCTCTAGGTCCAAAATCGAGCTAAAAATCTCATATGGAGCCCGCTTGTGGGATCACAAGTTTGAAACTATCAAAACATCCCTCTAACCTCAAGGATCATTTATCCTCGAAAATGGGTGAAATTCGAACACAAATGGGCCCCAAATTAGCCTGCAAGGTAATCTAGTGATTTAAGGTTAACTGGGGAATTAGACTAGAAATTAAACAAAAACATACAAAATTATCGATGAGAAAGTGACCCCAACGACCTCTCTAACTCACCCCCAACGCCCAAGGATCGACCTCCACTCTCTCTAAGCTTTTAAAGGTTTTTATTATGTTGGGACTTAAGAAAAAGGGAAAAAATTGGGTTCCACAGCTTTAAATGCTGCCGGGGGTCCCCTTCATCACGAATGCGGGGACCGTGTTGCGAATGTGGCTCTTGACCCGGCCAACCATTCGGGAACATGACTGGCTTGCCGCGAATGCAAAGGAGAAAGGCTGGACCAGTCTGCAGGCTTACCCTTCGCGAATGCAAAAGCTAGATTGCGAATACAAAGGCCAAGTTTCCCTGACCTTCACGAACGTGGCCATGCCTCGTGATTGCAAAGGCCAATAAATGGTTGCACCAGCAAAACTTGGCCAAGTTCCAAGTTTTCGATTGGACCCTCGAGATTTGTTCAAAATCCATGAATAAAAATGAACTATGCTACCCTACAAAATTCAACATTATGGACTCAACGGCGCCATTTAAATTCCCAACCAAGGTCATTTTGATATAATGTGGGTCCCACACCCATGGGTCGTCTTAACCAAAATCTAGCCAATAGCATAAAATGAGCCCGAAAGTCTTAGGACCCAAACCAAGGGTCCACCTAGCCTTAAATCAATGTTCTAGATCTAATGAAACATTCAGAATTAGCATACAAGTCTATTTAAATGAAGTTTTGGCCCGATACCCAATTTTTAACAGCGAAAACTTCAAAATAAGAAATTGGCCCTAAAAACCAAACGAACTACCCGGTAACCAAACTGTCAGCTCCAACAAGTCATAAATGACTTGGGGCAGCTATAGAAAAGATCTAAACACCAAAATACTATAGAAATGTAGAAAATAACTTGGAGGGTCATTACAATTCACTTAGTCAATTTATGTCTGCCATATGAATAATTAACCAATAATTGAACTATGATTACTCAATCAATTCATCCCATAACTTATTTTAATACATCATATATGTAAAATAAATATGGAAAATAACTACAAGTGATTCTCCAGAACCTAGCCTAAATCGGTACAAAAGCACTAGACAAGAAGTAGAGACATCCATGACACAACATCCATGGAGAATAGAGATGACATGAGTTGCTGCTTAGTGATCGGCATCACTACTATAGAAACTCCAACTAACCTGCACCATGGTTGTACCCCCGATTGGAGATATAGTAAGTGTAGCATCAGTACAACTACCCGACTGGTAAGCATCATCGGCCTACCAGGGTTAAAAGCAAATAACATCGATAATAAATAGAGAGTAATCATAACATCAAGTAAGGTTTCAGTTCTGAATTCCAAATTAAAGAACTCCTATCACCCTACATTTAGCATCTCTGTGACCTACACTTAGCATCTTTGTGAACTACCTGTCATTTAATAATTTCGTATATCTTTGTCTTTTGATTGTTCATTCCAACCCATGCCTCCTCTACTTTTAATTATATTATCTTTATGGTATCCATATTTCTTAATCTACCTCTACCCCTAATTTTCCCGATAAATAACTACCATAATAACTACCCCTAATGAACTACACCATCTCTAAGAACTCAGAGTGTTAGCAACCCTATTTTATCGCAACCCGGTCCACCTATGGGATTGTAGTTTCTTGTCAAACAGTTGGTCCACATATGGACCCCTTCATACTTTTACAAACTCTTTTCTACAATTCAGCAACACACAAACATATATGAATATATATATATATATATATATGCAGTGGAAACACATAAAAATACATATGAATGAATATAGGTATGTAAGATATGTGCATTATCTCTCCTTATCCCTTCTCATCCATCTCATCGACATCAATCATATCACATCGTACTAGTGTGGTACCCTACCCATATTACAACATATCATATTTGTATCGGCGTGGTACATGACCCATATCATAACAATTATATCTGTACCAGCGCTGTACCTGACCCATATCATAATATTTCATATCTGTACTGGCGTGGTACCCGACCCGTCATCAGACAATGTCATCCCAATGCGTATGAATGTGTGCATAAAGGAAATAAATCATAATTAATGCAAAAGCTAATCACAGATGTTTAGTTCACAACCCTACACGGGTCAATCCAGTCTAAAGTTACATCAACCGTCTAACTCATTTAACCAGTGACCTTAGTATTCACATGTATATTCACAACCATGATTTACCATACACCCCTACGGGGCTTCGTAAATCAAGTTCACATTATCATGCACTTTATCTCTATCCGCATCCCAACTACAAGTTTTTCACATTACCTTCTAATCTGCCCTAACTACGTCTAACGAGAATTCTATTCTTTATTTCATAATATTTCTCTTTTATGTTCACTCATTAGTCACGGGACCTGATTATGCTTATTACAATCCCCCAACTTACCATACCTCACGTTTTAGATACTTTATTTAGTGAAATCTGAACATTAGGACATTAGAATTAAACAAGTTCCCTTAATTTCTCTTTTTACTATTCCATGCTATCTCATTCAACTTCATTTTTCTCATTCAATTAATGTTGTTTTAGTATTTTCTACTAGAATTGATCAGTATTTCAAACATTTGAGAATTTTGTTTAATGTCATTAGTGAAAATGGTTTAGTTTTTCTAAACCTAAATATAGTCTCTTCCAAGTTAATATAAGATTTCTTGGGCATAATATCCAACAAGATACTATTATCCTTATTTAACGGTCCATTCAATTTGCTGATAAATTTTCTGTGATCAAATTCTAGATAAAACGCAACTCTAAAGGTTTTTAGGGTGTGTCAATTACATAGCAGATTTTATTCTAGGACTTAGTAATTTACTAAAGCCTCTCCATGATAGGTTGAAAATGCATCCTCCTCCATGGATTAACATCCACACCAATGTTGTCAGAGAAATCAAATTGAAGGCAAAAGATCTCTCTTGCCAGTCCCTCCTTGATCATTCTTCATTCAAAATAGTTGAAACAGAATGCATCAGACATAGGTTATGGTGGCATTTTAAAATAAAAGAAAAATGATAAAGAACATATTGTTGCATTTGCATCTAAGCATTAGAATACGGATCAACAAAATTATCCAATCATTAAAAAAGAAATTTTAGCAATTGTGTTATGCCTTTCTAAATTTCAAGTTGATTTGTTAAATCAAAGTTTTTTTATTAAGGATTGATTGTAAGGCTACAAAATCTATTTTGCAGAAGGATGTACAAAATATTGCCTCTAAGCATATATTTGCTAGATTACAAGTTATTTTATCTATTTTTGATTTTGACATTGAATATATTAAAGGGAGATCCAACTCTATCCCAGATTTTTTTACAAGAGAGTTTTTGTAGGGAAGATAAAATGACCAGAAAAAAGAAAGCAAAAATCACAGAATCCCCAAAAATTCCAGCCTTTCCTCCACCGAAAGAAAACAACCAAAAGGTTGTTTCAAAATAGCCGCACCAAGATGTCACCACACAACAAACAATTGTTGCTGCCTCCAAGCAACTACAAACAAAAATAGCTTGACCAAGTCAGCTTAAGTACCAAACGTTAGCTGACTGTTCCATGAAAGAAATTCCTCAATCGTATATGCTGGAAACAGATCCAACACCAATGTTAATTTCAAACCCTAAAAAATGGACGAATTTAGTTGAAGAAGAAGAAGAAACTTAACCAGCCCACACCACATCTGCCTCCTGGTCAGAAGATGAATTTAGTACTTGGCAAAAGGTCATGGGGTTTAAGAATATATATACCACGACTACACCTAATAGGACAAATTTCATGAACCAATATCTCCTCTTTCAACAATTGGTGGTGGTCCAGGGCCACACCTCACCTTCCTGCTCTATGGCTTCTTAAAGCACCATTAAAAATTTAGTGGAAAATAAAACGATGGCGGCATAAAGCCACACCTTATCTTCTAGCTCTGTGGTTTCTCAAAACACTACAAGAAAAACAATGGAGGCTAAAAGCCCCATAGCTCCAAAAACGGTACACTCAGTACCAAACCAGGCACTTTCCTTACCATTTCCATAACCCAGTTCTTCATCTAATTCCTCTTCAAAGGAATCAACCTATTTAAAAAATGAGACCATTTACCTAATTGCCCAAATTGAACCATAATTTTGGTATTCTAACCCAGTAGAAGTGGTTAAACAAGTACTTAGCCCCTCAGCCAATTTCCTACAGAAGACTCTTGCTTGCCTCCAAAGATTATATGAGTTTATTCTAGCAGATACCATATCTTGATTACTCAAAACCTTATATGGATAAGCAAACCCAAATATATGTTATCCATACCAGAGTATGGATCAATAAAATATGGTCACCAAAAGATTGGGGAATGCATCCTGCTAAATACAGAAAGCTTTTTCAATCCTTTGATCCTCAATTTAATAATTATTATGACTACCAAGCATCTTAGATGAATGCTTTTACATACCAGAACAATCTTGGTTTATCCTCTGGGGAAAAAATATGGCCTCTGAATTTCTCTACTGATCTTTACTTCAATGGTGGTCTGCCTATGGGCCGAAAGTCAAAATTCTTCCCCCTCTGTAAGGGAAGGATATGAGTACTTTTCCAAAAAGTTTTTTAATCACCATAAGGTATCTATAATGCTTCATTTTTCACACAGGTTCTATATTCCTTGGATATTTTCTCAAATATTTGTCTTTCCTAAGCCATAGGGACATAGAGGATTACCATGGTTAGCACTCCAAGGATATTCAAAATGGTAAAAAAGCTAGAATTTGACCAAAGCTTGTGTACCATTAATAGAGAAATGGTTTATAAATAATCTTGCATATTTGTCTCTAACAGATGCAGATCAATTTGCATTTCTACAGTAAAATTCTATTGCAGCTGCCCAACTAGCCAGTTTCAATAGTAAAATTAATTTTATCAAGCAGATGGAGAATATTCTCCATCAGATCAAGACAACTTCAAACCAATCAAGACAAACATCTGAAAATTCATCAGATGAAGGAGAAGAAGACATTGAGTATGAAAATCTTTAAGGATGATCAAAATGACATCAAAATGTCATCATCTAAGCATCACCAACATTGATGTCATATATGACATCAACAAGCATTTGCTGAAAATTATTGTGGGTGTTTCTATAGCTTCACTGTAGCTGTAGCACTCTTACTGTAGCAGCTTTTTGGCTATAAATTGCCTCCCTCTCCATTTGTAAAAGACACATTATTTTTTCTTACAAAAAACTCTCTCTCTCTCTCTCTCTCTCTCTCTCTCACACACACACACACTCACACACATACACACACACAAGAACTTGGTTAGAGTTTACTCTCCCTTGTATTTTTAAAATTTTATTTTGATAGTAATATCAAAGTTTAATTTTTAAGTTGTGTCGTTTTCATTACTTTACTAACCTATCATTTTCATTGTATTTGTTACTTGGAATTGGCACCGTCACCTACTTTAATTAATTAATTGCATCATTTAACATATGGTCGGCCCTGCCACCTGATTTATTTATTGTATTCATATTTACATTCTTACATTATTTACATTTAATTATCATTTTATTGCTTCCTATCTTTCTTCCCCGTAGTTCACCCCTTTTATTTAGGAGGTTCACCCCGTAAAGATTATTATACTTGCTTTTAATTAATACTATACGATACTGTAACATCTATAATTTGAACATGGAAAAACGTTAATCAACTTATACAATTTGGTAAGATCTATTTTGAAAATGAAGATCTAAGTGAGGGTGGTACTGTGATCTTTTCAGATCTACATTGTAGATAGTATTCCTAAGTAACAATGGTTGGATTGCCAAAGAAGACTTAGTGAACTTAAATATGGTTGTTCATAATCTTTGCATCATCTAAATGACGAACTTCTTAATACAAAATTAATCTAGCTTGTGAGTATAAAAATGAAACAAAAATCTATTAATTGAACTTTCAGCTCTGACTCTTTCGTATGATTTTAAGTTAAGAACTTGCATACTTTTCTTTATGGAACCCAATGATCTCTTGATCGAAGGACAGAAAGCTTTTAAGACATTATTATTTTTATAACTATTTTCTTGCAGATCTTATTATGGCCTTCTTCCATCCCTTTTTCACTTCTTCTAAAAACTCTTTCCCTTCTTCATCTACTACATCTTCTTCCATTTCCTCCAATTCCAAGCTAAAAAAAGAGATTAATTTCTCATATTTGCAGCAATAAATTAATGACTGGAAGATATAAACATATTGGATTCATTAAAATTAAATATTAAAACATCTAATTACAAGTCCAAGACTGGATCCCTTCCAGTAGCTATAATATATAGGATTTAGTAAAAGGCAAAGATTTCAAGCTTCAATACTGGAGCTTTGAGGAGTAGCTATAAAGGTGAAACAGTCCTTTTCCAAACAGATCTACAAAGATCTCTCTTATCAGTTCCTAGACCAATCTCTTGGAACCAAGTATCTCTACTATACAACTGGATGCTGCAAGATGTAACTCCAGAAGAAAAAACTGAGAATACTATGGTTTTTCAAATTCAATAGTTTTCTAGTGGAGCTGTTTCTATCTCTTTTCAGAGATCTCTTAGACAAAGAGTCTCAACCTCCTCATCAGTTCCATCGAAAATCCAAACTGCTAGACACTCAGTTTCTTCATTCCCTTCTAGGATTGAGGCTTTTAACTTAGAATCTAGAATACCACAAGCCAAATACTCTTTAGAAACATCTCCTGCAACAAAAATTCATGATGTCCAGCCACAATCTCCTACTTACTCGTCGTTAGGTGGAGAGTTGGGGGTTTTAAATTAAGATTTTTATATTGATAAAGAAAAACTTAGAACAGAGTTTTATTCTTCTAGAAATATTTTGAAAAGAAATTGATTTTTCAATAAATTTCAAAAAGATGAAAGGAATAGCATCCAAGAAATTTATTATGAGTTTTTAAATTCTGTCACAAAACAAATTAATTTCTTTGAATGGTTATGCTGATTATCATCAATTAGATTTTCCTTTTTCAAAATCAATCAATGTTTCAAAAGTATGAAAAACCATAAATGGAGCAGATATCACCTCCAAACTTCCTCCATCATAAGGTTTTACAATGATTTATGCTGATAGCTCAATAGCTGAAGCACCTTTCAAATGGAAAGCTGAAAACGAACAAGTTACCAGTAAAGATATTAAAAATCTTTTTGAACAAAATAGTTATACAAATAAATATTTGCATGCTCTTGACGAATATTTGATTTTAAAACCATCTTTAGCACCACCTACTACTCCTAAATCATCAGAGGCCTCCACCTCTTCAATTCAATTATTCAAACCCTACGAGATCCCTAGAACATTTACTAGAGAGCTCCAAATGCATAATTCAAAATGTTTTCCACAACTCTCTAATCTTCAACTAGAATTATAGAAATCGAGAAAACAATAACTTTCAATTCTGTAGCTTCAAAAACCCCAAGTAAAGATGTATCCTCAGCAACAGTTGGGATACTTCAGAAAGATAAATCAGATGAGAGCCAACCTGAGGGAGAAATTCCACTAGAAATTGCCCCTGTCAAAATTGAATTTTCCAATTGGCGTAAGCCACAAAAACTTTATTATCTTAGAGCTACCCATCCAGAAGTTCCATTAGAAGAAAAGCCTCATGTCATGCAAAATAATTATAATTCCAACAATATCTATGAATGGAACATAGATGAATGTTCTGAGTACAATATTTTATCCAAATTATAGCAGATGACAATGATTGCCACTGCTTATAGGACTGCCCATAATTTCTCGGATCAATTTACTACTCATGTCCTTGTAGCGGGATTTACAAACCCATCTTAGTGAAGACGATAAACAAAATATTTTTCAAAGTGTCCGAGTTAATTCGGTAGGAGAACCAATTCTTAAGGATGGCCAAATGATTTCTGACTCAACAAATACATACATACATATACATACATACATACATATACATACATACATATATATATATATATATATATTTGTACACATACATATATATATATATGTCATATATATTTAGGGATGGTAATAGGGCGGGTTAGGGCGGGGCAAGCCTTGGACTATTAAGATTTTGACCCGCCCTGCCCCACCCCGTTTAACATTTTTCTACCCCGCCTCGCCCCATTTATGTTATTTTTCAAATAGTTCCACTGTATTCTGAGGAGCTGCTGCTTTCCTTTTTTTAAAAGACTCGATACAATGTAAATTTGATAGAGGAGCCTCAACCATTTTATAGTGGCAAAATTATGGCAGTATGACAAAAGCATTGTATCATGTAAAGAAACCTTAACAAGAAGTTCAATTGTCCTTACTGACAGAATCACAACAATGAATAGTTTGTTAACCATATTTTACACAAATCACCAAGATGAAATTGAAAATGACAGAAACTACATCAGACATGACTGGGTCCAATTATACTCTAACTGCCTAACACTACTCCAACAAAGACAATAGAGGAAAGTGTTGCCGCTCCAACAAAGACGATAGAGGAAAGTGTTACCGCTACATTAACGCCTTGTGACAGCAATTAGATAGAGTACCGTTGTTGTATTAAGGTTGACAAGGGTACCATTGAGTTCTATCTGAGCAATTAGCTGAGAAAATTACTTAGGACAATACAGAACGTCACTGTATAAAAGATTGAATGCATATGAGAAGAGGGCGATCCAGGGTCTGATCAAAACAGAATTAAAAGCAGCCTAACAGGCTTCTGCATTATGTCTCCAAACAAAGATAATACCAAAAGTGAAGTTACCAGCCACTTACTCTGCATATTAGTAACTAAAACTTAGCAAGGCCAAAAATTTAAAGAAGAAATTGAGTGATGGATACAACCAAATACATTTTGCAAAGAAATTAGCAAGCAAAGTTACCAAAAAGTGTTCCAACCATAGTACTACTACTACTACTACAACTTTTGTTGATCAAGTTAGGCCTAATTCATCTATCACATATTCTGATAATAGAAGATTGAATTTACAAACACAGACATATTACACATTTCAAATGGTGCATATTTAGACCATATCAACACAACTTTTAAAAGTAAACATAGCTAAAACTCATACCAAATAATCTGAAATTATCAGAACAGACAAAATACTCCAAACTAGTTCATGTGCTAAACCTTCTGATTCTCATAAAAATATGCTCAGTAATGATACTCAAGTAGGATCTGGGGAGGGTAGAGTATACGCAGTCTGTACCACTACTTTAGAGGTGAGGTAGAAAGACTTTTAACACACTATGTTAATTAAAAATCAAAACTTTATGAGATAAAGAGCAAGACACCACCAACTACAGCTTAAACAAAAGTCAAGAAAATAAATAACCATTAACCAAAAGTCACAAAATAGGAAAGCTGAACATGGATATACAACAGACAAGATTACAGAGGAAAGAGCCTGAATAAAATGGTCAATCCATCTTCTAACTTGTTACTTATTGATTGCAAACTAACATGTCGCTTATTGCGGTATAACATTTTCATGAGCTAAACAATTGATTTTACTTTTGTCTGACTCTTTATTACAAAATACATGCCTCTTGAAAGATATCATAAGCAGTATACATGCCTCTTGGAAGATATCATAGGCAGTATACATGCCTCTTGGAAGATATCATAGGCAGTATCTTAGTGTCTCTACTAACAAAAAAATGAAACACTTACAAATCAAATATTTGTCAGAGTGCTAAAGTGAATTACAATCTCTTTACTGATTTCAAGGCCAGTTGCCAACCCCAATTAAGCTTAGAACAAATCATTGAGTACTTAAATAAGAAGAATTAAGTGAAAATCTTATTGTACCTACATTTTCTGCAATGGTGGTCAATCTACATTGGGCAAGAAATTTGATTCCGGCTCTTCTTCTTCATCAATCAACGTTGAGCATGAAACTTCATCAATTGTTAAAGTCAAACCT